>OU015617.1:3750000-4375000 GCA_907165235.1 Zeuzera pyrina
ATTTTAAACGAAAGACTGAAGTCTTACCTGTCTAAGGAAATTGCTCCTGAACAAGCTGGCTTTGTGAAAGAGAAGGGTACTCGTGAGCAGATCCTAAACGTGCGCCAGATCATTGAAAAGGCCAGGGAGTTCAACAAAGCGACCTACATTTGTTTGTTGACTTCTCAAAGGCGTTTGACTCAGTGAGGTGGCCAGTACTTTGGGAGACTCTCTTGGCTATGGGAACACCTAAACACCTAGTTCACCCTCTCAGAAAACTTTATGAAGAAGGAACAGCTTCAGTCAGAACAGACGACGTGTTGTCGAATCAATTTCATCCAAGCGCCGGGGTCCGCCAAGGCTGAATTTTATCACCACTACTATTTAACACCTACACGGAACTCATTATGATAATAACACTCGAGAATTGGTCAGACGGAATCACTATTGGAGGTTATAAAATTTCTAATTTGCGGTTAAGAATATGGAATCCTTGCTGAACAAAATGGAGCAAGTTAGCCTTGATTTCGGCCTGAAGATAAACCGCAGCAAGACAAAGGTCATGATTGTCGATCGAGCTAACAACAACTCGCCCGAAGTCACTAAAATTGCGAATTGCGACGTCGTTCAATCATACACCTACCTTGGGGCACTGCTAACAAACAGAGATGGATGTGCGGATGAGATCAAACGGCGCATGGCTATCACCAGATCCGCCATGGATCGGCTCAAGAAAATATGGAGAAACAGAAACATCACTAAGGCCACTAAAATGCGACTTGTCAGGGCATTAGTGTTTCCCATATTTCTTTACGGTGCTGAGACGTGGACTTTAAGAGAAAGTGAGAAAAAGAAGATAGACGCCCTAGAAATGTGGTGCTGGAGAAGAATGTTAGGAGTATCTTGACGACCTCCGTGGCGCAACGGTTTAGCGCGTCGGAAAAGTAAAACGGGGGTTGCGGGTTCGATTCCCGTCCCGAGTCTGGGTGTTTATGTATAATATGTATATATTTACTAAAGAAAAGTATATAAGTAGTATATCAGTTGTCTAGTACCCATAACACAAGCGCTATGCAGCTTACTTTGGGACTAGATGGCGCTGTGTGAAATGTCTGAGTATTATTATTATTATTATTATTATCTTGGACACAGTTCCGAACTAATGCCTCAATCATCCAGGAACTCGGCATTAAACAGCGTCTTTCTTCCATCGTCCAATGTCGTATTCTTACTTTCTTCGGACATATCACACGTCGAGAAGACACTTCTGTGGAGCGATTTGTGGTGCAGGGGAAAGTCGAAGGCACTAGAGCGCGCGGCAGATCACCGATGCGATGGACCGACCAAGTCAAGACTGCACTCAATGGTTCAGTCCACGAATGCACAAGAAGAGCTACAGTACGGGAAGAATGGCGACGGATTGTTAAGCTTGCTGCCGCCCCTGATGTGACGACCACGACCACTCTGCCAAGAGTGTGACGACGAAGAGGAAGTAACCCTATCGTACTACGTATCTCTTTATTGCTTATTTTGTCCGCAAGGATGAAACCGCACATATTTTTAAGAGATCGCGTTATGTCTACTGCACTTATTATACTTTCACTCGATCTCGGGCATATCCAGGCCTCATTACCGTACAATAAAGTACAATTCTTGATAAGTAGGAAATTCTCGGGAATTTCCCTACCCTTTTACTTTTACACTTTTACCCCCACGTACACTTTTGCTTTTTATAATTATTAAAATTTTTCTCATGACACATTGGTAATCAAGCGTCATCTCTGTAAATACGTATACTCACATTGAAATGCAATGACGATCATTTTTAAGTATGCGTACGTAGCAGATGATCGAATAACTCTTTTTTAGCTACAGCTCAGTTAAACTGGCTCATAGAGAAAATTATTGAACTGGTTAATATTTTGGTCACTGTCATCGATTAATTGTGCTTTCAATGTGGCATTTAACTAAATCACTTTTCTCGTCATCTCTCTTGGTCTGAATATGCTTTTCTTTCTATTAGAATATACATTTTGCTGTGTATCTTGAATAATTTATAATTATATTTTGATTTTCTGTTTAAAATTGTATTTTTAAATACTGAAATGATTTAATTTTAGCTACGATTATACAGATGACGTCGAAAACCTTTTATATTTTTAAATATGACACATCAGAAAAAACGTACAAATTAGTTAATTATCCTTTCGAGTAATCAGTAACTAATAATTGTTTTGACTCAGTTGTAGTGGAGAGTGGTAAAAATAATTGTAATAGTAATAAATGAATCAAATTCCAAATATAACGATTTAAATTATTCTAAAGTCAGAGTGACATAATCAAATAATATAAAACTTGTGACCAATTACGGTAGTTCCCAATAGAATACATAAGTATAAGTTTATGTCGCAAGACAAACTATTGTTTCAACTTGTCAAATAATTTTGAACCCCTAAGTGGTCAAGACCTGGAACAACATAAAAGCGATATCCAAGTTTGGAAGGGATATCAGACTGTTCTGGGTCAAGGTTCACGTGGGGGTGAGAGGAATGAGCATGCAGATGAACTAACGAAACAAGCAGCGTTAAAGAAGAAGACCCAGCCGAACTATGAAAGATGCCCAGCTTCCTACGTAAAAAAGGTTTTACAAAAGGACAGCATTGAAAGGTGGAATGAGAGATATATGAAAGATCGAAGTAGCGAGTGTGACGAAAGTATTATTTCCCAGTGCGGTAGCGGCCTATCTGCTAGTGAGGAAAATAGAAATAAGGCTACCTATTAACTCAGGTGTGTTGACAGGGCACGGGGGTCTCGGCGTACCTTCACCGATTCTGGTGCAAAGAGAGTCCGGCGTGCATCTGTGATGGGAAGGAGAGGAGGGAGTCTTTCATTTGATTACAGACTGCCCTATTTTCAAGAAGAAAAGATTGGAGTTGGAAATAAAAATAGATATTGCAATAAAAATAGAAAACTTAAATAAAATAATGGCTGAGAAATCTATAAGAAATAACTTCATCAAGTTTTGTACTGGCGCACCGCAGTCATAGTACCCCTCTATAAAGGGAAAGGGTCTCATTTAGACTGCGCGTGCTACAGGGCCATCAGCTTGGTGATTGGTTAGCAAGTAAAGTCTATATTAAGGTATTGACTCAACGTATGAAAGGTGGTTCAGAAAGATATTTGTGGGAGGCGCAAGGTGGTTTTAGGAACGGTAGGGGTTGTATGGATCAGATTTTCTCGCTTCGCGTTATCGTGGGGAAGTTTCTGGCTATAGGTCAGAAAGTTTTCTGCGCTTTGTGGATCTAGAAAAAGCATTCTATAGAGTAGTGCGAAAGAAATTGTGGAGTCTTCTGCCTGAGTATGGCGTGGGGGGTTCCTTACTGCAGGCTGTGAGGTCATTATACAGCGGCCACAGAGCCTGTGTAAGGTTAGAAGGTGACACGTCGCCCTGGTTCGATGTCTATTCAAGGGTCAGACAGGGCTGCGGGAAGTCTGCCCGGCTGTTCGTGCTGTATTTGGACAGTTGCCTCCAGAGAATGAAAGGTAGTATGAGTGGCATAATATATGTTGAACACAGTGGTAAACTGCCTATGGTACGCTGACGATGCTGTGCTTATAGCATCATCAAAAGCAGAGTTGCAGACACTAGTCACGTGCATGAAAGAAGAATGTAAAGTGAAAGGATAGAATATGAATGTGAACAAAACCAAGGTTTTGGTGTTTGAAAGGGAAGAGGTACAAACAAAATGTGAGGTTTGGGTAAATGGAAAATGTCTAGAGCAAGTGAATGAAATTGTGTATCTGGCGAGTGTATTTTCGAGGGATGGAAGATGTGAGTTGGATGTGGAGAGACGGGTACCAGCTGGGAATAAAGTGAATGGTGCTCTGTTCGTATTAGTAGATAGCGTGAATATATCTAACACTGCCGAAATAGCCATCCACAATGCGGTGTTGGTGCCAACTTTATTGTACGGAAATGAGGCTTAGATATGCCCGAATTCGAGTGAAAGTATGATAAATGCAGTAGAAATGCGATCTCTTAGAAAGATGTGCGGTGTCACCCTTGCGGACAGGACAAGCAATGAAGAGATACGCAGTATGACAGGGTCGCACGACAGTGTTATTGTAAAAATGAAGAAAGGAATGCTTAGATGGTACGGGCACATAGAAAGAATGAGTGATGAAAGACTGACGAAGAAAATGTACAGAGCGAAAATGAGTAGTAAAAGAAGCCAAGGAATACCAAGGTTGACTTATGAAGATCAAATAGCCAGTGTTGGCGGATGGAAATGTCAAAAGCTCTCGCATACCTAGGCGAAAATGTGTGAGGAGAATGATGAGATTTGAGGAAGCAAAAGAAGTATGTAAGAACTAGGGATGTTACAGAAGTGGTTTTATCGGAACTGAAGTCGGAATCGGAGTTTTTGAATTTGATTTGTCGGAACCGGAACCGGATTCGGAATCGGAGTCGGAGGTGAAAGCAGAAGAGAGATGAAGAGCAAGTCTAATAAAATAAAATAATACGAACATTATTCAGCCTCTTTAATTTTAGTTCAATAAATAATACACCTGCTTAAGCCTAGGCGTTGAAAATAAAAAAATCAAATTTTCTTAAATCTTAAACAGTACTAGTAATAAATCAAATCAAATGAAGTGACTCCAAAAGAAACATATTGTATTTAATGAACAAAAATTTCGCTACGTACAAAGTTTACACTTTGATGAATTCGCACAAACTTCATTAAAGAAGTTCCAAATAATACTTGTTTTTGGCTTCATTGTTTAATTCAAATAAATTTGTCACATATCAAATGAAACACACTAAGAAAATTCGGATATGTTTCATTAAAGCGCGAAGGCTTCCTTTGAAGAGAAACATTCACTTTCATTCATTCATACGCGCTGATGATGGCCACCGCCGCCGCCGCTGTGCTTCGACCTCCGATTATAACCTCCGATTTAAAATTGTTGGAGCTGAAGTCGAAATCGGAACTGTAATATAACTGTAATAATTAACTTCAGAAAGCCTGTCCCGTACTACGAAGTGAGGCAAATAACATCAGATAAATTATATGTGCGGGTACTGTTTTCTAACGAAATGGCGACCGATCAGCTTATCTGATAATAAATATGTACCGTATGTACAGTGAGCCAGGTTATCTAATTTAGCTCACCATTGCTGCTCGGAAACGGCTTCTGGCTTTGGAGTTATTTCTAAAGTCGATAGCTAAATCATGGAGAAAAATCTATTATTTATTTTCCTGAACAATCAATTTAATGTTAAATTTCATGGACTGTCTTTATTTTAAGACACTGTTACTTAAAAGAGGAGTATTATAAAAGCAATATTTGTACATTTATAATCCCGTTTTCGAAAACGGCTCTAACGATTTCGATGAAATTTACAATGTAGAGGGCGTAATTTTGAGAAAATTCGTTTTATCTATGTTTTTACACACTCAAAACTAGTACAGTGGCTAGAGCGTAGATCTACCAAGTCGTAATACGCTGGTTTTAATCCTACAATGTGGTCAGACTTTTTTTTTGTTATTTTTTTGTAAGACACCGAGTAAAGCTCGGTCGCCCAGGTACTAAATACGTAATAAGTAATAAAAGAAATAGATGAAAGGGTATATAAAATATGGGATAAGCATATTCAAGTATCCCATTACAAGATCAAAATAAGATAGAAAAATAAGACAGATATTAGAACTGCCCTCCTCGGAGTTTTATAGGTAAAATAAGGAAAATATAATATAATATAAATAATATCCAATAAAATATTGTAAGATAAATTAAGAAAGAAATGTTAAGCTGTCAGTAGAGGAAGTAGAGTAAAGAATATTTAAGTTAACAACAAGAAGATAAAAATTGTATAGATGTAAGGATTAAAAATGTAATAGGATAAGAAGTGAAATAGAAAATAAAGTAGGAAGTATACTTAGAAATACGATAAATCCTTTTGGCGAGGAGTGAAAGAATGGAAAGGATGAGACGTATAGAATGAAGATGAAAAGGGTAAAGCAAAAAAGATTATAAAAGATGGACACAGTCCTTGATTATATTATAAGAAGTCAGAATTAAATATTTAAAAAACTCGGTAAACGTAACATTGAAAATTAAAAGGTTTTTTTTATTGGTAGGCTTAAATCAATCATAAAATACAATTACCATCAATATATTCATTACGCTGGTATTTGAAATTCTAGTTTCGTAGTTAAATTTTTTAAAACCAAATGAGTTTCAAAATAATACTT
The DNA here is from genome assembly GCA_907165235.1 of Zeuzera pyrina. NCBI lineage: Eukaryota > Metazoa > Arthropoda > Insecta > Lepidoptera > Cossidae > Zeuzera > Zeuzera pyrina. Next base: position 3,756,237 of record OU015617.1, read on the forward strand.
ATAACATAAAAAAAAATATTACAGTAACATATAACTAATTGACAAGTATATAAATATTTATTGTACTTTTCAGATAATACACAATCTGGACCTGAAAGTCATCGAACAAAGAAAAATGCTTGACCTTCTCAAATACGAAAAAAGAAGCAAAAAGAATAAATTAAGAGATCTTGAGAAAGAATATGAAAAGTTACTTATAGAAAGCACTAGAACTACCACAATGAAGGCTAAAATGTCTAATTCTGCACGAAAGGTAATAAAGCATTATTCAATGGACATGAAATATTAGGTAACAGAAGAACATATTTACGGTATATTCCAACATCTTTCCTTTGTTTTGATACTTAATTATATAATATTTATATAATCCATTCGCTTCTTTAGATAACAGCGTATATTTACTATCATATCATCACATTATCACTACCAGAGCAATAATTCAATTTTGTGTACAAATACACATAGATAATTACAACAACGTGACTAGGTTCGTGGATTTGAAAATGTGTACCGAGTCTATAAAACAATAGATTGCTTGAAACTTGTTTAAAGAAACAAAATTTGAGTACTCGCTTGTAGTGAAATATTGCAGTTATAAAAATTTAGCTTCCGTATGTTTGTGTCCACAAAACTCGAAAACTAGCCGATAGATTGACTTGAAAGTTACTCACAACATAACTTATATAAAAATTTAGCTTCCGTATGTTTGTCCCACAAAACTCAAACACTGACAGCCACAGAGAAGCGAATTATATATTTTTGGGATACTGAAACGTAATTATAGTGAAGGCCCTTACCTAGCATAATATATAAAATTTGATCAAATGCTATTTCGACTAGCGCACAGAGGTCAAAGATTACGATAACATTCATAAAATGGTAGATTTCTAAATTTATTTCTGAAGTTTTATAAAATCTCTGACTCCCGTATTTTTTCCCATATGCTTTAGGTAGCACCATTCTTTTCCTAATATTTTTTAATTCTAGATATCAAATACTTTTAGAAGTGAAAGGAATAGTTCATTTGCCAATTTTTTCTTTTTCCTATGAATATTCTAAATGTTAAATATATTTTGTTATGTGTCTCTCGTGCTTTGTAATATAGTATTGTATATTAATCCGGACAAATGTACTTTATAAAGTACGTGAAAATACTTTATTTCACTTATTTTGACTTTTTAAGATTATATCATATTGTTTACTTAAAGAACAAAAGTGTTAAGCGATTTTTGCATGTAAGGGTTCAATAAAAGATAATGAAAACTGATTTAATTTTTGAACTAAACGTCAGTGTCAATTCACATCACTAAAGTGGCAAAAAATGATTCAAAGCAGCATCGAAAAATACATATAGCAACTCCAATACAGTAATACTTGTACTTCATTTTCTTAGCTTAGAAAAGCAAATATACTTTATTTGCTCGAAAAAAAGTGACAACCCTGACTATAGTGCAACATATTATGTAGGAATAAGATGTTATATGACTACGCCTTTCATTTTTATGCGTCGCATAGAATGTGAGGAAATCGATTATGACACGCGGAAAGACGAACGGATCTATGAGTGGTGTCTTAAATGGGTTCTGTTTTTCCTTTTATGGAAATATACATACATACATATTACATATCTTCACGAGTTCACGCTGTATTCCTCACGGAGTAACCAGAGAGGACGGCACGCCAAATATCGCTGTCTTTACAAACTTCTTTCACCTCATCGTACACACTCTTTGTCAGCCATCATTTTTATGGTAACGAATCTTAAAAACTAGTCAATGTTAATTAATATATTAAAATAACAATTTCAGCGCGCCTCTCACTTGGAAAATGAGATACACCGAGTTCTCGTGCAGTGGACAGAAGCTGAATTGGTCAAGAAAAAATACTATTCAATCAGGTTAACTAATGGTTCTACTGCATTGCATTGCGTTGCAATACACTGCACTTCACTGCACTGTACTTCACTGCGCTATACGTCAGTAGGTGCCTTGCACTGTATTACATTTAAGATAATAAAAATACTATTACTAATTACTGAAGTCATAGAAATACTTTTGTTTGTACACACATATTGAATCCTACTCTTATGACATGGATGTGTATGTATAGCTGGAAACAGTCAAGTAACGGGATTTTCAGGTGCTTTTAATATAATATAATTATTTTCAGGCAGGCATTGATGGAAGACTCGGTGAAATTTGAAAGCTCTCTGTTCCGTATTGACGATTTATTGAAAAAGCAAAGGGAGGAAATAAAAAAATTAGAGGTAGAGTAAATCTTGTTACAAAAAAATAAGTATCTTATTGACGACCCAGGTATAAATATCTCGTGATATTGACTCTGTCTATACAGAGCACTAAAAATATAATTACATCCAAGAAAGACATCTTGGAATACACTACCATACCACTTCGCGTACCTACTCTAGAAGGGAAGCGTAACCAAAATAAACTGGTCCGTTTGTAAATACGACATCCTTATCAAACAAGTCGATCAGCAGATTTCTGGAATAGCATAGGAAACAGCGCCACAAGTATTGAAATCATTGCTTAGCGCACTATTTTATAGCGAATTTTTTACTGTTTCACTTTTAAAGTACGTGACTTGGACTTCATTCTTATTTGGGTCCATATTACGAAATTTAAAAACAGAACGAAGTGATCACAAAGATGAGATATCTATCAACGATTTCTACACTTTAGAGAAGTAAAATTTGTTTGTTTATATGTATGGAATAATCTCTAGAACTACTGAATCGATTCTAAAAATTATTTCACTAATAGAAAACTACACTACCCTTATATAATTAATAAAAATAATTCATTTTCGGGCGAAGTTGGGGCTGGTGGCTAATAATAGTTATAATGAAGTAAGAGCAGTGACAACTTTCACATAGTTCGTACGTGAAGAAGCGGCGGAGATGCGCACGCGCGCTTCGGTATCAAGCGCGGCGGAAGCTGCGCGCGCGCATGATGCAGAGCACGTGCGCGCGGCCGAGCGGGCGTACTTCGCACAGCGCTTCGACGATAGGAGAAGGGAACTAGAAAAGCTGGAAAAGAGGATATTTCCACCGCCAGGTTTGCACTCCTTAAACAAATTGCAATGGAACCAGTTCGGAACCTTGAAATTCTGTACAGAATTCCGTGAATAATGTAGGTAAACACTGAGAAGTCATTTTTGGAAATTCCCTTAAGGAGCTGCAAATAACGTAACAGTTCAATAAAGTCAAAGTCAATAGTCAAAAAACAAGTCAAAGTCAATACTCAAATCAAGTTATACAAATTACTTGTAAGCAAAGTATTTTTTAACGTTAAATCTGTTCGAAAGGAAAACCTGCACACTAAGAAGAACCGACAAGAAACTCAGTCAGGTATAATAATTTCAACAACTTTCTACAATAGTTATTTTACTATACAATACTCGTAAAACCAGTAAATTCATGCGTAGAGAGAATTATTTCTAGACTTGTTTTGTCTTCAATTAAATCGCTATTTTATAATATGCTTTTCCAATCGGTGTACATCTATTTTCCGTGAATTAAGTAATTTCTTTATTTTATTACGAAAACAGTCACCTAAAAATGACTCACTTAACTTTTGTAATTTTTTAGAAATAAATTGATATAGAAAACAAATAGTCGACTCAAACTTCTTCAGCCGATTTTAGAATCAATCACTAATGTAGCAAAAAGTGGTGTCTAATTTCGGATGGAGAAAAAATGTATTTAACAGGTACGAAGTTGCGGGCATCACCTAGTGTATATAAATAGTATATAAATGATTTGATTGTAATTTAAATGGAAACTTCAACGAAAAGCCTTACTTTAACAGTACGGACAGTTGTACGGCAAGAATCTACGGGATCAACCGAGGGAGCAGTAACAACTGAGGAGGCCACAGCTGTAGCACAAATGGAGGAAATCTTTCAGAAACTTATGAAACTTACTGGTAAAATGCACAACATATCTGTTCTCTTAATCTTGAATAACTAACTAACTGTCAATTTATTTTGAATTAAACCACTATTCGTAGTCAAAAAATGCTTAAAAGAATAATTATGTATTTAAACTTTCACGACTTGTACACATCTTACAATATTGATAGATTTTATTGATAAGTTGGAGACCATTTTACTAACCTGTTTCTATGAAAATGTATGCGGCTGCTGAGTGACTCAGTTTAAATCTACATTCAGTACAATTTGGAAAATGAACTTTGCAATCTGTGTGTTACAGTGTACTCCCATAATTCAGTGTGCGGGACCCTTAGTGCTTAACATGACCACACATATGATGTTAGTTTTTAAAAAATAATATTTATCTATTTACGATTACTTAATAATCCTCCAGGAGTCACGGACCCTGAGGAAGTCTTCGACAGGTTCAGATCACAGCGCGAGACCTCCAAACGCCTGAAATATTTACAACAAACCACCGAAGAAGAGAAACTCGATTTGGAAAATAATCAGACTTCATTAATGGCTGAACTAGAAGCATTTAAATTCGCGTCGGTTAAAGATAAAGATGAGTACGTGTTACAAAGATCATAATGTGCCATAAAGTGGAACATAATCAAAATATTTTTTATGTTCTTACAACACTAACAAACAGAAAGCGAACCAACTTTTCTGAACGTATATAGAAGTATACATATGAACATTTTCACACTGAATCACTACCCAGATAACAATTTAAACTTGAACCAAGCATGTGTCAAGTTTGCCATGCAACTGTGCACACTTGAAACCAGTTTAAATTAGACTTTCTCGTTACCACGCAACAGACATAGAAAATAAAATGTTTTTTACTGGAGTTATTCAAGTGCGACACTCCGTCATTGTACCAGCAATTGTGTGGTAATACACTAATATAGGTGCCAGTGTTAGCAGATGGAAATGTTAAAAGCACTCGCATACCTAATCGAAAATGTGTGAGAAGAATGATGACATTTGAGGAATAACTGGTGTCATATTTAACATAGCAGTTTTTGATCATTAATTGTGAAGTGATTGACAAAAACTTGCATTGGCGTTATTTGATTCGGCAATTTATAATTTAAAAAAAATCAAGCATGTTATGTGCTTACCTTATGTGCTATCTGGGTAATGAGACACAGAGGAGACGAAACGCCAAGCATTGCGTTCCTCACGTACATCTTTCACATCCTGAAATCCTTTTATTCTTCTTCAAGCTAGTCTGAACTAATTTTAAAACCAATATTTCTAAATGGTCTAAAATTTCTTAATGTGAAACAAATCTTTAACTATTTTCAGGGCACAGGATCAAATCTTAGATCTGAAAGTACGAATTCAAAATGAGGAAAAAGAATACGAAAAATTAGAGAAGAGACTCGACGAATTGGACACTTTTCTTTTGGAAATTAAGAAATTGCTTTACGATTTGTGCAAATTGTTAGATGTAAGTGGTTTATAGAACTAAAATAACATTTTCAATCATTTTGTCATATAAATACACGTCAATCATTTTCATTTTGATTGGGGCAGATCATCAGGGCGTAGCAAAACACATTTTACGGCTACTTCTAATAGCATTTGGTTAACATTCAGCCCACTTCCGCAGTAAGAGGGAAGTGGCCAGCGCGAGAATGTAAACCCTCACTTATCATGCTCCTGCCACTGCCACTCGCGCTGCCCGACGCTCGCCAAATGTAACAAACATATATCTAATTGCAAAATTTTTGATAATATACTATCTCTCATTTGATTTAACGTTAATAAAATCATTATAATGCTTTAATAATACGTAATATGATTCTCTTCAGATTGTATCGGACCCTCCAATGCCCGAATGGACAGCTGAAGCCAGAGACGTACAACAAATTGTAATCACTCTCAATATACGTTTTGAAAAAGCCCGCGCACGCGCCAGTGACGTAAGAGAAAAAAGAAAGGATTCTGCTGCGTTTGTCATACCTTCTAATGTAAGTTTGCGACCAGAATAAAAATACAGGATCTCGGACCAATGCTTCTCTTTCGAATTACAGGCTTAAAATCATAGGCTTTACCGCTTTGTACTCCCGACGCCGTGTCCGAGCAGCAATGGCGAGGTAGATCAGATAAGCTAAAGGGGTCCGGGGACCCTTTTTTTTTTTAATTTCTTGCTGTACTAATTGTTCTTTTAAATCATTTATTTAAAATTTATTTCTTCATCATCATCTACTTCTTCATCTTGAATTGAATACTCAAAAATAAATAGACTGTTTTTTGAGTTATCGTTTCTAGGAGCTTCATTTTGATTTATTCATGTTTTTATTAATTTTTGCATACTACACTTTTTCTTTTTTACGTAAGTCATGATTGATCACTATTTGTCTTGTATTTATAAAAGAAACTGAAAAAAAATATTAATACAGATTTTTCGTCGACGCATGGCACTAAAACGAAACGCGCGGTGCCTGCGCCGCCTGCTTACCTCTCCATGCGTCTGCGTGACCTACGATTTAGGAGATCTGCGAGTACTCCTAACGCACTGAGTGAAAACTATTACTACTCAGAGCGTTAGGGATCTCATCGATAGCCAATTCTTTTTATTACGTAATTTAGTCAAAATTTTAGCAAGAACCAAGTATGTATATTAGTCTCAGTCACAAACATAAAAATTTAAAAGTTATGGTATACCGCACAGAGAGGGAACACACGATTTTGAGCGCCGCACTAAGCGAAAGCCCCGTGGGAGATAGGTTGGGTTTCCTAACGCACTGAACGTGTTAAAATAATAGATGTAAACAGCTCCGAAAGATAGCTTGTAAGCAGTTTAAAAGACAACTTTTAACATCCCGCCATACATCCATACAAACTATCAGAAAATCATCGCACATTGACATTTAACCCCTTCCAAACATGATTAAAGACTTTATGCAGAAATGGCTAACTCCGTTTTACAAAAACGTTGTCCCTTTATTGGGTTGTCTTTCTTTTATACAAAAAGTACTGAACCAATCATCCTCTTTGTACATGAGTGTGACTAATCCTCTAACCAAAATATAGGCTATTATTTTCCAGTACTATGCGAACGAACCCGTGGGTAAAAGCTAGTTAAATATCAATGAATTGAAGTTGTGAGAAGTAAATATTTATATTTTGCAGCCCACAAGTGGCGCTCCCTCCGTAGCTGGTGTTAGCGTTCATAGTCACAGCACACAGAAGGAGGTAGAAACAGTACCAACATACAAGGATTTACTGCAAAAAGAACCCGTTAGACCTCCACGTAAGTATTTAATAGCTTTGTATGTTTCTATGACAGAAAGCTAAATTCTGTAAAGGTATCCTAAAAAATCGACAAAGGCGTTGATGAAATTAGAACAAACAACAATAATTTTATTCGTAATGATTAATGATTACTCACGATATTAATTTATTGTACTTAGTAGAAAACGTAGAATTCATTGAAGAAAGTTTTATGATGATACGTTTATCAAAGCACGTGCACTGGTTTCAAAATAATTACTGCTTAGTGATTTACTTAGTCTTCTCCCGGTTCTTCAACTTAGCGAAATTACTGGTTTAGATCGTATCATAATCTAAGGCAATTTAGAAAGAAAACTTTTCATTAATTTGATTCTCTAATGATAATGAAATTTATAACTTCTATATCCTTATCAAATGTTGAGTTTGATATTGAAGAGCTGAGGATATATTATTCAAAAATAGACGCGCTGCCTGTACATTATCCCTTGTGGAACTATGTCAAAAGGACTGATGTCTTAGGTATTTGAATATACTCCTTGTTCCAGCGTCAGATGAAGAGGAAGACATACCGTCACGGGGTTACCTGAAAAGACAAGCGCAGCTCATCGTTGATACTAAATGCAGAAGGAAAGGATTCCGAGGACCTTACCCTAGAAAATGAACAATCTTGGAAAGTAGAAGACATTGTCTTGAAGTAGTCGTTGGTATGAAAGTGTAACCGTTACCAGGAATGACGAAAGACGATATTTCATCTTTCGACAAGTTTGAGAACTATATACATTATGAAATATGCGAAATTTTAAAGTGTTCAAACCATTCAACAACAATACGCTAATGATGCTTTTGACATTTTTCAGGTGTTATTCAATATTTTCTATAAAATGTTATAATTTGTAGCAGTTAGATTGATTTGTAGACTTTAATCTAAAATTGTACGATACATAATAATGATCTTATTGCAACTACGACTTGGTTTTATTATTTCATTCTATCATTGACATTCGCTAAAATCGCAACATATGGTCCTTCGAGACGGATATATTAGATCTAATATATCATCTTATATTTTCATCTACATTCAAAAGATCACAACAAACAGCACGTATCCATCGCATGCGGGATTTGATCAACGACCTCTATAGTGTGTGAAGCTACTCGTATAGTGCATTGTGACGTCATTGAGTAGCAATTTTGCCAGCAGTTTTCAATTTACGTGTGACAAATTCCATAATGGTGTTTCTTAGATTAATACTGATAGTCATTCTTCGAAGATTAATACACAAAATACCCAGTTGACAAAGTAACCAGTTTTGACATATTGTATACGCAACGTAATAAATACGCAACTGCTTGCACAATGTAATATTATTTAGAAGCCTAACACTGATTTAAAAAACGATTTAGGGTAACTTGACCAACTATTTAAACTCGATTTAAGGATTTGACATCTTGCTTGCACAAACTATTTAATAGTTGGTGCAAGCGAGAATCAAATTCCTTAAATAGCTTAAATAGTTGGTGCAAGACATAATTGGTTGGCCCAGCCTGTGGGTGAATTATACGAAAAAATCATATGGGGCCCTTTGGATTCAATACAATAATGCGTTCCGGGCGCTGATGGGGCTGCCCCGCAGATGTAGTGCGTCGGGTATGTTCGCGAAGAAGCGAGTTGACGGTTTCCCTGCGATCATGCGCAAGCGGACTGCGGCAATGGTGGCGCGTGTGCGGGGCAGCCCCAACACTATACTTGGCGTGATCGCGGGCAGGGTTGACTGTGCCATAGTCCATCATTGTCTGCGATTACACATACCAAGTTATCTTAGTTTAAGAAACTAACAGAGTTTAAGAACAATTGTTACTAACAAAATTTTATTTATTTTATTCGTTCATTTTTATTATTATTATTCCTATTTTATTTTTATTATTATATTTATTGTTATTTGTTTTTATTATTATTTAATTTTATTTTATTTCTATTTTAATTTAATTTTTAATTTAATTGATGTATTTTAATTTCCATTGTAATTTCTATGGACTAATGGTCTGAAATAAATGATTAAATAAATAAAAATAATTATTCTGTTTAAATATAATAAACATAACTTTGATTTATTTGATCCAAAACAAAATTCTAAGATATACATTCTATTTTCAAGAGTTATAACTTATAAGCACACACACGCTGCGGTGTTTTTTTATGAAAAAGTGCAAACGAGCTAGCTAATTACCTGATCGAAAGTGATCACCGCCACCCATGGACACTCGCAACGTCCAGGGAGTCACGAGTGCGTTACCGGCCTATAAGGAAAGGAGGGGGAGGGGCGAGATAGGCCACTGGCGCTCTCACTCTCCGAACAAAACGCAACAGCACTAAGATGTTATTTTACGCCTATATTCTGTGAGAAGGTAGTATTCCAGCAGGCGAGCCGGCACAATTAGTGCTGCAATGCAGCATATGGCTCTACGGGCTCTACCACACTAAAGTTTTAGTTCTTCCTTATGTGCTCTACATTTAAAAGTGTTGACCAAACACAATGTAAAATTACTAAGGTGTTGAATTTAAAATAATTCATATTTTTTGCGTAGGTACGTTTCATTTTATTACAGTCTTGCTCGGATCAAGAATCTCAACAGTCTTGCCTGGTGGCAAGTAGTGATGAAACCAAAAGTAAACCACGCTTGCTACCTCAGAACAATTTACGCGGTGGATTTTGCGATGACAAAATATTATGTTAATTTGAAAAATTTATATTACGTGTCGTTGAAATCTCATGTTAATTATTTTCAAAAATGGTACATATAGTACATACATACATATCTTCACGCTGTATCGTGATTTTCGCGATTATTCGCGATCCTTACTCTTTCTCTTCCCCAAATCCTTCTTTCACTTCCTCAAATCTCATGCATATAGTACGTTTATTTTATATTAGTTACACTAAAAACATTTACAAATAAAATAAATACAACTATATAATACAAAAAAAAATGTGTCATAAAAATAGGCTCATAGAGAATATAAAATTACTAGGTACGTAAACAATATTACGGATATGCTTAAAAATAATTATGTAAAACAAATCTTTAATTGTGATCGAAGAAAACAAACTATCTCACTGAGACTTATTGGAGAAGTCAAAAATTAAAATAATAATCAATCATTTGAAATGTCAGATATTATATAACAAGAGTTTCAGTTTCATATAAAATTGTACAAATATATAAATTATATTATTAGGTATTATTAAACATTCGGAAATTATTTAATAATGTTTTGTCCACACAAAAATTCGTATCTACAACTAACATGTGCTATGAACCCGCGAGTGATTAATAAGGCTGTTGATCAAGCAATGCGAAGAAAACATTTTGATCCGCATACTGGTAGGTAGCTGAAAGGTCAAAAATACGTTGGTTTATTCCAAAATACGCTAAATTGTGTACTATCTGTAACATTTTACATAATATGGGCCTCAGTGCTGAACAAAGGCCTCTTCTCGCAAACGAAGTACTGTAGAGTCAAATTTAATGTTAAGTATTTGTATCGTATTCATAAAGTTATTTTTGAGTTTCGGTTAGTGAAGGATAGTTATATTGTACTTTTTAGTGTTTTTTTGTAAGTGTATGGTAAATGTACTGAGGCCTATGGAAATGTACGATACCAAGACTAAAAAACATTCAAGTACTTACTACGGGAAGCGACGTACCCGCTATTTCTCATACAAAACTTACGTGCTATACAGCTTTGGACAGAGAAGCACAGGATTCCTCCCTGTAGGACAGGAAACAGAATAATGCTGCAGTATCTTCCGCCTGTCGTAGGAGGGGGGGCAGGTGGTAGGTCTTGAAAAGTGGCATTCAAGGTCATGAGTATTCTGAGCGGGGATTCTGTAGTTCTGTCTTCCACTCTTGGGGACTTCGCGGAGGATGCGAACACCGCGAGCATACTCGGTGATCGATTTGCCCATTTTACACGGGCTTCGGCTCGGCTTTACAAGGACTCCGGCGCGATACCACCGCCGGTGGGAATTTTTAAGAGCATATTTTTTGGAGATATTTCCTCGCTAGCAATAAAAAGAGAATTACAGGTGCGCACTAAGTAATGCATATGTACGAAGGCTGTGATGGCCCATTATGTTCTACGCTGCGTCGCCATTTTCGCCTAAGACTAAAACGTAAAAGGGACATTGAGTCACTTGACTGCGAAGGAAACTACCCAATATAAGTTTAACGCAGGTAGATCCGTAAGAAAAACAAAAAAGTATAGAAATTAAATATATTTACCAGAACTCCCACCAGCCCAGAGACTAGAGACTATGCAGCCATCTCTGTACGCTCCTCATGTGGACATAACACGTGCTCACCTTGGCTTCGGTCGCGTTGGTCTACGGCTTATAAACAGAGATTTACACTCTGAGGATTACTTGGTGCAATTGCAAGCGTTACATAGCGTGTTGGATCAGGTACTTTTTTATAGTTTTCCGTCATCCAATAAATAAACTAACATTAAATATTTCTTATTAATGACACTACTGTAAAAGTATCCAAAATATTTTTTTAAGATATATTAAACCGAACCGAAGCACTGAAGGGTACAAAAATCTCATACACAGTGCAAATACCTATACTAATTTCTACAATGCTAGCAGCGTACATCACGTTGCGCAGTGTCAGCGTTTATGCTGACACGCGGCAATTTAACCATTCCTTACGTCAGTACACGTCCAATCACCAATCGAGTCGCGTGTAGTCATAACTATTAAACCATACAAATAACCATTTTAACCATTTAAACCAAACCATTTTAGATTAAGTGAGTTCATCAATAAACCATATTATTGTGCTCATCTTTCTCTATTATTATTTAGGAACCATCCCTAAATATATCTCTGTACGGAACCACCACACCGTACAAATTATTGATAGTTATCGAAATCGGAACCAAATCCACCAAACTAGTAGAGTTTCTGTTGTCGTTTAATGGTTTGACAGCGACATCAATAACTGTCGAATTTAATTATATGGATAGTTATATTGTGATTATAGTTATCATTAAATCTGAGTTTTGTTTAGTAAAGGATAATTATTTTATAGTGTTCAGTGATTTAATTTTGAAGACGGTTTATTTTTAAAAAGTTGTTTATTTTACCCTTTTGATAAAAAAAATATCTAGGGTAGGTCTTTAACCAACTTTTTGGCAATTCTGGAACAGAACATTAAATATAAGGCGACACATTGATAAACTATAATTTAATTTAAAATGGACCTTCTGTTCTATGCAAACGAGCGAAAAATACGTCATACATCGTTGATTATCGTTTATTTTAAAAACTATAATAAATTTCAAAAAATCCAACTGTCATTTTGAGGAATATGTTAAAGTAAACTATACAGAAAATTTAGAAATATAAATCGGTCCCGTTGCTCCGAAAAATGTAAATCTCTGTTTTAAAAGAGGTTTCTTTGATATTTTTTGTATGTTACAAAAGTTAACCAACCGTGTATCGCAACTGTCAGAATGAAGTCAATGAAATGAAGAATCAGGATACCAAATATCATTGTCATACGCTTTGTAGTCACATAGAAAAATTGAGATCCCTGGCGACAAAATTTCCAATGCGTCGCCATAAGGATAATTAAAATAAAACTTCGCAGAGTTTCGTTTTTTAAACAGGACTCCATCGTCAGATCGTAACTTAATTTCTATAAGAGAACCCTGGACACAGACTCTTTCAAACAAAAGAAACTTCAAAATCGGTGAACAAATGACGGAAAAATCAATGAATATGAATATACATTAAAACAATACCACAAATTAATTGAGAACCTCTTTCATTTTTTTAAACTGTTTAAAAATGAACTCGAGGAATCAAGGATCAATTAAATAAGGAAGTTTTTAATAAAATATATTTACATTCAATTTTATTTCAGGTTCAAATATCAGAAAATGCAATGTTCTTAATAAACTTGCACGTCGTATATCGCTTGATAGATTTAATAGACAACCGCAACCCGATCATCAGAGAGAAAGTCTGCTTAATCCTGACTAGCTTGGCGAACTATTATCAAGGAAGAAAAAGGATTATGTCTCGCCCACAGATAATAGAAAAACTTATGTGGTGCATCATGAGGGATCGAAAAGAGATAAGATACGCCGCAGCCTACACCCTAAGGACTCTAGCAAGGGACAGATGCGCGTGTGAGTTCATCATGCAAACGGAAAAGATCGTAGATAATCTGCTCAAAATGGTGAAGAACGACCACACCGGCATTGTCGTCTTGCACTTAAAAACTTTAGCGAATCTCATTGAGTGGGATCCAATACTGCCTTTAAAAGCAAACGCATTCCAAGTAATGCTCGCTCTGTTTAGACACAAAGACCCAAGGATTACTTGCGGAGCCATGGACTGCATAAGCCAATTATGCAAACATGAAGTGGGAAAGAAGCTAGCTGACAACAACGACTTGAACTTCATTCTAAGGCGATATTTGTTCTCCACATACATAGAAGTGGTGATAAGCGTGGTAGGATTAATGACATATACGACCTTGACGACAAGGTCGAAATGGCGGGCGAAGGAGGCAACGAACGAGTTGACGAAACGACTTGTCTCGTTATGTCTCTCTCCAAACAAGCCTTTGCTTCAGTTACGATGCATGCAAGTTCTGATCAACCTCTGCGACAGCCCTGACATTAGGAACCACATGAAAACCTATTGGGAGAAGAAAGTTAAGTCAATAAGGATTAGAACACATGAGGAGTGGGACGGAACAACTGAAACGACCAGCTATGGGTTAGAAACGGGACATAATTACAGGACAATGTGCATTGAGAATGTTGAGACGATTAAGAACGATTATGGTGATAATGCAGAGGTTATAAATGTTCATAGCTACTTGAGAAGAGTACAAGAAGTAAAAGATCATCTGTTGAAGGCTATCAATTACAAACCTTATAGAAATGAAAATAATTTTTGATATTAAGGTCATAAATAATTTGAAAACGTGGTTGAAATTAGATGGAAATCGTAAAGTTTAGGTTTTGATATTGGTTATTACAATGACCTTTTTTATTACAATTATATTAATCAAACAATCGTTATTTCTAAAATGTTTATTATTTCAGAAAAAAATTACAATTATTACATTAATTTTTTAATATAATTAGTTGAGCTAATTATTTGGTTTTATTTTGACACTAGTACTAAATACATGAGTTTGTGCCTCGACGGCGAGCTTAAAGCTATGCTTTCAGTCAGACTAAAATTACAAACACTAGATATAATCACAGTCATATATTAATGACTTGTGTATGAATTACAATCACAATTATTATTTATTTACAAATTACAATTACTAATCATTGACTATAGGCCGATTACAATACATAAACGGAAATAATTTGCTGTAATCCAAGACCATAAGTTTTATTTTATGACCAAATGATGGATGCCATGAGCTCCATTAAAGAGTTCTTTCTTTCTTTCTTTATGGCATGGCGTACAGTTTAGCGCATTTGCCAATGTCACGTTAATAAGTAGAATCACAAGTAAATTAGATTTTTCTTATCGTAAAACTCCTCCGTAAAGTGATAGTAGGCTTTACTGAAGTTTTATAGGACTTCTTGGAAGAGCGCGAGAACTTCAGCTACACATGTTTATTTAGACCTACTCCATTATTTTCACTTACACAGAACTTTAAAACACAATATACTATCACTTTTGGACTTTAAAACTCCCAAAAATGAAAAAATCGAAAATATAAATAAAATGACAACCTCACTTCTCCCGTTCCCGCCAAAAAGTCCCGTTAAAGAGTTACCCCTTATAACCACTGTAATAAATTTTGATTTCAGAATAAAAAAAATATTGGTATTTTCTACACATAAAAGAGATACATTATTTACATTTCACCTACGAAGAAATAAATTATAGTTACATCTAATGACACTAGTATTAAAAAATTTAACCCACGACAAATTAAATTAAAATCGTCGTCAAAATGTAATACTAATGTTAAAAAATTACCGACAAAGTCGCTCTATTAACTACATTATTATTCTAGTACAGCCTAAATTAAAATTTTAAGTATATAAATAAGTACATTGCACTAGTTTTTATTCGTTTAACAAATAATTATTCACTAATAAAAATAAATTAATTTGCACTGGAATTAAATATGAAAATAAAATTTCAATATTTGAAACATGTGCGTAAATACACGTAAATTATATACTCATACTAAATATACACACAACAATATTTTGATAAATACAAAGATATATATTATATACATAAGACCAATACACATTAAAAAATATGCAATGAAAAAATATGACATATGACAGAACCTACCGAGGCCCAGTAAGATAGTAATGTAATCGTTATTGATTAGTAAAAACCACATACTTCAAGCCCATAAGTCTAATCACTTATTAAAGTGTACAAACATGTAAGGTCTAAATTGCAGTCAGGGCCTAATGATAACTATAAAAAAGATGAAGGAAGGAATGGGCATGTAGATGGCAAATACGTATCGGACCACGCATAGTGAAGGTTCTTAGTACGGATGCACAATATTCATTTAATCTGTACCAAAAATAAGTTTCTATTTCATAGCGTTTCTCGATGTCACTGAAGAATAATTTCTGTAATAGCTGAGCATTTAACCGAAAATATCCCATATCTCGAAAACTGCACAACATATTGTATTGAAACTAACTTTCGTTCAAAGTGCTTTTTAAGTTCTGCTACATTACATTTTATTAGAATTTTTCATTCCATATGTTGAAAACTTAGAAGGGAGGGAATACAATTCTTATACGACTTCAGAAGCACATATCTCAGCAACCATTGATTTAAATAAAAAAGTCACTGAAACCTATGGCGCTCCGTCCTCTCTGACTACCCCGTTGGGGATAAAGCATGAAGATATGTATGTATGAAACCTATATATCATTTTTGAAAACTTATCTAAAAATACCACTTATGTGCACTATATATTTTTTTCATCCCTCAGTTACATGTTACATGGAGTGCCACCCCTAATCTTTTTCTCAATATTTTACTACATCATTGTACACCGTTACATAGAACACATGTACCATTCCAATTCCATTTATATAGTGTTAATAGTCTATGAGTAAAATGACTGACTTACGGACAGACGGATAGGACGAAATTATAATGGTTCCGTTTATTTTTCATTTGGCTACGGAACCCTATAAAATGACAAGGAAATATACAGAAACGTTGGTAGGAATTGACATGTAAACTTATGAAGCCATCAGAAATATTCGCATAACTTGGCCAGATTATTCGGATCTTCCATCTATATAAAAAAATATAAATTGTATCAATGTATGAAAGATCATCACTAGAGAACGGCTCGAGCGATTTAGCTAATTTTTTTTAATGTTTGTAATCGTCAGGAAAAATTCTGTATGAAAGAAAAATTTGGGAAAATCCATCGGATAAGTCGAAAACTTGGATGGTATTTTGTATGAAAATCTCAATTAAAAAAATTTAGTGTGTTGCAAACGATGAACATCCCACACAGACGAAGCCTGGGCGGGTCGCTAGTGAATATACAATTGTGAAAAAATTATAAATTGGAAAAAATATAAATGGATCATAATGCTTGCTTTCCATCCTGTTTAGCCACTTGTGGATAAAATTCAAATACATATTATAACAAATCGTATAAATAATAATACTCCAGAAACTAATTGTGTGACTAGGGTAGTATGGGTTCCACACAACGAACTAATACCCAAATAAAACAAAAGAATTGTAGCTGTGGCACTTACATTCTATAAATAAACTAGCAAACCCGGCCCGTTTCACTGGGCGTTAGTTGAAGTTAAAATAAATTAAACAGTTTTAAAAAAAAAAACAAAAAAAATTCTACTGATCCGATCGCTACCAAACTAGGGCACCCGCTAGGGCAATCTGAAGATTCCCTGAAAATTTCATCGAAATCGGTCCAGCCGTTTCGGAGTCCATAAGGAACATACATACATACATCGCCTTTTATACATATATATATATATAGATAGATAGATAGATACATGTATACAGGGTCATTTTTTAAATGGGACAGTATGGGTAAATTTTGAATTATTGCTCTAACTGCCGCTTTTAAAGGCATTCCTTATTTTTCAATTCTAAATGAAACTAAAAAAACTTATTTGTCAAGCGTGAACTTTTCACATAAATAGCAAATGTTTGAAATTTTCTCATAAATAGATCCAGTTTCATGTCAAGATCAAATCATTGTATGACAAAATTGGCCCATACCATTTAAAAATATGACCCGTATAATTAAGACTGCAAAGCTGCCATATTAGATTTATTCTTAAAATTAAGAGAATGTGTATAACTACAAACTTATTCAATCGCAGATTTTTAAGGGTGTTTTAGAAGTATAGAGTAGTAATAAATAAATACATAACATAGTATCACATATACTACGATTTCTATTAATACCATGATATATTTACTTCATCTTTAAAAACAGCAAAATATACGATAATTAACGTCGTTGCTTCTGAATTGAACTTTCAGATTTTGGTTAGTTTGCTTCTTCGGACTGTTTGATTATAGGAATGAAATATATGCAGGGCACAGATTTACCACTATGAACCGTAAGATCAAAGTTGGTTTAAACGACGGAAGAGAGTTTAATCTTCTGTCTACGATTATTTCGTAAGATCAATGCAGTTAATCGATTACAAGCAGATTCAATTATCGAATATTGACAAAGAATCTTAAAAAGAACGAACGAACACTGAACGAAACGAATAATATTACCATGTGTAAGACCTTAATCTAGGCATTACTAATCCGTTCACTACATCTATTTGATATTAGGACAGTGGATTAAATTGTCGTTCAAGTTCTATCGTAGATTACGAAATCCATAATTTAAACTGCACTTGATCTTACAGCCCTATTACATATACCCTTCACACGTCACGAATTGTTAAACCGTAAGGAATATATGGCGTAAGCCTGTAATAGAATACACATATTTCCTCTTTATCGATATGCTCAATATTTTAAGACTGTTTGTTAGCACTGTTAAGTTTTTAATTATTTTGGAACTATATATATGAAAAATTAATATAATTTTTGTAATATGAGATATAGAGTCTTTTGGCCGTGATAGTAGAATGCAGTATATTAGCCTACAAAGGCCGGTTTGACAAATATACGTTGTCAAAGCGAGGAAGACTATAGTGGCGTCATCAACGCAATATCTATTAGTAGCAAATCTGTGACGCAAGGCATTCTTGCGGTTATTAATTACCTGGGGGCCTAGACAAGTGACTCGTTATCGTAAACGTTAGTAGAATAGAATGATAAATACCACGTGATTTAGCATAACGAATTTTAATTTGGTAGTCATAACGTTCTTAACTTTCTATTCAATCAAACGAAAAGTAAAGTCGTATGAAATGTAGCCAAATGGCACTTTTGACGAGCAATAACGCCAGCAAGCGTAGCGATTGAACGAAGCGTTTGCCACTTGTCTAGCCGCTCTGGAATCGATTCTTACATAATATGTATATGTTACTTCCAAATCGATTGTCGAAAATAATAAAGCACAACGTACAAGAAAAATACTACAGTCCGGCCACTAAGAGAATGTGTTCCTGACAGTTCGTAATCTAATGGACGACATAACTTTGAAATGGCGTTAAATTTACGACAAAAATGTTTTTATTGTTTATTTGCCTAAATAAAGAATTATTATCATTAAAAACTATATTACTGTATCAACTGACAATAAGCGTTATAATTTTGCGCTAAATTTAATATTAAATTAATAAGTAAAATTATTTTTTTAAATTCATACTGCGCTGTTAGAAGGTTATGTGAACTATAAATTTTTGTAGTGATGTGCCTAAAATAACAGGCAATTGTAACGTTATCTGTCTTCATACTACAAAATAATATTTTTTTAGATATCTTTATCGTTGATTTTTATATAAAATATTTCTGAATATTAATCTCGCGTTTTTATTTTCTTTACGCTAGTTACATTCAGAAATTAGAAGCCAGACAAATATATATAGAAACTTATGTTACTCTTTTCTTGGGTTGGTTGAAGCAATAATATAACAGTGTTACTTTTCGCCCATCACTAGACATGACCTACTGACAGACGTCAGGAACACATTCTACCAGAGGCAGGACTATAAAAGAAAATGTATCATACTAGATGCTTTGGAAAAATTTTATTTTAAGAATCACAGCATACTTTGGAATAAAATTAATCGTTTATAATTTTCATAATAGCATTATATTTTTACATATATGTTTTAAAAACCTAATGATGACGTGACATCGAGGCATAAACTTTTTTTGTCTCAAAGAACTGCCCTCCTTCTGGGGCAGTCTGACTTATATCTCCTAAGCACACCCGCGATGATGACGAATTTTACGACAGATAATTTTTTTAATCCATCAAATCATTTAGGCTACTGGATTGTCAAAGCAACCGACGTACATCTGAGAACATTACCCCATTTCTGGGGCAATCGGGTAGGAATATGTGTAATATTCAGAATGTCGACAACTAAAGAACTAAAGATTTCAATGTAATTACTAGTATTGTCTAGAAAAAATTGTCTATAAAAATCTTCCATAGTTTCATAATCTATACTCGACCACGCTTGAATGTTGCTATCAAAAAAATGAAAATATACGTGCAATTTTATTACAATGGAACGTTAAAAATTTTTCGTTTCTGTAATATTTATGGAAAAATTGCTCATTTCCGTATCGTTTTAGAGCATACATTAAAATGTCGTATGTCAGCCCATACAAGTACGTTATTTTCCGTTCCTCAGCATTTCCGTATATAAGATTGCTGATTTTTATGAGAGGAATACATAAATAGATTTCTTAGGCCAATATAGGCATTTATATAATTACTGCCATACTCAATTTATGTATCGTATATATTCAAAAAGTCAATACTACAACTATGTTCTTTCTCGCTATACTGCACGTACTCGTATAATGCCTTGCACAAATCGTGCAAAGTCGGGTCTCACCTACTCCCGCCGCGTTTATTCAGCGGGTCGTATACTTCTGCTTCGGAATCGATCTCGTCTTCGGACAGCGAGAGGGAGCCACCGACGCGGCGCGTGCGCAGCCCCTCCTACGGATTTGAAAATAGAACCGTATTTATATGTTCATGGCTAATATTACCCCAGTTCACCCAATTATGTATAGATGGACATACATTTCCGTGCTGACACTGAATGCGGTTTACTTACGTTTCGTAAAAATCAAAACTGTTCATTTCCAGAAATTTAGCAATCAATTTCCGTTATTCCTGTTGAGTGTTGATTAAACGAGGCCCAATTTAAGGAGTAGGGAGCAATCAAAACAGGAATTTAGAGCCAGTTCGAGGGATTGGGAAAAATTCGTATCTAAAGAAAATTAAAAATCAAAATATGGTATAAAAAAAATTTGGTAAAAAATATATGATATGGCTGAAAAGAACAGTCAAATAAATTAGCCAGACCTTGTGAATGAAACCAAAAACTGGGGTAACATTACATTCCTCAGTCCAAGTTTACTATATTCGAAAATGATTTATACCAAAGTAATGTGATTGTCTGGCCATAGCACAGTTGTGTACAGATAGACACAGAAAATAAGTTATAACATAAAGTGACTTAAAACTCGACCTTTATAGCAAATATAATGGTCAATTATAGTCACTATTTTAAAGTACTTTAACTTTAATTAAAACGTAAGATTGGACCGATTATAGTTATAGTTATGAACGTATAGTAAACTTAGACAAAAATATAAAGTTATCTCACTCGCAAACCAAAATAGAAATGAATATGGGATCTTTAATTAATAAAACCGAAGATCATCAGGTCTCATAGAAAGACAAACATTGTACATAACAAATGAAAAGATAATTTTTAGAATGAAAACTATTTAATTTTTTTTTTAATTCGATCTTCCAAAAAATACATTATTTAAAATTAGAATACCGTTTACTCACTGTCCCAAAAAAAATGTCGCTATATGCTTCCATTGAACTATAAACTATTTTAATGTATTTTATTTTAAATACTTACTATATTTGTATTCCATTTTACATTTGTTTATTTTGGTTTGCGAAAACAAACTGTACAAAGTTAATTTCCACATTTTAAAATGTTTCTTTTAAAATTACATATACTCGTATGTACATGTAATAAGATTGCTTATACAGTTGTTATTATCATGTAATTAAAACAGGTTTAAGACTCGAAAAAATGTTAAAACATGGACAGCAACATTTACTGCCCTGGAAGATTCATATTATTATTGCGCAACATGCATACGAAAATTTAAAGCATTAGTTAGACAGTTAAAAATGAGCACAAAGAATTTAACATCATTGCAATTCGAATTCATGTAGCAAGCCCAAAACAAACTAACTTCATTACATTTTGAAATTATAATAAAGAATCTATAATACTAGTTTTAAATAATATAGACTCAGGTGTCAATTCGCGGAAAGCTATCCCGAGTAGTCAATTAGTACAAATTATAACATACATATATTTATTAGCACTTTCCTGTACAAAGCTTCAATTTTTATTTGTTACGTGTTTCATTTCGGTTATAAGTTAATTGACAATGCCCAAATGTCCAAACTATAATAAAATTAAACTACGACTTTGTTTCTCTGTTCCATAATATTGCATTTACAATGTTATAAAAATTGTGCTCATTTTTGAAACAAATGGTTGTATTGACATATCCAATAATTTTGCAATGATAAGGTTTTGATGTCTAGAATTTACATTATCGCTATTTAAATTATACAATTTTTAGAATAAAGTTTACATCTGACATTGCATAAGTAAGAGAGACAAAAAGGCGTCTGGACAGATCTTATTCAAACACATTATAACTGACAAACCCAATAGAGACAAATATGAGTTGCTTGTCGATTTGTCTCAGTGCAGGTATTTTTAAGTATTTTTCCAAACTGATAGCTGATTTGACGTAAGCGGATTGACGTTTTGATTGATTGATAAAATTTGACTTTGACAATGGGAAATTAGAGTATGATTATCGCAGTTCAGACTGATGTTTCAAATTATTCAAAACAAGTAACCGTTCAAATCGATAAAAGATGTAGGACAGGGTTTCTTAACCTTTTTCTAGTCATAGACCCCTCACAAAATATCAAAGAGCCCACGGACGGTTTCCGAAAAGATAAAAAAAATCGAGTTAACTTTTACTAGCTTTTATTGATTGTGTTTAAACTTTACATATGAATAGTTAGTGTGACGGTTGCTGCTGCTTATGCTAGACTAGAATGTCAAATTGAGGAACCGTTTTTGATAACGCAAGGTGCATGTCATTTTTCTCTTCTAACCGATTCCAATTCTTAGTATTTATTGACACTAAAATTGCAAACTCTCCGTCACAGAGATAAGTAGTTGCATATGTAATCAAAACTGACATAGCTCGTTTGATAAGTAGGGGGTAAGCTGGGGCTAAAAGCCACCAAAAGTCATCAATGCTCAACAGTATTTATTCACAACTTATTGTATACCCATTTTTACATTAATGCATCATGTTAAGTAGGCTCGCCATGGACCCCCGGCGTTCATTACACGGACCCCTTAGGGGTCCATAGAGCACAGGTTAAGAAACTCTGACGTAGGATGTAATTAAAGGGTTATCTAATGATATGCCAACACAATCACCACACAAACAAAACCAAGCCCCGGGACGTATTCAAACCGTTTGACAGTGCCCCACATATATAAAAAAGTGGTGTTTAAACCCTTGTGACTACTAATGTGTACACGCGTGCAGGTCAATATGTGCCCACCAATTCGGTATCACTGATCCACGCAGCGCCCTCCTCTACACTTGATGCCATCTGTGATGTACATATAAGAGAATTTTTGACTATCACCCAATTAATCTTGAAACAATATTCTTACTGATCAACCAATAACAGAAGCCAAAACATATTAGTAGCTGTGTACAGTGTACTTTCTTAAAAATATGTAAAGCAGAAATAATACCAATGTAATATGTAGGTACTGTATTTCTTTCGAAAGGTTACTTTTAAAAAACTTGGAAGAACTATCAAGTAATTTAGAAATGTTGCATTACTGACAATCTATAAAAAAAAATCGATTCAGATTCAAAACGGTTGTTTAACGATAATTTAAAAAAAAAACGTTGTAATATTTATTTTACAACGCATTAAACAATAAAAGCATTTGTGCAAAACTGTCGATATATTCAATATAATTTTCTATCAAACACAATTTTATAGACGATTATTACATAATCGATTCTCACCTCCAATATGCCAGCGCTGGGCTCGGAGGCGTAGCCCTCGAAGTGTCGCTGATCTTCCTCGTAATCAGACGACGACGATGACTCGTTGTCAACGTCTTGAGCGGTGCGTACAGAACACACCATTTGAGCCAGGTCCGTGAATGTGTAACTGAAAATAAACGGTATCAATTTGACCTCGACCTTGAGATTTCGTAACAAATGGTACGTTTATTTCAGTTATATGCAAGGCTTTAGAATTATTGGCATTCGTTGAAACCTTTATTTAATGGAGGTTAAAATTGAATACTCGAATTTAACTTGACCTTGTGTTTCTTCCATTTATTTCCCCAATTAACTGAACCCTGAATTTCAAAAATTTCAAGGAATATAAAGTCCGACTTGAAAGACTTGAATGGCGATTTTCTATAAAATTGTTTTACTTCACTGCTAATGTCATTTACGCGAACCCACTTACAATGTACTTATTGTAATTTTACATTACGATGCCTATTTTGGTAGTCTCAACATTATGTATTTACGAAGAAACATGCAACAACCGCGATACTCGGTACAAACTCCATCCTTTCCGACTACTGCATTAGGGATACACACATACATACATATCTTCACGCTGTATTCCTAACGGGGTAGTCAGAGAGGACGGAGCGTCAAGCATCGCGGTTCTTACATACTTCTTTCGTCTCTTCGAATCTCATCATTCTCCTCGCTAATTAGAGATACGATGAAAGTATATGTCAGTGGCATGCATTTAATAGAGACAAATAAACACAGTAGATAGTGTTCCTACAATATGTTAGTTAAATAAAGTAAAAAAAAAATCAAAATTAGACACATAACTTCATACTAAAGTTATGTTTATACTTAGAAATAACTAAGTTTAATTTATATTTTTACTTTATTTAATTGACAGTACCTGGGCGACGGAGCTTTACTCGATGTCTTACCAAAAAAATAACAAAAAGAAGTCGGACCACATTGCAGGATTCGAACTCGCGTATTTTATCTTTGAAGATCTACGCTCTAGCCACTATACTACTGAGAACGTAAAATCTGTTGTAAAATCAGACGAGTTTAGTAGTTTTAAGCGTGTGAAAACATAGAGAAACGAATTTTCTCAGAATAGGACCCTAGCTAGATCAATTTTTGACCACCGTAAAGCTCTATATTGTAAATTTCAACGAAATCGTTAGAGCCGTTTTCGAGAACGCGATTATAAATATACAAATATTGCTTGTATAATACTACTCTTTTAAATAACATTGTATCATAAAATAAAGGCAGTCCATGAAATTTAACTTTAAGTTCATTGTTGAGGAAAATAAATAATAAATTTTTCTCCGTGACTTTTAACCATAAACTTTATAAATAACTCCAGAGCCAGATGCCGTGTCCGAGTAGCAACGTTGATCGGTCGCCATTTTGTTAGATCGTTACATCTACATTTTATTTTATTCGCCTCACTTCGTAGTATGGGACAGGCCGTCTGAAGTTATGAAGTATATGTTTTTATCATTATTTTTCATTTTGTTTCCTTATTATAAGTACATTATTAATGTGATATGTGTTTTTAATAGGTACTTGTTGCAAACTGAATTTAGATATATTATTACAAAATATTAAAAAAAAACAGAAAAGGTCTAAACACATTGCAGGATTCGAACCCGCACTCTTCGGCGTGATAGACCTACACTTAGCCAATGTAGTATTAAGAAGGTTAACTCTGCTGTGAAATTAAAAAAGTTTAGAAGTTTAGAGTTTAGAAGTTTAAAGTGGGTGAAAGACGGAGAAAACTATTTTTCCCAGGATTGAGACCTAACTAGATCGATTTCTCGCCCCCCTCAACCCCTATATTGTAAATTTTACCGAAATCACTAGAGCCGTTTTCGAGAAATCGATATCTATATATACAAATATTGCTCGTTTAATATAATACCGGATATTGTCAAGGATAGACAGTGCCTATTTATCTTTATGGAATGAACGCCACAGGTATATCTATGATGTATTATGAATGTGTACGTATGTGAAAATTCATCTGTCTGCTATTCATATATAATTTATATTTCTAATCTAGTATTACAGTAGAAGTATTTATATTTGGTGACTTTTTTTATATATCTAGCTTTTAGTCGGTATTTTGTGATACGTGTTGCACCTGTGGTGAAATAAGCATTTAATTGTCAGGATAGTGAACGTCTAAAAATGTAACAGCATCAGCCCGTAATTGCAGGTGATGCTGGTGACTTAGGAATTTGAGAGTAAGACCACGCACGAGAGGGTATGTATGTATCACGCATGTGTGTATCACAGGTATGTGTCACGCAGGTATGTATCATGTACGTATGTATTGTGTGTATGTTCACGCATGTATCACGTATACACATATAATAAACATAATAAGTATGTATCATATATGTACGTATGTGTCACGTGTAGACGAGCATCAAAGCTAGTCCTCTAGGTTATCACATAAAGAACAGACAATAGCTGCGCCGCAGTCGGGCGACGCTTGTTTTAAATTGGTAATCACGGTGCCACGTGGTAAAATGACTTTTTGTAGCATAAGTAGGGTAGCACTAGCAGTAGTTTTTAGTTCATTGATTAATCAACAGCAGCAATAGCGATTCGTGACGTTATATCGAGCTTGATTAAAGCATATATTGCGATTGATCACGTAACAGTTGGCTATCACTTACTGATTGTAGTTACGTAATAAGGGTGCCGTAGTATTAACTCGGTGAGCGAGAGCGATGCGTGCACCCTACGATGGTCAACGGCGACTTTCCTGACGCCGTGGAGTGAGAATATATATGTATATATATCCTGTATGTATGTTTCACGTATGCATGCAACACGTATGCATGTATCACGTATGCATGTATCATGTATGTATGTATGTATCACGTATGTATGTATGTGTGTGTCGCGCATGTATGTATCAAGTATGTATGTATCATATATGTATGTATCAAGTACGTATGTATCACGTACTCATGTATCATGTATGTATGTATGTATCACGCATGTATGTATCAAGTACGCATGTATCACGTACGCGCGTGTCACGTGTGTATGTACGACGTACTCGTATGTGTCGTATGTACGGTACGGTACTGTACGGTGCCGTAGGGTAGTGTACTCACTCGGTGAGCGAGGGCGGCGCGGCGCCCCCGCGGCGGTCGGCGGCGGCGCCGCTGGCCCCGCTCACGCCGCCGCCGCCGCCGCGCCGCTGGCCCTCGAAGTACGCGGCGCCGTGCCGGTAGCCCACCTCGCGGATCTCGTCGAACGACCCGAACTGTAGCGTCTTATACGCGTCGATCGGCGGCCGGATGTACTCGCAGTAGTCCGATTTCTTCACCTCCTGCAATCCATTCTTAACTATTCACAATCTCACCTATACATATAAATAAAATTGCAGTACCCGTCTGTGATTTCGAAATAAAGGCTTTTCCTTAGGCTCATGTGGTTATTTAGGCACAATCAAAACCTAAACATGCTTTTTCTAAATTTTTGTCTATCTGTCTGTCTGTACGGGCTAATTTGCGAAACGGTTGAACCACGGGACTTTTGATAAAATAATCTAGGCTAGTTTTAATACAGCAAAAATAACAAATTTAACACGGCTAGTATTTCATGTACTCCCAACTCATTTCATATTTATTAAAAACCATTTCAACGGTATGAAATAAATCGTACATAAAAAAATGAAAATTTTTAGGATAGTAACATTGTTCTCTCTCTCGCATCTCTTCACTCACCGTGTTAACACTGCTCTGTAAAAATTATTCAATTAAAACCTGTTTGTTAAAATGAAGTTAAAATGTTTATTTTTTTATGTTCCGTGAACATCTACAATTCTCATATCAAAACGTGGTGTGTATCTCTGATATAAAATGTATGACTTCTTATTACAAAATCCCTAACACACTCCCGTAAAGTGCACCGAACCATCTAAACATTACTATCTTCAGTTTTCCAGTAACACTTTCATCCGACCCAGCCATATTATGTATCTTCCCATTGCTTATTTTGTCCACAAGAGTGACACCGCTCGTATTCTAAGAGACCGCATTTCTAATGCATTTATTTTACTTATACTTGATTTTCGGCAAACCCAGCTCTTGCTACCGTACAATAAGTCGGCATTAACACCGCATTGTAAATGAACATTTTGGTGAAGTTAGATATACATACTATATTCACACTCCCTGTTAAAGCATACATACTACATATCTTCACACTATATCCCTAACGGGGTAGTCAGAGAGAGCAAAGTGCCAAGCGTCGCAGTCCTTACATCTTACTTACATTACTTTTTTTGGTATTAATACCTATCTCCAATAAGGTACTATTAGACATACAGCGTGAGGATATATATGTTATTAAAAAAAGCAGGTATTTTACTTAGTATAAACTGTTCGAAACGTGGTATATCTATACTACTATATAAATCTCTTGCGTCTGTCTGTAATTTCAGATTTTTTGTCAAATTTTGCGATAGATAGTCGTTTTATTACTTACTGATTTCGATTCTACCATTTTTAAAATTTTTGTCTGTCTGTCTGTATGTCCTTTTATAACTAAAGAAAGGCTTGACTGATCTTAATGACAATCGGCACGTAGTAAGAACACGTGATTGCGCTCATGATAGGGTACTTATTTATTAGAAAATCTACCCCTAAAGGGGTGAAAAGGGGGATGAAACTTTGTATGGGAAATGGTAAACCCCTGAGCCGATTATAATGAAATTTAGCACTGAGATAATTTGACATCAGAGAACGGACATAGGTAATTTTTTTTTAAAACCTACCCTTAAGGGGGTGAAAAGAGGGATGAAACTTTGTATGGGAAACGTTAAATCTTGGTAATGATAAAATTTGGTGAGGTGGTAAGACTTTTTTTTATCAAAAATACATAGGCTACTTTTTTATCAAGTGTGAAAAGGGGGACGGGATGGAGGGGGACGAAACTCTGTACGGGAAATGCTAAACCGCTGAACTGACTATGATGTAGCATGGATATAGTTTTTTGACACCTGGGACTGGACATAGGCTACCTTTTTATCAAAAAACTATCCCTAAGGGGTGAAAAAGGGAATAAAACTGAATGGGAAATGCTGAATCGCCGAACCAATTATGATGTTTGGTACAATGATACAGTTCCTGGAGACAGACGTAAGCTTAAACGTAGACTTTTTTTGCGTTTGAACATACTATGCACTTTTACATATAATTTAAGCTAATCCGAAGCCCCGAAAGCCACGAAAAAATTTTCCGCGCAGACAAAGTCGCGGGTACAGCTAGTATATATATATGTCGGTGGAAATAATAAAAGGCACTCATTTGACTATACTATGGCAAAGCGCGACTTCCGATGACGCGCTAACGGAACGTCGGGGCCGGCGCTGAGAGTCTGTTAGACTACGGTGGCCGATGCGATAGCATTTCTCCGACAGATCGTTTGCCATTATTAAATTTCCAATTACCTACGTAATAATTGTTACAAAGAGTTTTCTATCTTTTGCACATTAACTTTGTCTTAACGTTGTATTTTATGGAGTAGTTCGCCTCTTGTAAGATTAGGTACCTATTTCTCATGGCTGAGTTGCAAAAGCACGAATTGCCCCGTGTCTTTTCCGACATATATATATATATATGAACTCCTCAAAAAATAGACAAATGTAAAATCAATATAATTATAAATATAAAATCTTACCTCTAACTGTTTATTACATGACACATAAGCAAGTCTGCTCTGTATGTCGGGTAAATTAGGGACTTTAACTGGAGTTGTGAAGGGATTCCATCTGAAAT
Organism: Zeuzera pyrina; assembly: GCA_907165235.1. Lineage (NCBI taxonomy): Eukaryota > Metazoa > Arthropoda > Insecta > Lepidoptera > Cossidae > Zeuzera > Zeuzera pyrina. Next base: position 3,785,605 of record OU015617.1, read on the forward strand.
ACAAAGAATATTCATTGAAAAAAGCATACTGTAAATCAAGCGTTTAGTTTTTGTTCATACTACAAGAAATCACATTCGTTTTCTTCAACAGTCTACCTGATGGTAGGTACCTAATGGTGTGGCCCATGGACATTCACAATACCAACACTAAGAAAGCACCTCAAATTGCAAATGCATGGGCGACCCTAAGGCTCCGCGCAAATGAGCCAGCGACCACAGCCACTGGTGGTTGTCGCGCGCCACTCCCTTTGGTACTGCACAAAAGGAAGGTGGTCCGTGGCCGCCACCATTGTAATACTCTGCTGTACAGTCTCAGGATGGACTTCGAGACGAAAGATTTTACCGCGCTCCTACTAGTTAGACGACGTAGACGACAACAACGACAATGCTTTTATTGGATACACCCAAGAAGGGTGAGAAGGGTACAGAGCGGCGCGTCAATGACAAGTGTCGGTGTTTTAAGTAGCGAGTGGCCGCCACCGGTGGCGTGTTGCGAACACTGAGATGCTAAGTGGTAACTGGTCGCAGCTCGCTGCACGTATGCGGCGAGTGCATATAAAACGTACGATAAATCGTGTAAACTACTTGTCGCTTGCCACTGGTGGCTGTGGTCGGTGGCTCATTTGCGTGGAGCCTAAGGTCTAATTGCCTCTTGTGTCAGAAATTTAACCGTTTCCATACCAGAACAGTAGTCGTCATAGTCAAAGTCGAAGTCAAATCAAGTCAAAGTCAAAGTAAAGTCAATTACAAGGTATTTTTGAACGTCAAATCTACTTTAGTCGTAAGAAAACCATTGAAGTTCCAGGCACTTCTTATAAGCTCGTAAACTGTCTTGGTTAAATTCGTATTATGAACTACCAGATAAGCTGTCTGGCTTGTTTCTTCAACTTGAATCGGCGTTCAAAAAGTGGGTAACATATTTTTTCTATTAGTTACGGTTTTTATGTCTTGGTATAAATTTGTTACATAATAGCCTCAAAAAACATTTATATTTTCCATTTTGCAATTCGTATACTTTTTATACCTGAATAAAAATCTGTATGTGTTTTGAAAAACTGCACTTTTACTTACTCAACATCTCAACATATGTCAACACGATAAGATGTTTCGAACGCACTCGTAATTTTAAAAATTTCAGTGCGAGTTGCCGTGCGCATTTCATACATACATACACACATACATATACATATACATATCTTCACGCTGTATCCCCGACGGGGTAGTCAGAGAGGACGGAGCGCCAAGCGTCGCGGTCCTTACATACCACTTTCGCTTCATCAAATCTTATCATTCTCCTCACACATTTTTGCCTAGGAATGCGAGTACTTTTGACATTTCTATCTGCCAACACACTGGCTATTTGAACTTCATCAGTCAGCCTTAGTCTTCTTTACCAGTCCTTCATCACTCATTCGTTCTAAGTGCCCGATCCATCTAAGCATTCCTTTCTTCATTTTTACAATAACACTATCGTGCAACCCTGTCACACTTACGTGCGAATTTCGTGGTACACAAATTAACAAAACAAGGAATAACAAGTTTTTAATGAGTACCGGTATTAATTTAGTTAATTGAAAAGTACTTTGTTATAATATAGTTATGTTCGTTCAGTGTTTTTTGAAAATTTAGTATATTTCAATGATATTCTCATACTTTATAGTTCTTATTATATTTCGTTGTATATCTACATATCACATGTGACATATGGCCAGCTTAAAGCTTTGTGGTAGTTTCTTAATTCCCACAAAGACATAGCGCTAGGATTCAATAAGTTGGCCCAAGCAAGAAGCCACTCCCGTAAAATGTGGGAAAATGTGGCAGTAAATTTAAATTCAATGTTAAATTTAATAGCAACGAAATTAACACTGAATTAAAACTCACTGCCACAAAAACTCAAATAATACGTGTTCGTCACACATATTATTTTTATATAGTAAACACAATCATAACAATTTCACAACAATAATACAAAAGCAAAACTGTTATTAACAACGATAAAAGCCGCAAATTTCACATTTAAATCATTTTAGTATAACTCCTCTAACAAGAAAAAACATAAAACAATTAAAAAAAGTTATTCAAGAGAAGCTTTTATTGATGTGCTTAATTTAACAGGTAACCCAGCGAGATTCCAGTCAACTAAACGTCAAATGACACCTGATAATACAAAATTAACCAAGTCAGCTAGTCTCCCGACCGCTGAATGGCTTAGGTCACGTGACCACTGGCTGGCTTGCTTTGTGGTAGTCGTAATGGCAATTCAGTTTACGAGCGTAAATTGACTGGATATAAGAGCTCATAATAGCCTGCAGTTCTGTTGTTTTGCAGCAGGATTAATGAGTAAGATGATAACGATCCAGAATCCTGTGAAAGCTTCTACCTACCTGCAAACTTGATGTCTCAAGACATTAAGAAATACATAACTAGTATTATTATACAAATACTAGTATTATTTTGACGAATCATATATAAAGACTTATTTACCTTTTCCATAGGAGCCACCATCCAGACAAGTCATCCCCGTAGTTGGTCAAGTCCGTATCATCCTGTGAGCCCACGTCGATGGCTAGAATATGCTTAGCGCCAAGCGACCGCATCACATCCGCTGGTAAATGACGTACAAAGCAAAGTCAAAACAATTTTTATATTTCGTATAATAATAATAGCAGTATGTGATAATAACCCAATAATTCAACACAATTCTTGATTTACAGTCCGGCCGGTGAGTAGGGCTGCCAGATACAGGCTTTTCATTTCCGGGAAAATTCGAGGGTTACGGATTCGGTCGGTAGGAAAAAACAACATGTTTTTTTATTTAATAAACCTTTGGTATGAAAACAACATCACCTATTTATCATCAAACATAAAAATAAAACTTAAAACGAAAATTGAGTACCTCGCCTTTGCTTATTCATTAAATTAATATTTGGTAGAAAATCAACACCAGATCATATTATCAAACATAAAAACTACTTTTAAAACGAAAATTAAAACAATAGTAGTATTCGAAATCCGGAATAAAAAAGTGTAATTCCTAAACATGGGACAAGACACGTAATTCCAGGACGATCCCGGATTTCCCGGTCATCTGGCAACCCTACCGCTGAGAGAATGCGTTCCTGACAGGTCGTGATCGAATGGACGACGTAACTTTGAAACGGCGTTGCATTTACGATAAAAATATTTTTATTGTTTATTTGCTTAACTAAAGAATAATTTACCATTAAAAAAATTTTGCGCTAAATTTAATGCGAAATAAATTAAGTGATTTTTTTTAATCCATACTGCGCTGTTACAAGGTTATGTGAACTATTTATTTTTACAGGCTAAAAACCTCTTAATCCCGACATTTATTGTAGCCTTAAAGTATATACGCGACATGGACCCGTGAAAGAGTATTGTAAAATGTGTACAAGTCGTGAAGGTTTAAAAACTATTTATTTTCGTAGTGATCTTTTTTTTATTTCGTGTACGTGGCTGTGCAGGTCTCATCAGACCTGTATCACTTCGACCATATTGATCTATTGTGATCGCCACTATGTTACAAAACACCACCAAGTTCCACTGCAGTCAAAAACCGCAAGGTATTCCTTGGAGTGATGTGCTGAACCTCTCTCGGACCGAGACGATACTGGCCGAGACAGGATCGACGAGTGTGCATCAGTGGTCCGCAGTCACACACAATGTGCATAGGCGTTTCATCCGCCTCTTGGCAGTACCGCAACGTTTTTGTGCCCCATGTTAAACAAGCACTATAAAATAATATTTTTTAAGATATTATATTGTTGATTTTATATTAAATATTTCTGAATATTACTCTCGCATTTTTATTTTCTTACGCTAGTTACATTCAGAAATTAGAAGCCAGACAAACAAGTATTGTAACTTATGTTACTCTTTTCTTGGGTCGTTTGAAGAAATAATATTATATAACAATGTTACTTATTTAGTCATGACCAACTGACAGACGTCAGGAACGCATTCTCACACCGGCCAATAGGTTGAATAACGAAAAATATTAACATTTTTATCGTCAGTAAGATTTGCTATTTATATTGTAATTATTCGTAATTTAATATGAAAATTGCATTTGCAGTGCGTTGTTTATTTTAATTAGGGCCTCTAAAAACATGTACTGTTTGAAAAATACAGTAAAATTATACAAACCTGGTACATTATTTACATAGCACCCGTCCAGCAATAGATGTCCATCAATGGTGTCGCATATAGGTGGGAATATTCCGGCGATGCTCATCGACGCCCGACAATACCTCCATAGCATACCTGACAGGCCGCTTGACGTCAAACACTTGACAAGTGACAAGTGCCTTTGGGGTTGCCATTACTTACCTTTTTGTACAGCTGAGTGTAAATATTTCAGGAATTTAAAATTTCATTTTTTTACTGCATTTTTTTAACAATGTAATAATAAGCAATAGAAAAGAAATATTATACAAAGGTATTGTATAAAAAATGAAAAGTTTTCTATAAGAATTTTTAGTAGCCCATTTATCTCTATAAGAATTTTTAGTAGCCCATTTTATAATTAAAATTACAAAATGTTAACACAAAATATGTACACTCAGCCTACACCATCATCGAATCCCAAATCAGATATATAACACGGACGTGTGAGCCGATTGGTGTAAACGTCACGCACATAAACGTCACGCACATAAACGTATGTGCTTTGTGATTGGTTTACCTGGGAGATTGTTGACGTAACCGCCGTCCAATAGGAGGTGGCCGTCTACAGGGTCGCACAGCGGCGGCATGTAACCGCTGAGTGACATCGACGCGCGAATGTAGCGCCACAGCGAACCTGAGCGCGCGACATGCGTTAGACAATTGGACGTACGCAATTTCAAAATTTGGAATTTCGATAATGTTCGAGTGAATAAGCAGCTAGGTATTTATTACAGAAAGTTCCAAAAGTGTATAGGATACCTAAAAGAACTGTGATTAATGTAGCTTGTGCCTGTTAAACTCAACACAATCCATGGAGGAAAGGCGAATGGGAATCATAAGCCATCACACAGATTTTAGAGGTGAAACTTTGCAAGTTAAAGATAACACACATTAGTAATTTAGAAGTGTAAAATCAGTTACTTTACCAACCCAAATTAGCACAATTCTGTTTTTAACGTGACTAAAATTAGATATTAAAATGTACGAATAATTTTTTCATATTTACTGACGATAAAGTGAATATTTTAACTGCTACAGTGTCTTGACACATGCATTACATGCTACTGTTCAGATACTATAGTGATGTAACGCCCAATTCTACTTGTGGATTTCCATCAATGTAAATTTCAATCACTGTAATGTGATTTACTGAAATAAATACACACATTACAAAAATTCATTTCAGTCTTAATGCAATAGGAGTAACAGTCACTTTAGCAAGACTATATATGTATTTTTCTTTGTAAATGTATTATCGAGTAATATTTATTTTCACATTAATACAATTACAATAATAGCTAGAATTTCTGAAGGCCCAGTGCAGCGAATGACCGATGGAGTCTTGTTAGGAAACTCCTTGTGGTACGCACTACAATATCTCACGATTCCATCCCCGAATCCCCGACTTTGGGGTTTAAGTAGCTCTCACGGCAAACTGTTTCTGTGACGTCATCTAGAGTCGTATGAAGTAACTCCTAAAGTTGAAGCTCAACTTTTAAACTTTACGTATATAATGATGCTAATAATGTCTCTGAGACAAAGGACTACCACAGTCAAACAAACACCAAGGTGAGTCTATTTGTTTCAGTTTTATATAAAATAAATAATAAAAAAGTAGTACTCAAGAATATCAAGTGTTATCATTTAAAACATACACTAATTAGCTACACTGGCAACCCCGCTATGATGTTACGGAAACAGTATGCTCTGGACAGCTGTGATGGTAGCTACGGCCACGAATAAAATTGCAGAATTGGGCTACACTAAAATGGTGATATGATAAAAATGAAATAAAGTAACCAGTGAACAAAATAAAAACCACACTCATGCAAATACATGAAGACAGATGGAAGGAAATTGCTAATGATGATACAAGGCTAAGATGAATACGACAATACAAGACATATTTACATTATCCAACCCGACATTGTAAATACGCATCGATGAAATAGTTCTCAATAATGTTAGCTTTGTATGGTAAACCAATCACAAGCACTCTTTTTTCTTACGTAGGTAATGGCAACACCCAAAAAGCAAATGTCGGATTCGTATGCGTTATTCAACAAAAATAAGATTTTTATTAAAAATATTACTTATTAGCTCTTAGAACCATTAAATGGCACATACACAGTTAAAAAAACATTACGTTTTAAATAAATATTTTTACATGGACAATATACACTAATACATCGTACAACGAGCACATATAAATGCAAGTGAGTGTGGTTGTAAAAAGGATTAAATTAAAATAAAAGAAACTGTAGCGGATAAAAACAAGAAATCAACAATAAAGCCTGGATATATCGCGTCCAAACTGGCAACACAGAGACAAAATAAAACGGTTTATTATTTCTACCGATAAGTGTCTGTATTCCCATTTAACATCAACTCATGAAAATCAACTCAGTCATTGCCAACATAGACATGGAATAATTTATGCTGGCATAGACAATCCGCTATATAATCGATATCGTAAAACAGTGACGATAAACTTGGCTTAAAAGGAAATAACATTTAGTACATCAATAATAAAAGCCTCAATAAACCTGGTCAGCAGAATGTTGAGGCTAAAGTATGTTACGATTTTTATAACATAATTTACCATGCATTTTACATTAATTACGTAATTAAGCAGTTTCTGATCAAAATAATAATTGTGTGAAATTTAATCGATAACAATCGATTAAATAACAAAATACTTTCATCAAGCAAATTATCTTTGGGTTAGTAAAAGTGCAGAAGAAGCGGTAAAATTATTAATTACTAAAAAACGAAACATAATAACACCGTAGAACCTCCCATCCATGAATGTGTTGTGTTAATATGTATATTTCTACTCAAATATGTGCTATGTATTTGTTATCACGATATGATTGGGGGGCTAAGGAGCTTGAGCCCCCACCCCAAAACATCTGAGTCCCTCCATGAAAAATTGTAGGGTCCCGGAACGCCCTACCCTCATTGGGTTCAAGCCCCTGCCAAACCCAAATCCTGGATACGCCACTGAATAGAAACATTTAATATAAATAGAAATGAAAAGTTGTTCGTTGCTAGAGCAACACTTAAGAACGGCAGGACCGATTTGGCAAATTCTTTTTACATGTTCGTAAGAGACCGAGTAAGGTTTTTATAGAAAGAAAAGTTGGAAAAGTTGTCCGGAAAATTGGAAAATTGAAGAAAAGCTGAAAGGCCTTTTATATGAACTCTAACCATAATCAACCTTCATACAAGCCCAAAAGCCCTGCACGCTTATTACCTAACTTGTAATCAGCATGCGACAACCAAATATCGCGCGATATCTGTGGCTCTAAATCTACCGCGAAAAGTGCATTTTACGGTCATGGCCCAATAGACACGCAACCGTCAAGCATGACACCAATTTTTTATTACAATTAATCACCTGCCGCTGTCTGCAAATTTTTAGGTAATAACCCCACGGCTTGCTTTACTAAAATGCTCAGTCAAGCTGAAGAATAAGTAATAAATATCAACTTCAAGTCATATAAGTTTTAAAAATTAAAAAAAATACTTATCACTCGTCCACCGGTTCAAACAAATAAATATTAGGTAAAAACAATGACGTTGAATCACGTGGAATTGTATTCGTATTCGTATCATATCTCTCAATCTGTACAAAGTTCAGTATGAAAGCCGGGCTTTTCGTTTTATACTAATCGCTATATATACCCTAAACAAGCTAAACGAGTTTTGTCCATTAGAGAGAAAGAAAGGTTGCAAACCAACGCGTGAGAGCGAGACCGCTGATGACATAGTTACGCGGTACACTGATTGCGCCTTGAGAGGTTGCGAGTGTCGAACTCGAACGGCTGTCACGTGTTAGTCACGTGTTCGTTGCCGTGGTTGCGTGCAGTCATTTTCGTTTCGACGGGAATTTTGAAATTTTAAAACCGTTTGAAATTAGTTTTTATTTTATTATTTTATGCTTAAATTAGCATTTTAGTAAGGCATGCCAGGCTATTGGGCTTGTATGAAGGAACTGCCACTGGAAAAAATATATTCTTGTCATGGAGGCCTCGCATGTTATGTAATTGAAGACTGAAATCGATATTTCCCAAAAACTGTAGAATGAATAGACATAATTACCGTTATTAAAAACAAACAAGCACGAAACTCAGATCGCGACACTGATTTAATAAAAAGTAATTTAAAAGAGTAATAATTAGGACTTCCTCTGTGCTGTTCGATAAAAAAAAAGACTCTTTATTAAATTCTACAAGACTCAGACTAAATAAATTAATTACACTCGAAGGTAACATACCACATCAAAAACTAATAAATAAAATGCAGATGAACTTGTAAATATGTTTTTTTACCTTTTAAAATAATTTTTAAATATTTTCTCATAGAGAAAAACAAAATAAAAAACTATTTAACTTCACATAAATAAGGTAAATAAATATTATTACCAATAAGTTGCGTTGCGATGCGTAGTAATGCATAAAAACATTATCGTTTGCTAGCACTTTTCCGTGCGATCACGTGATCAGTGATCACATGTGCAGGCCATCCAGTCACCGTTGACTTCGGTATGTAATACAAAACGTTTTAAACGCCAGGCTACAGTTGAATAAAGATCGTGCGGGTTTAAAATAGAGTTCATTTTAAAAGTCGACTATTGAGTTTACCTTTCGTGTTTCGGAGTATTTGAATCAGACACGCGGTACCGTATTTTTCAGCCATAATTGTTCTAAATTACACTTCCATTGTATTTCCGAATTCATTATTTATACTTAATTTAATATTTGTTTGACCCAGTGGACGAATAACAAGTATTTTTTTTATTTCCATCAGAAATGAGTACATTTGTAATAAAAAGTATCCAAGTAGTTCATTATGAGGATTTAAAGTGTATACAAGTTTCAATCGGCATAGAAAATGTAAAATCTTTGAACTTTCCACAGAAAAGCTACTCATTGTTTCGTTAAAACGCAGACCTGATTTGTGTATTACTGGACTATACATTGCATAAAAGACAAAGTAATAGATAAATCAGTGTACAAAACTTTTTAACTCATCGAATATGTGTCAGTAGTCACATCACATAAATCGCACAAAGAACAATGTAATAGATCAGTTTACGAAACTCATTGGATTTTTGGTTGTTCTCCCACCAAATTATAGGTACTGCTTATTATTGATGCTGTATATTTTATTCAAATGACGAAAATATTTAGAATCGTTTTGGTTATGACGATTAAACTATACTGGCGCCATAAGACACATGAATTCACAAAAACATACGAACGTATAGATACCTATGCTTTGCGCTTTCACCTTGGTGCAAACTCTTATTACGTTATTCCAGTCTATTCGTAAGCACGTGTAAACAGGTTTTGTTCGATTTTGGACCAATCGGCGCGCAGTAACTACAGCAGTAGACGTAATTATTTTTGGGATATATATAATGGAGTTATAGAATTAGTAATTCTATCTACAACTCACAATCTTTAAAATTAATGATTTTCTCTATAAATTTGCTACTGTTCATATTAACGACATGTAATTTAAAATTAATAGTCTCCGCGATAAATTTATACAAATAACTGTTTCGCTATAAAATTCTGTTTACAACTTTAATCACTGAAATTTAACGTAGTGTAGTGGTAATAATAAATGCTTGGGAGGCATTTGTGAAGACATGTGTTAAGGCTTTTTTTAAGCTTATATGGTTATTTGCACATAACCGAAATCCACGCACTATTTTCAATTTTTGTCTGTATGTATGTTTGTCTGTTTGTTTGTACGGGCTAATCTTTGAAACAGCTCATCCAATGTTGACGGGACTTTCATTGGCAGGTAGAGGACTTTTCAGAGAGTAATCTAGTTTACTTTTTATACCTAAAAAATAAAAAATTTAACGCTAGTGAAACCGCGAGGCGCGGCTTGAAACAAAGCACTCAACATTCACAAAATTCTTGTAACTTCTGCTCACGGCTAGGTAGAAGTTTACTATTATTTTACACTAGTAACTAATTAATCTGTGCTATTATCGTCAATTACTATATTATTAAAAATTTTTAGCACAATGTTATTAACACAGCCATCTTGAACGCGAATAAAGACCAAATCATGATGCTGCAAATCATTATGTTAGAGTACCGACAAACTTATTTTGCTTTCATCTATGCGCCTGATTTTTCATTAATGGCGGCGTTTCATAAAATGACCAGACCCATTCATCATCTACTCAATTCTACCGTCGGATGACAATATATCGCACACTTAATCCAATGCTGTCACTATCTGATATATTCGATTTAGTTCTTAGTGATATTGTAAGCTACGATAATATTAAATAGTAAATTAGATATTTGTAGCTATGGAACACCCCAAACTTTCCTTAAATACTATCAATTAATAATTAATTAATTTGTATTCAAACACTTCGTGCTGCAGTCGTGAAGGTAAAAAGCACTAGAACGACGTGGAGCAATCGAGTTTTGACTTATATAATCTCGAGCGTTAGTGGAGAACAACCCATCGGTCGTTCTTTTCTATGACGTCACGAACACCGTCGCGCTCTGTTAGAGGGCGCCAGTGTTCCCCTTTATGTTTATTCATTGGTGTTGCTAACAATATTTAATTCAAACAAATAATTAAAACGCCGCATCGATTCTCAGAGTTTAATTTTGTTCTTTCTGGATTCAGCATTAAATAAAGTTGACGCAATGTCTAAATTGCGTTCTTGTAATTAAATAGCATTAAAACTACGAAAATTTCGGATGACAGTATTGGCTTCTGCCACCTCTCACTTTCGCTGTCAAGATTTTCTTCGTCAGTCTTTCATCCCTTATTCTTTCCATGTGCCCGAACCATCTAAGCATTCCTTTTTAATTTTTACAATAACACTGTCGCGCAACCCTGTTATACTGCGTATCTCTTCGTTGCTTATTTTTTCCACAATGGTGACACCGCACATATTTCTAAGAGATCGCATTTCTACTGCATTTATCTCATTGCTACAAAGCGAAAGTGAATGGTAGCAGAAGCCAAGGAAGACCAAGAAATGTCAAAAACACCCGCATACGTCGGCGTAAATGCGTGAGGAGAATGATAAGATTTGAAGAGACTAAAGAAGTATATGAGGACCAAAAAGATTGGCGCTCCGTCTTCTTTGACTACCCTGTTAGGGACGCAGCGTGAATATATGTATGTATGTATGACAGTAGAATGGATCAAGTGTGCGATATGTACTCATATATTACATTGATTAACCCTGAACACAACTAGATCCGATCGTGAAGAGTCCGCCTATGCAGACTGTGGTCTGTTTGGTGACCTAAATCTCGATATCTAAAAAGACTGAGAGTTTAGATATTTGGATACATACAACTTCAACTCTTTATCCTGATATCCCTAAACGTGAAAACATGATTGGATAAAAAAATCGCAATCGAAAAAATTACAGAAAAAACCGTGTTGTGCACAAAGATTCAGTTGCGTCTCCGAAATTCTACAGAATTTTAAAATGATTTTTACTAAAATGGATAGATAATTATAATACCTCAATCTCTAAAACCATTTTGTAATTGGTAGTGCAGTTTTCTTGCAAATTACAATAATGTGCAATAACAAATGTTGAGATTTCTCCGCGCTAAAATATAATCAAACCACAACTGCGAAAATCAAATTTATTGTTATCGCCGTAGGGTACGGGGGTAATGAACGAATGCGGTTGCACTGCAATGAATAAATGATCTAAATACTTTCGAGTATTAAAACCTAATTTATTAATACAGGGCAAGATTATACCTAATTACTTGTCTTGTTTACATGTTTTAATTTAATTACTATTTATTTAAATTTCGTAAAGCTACTGTCCTCCTTCATGAATTTACTCCTTAGTTAATAAAAAAAATTAATGAAATATGAGATGAGTTTAACAATTTGCCATCACAAACTTATAAAATGAGAGTATAAGAAATACAAAATCGCGGGTAACACTTAATAATTTTGGCCAAAAGAATATTCAATTAAACTTAGTCGATTAGCGTAGAATTCAATAAACTTAACGTAGCAAAGGAGGCGCCTTTTTATTACCGAAAAAAGGCATTGTCGCCCTGTGGCATGAGGAGTATGATAAGAAAGATCATGATGATGAATCGTAGGTAAAATAAGTATAATTAAGTCTTTTTAATATAAGAAAAATTAAAAACAGGATTTTAATTTTTAAAATGATAGTTTAAATAAATAAATATTCAATGAAAATGTCTAAAGTAATAGGTTTCTTTGGTTTACGATAATTTATCTACATTTTTAGAATCTCTATGGACATCCTACCGAATATGTCCTGTCCTACCTATGATTTAACGTCTATTTTATTAAAATATGTATATATTTGAACATACGTTATTAAACATATGTGGGCGTCCAAGCAAAAAGGGTCCAGTAGTGGGGTATTGAATTAAGATTAGATTCGGAATTTAGAATAATCAATTTATAAATAAAGATTAAAAAATATTCATAAACTGGCATATATTTTTTATATCAGACATTTAAAGTTGAAACTCTGAAAAAGCTCATTTTGGGAAAAAGCAGATTTTTAAAGTTTGATAGAAAAAAAAAACATACTTCTACTTGTTTGTTTCTACTCAGAAACATAGACATGTACTATATGAACTTGTAGATAATTGAGCATTAAATAAAAATCAATTAATTTCACACAACTTTACAAAACTACGTATATCTCGGAAACTAAATGCCGACCACTGGACCCTTTTTGCTTTGGCGCCCACATATGTCTATTACGCCGAAATTTTGGCTGCAAGATTTGTCTCAAACAAGTATACAAAAATAAACTACATGTAAACGAGGCATTACAGCTTACATAAGATCGATATATCTGTGTATAGGGAGGTCCAAGCTCACTGAGGTGGCCAGTATTGATACGTACCGTGTCTATGCACCCTCATGCAACTGGAACTGATGTCGGTGGTGACCGTAAAGTACGGTAACCAGAGGTCCTCAATGTGGACCTCACCGAAGGTGGCTCGAATGGTCGCGTTGAACTGCCGCCCGGAGAACATTGAAGTAGCCGGATAAGTCAGGTCGAGTAGCTGCTTCCCCCACTGGGTCATTTTCTGAAGGAGACATTGAAAAGTCCTCATAAGACTTCGTAGGTAATTAAGGTCAAGAAAAGTAATATGAAAGAAAAACAAATTGCGTGAATTAGACTCACGAAGAGAGGGTTCCGAACATTACTACATACATACATATTATCATGCTGTATGCCTGCCAGGGTAGTCAGAGAAGATAAGAGTGTCAAGCATCGCGATCTTTACATACTTCTCTCGCCTCCTGAAATCTCATCATTGTCCTCATCTACTACTCGCCTAGCTATACGAGTGCTTTTTACATTTCTGTCACCTAACACTCTAGCTATATGATCTTCACAAGTCAGCCTTTGTTTTTCCTTGGATTCTTCTATTCGTCACTTTCGCTTTGTAGATTTTCTTCGTCAGTCTTTCATCACTCATTCTTTCCATGTGCCCGAAGCATCTAACCATTCTTTTCCTCATTTTTACAATAAATAACACTGTCGTGCAACTCTGCAATACTGCGTATCTCTTCAGTGGTTATTTTTATGAGAGATCGCATTTCTATGGTGTAGGGTCCTAAAGGACTTAAAATAAGAGTGGACTGTAATATATGCTGGTTTATATTGCTTCACAAAAGATAATAAAATACAATAAATAATGAATCCAATGCACCGTGCGCGTGAGACTGTTTCAGAAGTTCAGATAGTAGTGTTTTGTTCGGGCCCCCGCGTCTTTCGCTTCTCTTCGTAGACCCGAACTGCCCCGAGTATTCGCGAGTCGCGACATATGGTATCTCACTTCCACTAAGTTTAGGGCATAATCATATTCATACAATGGTCCTAAAACTAATTTTTGGAGATCAAAAAGACCTCAAATCAAAAAGACTAGGACTGTAAACTTTGAGTAGGACTGGATATTCTTCGTTTTTTTTTTTAAATTTTAGGTTCAATACTTTGAGGTATGGTCAAGCCAAATTGTCCAATTCCCATTTGTCCTTGTTTTAAATTATCCTATAAAATTTTACAATGTTCAATAGTAACACATAATATGTAAATTAACTAGTTGCGTCACAATGGAAAAAGATCACATGTGGAAATAACAAAATTTTTGTGAAAAACGTTTATGACAGACGATCGACGCATGAGTGATCCATTTTTCCTTCCAAGGAACCGCAAAATTAATAAATACCGAATAAAATTCAACAAAAAAAAACACAAATATGAAAATTAAATAATCCACGAAGTCGGAAGCCATTGCTCGAAGCAATGATAGGAAGGATAAGGATAGAAAAAAACGGTCAAGTAAGAGTTGTACCACGCAAGGTTCCATAGCATCATACTATGTACATGCCTTAAATATTTACCCGAAAAACAAATTTAACTTTGCAATTGAAAGGCACATTTTTCCATACTAACCAACTGTAAATGTAAGTTTGTAATGGCAAATAACTACGAATTAACTATTTTTGGATTTTTTTCCTTTACTTGTGCTGTGAGACTTCTTGTTTATTTAATATTTCTAGGTCAATGGAAAGAAGGCTATAAGTTTCGACATACTTACGAGTGTCAAAATAGTGACCATGTATTTTAACTGCGTTTACTTAGAAACTTGATTTTTTACAGATACATGGGACCGCAAACAAGTTATATTTAATATTAATTTCAACTTGATCCTATAATGGTTCTGTTTTTTCCTTTTGAGGTACGAAACCCTAAAAGCAGAAAAATCTAATATAGAATTAAATACTTATTTCGTCTATGAAACCTGAAAAAATGAGCTTAGTCTGGTATCATAAAACCACAGATTAATTAGTTACTAAAGTAGAATTAAAAATTAAGAACATGATCATTTTCATAAAAAATACAAATTATTATTATCAGTTCTAGCATAAAATCTAAACCTTTGTGTAACATTAGATATAATGTCTGATTCTAATCAGTTTTTAGTTCTACGCCCTCAAGAGTAATAAAAAGATTAAGTAACAATATTTTTGACAACTTATTGAAACATTTTTAAAACGTAACAGATTACATATTCGTTTTTTTTTTTATATATATGAAAGAGGAGGCAAACGAGCAAGCGACTCACCTGATGGAAAGTGATCACTGCCGCCCATAGATAACCGTAACGTCCGGGGAATCACGGGTGCGTTGCCGGCCTTCAAGGGACGGAGGGGGAGAGGGGAGATGAGCCACCGGCACTCCCATACGACAGCAATAGATGCTGTTATTTCACGTTCATATTCTGTGAGAGGGTGGTATTTCACCGGACGAGTCGGCCCAATTCGTGGTGCAATGCAATATGGCTCTACTACACTAAAAAAATTCTAGCATAAAACGTAGATTACCTTTGACCACTCCCTGGCTTTTTGTGTGACAGTAGTAATGTTCCTTTCCATGCACCACAGAGCGCCCATGAACGCACCAATGCTGACACCACCGACCATGTCTATGGGTATGCCTGCTTCCTGTAATAGTCAACAAAATTTTAATTCACCCAAATTCCACATCTGAAACATACTCACTCGAAATCCGTAAAATGAATTGACATAGCTTGAATTTACATGTAATTGTTTTATTACAAACGAAACAAAAATTTAAGCATTAAAGAACTAGATTCACAATCTCCTATAAAATTTAAGCAAATTATTGTCCGAATTAACGTATATATTTTTAATATCGTATAGTATTATCGGCAATATTGTGTTAATCTAAAGTAGACCTTACTGTCAAACCATAAGGTTATAAACGGTCGTAAATGATTCTTGCATGACATTGAAACGAAGTTTGTTAAATAAAGTATTTAAAATGTAATCTTACGTCTCGTGCATAAAATATAATTCAAATAATATGTTTGCGTTGCTATGTTGCTACGTTGATTTGTTACGTGAAAGTGACAAGGATAAGACAAATATTGTCAGGCAATATTTAAAAATATGATTGCGAATTTAATAAAAAAGAGCTATGTAACGTTATTACTATAATGAAATAATGAACACGTAAATAATATTTTATTTATTAACCGAAATTAAGAAATCGAGTCTTTTTTTTTGCGTTCTAGATGTGTTATTTTAAGTTTTAAAGGACACTGACATGTTTGCTGTTAGCGTGTTCGAATACCATAAAAACAGAAGTGCGGTCAAATACTCATTTGAGCGCACATTTGGTCCGGACATTTTTGGCGCGTTGATTGTGTATCTAGTTTTTATTTGTGATCGAAGTTTTTTCATATCCATAATTCTTATCTGCAAAACCTACATTCTTCACGGGTAGTGCTGTCAAATTGCATGATAGTTACCTGTATAGCTTTTATCATCCCCACATGCGCCGCTCCTCGCGCCCCACCGCCGCCCAACACCAGTCCTACCGAGGTGCCGGTCAGCCATCGCGCCAAGCGAGAGAAGTCCGAGTGGACGTTCGCTTCTGACATCAACACTTTACTGTACAACTCGCTCTGGAAATTCAAACAGATTTTTCGGTGCGACATTTATTTTTGTGTTTTTACGAGTATGTGTGTACCATGCACATGTTTATATCTACGAATGTCTTTGTGAGCGCGTGTTTGTGTGTATGTGTCTGATTGCATTAGTGTATGAATATACGTGTAAGTCCGCACTTGCGATACCGGCTCTTGCACGTAAGTGTATACGTGCATGTATATGCGCATAACTCACAACGTGGTATTGTCTATTACGCTTAACGACGTGAGTGTATGGGTGAGTTTGTACAATACGCTACTGAGTCTTGTTCGTAAGCGTATACGTACATATATGTGTGTGTATACGTGCGTGTGTGTATGTATACGTTTATAATATGTGTACGAGAACACGGCGCATGCGCGTCACTCACAATGCGGTATTCTTAATTACGTATTTATATATACGTATGTTACAATTGGAAATAATGATGCAGGAACTGGCCAGAGAGAGCAGAAAAGTGGGACTGTCAATAAACGTTTCGAAAACAAAAATTCTAACAAATGGAGAAGAGAAAATTGTGAAAGTAGAAAAAGAAACGATAGAGTTCGCGAAGGAGTACGTATACTTAGGCCAATCAATTTCATTTGAAGATCAAATAGGAAAAGAAGTACATAGAAGAATAGCTATTTCGTGGAGAAAATATTGAAGCTTAAAAGAGATTATGAAAAACAAAGACATTAACATAACTATAAAAAGAAAATTATATGAGGTAGCAATCCTTCCATGCATAACATACGGGTGTCAGTCATGGGCATTAAGAAAACAAGATGAAGCGAAACTGGCAACACAACAAAGAAGAATGGAGAGAAGCATGTTAGGAATTAAATTATCGGACAGAATATCGAGCGAGGAAATAAGGAAAAGGACTGAAGTCAGAGATATATTAACAGTAGTTAGAAATTTGAAATGGAAATGGGCAGGACATGTGTGTAGAATGGAAAACGATCGATGGACAAAGAAAGTAATGGAATGGATACCTCGTGACGGGCAAAGAAATATAGGAAGACCCAAAAGACGCTGGGAGGACGTATTTAAACAAAAATGTGGGCCGACTTGGATGAGGAAAGCTAGAGACAGAGAAGAATGGAGGAGACTGGGGGAGGCCTACGCCGAAGAGGCGACTACTTAACAAAAGAAAAGAAAGCATCTTAATATTTGTGTATGTGTGGTGTGTGAATGTCATATGTATGTATGTATGTATGTTTATATGTTGTGCGCGCGCGCACGCATGAAGATACAAGTACCTAATGTAAGAGTAGGAATAAGTAGAAATAAAGGCTATTTTATTTTATTTTATTATATACGTATGTATTTATATGCACGCGTATGTGTAGACGTGTGCGAGTGCGCGGTACTCACGATGTGATACTGGCTCTTCTGCGTGAGTGTGTACTTACATGCGTATGTACACGCGTGTTCGTGTGTTTATGTATCGTATGCGCATCACTCACGATGCAGTACTGGCTCATGCGCGCGAGTGTGTACGAACGTACGTATGTACATGTGCGTGTGTATTTGTAGCGGTGCACGCGCCTCACTAATGATGCGGTGGTGGCTCTCGCGCGCGAGTGTGCGTACGCGTACGTGTATGTGTGTACGTGTACTGTTACCGGGCGGGACCTGAAGGACTTTTTGAAAAAGAAAGTGTTCTCTTGAAAAAGACGTATTTTATTTCAATTTTAGAAAAGCACAAGGATTTTGAGTGTGTGTCCGTCGCGAAGTTCAAAACCAGATCATTTTAAATATGAAATCAGAATTATGTGGAAATGTTAAAGCATTAAGTAAATTGCAATTGATACTTAAATCCAATGTCATTGAAATAGTTTGCATGCAATTGCAATGGACTATTATAACAGTATACTCACGATGCGGTAGTGACTCATGCACGCGAGTGTGCGCGCGCGTGTGTATGTGCGTACGTGTCGACTCACGATGCGGTAGTGGCTCGTGCGCGCGTGTATGTATGTGTGCGTGTGTGGGCGCACTCACGATGCGTTACTGGCTCATGCGCGCGAGTGTGTATGTATGTATGTACAAGTGTGTGTGTGTATGTGTAGCGATGCACGCGCGCGCGTCCCACACAACGCGGTAGTGGCTCATGGGTGTATGTGTGTACGTGTCCACTCACGATGCGGTAGTGGCTCACGCGTGTGTGTGTGCGTGTGTACGTGTCCTCTCACGATGCGGTAGTGACTCACGTCACGCGTGTGTGTGTGTGTGTGTGTTTGTGTGTGTGTACGTGTCCACTCACAATGCGGTACTGGCTCTTGCGCGTGAACATGCGGTGCGGGCAGCGCACGTGGTGGTGCTGGCTGACCCACGAGCGCATGTTGAGCCAGTGCACCGTGCCCGCCGGCGCCGCGCCGCCCTCGCGGTGCAGCACCACCAGCTCCTTCTGCGTGCGGATCGCCAGCCGCTCGATCTCCTTCTCTATCTGCACCACGACCGCGCCCGCGCACGCACGGATCTCTCTTTAACATTCTTTCTTATACGATACACTTCTACGGCGCGGCTATTACCTAAAAATTTGCAGACTGCAACAGCCACGCGATCATTGCGCGACCGGTGACTTAACTTTTAAATTGTAATAAAAAAATGGTATCACATAAGACGATTGCGTGTCTATTGCGCCATGACCGTCGAATGCACTTTTAGCGGCAGATTTAGCATCGCTTTACAAATTACATCACACAAATTCTCGTCTTTGGCTGTCGCATACTGACTGCAAGTTAGGTAATAAACGTCCGCACGCTTATTACGTATGTTGCAGATAGCATGTGACAGCCAATATCGCGCGATATCTGCTGTCAAAACGAGAATTTGTGTACTGTAATTTGTATAGTGGCGCTAAATCAACCGCAAAAAGTGCATTTTACGGTCATAGAATAATAGATACGCAATCGTCATACATGATATAAATTTTTTATTACAATTATTCACCGGTTGCGCAGTGATCGCGTGGCTGTCGCTGTCTGCAAATTATTAGGTAATAACCCCGCCGTTAGCATCACTTGCAACTTGTGTCAGGAGCGCGCAAAAGTACCACCGCGACAGACTCGAGAATAACAAACAATATTAAAATATAACACTACAGCTGTCGACGTAGCAGTTGCGAAGTGTTTCAGAAATGGCGCCACACGCCACACATTCCAGCATTTAGTATAATTGCATCGGCCGCGACTTCCCTGTCAAGCCTCTCTCGAAACTGACATAATCCTCGAAAATATAAGCGACCTTCATAACCTACTTATTATACTATTTAATTGAGAAGCAACTATTAAACGTTTAAATCAGAACTTTCAATCATCTTTTAATCGTTTCATAGTGTTACTCAGTGTATAGTTTTCAACAACAAGTACTTTATTACAACTGACTAGACAGACACCAAATTAAGCGAGATAAGCGAGATAAGTTATGTAACAGGTCGTACAATTTGGATAAAGCATAGGGGCTTAATGTGAGAAACATGTGTAGGCGATGGGATAACACCCATTTTAAGTAATGCCGCTTTAACATCTGCAAACGCAAGTTTATATTACCGTAAGTAGAGTCAAGATGTAACCTTAATCTGCCCATTTCGAAGAAAAAATCGAGTGAAAACATTTTTATAATTAAAATTATTACTACTATTGACAGTTTACGCTCGTTGCGTATACTATGACGCAATTTGTCAATTAATAAAAATCAAAATATACCTTTTAAAATTCATATATTTCATTTTCTAGCTAATTAAACTAGTCTAACATAAAATTTTCTGCGTTAAACTCAATTTTGAATTTATATTCGGTAAGTAAAGTAAAGTATATGTAAATACTTCTAAAATAAAAACACATTACCTTGCCAATACTAGGCTGCTTGTCTCCTAACGCGACTATCAAAATACAATCAGCTTGACGTATACACCGCTGAGTCCACTGGGTCAAAATTGGATCACATTGATACAAAGACACCTAAAAACAAAATAATTATTAATTTAATGGAATTCTATCATTTCATAAGGGGAGGAGACATGTTCGAGATTATTGTAGACACCCCTATTTCTCACGAATTCAATCCCAATCCTTCGGCCATGTTACAAGTACATCGTGAAAACTCAGGCCATACTGAAGAATAGGTGACATGATTTTTACACTGTCTCATATGTAGGCACTCACATAACATTTAATTAAATTAATTAACAACATTATACAGACATTAAACTACCCTCACAGGCAGGCAATTATTATGACAATTTTCCTCCCAGTCTATAGGGTTCGTCTGAATAAAAATATTTACAATTTAAGAGCAGTTTTTTTTACTAAATTCACTACCAATTATTGTCAGTATCGCTCAGTACCAATAAGTATTTACTATAAACTTAGTATATGTATAGACGACCATAGATCTCGTTAACGCGTGACGATTTTTAATTTGTCAATGTCACATATGAAATAAATGATTCCCTTGATAATTGCGATATGTACCTCTAACATCACAATCACATACAGAACACGTAACCATTATTGAAAAATACAGTACTTCTTTGAAATAAAACAAGAATAACACAAAATAATAAGTCAACAGCGTCATCCACAGCGTGACGACTTGTGACGACCTGTCGTTGAAAACGGGTTTCAATAACGTCTTATTTGCTGTCCCTTTCCTACTCGTGCCACTGTCATAAAAGATTACATTCTCACTCGCACTCTTTGTACGTCTATGCGCCATTATATACTAAGTTTATGGTATTTACAAATAAAATGGCTTAAACCTACTTCATACCTTATGTTTGTCTTCTTGCTGAGCTAGCCAAGAGCTAAGTCTATATTCGTTGTTCGGGTCCATAATCGTCAATCCAAGAAGTTTCCTTATAACATCGGATGTCAAACGAACGGTCGGGCCTGTTAATATATTTTTATATATTATTTCTGAAGGATATTTAGCGCTTCCTCTCTGACTACCCCGTTAGAGAGAGATACAACGTGAAGATATGTATGTATGTTATATCAACTACCTGTTTAATTGTAATTCTTGAAACTATATTTTGAAATTGTAAATACAACATATTTACATAGATTGATTAGTCGAATGATAATTTTTATAAATAAATTAATACAATTTATGATAAAGATAATAATAATTATTACTGTAATAATATTTAAATATTAACATAAATTAATGGAAATACAAATTGTTCAAAATAAAATATAGTTACGATAATTTGTTAGGAGATTTTTAGGGGTATATCAACTCGTGACAGCAACTGGTAACACCGATAAATATATTACAAAAAAAATACCAACCAATAGCACACAGCGAATGGTACAGTTCGTAGGTGAAGGCAGTGAGTGGAACATCGTCGCTGACGGGTACCACGGCCACTGTGGAGAAGTTGTGCTGTGAAGGTCGGGGCTCGAAGGGCGCTGCGCTGCCCAAACCGCGAGTGGGCTTCTGCCAAGAGCCTAGGGGGTTACATACGATATTTATTACAACGGATTAGAATGGTTGATTGATTACATATTGCGATATTTATTACAATGGATTCTATTACAATATACAAGGCTAATGAAAGAGTAGTATTATGATATAAGATACAAGCATGCTGGTAGATGATATGGATGTACACTCCCCAACAAAACTATCATTTGTAGGTAGACGAATATTTATTTTTCTAGGTATAAAATTCTGATTTACTAAAGTTAGTAATGAAAGGCAATCATTAGTAGCTAGGTAGATGAATATTTATTTTTCTAGGTATGAAATTCTTATTTTGCTAAACTAAAAGTTAAAAATGTCCTTATGAAAATTGAAACATTTAATATGATATCATTTTTTCAACTAAACTAATACAAGAAACAAAAAAAAAACTAAACACTACTTTCCTCGTTTCATTGAGAAGACAACATGATGCTCGAAAACCCAGACTCAGAGATAATCCTGATGCTTTTGATCCAGATAACCTTTATCATACAAGCCATAGGCAATTATTGTAACTTACCCAAAATCCTGTGCCCCAACAAATTAATAAGTCGTGTGACCACAACTGGAAATCGTAGTTTGATAGCATTGAATAGACCCTCAGGCAACTTGGCCAGTTCAGAGTCACGCACAGCCATTACTGTGGTACTGCGGCGAGTTTGGGTCACCATCTCCACCTACGAAAAACAATATTGTTGTCACTCTCGCACAAGATTGCGCACGCGTATGCTTGCATGTGAGCGAGCGCGAGTGTATACGTGCGTATGTGGTGTTAGAAGACTTTGCTTTTGTAATTTTTACATATTACATCATATTCTTATTATTCTTTTTTATTGTTTACATTGTTCTTTTTATAACTCTTAGTGCCCTTAGGCTCCTCTATCACGAAAGCTTGCGTACTTGCAACCTTTCCTTTGAGCCTGTGGAGAGAATTCTTTGAAAATTTTTCACCACAGGATTAATCATAAAGCCAATAATAAACAAAAAACTGGCAATTTTGATCTTACCTCAATACAATAGAGATTTTTTTTTATAAAAGAGGGGGAAAACGAGCTAGCGGGTCACCTGATGAAAAGTGCCATCACCGCCGCCCATAAACACCGCAACGTCCGAAAAATCACGGGTGCGTTTCCGGCCATTAAGGGAAGGGACGGATATTATGGAGTAAGATATTATGGAACCTGAATTTCCGTACACTAAGGAGCCGCCTTAATGTGCGTAGGTATCATGTTAGTGTACGTGAATCCGTTAGAAAATGCAAAGGAACTTACTATACCGACAAGGTCTCCCTTGCCATACTCTCCAACAAGTTCCTTCTTCCCATTGGGATGCGTGATGACTGATCGTAGACGACCACTCAACACTATGAACGTAGACCCAGACTCCTCATCCTGACGGTACACCGCTCGACCGGATTCCAGAAACACCTGTCACAACAAAAGCATACTGATTGTTTTTTTCTTATACTATAAACAATGACATCAATTGTGTGACCCAAAATTAAGCAATAAGCTTGAATTAGTAAGTATTGGAAAAGTTCCTTTCCTAAAACGGCCTGACCAGGAATTGAACTCAGAAGGTCGACATTGAAAGCAAATGCCTTACCATTGCGCCAAAGGGCCAATCAATATGTACCAACAGCATCAACATTTTTTAGATTTGTGCAGGTGAATGAGAAAAAATACATTAATTTTTTATCGGACAAGGGGTATGATTGTTAGAGATTGTACTCCAGTTTATTATAATATAGCGCCCATTATAGACTTATATAATTGATATCTAAAAGATATAATCTGTTGCGGTCATAATTAAGGATCGGAGAACCCATAACAATAACCCTTTCAAAATTAGTTATCTGTCTGTGAACGATTAAATAAGTAACAGAATAATTCTTGTTATGAATTTGGTTAACCAAAATGAAAACCCAAACGAAGTGGTTTTTAGGGTAGCGTTGGGCAGCACGCACTTTAAAAATGAGTATCGTGCGAGGGCCTCTTTTTGCAAACGTGCTACCACAGTGTGTTAGGACGTTCGTGCGAGACTGGAGTAACTGTGTTAGAGAAGTGGGGAGGTGTCCGTTGAGTGTTGAATACACGGTGCACGTCGTACGCACTGTGCGAGTGTGCCTGAGGCAACGATTCCTGAGCTCCTTGGAGTCTATATGTTCTGTGCTCGTGAGTAGCGAGCACAATAAAAAGAGGAAAATAAATTTGATACGTCCTTTCGCTCACACGAAAATAGTACGAAAGAAACGTATATATTATCTAAGTGTACCTAAATTCACCAGCTTAAATTATCTATTCCTACGAAATTAATCACTATGTCGTTAGCCATAGATAATAAAAGTTCGAATGATCATTCATCAACTCGCGCCTCACAACATCGCCGTTCGCGGCTGGTTCGATTGTGTAACTGTGCTAGTGTGCTACCACAGTTTTATTCCACGAGCCCCTCCCTCTTTTCCAAAACTGTGCTGGCACAATTGTGCTTACTCGCGTGCTGCTTACCCAACGCTATTTTAGGGTAGGGTACCTTGAAAAGAAAGTCTGTTTAACAACTCACCCAATCCAATGCGAAGTCAACTTGTCGTACGAACGGGGACAGTCTCCTCACGACAGTACTAGCGATGTGTAGTACCACCGAGGGCCGGTCTCGCATTACACTGTACACCGTGGTCTTCGACAAGAGACCGATGCGGGAGAAGTGCTTGGCTCTAATCGAGAAGAAACTAGGCTCGCCAGTCAGTACTGCTAGACCGCCCTCCACTTCGCCTGTACAATAATATTGTTATATTATGATATAAACTGAGAAGTGAAAAATTAAAAAAAAATGTAACTGACATTAAAACAAAAACCCTGAAAAGTTACAAAATATTTATCCTTTACTAAAAATTACAACTCTATTAAATAACTTCACGAAATAACTTCATAAATATGATAATTTTTAATTTAATTAATTATTTTCTAACGTAAAATACAAACAAGCCTGCAATTTTTAACAGGTACTGAAGTCAGTGCCAAGCTTACCTAACTGGTAGACTTTATGCTGTTATTTATTGATTTGGCACCGACTTCAATAATTTATAGATATTTGTATCGTATTTAAAAAATAGGTCAAAAAATATGCACAGACGAATAGAGAACCTCCTTTTTTAAAGTCTATTTGGTTTCCTTTTGTGCCGTAATATTGGATTGTATTACCACAGATTAATTAGTTACGTATTACGTTTGGTTTGCTTGTGGTACACCTAGCTTTTGATTAGGAGATATGGGGTGAACATTAGACTCATTGGCGGTGGTTAGCGTATTTGCTTTTCAAGTCAAGTGTCTCGGGTTGGAAATCGATCAAGTCAGGTCAATTAAGAAAATTAATTCCTCTATTGTGTTAGAATCAGATTAGTCTGGATTCTCTCTCATTTCGTTGTATAATGTACTATTAATCTGTGATACAAATATAATGCTTAGTTTGGAATTACGCAATTGATTTATTTGAAGTATTTATTCCTAATTAAAAACTATAAAATACATTTTTTAGTATCGTAAATTATGCCCTTCAAAAAACAAAGACCGGCGCCGTGGCGTATGGTACGATTTGCACCTTAATGTAACCTTGAGAACAAGTTAAATAGTAATCTACTGGAAA
This sequence comes from Zeuzera pyrina, assembly GCA_907165235.1. Taxonomy (NCBI): domain Eukaryota; kingdom Metazoa; phylum Arthropoda; class Insecta; order Lepidoptera; family Cossidae; genus Zeuzera; species Zeuzera pyrina. The sequence goes on from OU015617.1 coordinate 3,811,429, forward strand.
AAATGTGCTTTACAACATACACCTAAGGTTTATTTTCAATTGTACCAACCACTCCGACCACGATTGACTTATAAAAAAATAGAACATACGTTCAAAATAGTTAAAACTAGCTGTGCTCTGTGCAGCAGATTCGCCTGCATTATATTTGGTATTTTTCCTCGATAAAATGTACCCTAGCTCCGAATAGTCTTCTACCTGCCCATGAAAGTCCCGTTAAAATTGGTTCAGCCACTTTGGAAATCAGCCCGAACAAACAAACAGACTGACAAAAATTTTAAAACATGTTAGGAGTCTGGTAACCTGCAAATAACTATTTATGTTTACGCTAGTAACTAATTAATCAGTGATATAAGCTTTAAAAAATACCTCTATTTCGAAAGACAGAGACTTTAATTTTATTCATTAGTACAGATGAATTTAGTTAATAATTCTGACCAAACTAAAGAAGATTCGACGTTCAAAAACACCTTGTAATTGGATTTTAAGTAAGTAAGTAATTCCTGCTTTCTGCTTAATATTTTTATACATACGTTGTGTATTTTTTCAGTTACCTGGATAGGCAGTGAACATGTGCACTTCACCTTCCCCTTCAGCGACTTTCTGTGACACTAACAAAGCACCAGACAGAAGATAAACCAACGCGACATCCTGTATCACAAACATAAAATATAATGCTCCAAATTAGGGTTACAATGTCTCGTCTAGTGTACTCAACCACTATAATGACGAAAATAATTCACATATACACATGTTACAAAAACAGAACAAAATAGCAATGAGATTACGATGAGATCCTTTCTGATGGCGAATATTGAATTAAACTAAAGCTACGTTCACACCATTCCTGTAAAGTCTTATTATTCACACTGATCCAATACCTGTTTAATCTCTGGTTCACCCGCAACACTATAATACAGCTTTAGAAAGAGAAATCACAAGAATACATTAATAGAATATTATTTTAATATTTGACGGGTGAAAATTTGTTTTTGGAAGCGATAAATCTGGTATTTGCATTAACTATATTGAAACTGTTACAAATATCTTCGAGTCCGCAAGAAGCTATAAGCTACAGATAATCTGTAGCTTATAGCTTCTTGTGGACTTTATGTACTAGTGTTTGCTTATACTGCTTTTTCGATAGAGATGTAATCTGTAACAGATTACATCTCTATCGAAAAAGAAGTAATAAGCAAACACTAGTACATCGAAAAAAGCAATATATTTTATTATCATATTTTTAGTAAATCATTAATTTAATTACAGCATAATCAAGATAAAAGAAAATTCTTTAAATATAAGAAGAAAAATAAGAATTATCCAAGCTTCGGTTATGACCAATTCAGAAGGAAAATTTGCAACATTGTAAATAAATTAAAAAGTTAACGTACAGTATTTTCAAATGGAAACAAATGTACGAAGAAAATTAAATATTCATTAAATCATATGTAGGTATATAAACTTTATAATATCAAGAAATAGTTTATGAGAAATATAGACAAAAAAAATTCAATATTATTTAGCAAAACGTTTAGTACATAAAAGTAAAAGTTTTGGTATAAAAATATTAGTTACGACACCAACCTTATGACTCTCCTCCTTCATAATGTAAGTACCAGCTGGTAGGTCCCTCACTTGGACACAACCTTTCAACAACTGATCGTCTTCCAAGCCCAATTCTTTGATGAAAGCGTCAGTGGCTATTTGTATTAGGGCCTGTCAACAAAATTCCATTTTTATTACTGGTGCCATTGAATCAGATTGTTTTTTTTTAATTCTTAACAGTGTTTTCAAAGTGCCTCTGTATTGTACGACTGTACGATCAATTTTGCGATTGCACAATAAATTGTATTGTTATTGTATGATACAATAAACAATGTTTAAAGTTTTTGTACTCTGACATTTTTTTATACAAACCTGTTCGTCAAGATTATCCGTGTTATTGCTATGTTTTTTGAATGATGAACCACCTTGAGATCTTTGCAGCGAAGAGGGAGTAGGCTGGACATCTGGCTGTTGCTATGAAATAAAAAATTAATAAACATCTTTTTGTCCAAGTTTTTAGTGATTATACTCAAAACAAATTTCTCTCCAAGTTTACGTACTTACATAGTTTTTTTATAGAATAAAATTAGTAATGCTAGTAGTCCAACATCGCTAATTCTCTTATTCATACTCATTACCGAACTAATAATTGGCACTGCATGATCTTATTATAATCAAATCTATAAGAAATAGAGATATTAAAATTACTTTACAATTTTCAGTCTCAAATACCTGTGGAGTATTGGATGCAATGTCAGGCACCATATCTGGCCTCTGCCGCCGGCCTTGGATTTGTATAGGGGCGGACACTTGATGACCGCTCTCCTGTTGCATGCGTATTACAAAGAAATTAACAACAAACGAACCATTAGTAACATAACAGGGTTTTAAAACTTCGAATTGGAAAAATTTATAATGTTATTACAACTCAGTAAAGAGACAGGGGCAAGGACAACACAAGCAAAAAAAGGCTTAAGACAAAAAATTAAAAAAAAAAAGACGGCAGGCAACGCACACCGATCATCTGGTCTCAAACTAGGGTATTCCCTGTGCTATAAGAACCAGACGAAGATTACTAGGGACGACGGCTACTAGCGTCTCTGACTACACCCAAAACCTGAGACAATCTAGAAAAGTTGGTTCTCTTAAGGTGACGCATTGATAAACAATAATTTAATCCAAAATAGACCTCCCCTGGTCTATGCAAATGTGCGCGCGCTAGCTTACGAAAAATACGAAAAAACAGTTATTTTCGTTTATTTTAAAAACTAAAATTTTAAAAAATCCAACTGCCATTTTGAAGAATATGTTTAGATTAAAACTATACAGAAAATTTAGAAACATAAATTGTCCACAGATAATCCGACAAAATGTAAAACAATGAGGTCTCAGGCTAGATCTTTGATTGCAGATCGTGCTGCAAAATTCAATAAACTGAATGAAAAGCCGCACCACAGTCAATTGTAATTATATTTGTACAGTTAATAAACTAAAAATCTATTCGTTACCGATAGTAGTTGTCGCGTCACAAATGTAAAATCGCTTCACATTTTAACGTAACAGAATATAAACAATTATTACTTATTAATACGATAATTAATTGTTTGTTTATAATGTTTATTAACGACTTGGTTTCATTTTTAAGTAGTAGACAGTAAATGGACATATCGAGAACATTACGCTTCTATTGTTGATAGATACAATAAACTTGTGGGATTCATTCTTCGAACAACAAGAGGTATTAGATCATATAAGAGCGTTTTGCATCTGTATTCGGCAATTCTTAGGAGTATCTTAGAGTACGGATCCATTATCTGGTCACCTTACTACCCTATTAACATTTCCAGACTTGAGAATATCCAGAAGCGCGTCTTATACTTAGTGTCTGTTCGTTACGGACTCAGGCGTTCACTTAACAGTTATGAGAATTGTTTGAGATACTTTAAATTAGAAAGGTTGGATAGCCGAAGAAATATAGCTTACCTCGTCTTACTATACAAAAAAATAAATTCTTCTTCTGTATTACAGAAAATAAATATTAACACTAACTACAAATTGCGTAAGCCTAAGGTGCTCCATACGTCACCGGTCACCATAAATGCCGCTTTGTATGGTTCTTTAAACAAAATGTGCACTCTATACAACGATCTCTCTCGAGCAAACAATAATTTAGATATATTTGGTCAGAAACTGGGTGCGTTTGGAGCCAGTGTCAGGCGCTGTTTAGATTGTATTTGAATTCTTTTTTTATTTTTCTCTTTGATGTAATTTAGTTATTTTAATTCAGTCTGTGAGTTTTGTGTACTGTCCACTGTGAATGTTTGTCATTGTTTGCTGTAATTGGTACCCATATATTTTATGCACGATGTACAGTAATACCTCGACTTACGCTACTCCGACTTACGCAAACCCGGAGTTACGCGATTTTCAAATCTCGTCGATTCGTCTTTTGTTTGGTTAACACCCTGAAACTCGATTATCGATTATAAACTTACTGCCCCCACACTATTACTCAGTTAATGTACATGTTCGGACTTGTCGCGCGGAATCAACGAATAGCAATTTATTTTGTATTATGTACATAATATTTATTTCTTATCTATGGAGTGCGTGTTTGTTATTACATTTTTATACTGTGTTTTTTATTTTATACCTACGAAGACTTGAAAGACTATGACTAGTGTCTGTACACTAATGTCATCCAAACGAAGTAAAACTAATTCTTCTACATCAAACAAGAAAAGAAAAACTTTATCTTTGGAATGTAACCTTAAAGTAATCTAAGATTTTATTAAACATTTTTTATCTAAATTATTATTTTCTTTAGCTTCCGGTCCCAATTAAAAATAATTTATATGTATTTATATGCGAAATTATACCCCGACTTACGCGAATTCGACTTACGCGGTTATCGCTCAGTCCCACCTATCGCGTAAGTTCGGGGTATTACTGTATACACAAAATTTGGTCACAAGAATGTCAAAGGCCTAGAAACAGAATGTAATTAATGTAAGTTCTTGTAACTGTATTGTGTATCAAATAAAATAAATAAATAAATTAAATTAAATTTACAATAATTTTACCACCAACGTAATTGTATGTACTTACATAATATATCTTGACGTTTTATCCCTAACGGAGTGGCTGTCTATAATAATATGCGGTGTCACCTTTACAAACAGAATACACGATAAAAAGATGGGCCATATGTTAATATCAGCTTTTGCCGACGACTTCGTCCACATAAAATTAAAACTACGCAATTTCGATGAAATCAATTGCTAAAGATTTTTTTTCCATTGGAAACTTTGCCACCCTTTTCACCCTCTGAGGAATTGATTCTTGGAAAATCCTTTCGTAACTTCGCACCACGTTATAAAAGGAAATTACTATCCAAATTTCATGTTTCTAGATTCAATAGTTTAAGCTTGGCGATGATTAATCAGTCGGTCAGGACTATTAATATATTACATATTAGATGAAACATCTATCCATATGAATAAAAATGTAAATGTCATTTGTTCAAAATTCTTAAATCTCCAAGTTCTTCACCAATTACTTTGGAATTTTGACACAAAGTTGTTTAAAAATATGCGCGTATTTTTATATACCTAATATAGCCACTGAGCCACGTGTGACCAGCGCGCTTATTATGTAACTTTCAGTCAGCATGCGACAGCCAATATCGCACGATATCTATTGTCAAAATGAGAATTTGTATAACGTAATTTGTATAGTGGCGTTAAATCTGCCGCGAAAAGTGCATTTTACGGTCATGGAATAATAGATACGCAATGCATGACACCAATTTTTATTACAATTAGTCACCGGTCGCGTAGTGATCGCGTGGCTGTGGCTGCCTGCAAATTTTTAGCTCATAACCCCGCCATTACAGATCGTTTTAAATAAAACACCGTTTTCACAAAATAATTATAACTTCAAGGGACCAAACAAAATGTAAAGAACACGAAGAGTAACATATGTACAAAATATAATAAAAACAGGACCAAAAAACTAATAGATTTATGCAGAAATATTGTGTAACTAATAAGTAATAACTTACCCCATGCTCAGACATAGTCCTCTCAATGTGGTGCGGTGAATGCATGGAGGTGCCGGTATCGACAACAGAGGCTTTACTTTTACCAGGAGACGACGCTACTGTCGTAGGACGGCGTTTCTCCCGGCCCTAACACACAGAACATACGTTTTAATAGCATTAAAATTCACAATACACGTATCAATACATATCGATCCTTACGACGATTGAGACATTTTCATTTATAGCAGAAAACTGTGAATAAAATTATTTCTTGTGAGTGATATACGACAGGAAAAGACGAGAAAAGTATTGCCATGAAATAGTACATGCTTCAGATTCTATACATCTATTTTTTTTTATCTATACTACAGTATTATAAAGTGGTAAACTTTGTTTGTATGTAATGAATAAACTCAAAAACTACTCAAACGATTTAAAAAATTCTTTCACCTATAAAAAGCTACATTATCAGCGAATTACCTTGGCTTTTTTTTTATTTCTATGCGTGCTAAACCAGTGGGTCGCTAATCTATTATATCTATCTATTTAAAATACTTCTATACAAATAAATAAACCGAAATGACATTGAAATAAAGACTTTTCTTAAGCTCGTACACTTATTCGCACATTGCTAAAACCCAAACATGCCATTTTAAATTTTTGTCTGTCTGTTTGTTTGTCTGTTGTTTGAACCGATTTAGATGGAAATTTCATTAGCAGATTTTTTCAGAAAGTAAAGCTCATTTCAAATTTTCCAGTCTTTACTTAATTAAGTTGTCAATTTCGCGCTGTATCCCTAACAGAGTAAACAGGGCCACGGTACGCCGAGCATCGCGTTCCTTACATACTTTCCCCATTATACCACCATGTTAGAGATACTGTGTAAAAATATTGATATAGTTTAATTCCAAAATATTAAAAATTATAACACGAAATAAAAAAAAACACGGAAGAAAGCACACGTATGGTTCGCGCTGGCGTAGCAATGCGAGGGTGCTAGGAAGTGCCTTGTAGTAGCCGAAGGAAGTTTCAGTTCCTAGTAGGAAACGGAACATCTTTCAGCTAATGGAGCTCCGCCTCTGAATAGGTCCCATAAGAGATCCCAAAACCCTTCAACAAGCTCAAATTTTAGTGGGCAAATTCCCACGTAGTCCAGTTTCTTTGTCACGGAAGTAATTATACCTTCGAAAGGTTTCTCCCGTATTACCAAAAAAATTTATAAAATGTTTAGACCCAAACTTTTTACTATTTGTCTGTTCGTGGAAGTTTTACAGCTGTGAAATATTACTGACATTTATACTTACTGGGTTGACCAACTCGGCGCTCAAGCCCAGGTACTGATGAAGGGCTGTGAACGTTACACGTTGGAGACGCACCATAATGATCTGTAAGTAATAATACTCAGATAAATCGCTATGTAGAGGAAACACCACAATTATAAACTGTTTAAGCTACCGTGACCAACTCTTTGCTAATAGCAAGGTTAGATGTGAACGGAGATAAATAAAAATGATATTCAGGGAATCTTCAATGATGTATTTATTAATAAATTTGAATGGATTACAAATATTTTGTCTAACTATAAAATAAATTGATATAAAAAATGAGAAAACTACAGAAATTGGCTGTTTCGTTACATTATTTAGCCTCCGCTTGTGGCAATTGTTATTAAACACAAACGAGACACTAGATAGATCTCTTTTTGAAATTTAAATGTAATGTTATATAATAATTACAATTTAATTTTCAAATTAACTACAAAAGCATTATAATGCTTATTTTTTAACAATAAACTTGTAGTGTCCAATAACTACATAATGTTCCCTCCAATTTGTATTCACATTTTTTTCTTGTCTATAAAAAAGGCGAAAAGGATGAGTGAGTTTAGCTGTGATATAGATATACTATGTGAATACGTATTATCTATGTACGTGTTTAAACCCTGATCGGAAATATATGAAAACTATCTTGCAGGACAACTTGTATGCTTCATTTATGTTGAATTTGACGATGCTTGCCATATACAACTGTGGGCGATACGCCAGGTACGAAAACCTTCGATCACAAATAAAAAAGTAGATACACAATCAACACTCCAAAAATGTCCGAACCAAATGTGCACTCAAATGAATATTTGAGTACACTTCTCTTTTAATAGTATTCGAAAACGCTAACAGCGAACATGTCCAAGTGCTCCCTCAAAAATTGCAAAAACAACACATCTAGAACACTAAAAGACGCGAGTTCTTATTTTCCGTTAGTAAATAAATAATATTATTTACGTATTCATTATTTCATTAAAGTAATAACATTTGCATAGCTCTTTTTTATTAAATTCGTAATCATATTTTTAAATATTGACAATATGTCTTATCCTTGTCAGTTTCACGTAACAAATCAAAATGACATAAATAGCAACTCAAATAGATTATTTGAATTATACTTTATGCTCGAGACGTAAGATTGCATTTTAAATATTTTATTTAACAAACTTTGTTTCAATGTCATGTAAGAATCGTTTACGACCGTTTATAACCTTATGGTTTGACAGTAAGGTCTACTTTAGATTAACACAATATTGCCGATAATACTATACGATATTAAAAATACATACGTCAATTCGGACAATAATTTGTTTAAATTTTATAGGAGATTGTGAATCTAGTTCTTTATTTATGATCGAAAACGAAAATCAATAAAATTCCACAATAACACGAGCACGTTTAATTTTAATTGGCGGCAGAACGGCAGTACAGCGCCTTGACAGGTTCGACGATGTGATCAGTAAGACGGATGGATGGATTACAACTTCCCTCCTACATCCTTGATTTATGATTTATCCTCTTTTCTGGTTTTGGGATAACAATTTACGTCTTTGTCCCAAACAGCTCAATAAGATGATGAATAAATCAGTTGTGACATACAGATAGACAGACGGACAGTTGGACAGACAGACATAACATTTGCTATTTTGGCTATAGTCCCTAAAAAATTTCTGAAAAGCAGTGTATATTACCTGTATAACACGAACAAAAATGTCAGGGTACTCCTTAAATACTTCTTGAAATGCTCTCATCGGTAACTTGATCACTTGGGAATCCTCTAAGGCTTTAGCATTCACTGTCTTGTAAGGTTGCGAATGACCCTGGAATTAATACATAAAATTAGGTACTTACTGGCTTAGATATGCCCAAAATCGAATGAAAATAAGATTATTGCGATGGAAATGCGACCATCTCTCCGAAATATATGCGGTGTAACTGTTGCGGGCTAAATAAGATGTTTTATTTTAACGGAATCTATGTTTTGTTTTTTGTTCGAGTTAATTTATGTTAGTTTTTGGAATGTCGAATTGAAAAAAATGAGCATTTTGGACATCTTCTTTTTGCTTTTAATCAGGGCACTATAACCGCAAAAGCTACTGGTAGAGAAAATGGAATGCTCCCACACTGTTATAGCGAAGCATCTTGACTCGATAGGAAAGGTTCAGGTCACCGTTTAACTCATAAATACAAGCAACAATTTCTTCACCGAATCCTTACTGACGACGAAAAATGGTGCCTGTACATTAATGTGAAGCACCGCAAGGAATGGATTTTCAAAAACTTTAAAAAACCGGCGAGAACTTAGTTGCTAATCTATTAGTCTATTCTTAGTCTATTTAAATGACCTGGTTATTTGGATAGAGGCTAGTCGGTTACTATATGCCGTGTTGGCACATTGGTTGCGTAACAAGGAGCATTCGAGATACTTTTTAAAATGGAATTTTGAAGCCGGTGTACGATATTTATATTGAATTCACTTACTTGACCCCAGAGTTGAAATCCAGGTTATAGGTTTTATTATAACTTTGTACATCAATATTTTATTGCATAACGACAGCTTAGACTTACTTACTTAGAAACCAATACGGGCTTTTAAATTGTAGACGTCTCTCTTATTTTGTACATCATTCTATAAACATATATCTGCCGTGATCTAAAATGAACAGCTACTTAAAAGTATCAAAAAAAAATACCCTAAAAGGAAGTTTTCACTCAACTTTGGTTGTAAAAATCAGTTTTGGTCAGAAAATACATGTCACTGCATCAAATTACCTACAGGCTCCTATTTGGAGGACCAACCAAGTCTTTGAATTACATTCATATAAATACAAGTGTTCACACTTACCGTAAGGACATCAGTGAAACTCAGTAGCGAGGTGACACTTTCACCGGCTCGCACCACCTTTAACGATAAGCTGGTGCCGTCTGGGTTGGTGATATAGACATTCACACGACCTGTCTGTACCACGTAAACGTTTTCATCGGTGTCTCCTGTTGGAAAAAATATGCATACAAATTGTATTAGAAAGTGATTACAAAATATTCATAATTTTCTTTAAAAAAAATTATTATTAAAAATGTCAGAAGAAACATTTTTCGGATAAATTTTATTGAATAATCTATATATTCCGCCTTGGTCATTATCATGTCATTTCAATTTTTAATAATATTTTGTCTCAATTCAAAAGGATAGCAGACATTACATACCAACTTTAAATAAGAAAGCGCCAGCAGGGAGATTCAATATCTCTGTATGTTTACACAGCATCAAAAACACTGGTTTCTCGAAGTGCCCAAACACTCTGATGCTGTGCAGCATATACAGTGCGTCTGGCGGCACTCTGTCGTCGCTGGTTAAGTCTTCCTCGAGATACTCCGCCGGAGGCTCGAGGACCTTTACGGGGAAAATATGCACATTAAGAAAGATGGATTTGCTACAATGGCAAAAACATAGCCTTTATAGCTTCGTCTGAGTGAACATCCACGGCTACAGTTACTCTAAAAAAACCTAAAATAGACCTCACATCACCTTTAGCTGTTCAGGGGCAGACTCCTTTTTCAACTGCAGTAGTTTTCTTGCGAATCTCATCACGGCGCGTCTCTTTCTACCCTGACCAGAGTTTGAGATAGACTTCACTTTACGTAGCATCCTCCGTCCGTAGAACATCATTTTGTCACGTTTCCTGAACCTTTTCGCTGGTTCGCCGGTTCCACCTGTTATACCCAGGGCACTTGCTAACTCTGGAATTAATTTAAGCGTGTATTAGCTTTTATTACTGAACCGATTTGAAGTTTCTTAACTTAATGTTCCAGATCATTTGGAACAGTAATATCAATTCGTCATCGTCATCAATGCAATCTTGTTTACTGCTGAAAATAGGTCTCAATACAATGGGCTGTATTGAGCTAATGCCCCACACGATCAAGTATGCTTGATCAAGCCCGTTCAATTGGCATGAAGCGTTGTTTGGTGTGACGCCCCTACAATCCCATACACGGTCAAATTTACTTGATGCAACCTCCTCTTCATGCAAATTGAACGGGCTTGATCATGGGTACTTGATCGTGTGTGGCGGGCATAACGGAATCCGATCTCTGTAATACATTGAAAACGCTTTGTCTAGGGTTTTAAGATGTGCGTGACCCGGCTGAGATACGATCCCCGATCGCCTCGAGGCTACTGTGCAAACGCGAACTTAACCACACACACGCCAGTCCATTGACTGCAACGCGCGACAAGAACGGGATGCGATGTAAATGAAACTCTTCTTTCCTTCTGTACGATGGGAGCTTGAGATTCAGCAGGTGTCTTCTCGCTTGTTTTTGTGTAGGTAGGAGTTGGACGGGCGGCGGCGGTATGTGCGCTAATACTCGACCCAATAAGGTGGTAATCGAGGTATCCACAACTAGCGACAGTTGTAGGTATATCGATCTGGGACGCCCGATAGATAGAATGACTGCATTCTATCTCTATGCCTATATCTATCTGGCGGGCGCCCTGCGTTGCGGACGCCTCTTATTAGTCCCCGCATGAGCCAGGTAGTTCGGCACACGGGTGTGTGTTCTGTAGTGTTAGTGTGATGTGTGTGTAGCTCTGCTCTTCATTTATTTCTATTACATATAGTAACTGGACTATCCTATGACTATTCTGTATATCAATTTATTAATATATTAACTATAACTATATTCTACAACTCTATTTACATTAATATGTATATATTTTTTATTTATGTACTTATTTATTGTAACTATCTTATCATCAATCTATGTCTACCTATACTTACATTCTATATCTATCTATAAATATGCAATCATTATCTTATACTATCTTAGAATCTATTTTCTATATTTTATCAGAATCTTTATAACTATAGATTTCTATGCTCTCCTATAGTATAACCTATAAATTATAATATAATTATGGCCATAATCTATGACCATAATTTGTGCACTATCCGCACTGTAACGCACTATCACGAATACTTTAAAGGTCTATGTTCTTTATGTCGCGAACATAAGATTTTAAGCAGAAGATAGCTAAAAATCATAAGATCGTTGAACATTCATTCACGTCACAAAAGTATAATTTATTGATGATTGACTGATTGATGATTGAGACGCCCCTAGTAGTTGTCGTGTGGTTCTCATAGCATCAGGAATGCCCTTGTTTGAGACCAGATGATTGGTGTGTATTGCCTGGCGCGTTTGTTTATTGACCGGCGCGCTAGGGGTGACAGAGACAAAGGCCTATGCCCGCGACTTCAATTTCAATGCCAATACAAATAACTTACAGAAGTTATTGATATTTGAGAAGTCAGGATAAGGTTTGTGATCTTTAGCGCTGGTTAAAGACACTACTCGTTTGTGACGACATAATCCAATAACGTCATGTTAAGCAACTTCTATTTCCAAATGAATTTGTAATATTTTTTTATCACTGCATTCTTAATTTTCAAATATCAAACGTAAAACACGTTTCAAGAACAGTGAAATAACCTATTTGCCAGAGTGAATGAGATGATAAATCACTAATCTATATTAAGTTGTTGCAAAACAGCTCTGCTTTTTGAGTCGCTTATAATGTGCCAAATAAGCAACAATGTTGTTTCACTTATAATTTCAATATGCATATAAAAGAGTTGCAGTAATATTATGAAATTATAGCCAAATCTATTTATAGTATACTTATTATAGTATACTATAAATCTATACTATAATGTATATTTATATACTATAACATTATAAATGCTAGAATTTTCATGTCTGTTACGTTTGTTTACAGGGTTAAACAGCTGAACAGATTTTGATTAAACTTGGTATGCAGATAACATAAACCCTAAGAAAGTACACAGGCCACTTTTCGAAATTCCACGCGAACGAAGTTTCAGGTAACAATAACTACTTAATTTACATTAAGACATGCCCGTTGACGCGAAGATTGATAAGCCTGTCTTCTAAGCCGAAGATTCTAAATTGGATCTCGTAGGTCGATCTAAAAAACCTGTTAAGAACGTGTCGGACACGCATATGGGTTCTATAGCAATTTCAGAGAATGTACAACTTTAAAAAATTAATGTTACATTGCAATAAAAATTGGAGCAAAATCAATTAAAATTTTTTCCTTGTTTTTTTTCTCATTTATGCCATGAGTTCGTAGTTACGTTGTGCAGATCTTATATTGACAGCAAACTATTGTTGTCAGCGAAATAGTATAAGTTTAGCAGTCTTCTTAGAATGTAATCTTCAAACACTTGGATTTAAACCAGTATGATACTATTTCTAATACGCTTATCTTACTTGTAAAAAACGAATATCCAGGATTTTAATGTATAAGTACTGGACATGGGGCAAAAATAAAAATTCCGAGGCTTCCCCGGATTTCCGAATCATCTGGCAACCCTATTGCCGGTCAGATCCGCTCTCTTAAGAAAAGAACTAAATTATCTTAATGTCTAGGTGTTATTAGGAGCTCGACCGATTTGTTGTACTTGTATCCATAGCACAAGACCAATGCTCAATTATCGTGTTCATATTTGTGCATTTAAAGTAGATACTTAAATATGAACACGATGACTCGGTTACTCATAATGTCTTCATTATGTTTTGTTCATTACCTTTTGATCGCCATCTCCTGTAATAGTAGAAGAACACGACTAGCACAGAGGCCAACAAGCAACCGCATAGCGACAAGAGCAACTGCAACAAAAAAAATAGGGGCAAATGAGACTTCGTCTCGCGCACGGAAGGTGCCGTACGATATCTATAAAATGGTAAGAGTATAAAGTTAATAAGACCTAGGACTTGAGTTATATTTTTCTTATTAACTATATAATTGGGGTTTTATATTCTCTGAAATTAGGAAAATTCCAGATCCAATTGTCCAATAATTGTGAAGATAGTCATGGGAATGATCAAGTGGCGTTTAAGTAATAAATACTTTAACATTTACACCTTTTTTCGGCGGAGTTATCACGTAAAGAGCGATAACTGCGCCGCAGTCGCGCGACGATTGCTTTAAATTGGTAATTATGGTGCCATACAGTAAAATGACTTTTTGTAGCACAAACAGAGTCGCTAGCAGCAGTGTTGGGCAAAATGTAATAGCAATAACAATTATAATTAGAAATTGCGATTGTACAATGTAATGGTAAAAAGATTTGATTAGGCAAGCAATTACAATTACAAATTGTACGAATTGTAATTGTACAATTATATTTTGCCCAACACTGGCTAGCAGTAGTTTTCAATTCACTGATTAATCAACAGAAGCAGAAATAGAGATTCGCGACATTATAACATATCGCGATCAATCGCGTAAGATTCGACGGGGGTTATTACCTAAAAATTTGCAGATGGCGACAGCCCGTCGATCACTGCGCGACCGATGACTAATTACAATAAAACATTGGTATCATATATAACGATTGCGTGTCTATTGCACCATGAACGTAAAATGCACTTTTCGCGGTAGATTTAGCGCCACTGTACACTGTTACATTATACAAATTCTCATTTTGTCAGCAGATATCGCGCGATATTTGGCTGTTGCATGCAAGTTAGGTAAATAAGCGTACCGCTATCGCTTACTGGCTGCAGTTACGTATTAAGGTAGCTGAAGTGGTCAATATATTAATCGTATCCCAGTGGTAGAAATTCGGCCATAAATATACTGTAAGCAGAAAGAACCGAAAGGCGAAGGTGAACCGAAGAAGCGAAAAGAATATTGTTCCTGCCTGCGGGGACTGGTGCGCGGGAGGCCATCGGCTTCCCTACGCGTTGGCAATCAGGGACCGTGATCGGGATTTATAGGACATGTTGCGCTTGTGGTGTGATTAAAAATATTTGTATTAGCTACCTACTTTCGTTTTACTTCTGATCAGTTTTCCTTAAAATAAAATAAACGATTTTTCCGTGAAATACATTCCACACGTAACAGCTCACTTCACACAAATCACACAAAATTCACAGCTCGAAACTTTCAATCAATTCAGTCAATTTTTAGTAATTATTTGTTGACAACATTTTCAAATTCTTTAGCGTCAATCTTTATTACACATGTGAAACTCCGAATTCAGATTTAAACAATTCGGAGTCGACAACCTTAATGATTTCTAGTAATTCTTATGAACTCTGAAGAGCTATGTCAAATCTCGCTGTCCTCCGTGCGCGCAATATGAGTATATTTAACAAATCGTAGTTTTTTCTCCATATTATAGATATATATTTATCTATTTTCCCCCTGAAGCTTATAAAACCTGTTGGTAAACACGTGCCCCGCCTTTCAACGAAGCATCTCCAGTAAATTCCAGAGGTCAGCCACTGTCAGTCAGCTGGACCGAGTCTGATCTTGGGAATTATTACAAAAAATCAATCGTTAGTGTAATCGATATTGGGACAATTTGCACTAAAATGAATAAAACCCTTCACGTAATGTAATAATTGAAATACCTTGAAATATTTGGAGCGTATCACACAAGGTGATGCGCATATATTAATTTTTAATAACACTCACCACAAGCAGACGCATGTTCCGAGTAAACAAAACACAAACGACCTTTATCTAATAGAGACCGCGCTACAATAACTACACTCACAAGCTCGAGGTCTTGCCTATGCAATTCTTCTACGACTTTCTGTTATCGCAATAGCACGCGTAAGGGCGGCCACACATATAGACCGGCAGCTAGGTGCAGATTTTTTCGATCAATCGAATCACGTATGCCCTTCAGGATTTTCGTCATTTAGTAGGTGTAGATTAACGACGCGGGTGTGCGAGATCGTGATCGCGGGACATGCCTCGTACAATTGAGTTTCAAATTGATAAAAAAAAAAAACAATTTTTAATCAATTGAATCACGTATGCCATACACGCTTAATGATGATTTGTAAAAAAAAAAATTCAGCGGAAAACCATCAGCATACGTGTAGGGCGGGTTTTTTGGGTTAAGATCGTCGCTTACATTTGAAAAAAAAAATGCTTTTTATTAATCGAATCACGTATGTCATTTGTACCAAATAATCATTTTGATGACAAAATTCAGCGGAAAACCCTCGGCATATGTGGAGCGCGGGTCTCGAGGATTAGTGCTACTACTACATTTGTAAATTTTTTTTTCTTTTTTAATCAATCGAATCATTTACGAAACCTATTGCAAAATTCAGTTTATACCTTTAAATAAAGGTATAAACTGATGGCATGGCATACAATTACCATGGGTCAAAACTGCAAAAAAAATTAAAAAAAGTTGCAAAATTTTGAATTTTTTTTTACCCATCGAATCACGTATGCCCTTCGAGATTTCACCTTATAATCATGCAATTGTTCCAAGATTCAAGGGGCATACAAATCATGCTAGGCAATCATCGTATAAAATTCGAATAAATGCCTACGACTAAATACGATATATGATACGATATACGATATAATCTTTGAAATTTAAACGTATAATTATACAATTATTTTAAAATTCAAGAGGCATACGGATCGTGCTGGGCAATCATAGTATAAAATTGTAATTTACACGTGCAAATAAAAGAGATATATTATAAAATTCGATATTATTTTACATCAATATAATTACGTATCTCTTAGAATTTTTAACGTCATCAATCATACAATTATTTTAAATTTCAAAGGACTACGAATGATGCTGGGCAATCATTGTACTTATATAGTGCATATAAAAGTTAGTGACGAAATTCTTAGTTTTTAAATTTGATGTTTTTATTGATATACTAATTTAAAAATGTTTACGAAATTGAAAATTTAATAAAAGTGTACTCAAATATTTATTCATATTGAACATTTTCATTCCGATCATATAAGGAAGTATCAGAATCACTCGTATCGTCCGTTATTTGTCTTATTTCATCATCTTCTTCATCACTTTCTTCTTCTTCCGATTCATCTGTACTTTCGTTTTCAAAAATTAAATTTTCCTCATTCTCATATTAACATTATTTTCATTCTCGTCTTCATCAACTGGAATTGAAAAAAAATTGAAAAACTTCATCAAAAGATATCGATATAAATTTATTGCAGTTAATTTTACCTTCACTGCTAGACGCTCTTAATACCTCTTCTACAGCTTTTGGAACTTGTTCTCCTTCAAACCATTTGAAAGTAAAGCGATCATTCTCCAATTTCCAACCAAATTCGGATGGTTCTAGGTCCGTAGGTATGGATTTTGTTGCATTTTTCCATATGCTACTGATGTAAACGGCACGGTTGATTTGTTGTAATAATTCCCGTTTACAAGGGGGCAACATAGAGGAGTCAAACTTCGTAATTCCTTTCGAAAATGATTCGCTGGTGTCCCACATAGCAAAATTATATTCGAAAATTTGCATGCGTGCCTTGTCCACGGAGTCACAACGCAACAATTTATTTTTTGTCGTAGCGTATACGTCGCAAACGAATTTTTCTATAATTTTTAGTGCAACTGGAAAATCGTTGCTATTAGGGCAGTGCAGATTTGAAAATGCTTCAATATACTTTTCATTTTTGAGCAACACTTTCCAAGGCCTCAGTTTGCCCATCCTATAAAAGGAGGGATTAAAGTCGCACCCAGTAAATGCGTGAAATACTGGTAAAGCGGAGCATACGTGGCTACCTAATTTTTCGTATATTTTACGAACATTGACATATACACGATTATTTCCTGTGCCGAATAATGGCCAAACTTCTCCAGTCGGTGACATGAGATTAATATTACCCAGTGCTATTATTAAAATATCTGTGTCTGAACATTCAATAACGACATTGCTCGTCTCGCTTAGCGTCTTCGAAATAAAGATAATTTTTGTATCTGCTTACCTTGAGCTTATAATATATATAATATATACTTATATATCTAATTTTATAATATACGAAGTACTTCATCGCTTTTCTCCTGCAAATAACATGCTAATAGTTTGTATTTTCTACAACAGATGTCATTATAAAAAAAACATATTAACCATTTAAAACAAAAATCTTGTTAAGTTTACAAAAATTCATATGATAAATTTTTGAACAGCGTAGGAAGGTAGGAGGTGGAAACTTGTCGTAATACAAAGTTTCTCTTTAGAGCCCTACCCCCCGCAGCGCCCGGCCATAAAACAAAAAGAGAACCTTTGCAATGTAGATATGTAGAATAGGTCTTAGGTCCATGACGCTAGTTCGCCCAGTGGCGTGTTTATTTCGAATCTTCCAAAATTTAAATAAACTACAAAATTTGCATTTTCTGTAAATCACATGTGGTATACTGCTTTTTTTTATACAATTGTTCCTCTAAATTCGTATGCCTCTTGAATTTTAAAATAATTGTATGATTATACGTTTAAATTTCAAAGGGCATACGTGATTACATTGATAGAAAATAATATCGAATTTTTTAATACATCGTATTTAGTCGTAAGCATTTATTCGAATTTTATACGATTATTGCCCAGCACGATTTGTATGCCCCTTGAAACTTGGAACAATTGCATAATTATAAGGTGAAATCTCGAAGGGCATACGTGATTCGATGGGTAAGACATGACCCCTATTTTTGACGTGTTTTTTAAAGTATGCCGCCATTTTAGACCTCGTTAATAAGTATGCCGTTGAAATATATAAATCATTTTAAAAAGAATAACTGAGTGTTACCAAGGCACACATAATTCGATTGATTAAAAAAGAAAAAAAATTTACAAATGTAGTAGTAGGCACTAATCCTCGAGACCCGCGCTACACGTATGCCGAGGGTTTTCCGCTGAATTTTGTCATCAAAATGATTATTTGGTACACATGGCATACGTGATTCGATTAATAAAAAGCATTTTTTTTTTCAAATGTAAGCGACGATCTTAACCCAAAAGTCCCGCCCTACACGTATGCCGATGGTTTTCCGCTGGATTTTTTTTTACAAATCATCATTACACGTGCATGGCATACGTGATTCAATTAATTAAAAATTGTTTTTTTTTATCAATTTGAAACTCAATTGTACGAGGCATGTCCCGCGATCACGATCTCGCACACCCGCGTCGTTAATCTACACCTACTAAATGACGAAAATCCTGAAGAACATACGTGATTCGATTGATCGAAAAAATCTGCACCTAGCTGCCGGTCTATATATTGTTCATTTCATCGAAATCGTTAGAGCCGTTTTCGAGAACGCGATTACAAATATATAATCAAACTAGCTGCGCCCCACGGTTTCACTCGCGGTAATCTACTACAGCGCCACCTACATAGCGCAAAAACCTTCTTTGAAGCGGATTGTATATTTTGTCCAAATTTGAGCTCAATCGGTGCAGAACTTTTCGAGTTTTTGAAGCGTACACAAACCAACTTAACATTTTTATATATTGGGTCCTTACATATGAAATTGGCGTTTTGTACGGGAGGAATATAAAGTTAATTTTTTTTTTGTAAAATATATTTAATTAATCAAAGTATGCACCGTTGTTATCTATGCACTTTTGCCATCTCATAGGTAGTTCATTGATCCCTTTACTAAAAAAACCACGGGGGCGAGAATCGATAAACTCTTTGAAGGCGGTTTGGACTGCCGCATCGGAGTTGAATTTTTTTCCTTGTAAGAAGTTGTCCAAATTCCGGAAAAAATGGTAATCTGTTGGAGCAAGGTCCGGGGAGTACGGTGGATGTCGCAGACATTCCAAATGTAGCTCATCTAACTTAGTGGTTGTTTGTTGTGCAGTGTGTGGTCTTGCGTTGTCGTGAAGCAGCAGTGGCCTAGAGCGATTGACCAATCTCGGTTGTTTAGCAGCTAGTTCTTCCTTCATGGTTTGCAGTTGCTGACAATAGATATCTGCCGTAATCGTTTGGCCAGATTTTAGAAAGCTGTAGTGAACGACACCGGCGCTAGTCCACCAAACACTCACAAGTAACTTTTTCTGAGTCAATTTTCGTTTAGGGCAGGATTTGGCCGGGTCTCCAGGGTTCAGCCATTGCGACGAGCGCTTCCGATTATCGTACAATATCCACTTTTCATCATAAGTAATGATTCGATTTAAAATCCCTTCATTATTGTGTCGGTTGAGCAAAGTAACACAGCAGTCGACGCGTGTTTGCAAGTTCGATTCACTCAATTCATGAGGTACCCATCGTTCAAATTTTTTTTCTTTCCCGATTTGCTTCAAGTGGATTAATACAGTTTTCTCACTTACCCCGAAGCCTGTAGCTATCTCTGAAGTGCTTTGTGATGGATCCGCTTCCACAAAAGCCTTTAATTCTTCATTTTCCACATTGGTCTCCGGCCGTCCACGGGGTTAGTTCTGAAGGTCGAAATTTCCAGAACGAAAACGTTGAAACTAAAAACGTACCGTACTTTCTTTTGCGACACCAGCTCCGTACACATCATTAATCCTTCGAGCTGTTTCTGCAGCACTGGTGCTACGGTAGAACTCGTACTCGTAAATATACTGATATTTCATGTTTTCCATTGTGCGGTAATAAGCGACGCCAAAGAAAAAAATAATAACGAAAAAAACAAATGAATGACTGTTTTCAAAACTCAAATGTACCAGCTAAATGAATTTATAAATTTGAATTTGGAATTCTTAACCAAAGAGGAGATATTTCAGATCAAAGTGGTCAGTACGACAAAACGCTAATTTCATATGTAAGGACCCAATATATAAATATTGCTCGTGTAATATAATATAGAAAGAAGAATGTTCTTTGCTTCAAACTAACCGTTTTCAAAAGGCATCGAAGATGTAAGGTAGATGTGATTTTCAAAACTCTTTTGTAATGCGGTTCAGTTGCAATAAAGAAACCTTTGGAGGCTATTATTTTCTATTTTCTAATATGTTTTTAAATATTACATCTGCTCTGATATTGACCATATCAAACCTATATCACTATGAGCAACTTTTAGGCCAAATTAGTTTAGAATAGGCCAAACCAGCCTAGAGCCTACATCTAGTAGACAAGCCGATTAAAAACAGTGGAGTGAAAAGATTCTACATCTCATAGAAGAATATAGATTCGGCAAAATTATGTAGCAGTAGTAGTTGTACTGTACTAATCTTTAAAAAAATATTACATATGGGCAGAGATCATTTTTTATTAGACATTATTTTTTGTGTATTTTTTCCCATTTGTGTGGTTCTTTTAAAGGCATTATTTACTACACCAAAGAATTAGGAAACGTAAACAGAAGTCATAGTAAAACTACTTTTGTAACATAATATTGTACTATTATCATATGTAAACAAAGTTCATTTCAATGATAGATAAGCATGATAAAATTGAATTTTGTTAGAAATACATTATTACGTTAGTACTTAGGTACTTATCTAATGTTATCATTGCTCTTTGTATTATGCACAAATATTTATTATAAAATGATAATAAAATGTTTTGAAACGCTTTCCTCGAAAAGAATAATGTAGTGTTTATGTCTATGTAGTTTAACATGGTTTGAATTTAAGGTTTAAAATATTCAAAGGGACTCGATCGAATAATTAAAGTAGCCAACTTCACTATCTAATATTAAAGTTTTATGCTTTAGTCTTAAAATTGTGTCTGTACTAGACATAGGCCTGTTCTCACAAATAAGATGAGAATAGAGGAGTCAGACTTCAGCCGCGCAGAAAAAATACCTACCTACTACCTCCATGATAGAAGGTAGGTATTTTTTAGCGTTCTGTAGCTAAAATCACTAAAATACACACACACACACACGCCCACACGCAGGCACGCACGCAAGCACACACACACATACATACATACATATCTTCACGCCGTAACGCCCAATGAGGTAGTCCGAGAGGACGAAGCGCCAAGCGTCGCGATCCTTACTTACTACATACTTCTTTCGCTTCCTCAAATTACTAAAATACTAAATTACTAAAATAGAACCCTTACATCGCTTTTGTATGACATAGTGCGCGCTGAGATTGACTGTCCTGACTTGATGGCCGAACTAGCAGTTTGTGCTCCGCGGAGGCGTACACGTCATACGAAGCTGCTGTATGTCCCTCTAAGAGGTACAAACTACACAAAGAATGAAACCTTGACTCGCATTGCACACACCTATAATGAATCATTTGTTGAAGCAGATCCATTTCAATCCACAAGGCGTTGCTTTCGATGGCAGGTTAGGCGTATTTTAATGGAAAATAGGGGTAGTCAATGTTAACAGTTGTGGACCGCCATCCATTAAGTTGATTACGATGGAAAATGGATGGATGAATAATAAGAAGGAAGGAAGGGAACAAAAAAAAAAAATAATAATAATTGGAAAATGGATGGATGAATAATAAGAAGGAAGGGAAGAAAAAAAAATAATAATAATAAAAAGAATACTGTAATTTCCACAAATTCACTATGTTAGGGTAATCTGTTATTGGCCTTTTGTGTATTACTTGCTTCTGTATATTATTATTAATGAAATGGCTGTTGATTACCTGAATAAACAAAAATAAAATAAAAATATCTGCTCTGTCCATCCACTTGTCTATCCGTATGTCACGGCTGATTTATTCTGTCGTCTTTATATTTACTGAGCTGTTTGGTATAGAGATGTAGATTGGCAACCCAAACTCATAAATGAAAAACAAAAAATGAAATTATGGGTATGTCATATTAAGAAATCAATAGTTGATTAAAACTATTGGAGACTTCACAACAAAAGGCATGGTGCCTTAACTACATACATAATTTTGAAATTGAAGTGTCTGTCTGTGAATTTAAAATTAAGGCGTTTCTTATAAGTCCGCCTAAGCAGACTTTGGTGTGTTTAGTGACCTGGATCTCGATATCTAAGAAGTCTGAGAGTTACATATTTTGACATATACAACTTCAACTCATTATCTTGAAAGCCTTAAGAGCCCTTTCCCGTTTTTGTGCAAAATACTGATACGAGTATTTTAACGCTCTAATTCTCAGACCTCGCTTTGCTCGTGCTCTCAACTTCGTTCGAGTGGGCAATCGACGACTTACCGCACTTGTTGCACAATAGTATATTGTGCTAAATTTGTAAAATGAGAGAATAGCTACTTATTAACCACAAAAATGTGCGTTTAGATACTGGTTATCCCGCATGAGTAATAAAATCTATTTTTAAATCATGAATTTGCGTGCGACAAGTTCGCACTCAAATTGTAAAATAAGAATATAGCTACTTATCAACCGCAAAAATGTGCGTTTAGATACTGTTTATGCCGCAAGAGTAATAAAAAGCCTTTATTTCAAACTCATTTCAAAATTACAAACAATTTAATTTTATTTATATGTATAGATTGTTATAAATGTAATAGATATCATCTTGATACCCGGCTTGCAACACTTCTTGTAACATAGCTTTACTTTAAAAAAATTTTAATTGACTTTACTACTAGTGATTATAATTAAAACACAATGTTTACATGCCTAAGAAAAAACGCAGGAAATCAGTCATAATAGACTCATGGCACAGAAAGGTTAACACTGGATCAAAACAAGTCAGTCGGCATATACGGCTCGCTATTTAATGTTCTCGCTTACGATCGCTCGTTATGAAGAGCGCTTAAATTTCTCGTACAGTAGTACAAACTTTATACGGCGCGTCATGAATTTTCGTTCGCGCAAACACAAGCAACCGATTCCGATGACGGCTGAAGATATGATAAAAACAATAAATCAGATTTGTATTCAATATTTATAAGGTGAAAATTACAATGCAACTGTTATCCATCTCACTCACGCAAGGCACGCCCCTTTCTATAATTACACTGCAGGCACTTGTTAACGGTAAAATAAAATGAAATAATATTATAAATTTATTATAATTTATATAAATTTATTTTTTAGTTTATTACCTACAATATATTTCATTTCTCCGATTCTGTCCCATGAAGAAGAATGCTGCTAAGACGTCGGCACAAATACCGAAAATATTATATGCGATATAATCCGTAAAACTGTTTTAAGTAACCCAAGAAAATAGTTTTGGTTTTTAGGATTTTGTATCAAAAGGGCGCAAGCGCGATCATGACGGCAGCATGCGACCAATAGCAGCACAGAAATAAAACGCGCGGTGCGTGGAGCGTGCCAAATGGTCAAAATTAGCATTTCCCACGCTTCGAAAATTCGTCTTCTGTGCAGGTACATCGGTAATGTGGGGTTTACACGGGTGACTATAGCCGCACGATTTTTGCCGCGCGGCGAAAATCGACCGTCTAAATGGCAATTCGGCTAGGTCGCAAGTGACTAAATCCGCAAGGCCCAAAGTTGGGTAGCATACGACTTTGGCCGCGCGGCGACCGGCCGCATGCGGCTGCTGACTAAAATCTACCGTGTAAACGATCAGTTGCAGGCGATCGCCCGCCGCATGAGGAGTATTTCGCGCACGTTATTCTACTACTGCGATTCTACGTACAGATCGTTTGGTTAAACAACAATGAATAAAAATAATACCATACAGTTTTTGAAATCCACCCACGTACCCAAAATTTACGTTTTCTTTTTTCCTTTTGTTTCTTCTTCTCTTTATTTTTCAAGCAATTCTTGAATAATTGAATAACTAACTATTTCAATTCAGGCACGAACACCTATTCTGCTCAACATTTTCGAAGGAAATGACCGAGCCGCATGCGACTTTAGTCACCACTGTAAATGGGCACCTGTGTAAAATCGACCCGTGTAAACCCCTCTTAAGCCATATCAGTTGTGTACTACTGTACAGACCCTACCTCCACAAGCACTCACGCGTCATATATCGTACATTTAATGAAGTTTCATTTTATATAGTTTTTTTACAAGTGATTGCTTTTTTTGGGACTAAATCAACGTTTAATCATGACGCCTCTACATTGATATAAATCTTTTTAAATATTTTTTTCTGTAAAAAGAAAGAAGTCTATTACATTTCCACAACATTAATATTCAATAAGAATATGTACTTAATTTCAACATAATTTTAGAAATTATGAGGACTCATCAAAATCGAAACATCAAAGTAGCATGTCTACGAATTTTCCGTGTAAACTGACTTCGTAGAATGGTTATAGTAAGATATTATGATATGAATATATGCAACACCAATATTCAAGAAGGGAATTGGATCTATTATAAACTGCCAGCAGAATTAAAAATCTTAAGGTCTTAAGGTTTCTGAGAATTAGAGCGTCAAATTATCACTATATCGCACGAAAGTGTCAACTAGGGCTCTTAAACATGAACACACTATTGGAGAAAAAATCTAGATTCAAAAACATTCCAGAAAAAAACCCTGTTTGGCACAAAGATTCAGTTGCATCTCCTAAATTCTACAGAATTTTAATGTTTTTTAAAAAGATAAGATTTTTTAATTGGTTATGTAGCTTTCTTGCAAATTACAACTATGATCAAACCACACCACAAAATATGATCAAACTACAACTGCAAGAATCAACTTTATTGTTATCACTATAGGACACAGGGGTAATGGACCAATGCGGTTGCACTGGGCTCCATTGGAGGACTCTTAATATTATAAAATGATTAAAAATAAGGCTGCATGTTACCAAAAGTTAAACACATGTTTTTAAAGATTTTGTCTGTCTTTTTGTCTGGGCTTATCTCCGAAATGGATCAACCGATTTAACGGGGCTTTCATTAGCAGATAGATTATTTTTCAGAATTATCTAGGCTACTTTTTATGCCCGAAAAATACCAATTTCAGGGCAGGTGAAACCATGGTGTCCGGCTATTTCTTAATATATGGCATTTAAATCTTTTCTTTTTTGGAGGTAACCTAGTGGTCAACTTACTATTATTTTATGTCTTAAAATTAACACCTTTAATCTAGCTGAATAACTAAGTCATAACTAGGACCAATTGTGTTAATGTCTACTGACATGGATACTATGAGATCCATCCAGAAGGCGACTACACGGAATTTACTTTAGATTAATGAATGCAATTTAAGTAGGTCTATAACTTTTATGGTGATATGTTTTAAACATACATCTAATTTTATTAATATATATATATATAACTGAAATTATTAAAAACTACCATCTAACAACAAAACAACAACAAAGCATCTTCAGGATATTTCAGAGATCAGACTCAGCCAGCTAACTAGCGCCGAATCAAAGGATGAGTTAGCTACTCATTTGTTGGTCGGGTCTGATTTTGGAATATCCTGAGGATACTTCTATCCTGAGGAAACACTTGTCGATTAGTTTTGGAATTTTGGGTGGAAGATAACTAAATATTATAAGAATTTATCACTACCATACATAAGTTAAACATTTAGGTATAATGACATGGCCATTGGCCATGAAAATCTGTCATTTTTTGTTCACGAATATATATAATTGGTGTTGAGATATCTAAATACAATATATTTGTAAATGTAATTATGTTTTTTTTTATTCCCATTGTGGAAACATGTTTTAATTATGTAAACTTGTAATAAATCATAGCGCATTTGAAAAAACATCAAGTTTAAACAAAACTATTGATAAGATTGTTGATTCACATTAATAATAACAAATTTATTTGTTATCACTACAAACAAAATGTATAAAATCACACATTTATAACAATCTCAAAAACTAGCGGCTATCACTGGATGAAGGGTACCTAATTTTTTTTTAGAGACCTAATTTGTTTTTTAGAGATAAAAGCTATTACAACAAGATATCAATCAACTAGCTATAAATCATTGCTCCATTCATTTACTATCCGTAACATTAATCTTAAAAATTCTTCATACGCTGTCCCTTCTACACTGTGCTCTAGTCTAAAACCATAACACAATTAAAGAGATGTTTCTTCATTTTCAATATACTAACAAATAAAACAAGAACAGTGTTCAATGCTAGATTTGTTTCAGTTAAATTATAATAATATGTGTAGCTTTAAAAATATGTAAAAATTACACTTTTCGTTTTATTTTATTAGCATTTCAGAAAACCTAAATTATGTAACTAGTAAAACTAGTAATTATTTGTATCATTTATTTAATGAATTGGCAAAAAGGTAATACTGCCAGTCTGCTGGGTACACTAAGCTATGGCAGCTTTCAAAGGGGTAATGTCAAGGAAAGTCTATTATTTAAGATAATGCTCAGTTTTAATTTTGTAAATATTAATGTTAAGATATACAGTATCCACAGAGATTAATAAAACTGTAAGTCTAGAACATTTTTTTAACAACGGATCTAATTTAAACATTTAGCAACTTGTTATTGATCTCAAGGATATTTTTTTCTTATTATGTAGTCACCTAACTAATAATGATAAATGATAATACAACCATTCCTAACAAATAATAAAAATTTATTGGCTATACAACAACGTAATTATAACTTAAAAAATTCATTTAAAAGCAATAACAAAATTTCAAGTGAACTGTAATTCGAAAAATCAATACATACTTGATTGTCTTGAAAATTATTGGACCACTCGGATGTCCATGTTGTTACCGCAAACATATCCGATTTCTCATGTATATTATTTAGAAGGCCTACTACATCCATAATTAACTGTGCCCACTTTTTGTTACATTACACTGAAAATAATTTTCGAGAATAATGAAACGTTCCGTTCCAGACGAACACCAAACACAATCAGCTGTTTGACTTTGGCCACAGAATACTAATATATGCTAATACTTTAACTAGCGCTGTCTGACAATATCATTGTGGACAATATAGGGGCTTTTCACTTAGTACAAATTTGTGTTAGAGCATTTTGATATGGTATTTTTAGTTCGAGGACTCCTCAAGTGATGGCGCTAGTGTGTTGGTTACAGTATTTTGATAAAAATATGTATATTAATATTGAGGTAATGTAATTTGTTTGCAATAATAAATTATAACAATGAGGGATGATATAATAAAAATACTTCACGAGTTATAATGAAAAGACATTAAAACCTACTTCTAGCAACACTGTAGTCATAAAATGGTAATTATGTAGTAACAACGGAGAGACATTTTGCGTTCCGTTCATAAAACAATTTTTTTTTTTCAATTAATTGACAATTGATTACTTCGTTGAAGCAGTTACGAAATTTTTAATGATAAATAACGTTGAATGATAAATAATTTTTAATGATAAATAATGATAAATAACGTTTAATGATAAATAACGTTTGAAAATAATCAAAATAAAAGATATTTTACATACATCTAGATGATATGAAATTGTATATAAGATAATGTGAAATGAAACAAAATTGCGTGAAATGTAACGTGTGCTAATTAAAATTTTTTTAAATGCTTTTTTTCATCGCTTTCGTTGTGAATAAAATTTTATTTTAATTTTATCTAATTTCTGTGGCTTTTTTCAACGAATTTATGGACCCTGGCAAATCTGCTTTACTTTGTGACTGTGCTCTGTTTTTGACTCCTACGATCAAGTGTATTCATTGTTGACCCCGGCTACTACCCAAGGACTTAATTTAAATATAATGGCTGGCTTTAATAGAATACTTATGTCTCACAAAATGACTAAATTATTAAAGTATGAAATAAATGCTGTAAGATTGCCAGAGGTAAGGATATATGTCCGGAACATATTGTTTTATCAGCGTCAACAAGGTGGATCTATCGAGAGAATTAAATGTATTTTTAGTTTTAAGTTTGTAAATATTAACGTTATGTTATGCTGGTTTATGTTAATAAATGATATAGGTATTTGTATGGTAATAAAAGATTATTGAAATAATTGTGTTTTTATTAAACCTACAAAAATCCAATAAAAAAATTAAATTAGGTGAGGACTATATTCGATGTATATTTATTTTTATATAGATGTTGATATGTACATGTCATTCTGTAGTTCGAGGATTCGTCACGGGATGTCGCTAAGATAGCATGTGTCACTGATTACTCTATATCAGATATAAGTAATGTACTTTGTGATATAGATCATTGAGCAAAAAATAGCTACCGCCTTCGATCACAAATAAAAAACTAGATACACAATCAATTCTCCAAGAACGTCCGAACCAAATGTGCACACAAATGAGTATTTGAGTGCACTGTTGTTTTAATAGTATTCGAAAACTCTAACAGCGAACATGCCAAAGTGCTCCCTCAAAATTGCAAAAACAACACATCTAGAAGACTAAAAGACGCGAGTTCTTATTTTCCGTTAATAAATAAATAATATTTTAAGTGTTCTTTATTTCATTATAGTAATAACGTTTACATAGCTCTTTTTTATTAAATTCGTAATCATATTTTTAAATATTGACAATATATATGTCTTATCCTTGTCATTTTCACGTAATAAAATAGCAATGCAAATAGATTATTTGAATTATACTTTATGCACGAGACTTAAGTTGCATTTTAAATATTTTATTTAACAAACTTCGTTTCAATGTCATACAAGAATTACGAGCGTTTATAACCTTATAGTTTGACAGTAAGGTCTACTTTAGATTAACACAATATTGCCGATAATACTACACGATATTAAAATCATTTACGTCAATTAGGACAATAATTTATTTAAATTTTATAGCAGATCTAGAGAGATGTGAATCTAATTCTTTATTTGTGATCGCTACCGCACAATAAAAATTAGTTTTGAAACGATTTGTTACCATTGCCATAATCGAATTACTGCGTCAAGTGCTCCGCAAAATTGTTGCCACATCTAATCTAGCCAAAGACGAAATTATATTGTTTTTGTATTAACTACTAGTGTTCAATTTTAATATATTTATCAGAATCATTTCACTAAATCGATTTACTGATCTCGTCTTAATGTAATTCGGTTTATTCGAATGTGTTGCATTACTTTTTCATAATTCTAAAAACTCGCGCCATAATGTTTGTCAAAAGACTTAAATTCGTACCTTACAGTTTTTATTTGCCGAATTGTACAAAATATGACGTAAACGCACACCCTATTGAAACCATTTTTAGCTAACAATTAATTATAAACCTTAACGCGTTACAATAAAAATTATAATTAAATTCGAAAAGAAAGAAAATATTTCGTGGTAGCATTTAATTTTAGACTTTAAGGGATCACGAATAAAATTTCAATCAAGTTATTTCTACGTATTTGTTAAATTGGGGAATGTTGTCGAATCGTTTGTGTGCGTAAGCGTAAAGACACAACTAATCATTGCATTTGAGTGCTCCCATTTACTTGTGGTAGTACCTCTCCTCTCGCAAAAAATGACAGGAAGTTTTGTATGAGAAATAGCGCGTATGCCGTCTCCCGTAGTAGGTACTCAATGACAAAGACCGACTAAAACCAAACTAAAACCAATGACTAAGAAAACTACTAAAAACTGACACAGGCCTTATCCCAATGACTAAGGAAACTAAAGGACATGGCATGTTGATCTATAGCAACATTTAGTTATATATATTTTAACGCATGACATTCAAATGTAGTGTTGTCTCTTTTTGACTTACAGCTTCTTGTGTGTTTAAGAGAAAACAACAGTACTTTTTTCAGAGTAATTTTTTTATGTGACATCGTTGTAATGTCAAAACGTGCCGGTCCGCCATTCTTTGCGACACGCTGACAAGTACACGAAGTGTCAAAGCATATCAATGAATTTAATATTTTTTAATGTTTCTGTATTTGTGCTGGATATTGGAACTGTTTTGTTAAAGAAGAAGCTAGCATAATGCCACAATAATTTCTAAGTGTAGTGTGTTAGGATGCGGATCGAGAAAAAGCAATAATCAACGAAATCTATCATTGCACTGGTACGTAACAGAAATTCATTAATTTAGTCTGATGTCGTATATATTTCCATCGTAATTACTGTGTTTCTTAGTTGACTGTATTATAGTCAGGCATATTTTTAGTTATTAGCAGTTTTTATTCATATAATACAGTAAATTACTTCATATCAATATTTGTTGTTATTGCAGTTAGGGCTGTCAATGTACCTATATTAAAAGATCGCTAAATACAGGTATCATGTTTATATGTCGTAATTATCTCGTTTCAGATTACCATCATGTATTATTAGAGAAAAAGAGTGGCTTGACATAATCGGAAAAGAAAATTGAAACCTCTCTGTAAAAATTACATACATGTATATGATATATATATATATACATATCTTCACGCTGTATCCCCAACGGGGTATTCTTGATATACAATTATGTTATTTGCATTTCGAAGAAGAATAAAACATTAAGAAAATAATTTTACGGTATGACGCATTACGCTCGCAAAGATTATTGGGAATCAGAGAAAATATTTACAGTGGTAATTAATTACTTTTTTATTTCCTGACCATGTAAATCCTCCAT
The DNA here is from genome assembly GCA_907165235.1 of Zeuzera pyrina. NCBI lineage: Eukaryota > Metazoa > Arthropoda > Insecta > Lepidoptera > Cossidae > Zeuzera > Zeuzera pyrina. Next base: position 3,842,550 of record OU015617.1, read on the forward strand.
TGAGAAAAAATAAAAGGAAAATATTAATTGTTTACAGAATGTGCCTGAACTTTGATTTGATGTTTCTGAGAGAGAAAAATCTGTGCATAGTTCTAAATATCTGCTTCGGAATTATGTGAATCAAGACCACGCCGAGTTATTTTTGCGAGCAATAAGAGCTTGTAGTGGTTTTACTAATAACCCAGATGCGGTACAATTTAAAGAATCTTTTAAAAACTTAAAGAGTAGAATTAAGAGACGAAGGTGTCGGAAACTATTTCATTCTTTTCTTGACTTACAAAAAAACGACAGCGACATGATGAGTACAATGACTGCTTAAATTCAAATCTCAGTATTCAAAAATTTCATCCAGAAATTATTTAATAAAAATTGTGCTATTTAGTTAGCTATATTTATTTATTTTGTGAATATGTTATTAAAACTTAATGTACTTAATATATTATTATTTTACCAACAATAATATTAACAAACAGTTCTATTTTTCAAACTCAGTAAAAATATGTTACTATACGTACATTAGATATGACTAGTCGGACATTGGTCACCCTTCTAGTGTCTAGCAATTTACTTTTAAAAGATTTATTAAAAAGACCCGTATGTTATGGATTTTCTATGATAGATAATATTATAAACTATAATATTAATTATTTCTTCACAATGTAAAGAAATAAAATTTGTTTGTTTGTATGTACAGGGTAACCTCTGGAAGTACTTAACTGAATTTGAGAATTCTTCGACTAATAGAAATTCACAGTGTTCTATTCCTAATTGAAATGTTATTCCCAATTACTGTGTGATAAGGCCACTAATTTATAGTAAAATTAATTATTTTAGTATTTAGTTTATTAAAATGCTACAGTACGCCATGGCTATAGATTTGGTCGGTCCGTATGTATGTTTCTCATAGCACTTATTTTAATTTCACCATCACCTTTAGAAGAAGAAGTAACGTTATATATGTAAAGAAAAGAAAAGCATTAAAAGGACTGTGCTGTTCTTCGACTACTGTGATTTATGTTCATTGATCTTCAACATTTATCAAAGCGCTTCATAATAATATGGGTTTCTTTTAAATTCATTTAAAGTTCCATACAAAAATGATCGAAGGACAGAAAGGGGCTATACTTGAAGGCGCCTGTTGCTATCGTTGGTAATAACACCTTAAAATCGCCTTAAGCGCAGATTTTAATTATATGCCGCCAGCATCGAAATACGCTGACTGCTATTTTCAGTTTGAACAATATTTCAGTATTTTTGTATAAATCTATGACACAAAAAAAAGGCCTCCCTTTTTCTGAAGATATTATACAAAATGATTTTTATTTCAATAATGATGTTGAAACAAAACTTATTTCAACAACTGACTTAACGACATCTACATAGTAGATATTTGGGACATCACTAATCGGCAGTCATTGGTCATTGTTTGCGATACTCGAAGTTTAGGTGGCACGATTATTTAGTACTTGTTTCATGTCCTTTAGTTTCCTTAGTCATTGCCTTATCCGAAAAATTGAAATGGACCTCTCCATAGACGTATCACTCTAACATGACTGCAGACTATCAAAAATTATAAATGCGAAAACAAAACTAATGTTTTTGGAATTTAGACTCGATTTAGGCTGCCGACATAGATAGAGGTAAAACAAGCCGAAAAAGATAGCTGCAAGGGATGCCATTTATCTCTTTCTAACACTTGCCATGTGGTTAAAATATGATCTTTGGTAGTAATTGTTTCACCGTTCCAAAGACAGTTTGATTTACTGTAAGCTTATTACAATATTAATTCTAATAAATTGGATACTAATATTTATGTTCAACCCATATACGTGCAAACTTATATGTTCGAAATTGTCTAGTAATATTAAACTTACTATGGTAACCTTGTGAATTGTAATTGTAGTTTATAATGAATTGAATATTTACGTGACAGCCATTGTTTATTAATAATTTTGTTTTATAATTCTCTGTAATTGTATAGCGCCTATTATAATATGATGAAAAAGTGTCGCAATAAAAGCATGTAAAAGCGAATTAAGTGGCGCGTATGGTGTTTGTAGTATATCCTTTCAAGGAAAAGCTAAAACATGCTAAAGTTTTGGATTTCATGAAAAGGGTGACCATAAGATAGGTAAACCCTGGACGTACTAAGCAAATACGTCCATGTTTAATAACTAGCGTGTTGATATTAAGAAGTCAATTATACTTACATACATACATACATATAATCACGCCTCTTGTAACACTTTTTTTTCGTAGATATATACTTACGGTTAATTACATACAAATTAGAATCGATCACAAATTTCATTTGCATTCCACAGTAATATTTGTTGAGGTTAGTGTGTGACAGATGACAATTGTCTACGATACAATGATTAATAGGTAACGCGTTCGGAAAGTTGTTCGCAATCGAGTACGTAGTACTACTTCATTTCTTCTCAGGTAAAATCAATAAATATTGCACTTTAAGTGTATATTATTTAAACCAGAACCTAATACAGTAAACTTTTAATTATGTTGTTGTTTCATTATAAAGTTCATTGTTACTTTCGTTAAAATCTACATTTGCTTACGTTGCGTTCAGTAATAACATTGAATGTTTGGACACATCGATAGTAATAAGTATCGTGGTAATAAAGCGATAATCGATTTTCTTTTGTATAAAAATATAGTTTTGTTATAAACAAAATAAAACAATTGTAGGTGATAATACTTTTATTAGATATTAATATAATTTGTCCAGGTTTGCTTTCCCATTTTGACGATGAGATAAATAAATTGTTGTAAAAATTTAAATACGAGTAATTCCCAATAATCGATTGTATTCGATGAGAGAGAGACGAGTGTTGATATATATCTGTTTCACGAATCAAGTAAAATGGAATGTTCGAGCAAATGGGCATTGCTTCCGTCTTGTTTTTTCAGTGGCTACTTTTATCTAGATCTTTCCAATTCTATTGTGGATCTGTCAATCTGACATTTTGAGGTTGTCACTTACAAATTTTCAGACACTTCCTATTGGTCGATGTCTTTTCAGAGACTTGCTGTCTCTTTCTTATGACGGAAACCTCACTGAAATCTGAGTAGTTGTCAGTTACATTAGTAATGATGTTAGAGGGTACAAATTTTGTCGAGGTGTAGTATCAGTCATAGAAGGAGCCATCCACTTTTGGTGATGGTTAAGTGGCAGACAAAAATGCCCATATAGAAATAGAATAGACATGCCTATATATTTAGGATGTTTCTAGTAGTGTTAAGAAGTTTTCTTTATTATATTTAATATGTAAAAGTCCCATGATAGACCTCATGGTAAGTAGAATGTAGAAGTTGTAGTTTTCTTTTAAAAGGATTTTCGTTGCATAATCTAGTGTATTAACCCCAAGAATTTTGTTACAGGGTTCCAGGCTAAGTGCCATGTTTAAATTCCAGGCTAAGTGCCATATCTAAATCCCGGGCTAAGTTTCATGTGTTTAATTCTAAATATTAGTTCCATAAACACAGTGGACTAATGTTATCTTCTTAATCTCATAAACACCGTGGAATGACGGTGTATTCCACATCTAGTTGGATATTTTCTTTAAAGATACCTGATCAGTTACTTTCTCGGATCATTTGTTTGTGCATTGCAGTATGAGGTTGGATTACCTTAACACATATTTAATCTCTTTTCTTTGAGATTTATTTGTGAGTTACGAGTATAGTGGACTTCATGGAAATTCTTTGAGACCATTGGAGGGACAACTCGGCTTGCAGAAGACCTAACTTAATTGTGCAGTCACTAAGGGTTTAGTGAACACCGTGGATATTCTTATGGACCATTGGTGGGACAACTCGACAGGCTATATATATACATGGTTATCTCCTTAGATGGTAATGTACAAGCATATATCAAAAATATTAACATTCAAGAACAAAATATACATAACTAACCTTATATTTTGTTATTGTAGTTCATCTTAATGTTTTAGTTATACCCAATATTAAGAAACAGTTACACTTATTATTGGTTACAGTACTCATTTTTGTAATTTCCAATACAGATGTAATTTGTTTGTTTTGTATGTAAAATCTCATTTAAAATTCTTCTTTATAACATTTAAGATTTCATTTAGTGAGCTCATGAGATCTATATTTAGGGATAATTATAAGTCTTTATTAAAGTGTGTATTTATTTCACAACTAAAATCGATTGTAGCAATACAGGGAAGGCGCCCTTATAAAAATTTACTCTGTATTCCTCTCCAGGGTGGCCCTAAAGAAACCCAATATCCTGAGTAGTTCATGCCTACCAATAATAGAACATTCAAAGTTAACATCACCGAAGACGCGTTATACTCTTTCCCGTAGGGGTAGGCAGAGACCACTTCTTTCCACTTGCTACGATCCTTACATACTTGTTTCGCTTCGTCCACTTTCATTATTCTCTTCATACATGCTCTTCGGTTTAGGGTACTCTTGACCTGGCCTTTTTTCAAGACGTCCCTGATTTGGTCTCGAAAGTTCCGCCGAGGTCTACCCCTTCCAACACTTTCATTCACACTCGCCTTATACACTTTTTCGTCAATCGTTCTTCATTCATTCTCTCGACATGGCCAAACCATCTCAGTATACCTTTCTCAATTTTTGTCACTACATCTTCTTTCAGACCACAACGTTTCCTTATCTCATTATTTCTTATCCTGTCACTCAGTTTAACTCCTATCATACTTCTTAACGCTCTCATCTCAACTGCATTTATTCTGCTTTCATGTTTCTTCTGCCATACCCAACTTTCACTTCCGTACATGAGTGTCGGAACCAACACCCCCTCATGCACAGCCAAACGAGCCTTGTTAGACACCTTCCGACTGTTCATAAAGGAGTGCAAAGCTCCATTCACCATGTTTCCTGCATTCACTCTTCTTTCAATATCACTCTCACACTTTCCATCTCTTGTAAACTTGGAACCCAGATACACAAACTCATTCACCTGTTCAATTTGTTCATCTCCAATCACGATATTGCAGTCTGTCACTGCCTCATCTCTTTCAAACACCATCACTTTCGTCTTCTTTGAGAATATCTATGCATCGTTCATCCATCATCTGACACACTTCATCTACCTTACCATCCATTCCTCCTCTTACATTCAACGTAGCGAAGCGGCTCTCCATGGGCCGCTTTTCGCCCCCGCGAGAAACGAGACGTGATGGGTGGCGAACCACATCGCCGCCATTTTGGTTGATTAAATTATTTTTATGATTATTCATTGCGTTCCCACGAATAGCGAGGGAAAGGTTTGTCCACCCCAGCAGAGCCCCGCATGCCAGGGTAAGGCTCGCCTAATTCTGGGTCGCCCGGTCCCAGGGCAGTGTGGCACGCTAACGACTAGGCTTGCCCCTAGCCATGCATCCATCCGCGCGGCAGACGTTGGATTTGGCGGAGAGGGTAGGAATAGGGAAAGGGAAGGATAGGTGGTGTGAAAAGTAAGATTGATAATTTAGAGTGGGAAATAGGAAATGTAGGATATTACCGCCCAGGAGGGCAAGGGATAGGACAGTAATAGCTAGGGAAGCCAGGGTCGCATACCCATATACTATACCACAACTACCTGACAGGTAAGTTGGGATGAGTATTATACTTGATATATGTATTTACTCATCTTGTGTATATAATACATTTATTATCCATAAATTAACAAAAACTAAAAAAATGTAGCTAATACATAAATATCTAACCCTCCGTGTCTCAATTTGATAACAGTTTTCCGAAGAATAAAGTAAGAAGGGAAATGAAAAAAAAAACTTTAAATCTATAATTTCCATCGCGTGTAACCTTCACTAAAAACCAGATTATTTTATGTAGCCAGTTCTCGATTATTACTTAAAGCCATTGTAATGTAATTTAAAAATGAAAATAGTGTTTTATTTAAATTGTTTTATTTACTAAAATATAATGAAAAACAAGGTATAGGTTCTATAGTTCATAATTCGCTTAAATATGACATTCATCTACTTACAAGTATCAAAACATGACAACATTAAAATATAACATTGACGTATGACATAAGAATAGAAAAAAAAAATGAACAAGACGAAATGAAAGAAAATGGAAACGAAAGAAAGAGAAAGAACAAACAGATTATAACCAAGAACTTAAAGCGATCCGCACGCTTATTATCTAACTTGCAGTCAACATGCGAACTGCCAAATATCGCACGATATCCCATCCCTTTCTATTATAGAATTACATCATATATTTCTTTCAATCTAACAATTCGTGACGTGTGAAAGACGATACCTGTTAGTTTTGTGGATGTTTCAAAGTTGTTCAATATAACGAATTTATTATGGTCACCTAATTAGACAGTGACAAAAGGCCTTCGTAGTGAAGATCTTGCTCAGCTCGCATTTCAGCTAAAAGTGCGCAGTCCTGTAGAGTGATACGCCTCTCTATATTCCAAAGACAGTAGCCACAGATCTACCACAAAGCAGTAGCAGTCAGTAGCACAGATTAATTGGCAGTAGTACGATTCTTTCTTAGAAGGAAAGATAAAGGAATCTTAGCCCATACAACCGATGTCTTCAGTGACATATAGATAAATTCTTCATATTATTCCATTCCAATGTCGGCGTGATACATTTCAATTGTTTCTTGGAGTTTCTAGCGATAAATACATTTAGACAGTCTTTTTAGTAGGATCCGCTGAGGCGGATTAAGCCAGTAAACAAAATTCTCAACAATTCCACATAATGCACAACAGCGTAGACGCTTTGAGATGGAAAACTACACCAATTTTACATCACAATAACTACTAGTTACAATACAAATAATTCTACAATTTGTGAATAAATAAAATAAACGCCCAACTATCCCATAAAATCAAGTAAAAACTCCTATTCCATACACAGTTAAAATGAGACATTATTTACATTATTGGCTTTTTTTCTTTCTTTCCGTCGTTCAACCAGTCTGTCATTCGCTCATTGGTTCTTTATTCATTGGTTTTGGTTGTCATTGCGCCATTCACTAGTTCACCACGTACTCTGTGTTCACCACTCCATTCACTCAAAGAATTGCCACCGATTTCTAGGTGTCTACTTCAAGTCCAATTTAAATTCAAAATTAACAAATTGTTTGTAGTTATTGTGATTTTCCTCGTTTACACATTTAATAACATAACAAGGTAAAGTTTCGTTGTATTTTACTTAAATTTACTAAGGTAATATTATTAAACCTGATAGGCCAAAATGGCGTCTTCTATTACGTTGTATGTGTAATTAGGTGTCTTATTTCCAGATGTCTCGGTATCGCGAATGGGACCTTTCATGCAAAGTATATGTCGGTAATCTTGGTACAAACGCATCAAAATATGAAATTGAGAAAGTTTTTTCAAAATATGGTAACATAAGAAATGTATGGGTGGCTCGAAATCCACCTGGTTTTGCATTTGTGGAATTTGAAGATCCACGTGATGCTGAAGATTCCGTACGAGGACTTGATGGAACGTAAGTTAATCTTCTCTACTATATTTTTATAAAACTTTTCTGTTATTATCGATCTGCTTGCAGACGCCATATCTGATTCCGCCATTTTGGTTGATTTCACTTGACCCGAGACTTGACCGTCCGTACCCTACGTACGAGATATTTTTATTTCTCCGAACTAGACCTATACCGAGCGTTGACATAGAAATGGGAAGCACATTCCCTTACATAATTACGAAACTTGATTTCATTGATCTTTCACTATTTAATTACCATAGAAATGCCTGTTAAATGTAATAATTTAAATTATATCATGTCTTAGGAATAGGATACAATGTGAAGATATGAACGTACCTACATAATTATGTTTTTGGTACCTACTAAATTTTTTGTACTTAAGTTTTTCTTTAGAATTTTATTTTTAAATTGACCATGAATTGGACTTGAAATTTTATCAAAGATTACCATCCATCCATTTTCAAAGTAGTAGCGGTACCTACCTATCTATTATTTACTTGGAAGCAACTAAAAGAAAGTGATTTATATTTTTCTTTATATACTCTAGACCAGAGTTTCCTAGTGGGTTCCACGGCACACAAGGGTTCCGTATGTAAGACATTAAGGTACCGCGAATGTTACATTGGTCGTTAAATCGTTAGAATTTTTTTGTTACCGTCATTTGTGGCGATATTATTTTTTGCACAGAACTTGGTATAAGCATACATTAGACCAAGTTATATCTATAGCAGACCTGAGTCAATAATTTATTTTCAAAGATTCAATCATCCATATATATATTAAAATTGTTGGGTTGTGATCCACTATTATCCAGGCATCTTTAGGTCTAGAGTGAATAGATTTTTCCTAGATCGACCACATCTTCGGCCACACCATCGCTTAGCAACAAGTGAGTTAGTGGCCAAATGTAGATGTATTTTATATAAAAAAAAATCGACTCAATTGTTCATTGTACACAAATACAATTGTGTATGTATTATTTCAATAAAAGATCACGAGATTGTAGTAGTAATGTGATCTTATACAATTTAATGTTTTTTTAAAGTTTTTGCTATAATTTTGCAGTATTTGTAGCTTTGTTGTTTGTTATGAAATATGTGTATGCCTGAGTTTATCTTGTAATTTGTCTGAATTACGCCTTTTATCAAATTACAGTGCATACATAATAAATTAAATGTCAACTAGCAACTGATCAATACTTTGACATGATTACAATCAAATGATCAAATCAATCATAAATGATACAGGTCTAATCCATAGTTCATGTAAACCTTAGCCTCATAAGACAAAATGAAATATAAACATATTCTGATTTCAACTAAAAAAATATACAGTTCTAATAAGTGTAATTAATTAATTGCACACTCCTTAGATCCGTTTCATTTTCAATGTGAAACGCTTGAGTCATAAGTGTGCTAGAACACAATACCTCCATTCCGAGACTGAGATGTATTGTACTCAATAGCATAGTACTTGTCTTGGATTGGGGAACATTAACAAAAAAACTTAACATAAAATTTAACATTTACTTCACGATTATAAACAATAATTTTTACATATTTTATTGGTGAGTCACAATAAATCTTCAATGTTTAACTGACTCTAGTACTATGGTGGTGCAGATTAAACTAAAAATAGCAAAATTGTCTTATATTTGCATATTACTGAGCTCTCCCAGCTCATTGTTTGGTTACCCATAATACAAACCAAGTAGTTTGAGGTCCCATAATTTGATGTATGTATGAAGATTATTTATAATTATCTACTTATTATATTTGTTTAGACGCTGCTGTGGCACTCGCATCCGTGTTGAAATGTCGAACGGACGCACAAGAAGAGACCGCAGATACTCCAGGTATGTGACTTGATTCAGTAGTATGTCTTATAAATAGAAATACTGTTATGATACTTACACTACATAGGCACATAATTGACCATAGACAATGTTCAAATATACTGCCATAGAATGTATACAGCATTGATTTTTAATTTGTAATTTTTACCTGTAAAAAAATATAGTGGTGTCCATAAATAATAATGCTTATCAAATTTAGTACATACTAGTTTTTTTTAAATTTCATAAGGAGAAATTAAATGTGGTGGGTGTTGGAACGTTTACAGGTCCATTTTATCAACCAACCACCAACACACCAACGACCTCACCACATCTCTTCACCACAACTACGGCTCGTTTACCAATAAGACTTCCGCGTCTGCCGCTCGCAACAACATCCCGATCAACTTCTGCAACCGGCTCTCCAAACTTCTTCTACGCGCAGCCGAAGTCTCCAACTACTGCGTCCCTGTTATATCTTCCGTCCTAATCGCCATTACCTGACCCCAAACCTAATGTAAACCTGGAAAATGAATGCACATCGCCCAAAAATTACACGCGGCATTGAAACCTATGGTCACCATCCTGAACATCATAGCAAATCCTGATGCTTCACCGACTGCACACACTCGACGCCACCGACGCACCGTGCTCGTGTACCTTTACGGCGTTCAACTTTCCCCGTGTTACCGCAATTTGTTCTCGAAACTTCCAATTAAAGCCACGGTTCAACGGAAGATTACATTGCAACTAGCATCCACCTCAGTAAACAAGTTTAAAAGTCCCTTCGGCCTCACTGGAGCCCAACATCGGTCGTCATCCACTGCAGGCTCACCAACTTTCGGTACTTTTTAAATCCTATACTTAGCACTGCCTTTACCTTTTACCTATTTAGTTATAGTGGTGTTTTTAGGACATGTATGAATGTAGTGTATTGTAACTTATGTAACTTTCAGAAAAATTGATTTGAAACTATTGACCTAACAGTACCAGTATGTAACAAAAAAATAAGTAATAAGTACCTACAGGTGTGAAATATGTATTGATTTTTTTCATGAAGATTGATGATTTTCGTGCAAATTGTTACTGTGGTGCGGTCATCAACAGGTCTCGTAGTCGCAGCCCGCGCCGCCGGTCTTACTCGCGCGGCCGATCTCTGTCACCGCGTCGCTCACCATCCGTACGTCGCCGGTCCCCGTCTGTGCGTCGATCGAGGTCACGTGATCGACGCAGCCGATCTGACAGCAAGAACAGGTAAACATATGCAAAAATAGTATTTCACTATTCAACATAAATTATCCTTTAATTTAATATTGCTCCATTAGAGTAACAAAGCAATCAATCTTTTTTTCATCAGGGTGACAATCTATAATTTTTATTCAGTCATAGTAACAAATAATACATGTTTTTTCCATTTATCTCACTGCAACTCGGCCCCTCCAAGTTGAATATGTACTATAAAAAAATTAAAATTACGTATTTATCACTGTTAATATTCTTATTCAACTTTCTATTAGCCATAGGCTTTTTTACCAATTGTAAATTATTATAATAAGATTAATTTACAATAATATAAATGTTATTGGAGTCGAAATTAATTTTACTCAAATATTATTATTTATTATTAAAGTATATCACAAAATAATATTATTTACATCTTTTGAATAGTCCATAAATCATTATGAATGTATTCAGCGCATCAATGCAATTGAGAAATACTTTTTATATCAGCAATGACACATGATCTTATTCCTCAATAGTATACTGATGGCAATTATCGACATATTAGAACTTATTTATATACATATGGTGTAGGCTAATAAAATTTTTACTTAAATTGTGCCTAAGTCTATCAATTACAAGTTTAATTATCAAACACGAACTTATCTGTAATTTAGTCTCTCAAAGCATTTGGTCCTACTAGTAACACTAATTAAATTCAGCAAATCAAACCCAGCACATTCAAAATTAAATTTAGTCAAGACTAGAGGTTCTACCAATAGTACTTAATATATGAAATTAAATTTGCAAAAAAACTCCTGACATTAAATATGGCTGGATACTGCAATAATTTTACCATAAAAAATACTATATGGAAGTGTTGGGTCGGAATGATTAAAAAACATTAGTTCTATTGGTAGGACCATCGGCCGCAATGACATTGACCTTATTAGGGGTAATCATGACAAATTAAGCCTCTATAAACAACAGTATATTCTTAACTCGATAAATTGCAGTTGTCACGGTCTGATATATCTATATTGTTTCAGATACTAAGCAACAATCAAGAGTACTGTAACTTGGGCTAATGTAAATTTGACAAACTATAATAACTAGTGTTAATTCAATGACAGTGATGTGCATGTGTGAGAATGTCAGTTCATTTCGTTGTTAGAAACGGATGTGGTCTCAGCTTTTTGTTATCTTAGCTGTCAATTAATTGTACCTATGTACTTTCATTCATTCTCTTATTCTCATTGTAAAAATTAGACACACTGTACATTTCATTAAACATAAGTATTTACCTAATATAAATTTAAGGCAAATTATAATTTTATGTGGAATATCTTTGTTTTTATTTCCTTTGCGAAAAATCAATAACAATTGTATTACACGAAAGTATTAAATTATAAAATTAATATGCATACTACTTATTGTACCTATAATAGTTATGAAATTACAAAACTTGATTTATCTACTTACATGTGTTAGGTATATGTAATAATTATACAAAAATGAATAGTAAAAATTAATGAGATTCATTTGTTTTTTAAAGTAACTGGTTGCTGTTTTCTACGAGAGAAAAAATCGAAATAAATATAAGTACCAACCACTACAAACATTGTTCCTATAAGATGGAATACTGTGAGACTATTCTTAAAAACTATAGATGATATCAACAGAGATACAAATCTTCTTAAAGTCAAAATAAAAGTAATTGTAACTGAAGTCTCCTTAGTTGCTAAATCATGGACGGAATGTGTACAGTAAAATTGTGATATAATGTTTAAAGCTATAAAAAACCATGTGTCATAAGATAAATCGGTAACGGTGTCACGTAATTGATAATAGGAGAGTAGAAACAATGGTAATGGAATTGCATTGGTGTAGAACACCATCTGAAACAAAACATGAAATGAAATATCTGAAATCATTACTTCCCGTTGTCATGTTACAGGGAATATAAACTAAATGAGAAGAAGCAATTACTAATTCTAACTTCAACTTCTTATATATAAAATTAATAGTCTCCACTGTTTTATTACTAACTTACATGTATGCATTTTAAAATTAATAGTTTCCACAATATCCATCGACTACAACAAACTTTAAAATTATAGTTTTATTCTTTTTAATTTAGATCACATAAACCGCACTTAACTCATGGTTAGGATGACAGCGGCAATATGAAAAAGGTAATACCCGCTAAGAAGTTGTATTTTTGTTGTGGAAATTATTAATTTGTTAATTGGCCTACACTAGACTAGCATTGGGTTTTGAGTTTGGGTGCCAATGAATGGGCTGAAAAAAGTACAAATTATTATTTTACCTCTATATTGTTTTAATTTTTTTTTACAGCCTATAATTATTTGATAGTGTCAATATATTTTTTAATGAAGAGGTAACATGGTAACAGTTTTAACCTTAAGACTAAAAAAGGAGGAAGTTCTCAATTCGTCTTATTTGTTTATGAATTGATTTCAATTATTCTTTTTCCGTTGGGTTCAGTATAGCTCCAAGGTAGACCCATTTAGATTTCACTGATATTGCAACTTGGACGTACACAAAATGATTCCTCTGTATGATTCCGTCCAGAATTAGAAAAGAAGTTAGTTGTAGACCTACACTAGATATTTATTTAGGCCAAGGCCACTCAAAAGGTAGAAATAAAAACAAAAAAAATTAACAAACAGAAAAAAACACTAAAAAGTACGAAATAATATCTTTTACTAATCAAAACTCAAGTACAATAATAACTTTATAAATAGGATACAAATACTTCTAGTATAATTAGATTAAAATTCAAACAATATTACAAATTTTTACATATTACTCGACTTGCAAACTTTTGAGTGGCCTTGTAAGGACTAAAAATATTCAGGGATTAGGGGATTTAATTTTGGGATTTTTTCATTCTCAAAAAATGAATAATATTCTTACATATCACTCATATTTACTTTTTTGACAAATTGAATTGAAATGGACCATACAGGCATTTAAATTAAAGCAATTTAGAAATAGTTTAAAATCCTTACTTCATCGGAATGTTTTCCATACTTTGCACATAAAATCTCTTGCTGTAATCCAGTGAAAGCACCAGTTAACAATGTAGACAACAATATTGTGACGCCTAAACACCAATAAACAAAATTCCCTTCTTTTGTATCAGCTACAGTGGCTCCACCATACATAGCAAGGGCTACTCCTAAACTTATAAGAATGGAACCAATTGCATTGTTTAATTTGGGTACACGATTCTTTGCATACCAAGACACTATCATACTGGCTGGTGATGAAGCTGACCTGTTAAACAATGAAAACATAATTTAAAAAATTGTTCAATAATTTTGTAAATTGTAATAGCCAGGTATTTACAGGTAATGCGGTCGTTGCCTGACTTTTAATCCCTGCGCGGGAAGACGAACAACTGATAATTATATAATTTTTAGAGTAAGGATCACTTGGAGCTGTGAAAAATAAAACTTCTAAGTCAACGCAATCAAAAGATACAGCCGTTTATGCCGCACATTTCGACACTTGCAAGGGAATCAAAACCTATAGGGTATTTCCCGTTGACCTAGAATCATGCAATTTGACAAGAAGCAATGTTTTATAGCACAAGTAAAGGGAAAAATTCAAAAACTGGTTACTTTACTAGTTACTTGCCATTACAAACTTACATTTGCAGTTGCTTAATATGGGAGAACATGTCTTTCAACTGGAAAGTTGAGTTTGTTTTTGAATTCAACTTATATTTTATCAGTAAATACACAATACAAATACTTTGTAAGGCGCTATGGGACCCTAGGTGCGCGAGTACGTCTCGCACTTAACTGGTTTTTTTCTCTTCTGGACCAGTATGGATGGTGATATTTATGATTTGGTAGCGCATTGAATGGTTCATCCCGAATAGATACCTACATTCGAATGTTATGAATATAGGTATCTATGCTCATGTAATATTCTTTATGAAATGGGATTTCACCAAGAAATAAGTGTAAATAGTACGTTAACTTCCTACCTGCTGCTCCAATGTTTGCATTGCTTACCTGATAGGAGCATGTTCCATGCTGGTCTGGCAGAAAAAAACAAGCTAAGAGTACTGTCAGTTATTATCAACTGCCAACTAAGGCCTGGTGAAAATATAGAGGAATTGAACTTGGTTTAGAGTAAATAAACACATATAAATCGTTAACTAATTTTATAGATATGGCATACCTAATAATCATGTGAAGTGTAGAAGGCACATTCAAGGCATAGACATAATTATTGGCCACACTCGTAATGAAAGATAATGTAACAAGTATAATGTACTGACGAATGGGTATTTTTGGTGTTATCTGAAACAACAATAACCTGTTTTGGAGAGTGCATCAAAATAACTATTTCTGTCAGAAGTCCTAAAGCAATCAGACTCCAGGATGTATTTACTGATCTTTAAACAAAGTTTTAACTATGTATCTAATAAAACACATTTGTAATTAGTTTAAACAAAGTTTTGATTAATTAAAGAGATCTTTTTTTTTCATAGTAACAGACATTCCAAAAGGGATGGTACTAAGATGGAAAACCTTAGTGACCACCTACATTATATTCATAAACTGCAAAATTTCACATTTATAAATCCAGTGATTTCAGCTCCGCATTGACATGTCAATCATCAATTTCCTCTTTGTAAATGAAAAATAATATTAAATGAAATAATTTAATCTTCTTCATTTCTTTTCTTTCACTACAAAACTGATCATAATAAGACCTTATGAAAATAACAAAGTTTATAAAGCTTTTAAGTTTGCTGCTCATAACAAGAAGGTTCTGATTAAATTTTAAATGAAATGGATACAGAAAAGTTGATTAAGTCCGTATATTATACTTAATAGATAATGCACTATTATTGTAGCACTTGTTATGTAAGTTAAAAATTAGTAAGTATACTAAATGCAGCTAGTGGCAATATAAGGACGCTCTAAAACCTTCTAGAAATAGTATGTAGCCTAAACAACAATATGAAAACAGGAAAATATTTTACACATACCGTGCCCCATTTCGCAGTATATATAAAACCTTGTAAGGCAATGAAAAAGAATTGCAAAAAGGTTATAAGTACACCACTCTTTGGTGCTCTCGTCATCAATATTTCCATTAAAAACGCAGTAGTACAGCAACTGACAAATACTTTAGGGATTGTTTTATTTATGTACATTTTTGCTAAACATTGAACAAACAGATTTAAAACTATTTTGTTAAAAGTTATCAAGCCTTTTCGAACGTATGTGTTAGGACAGATAAGATGATTGTTTTAAACCATTTTACAAAGTAAATAAAATTTGAAGCTAAAGTTTTGCCTAGCGGTGTTTTCGCGCAATAATTTGGATTTGCAATTTACCTTGACATTAGGGATGGGCAAAAAATATCAATATTATATCAATATATCAAAATATCGATATTTTTTCAGAAAATAATAGATAAATATCGTCGATATTTTTAATTTCAAAATATCGATTATCGATATTTATTTCTGAGTATCAAATTCGATATTTTTGTAAAATCTTTATTATATTTGAAGACTCCACGGTAAAAACAATGAATGTCACTTTTTTTTGTGAAACAGACCTTTTAATGCCATCTGTTAGCTTTTTGGTGTATTATTTTTATACAATAATCAAAATTGGGTAAAACCATCGCAGTCAGCTGTAATAGTTCAATTTGTATATGTTCATTCATCGCAAGAAACAGGAATGTTAGTGCGCCGAACGTCAAAAACCGACATTGTCAATTTGACAGTTGGCATACGTGCTGCCGGCGTTTTTCCTAACCTAGCCACTAAGTCAGTATGTATAATTTTCTCTATGCACTAAGTAATCACTACGTAACCTAGCAATCTGAGAGTACAATGTTTTTCAGTCGTATTGTAGGTATTTATTTTAATATTTTTAAGTAAAAAAGTAAAACTATGTCGAGCAGGGATGAAAATACGCATGTTAAGTCGCCTGAGCGGAAAAAATTACGTATAGGACGAATAAAAGATGTAATAAACAAATCCGTGTACAAAGTCATGAACCCGGAGAAGATTGTTTTTGCAAACGATTAGTGCTTTAAAAATGTGCGAAACAGAAAAAAAGCTGTTACTTCGTCATTTTAATCAATTACTAACGATAAATGAACAAAATAGCTTTCTGGCATCCATGATAACGGTCAATCTTGTAAAGCAACGACGATCGAGAAAAGAAGACATCGAAGAAAGCAAACAACACGACTGTCACTATTCTTACATTGTAAAAATTGTCAGAAACGATGTTTGTCACGAGTTTCAAGTTTGTTTTAAAGCTTTCTGTTCATCATTTGGTATGACTAAAAGTAAAGTTCAGTATATACAAACTTATCTAAAGTTGACTGGTGTGGCTCCTCAAAACAAGCGAGGCAAACATCAAAATCTGCCCAAAAAAATAAGTGATACCACATTGAATGTAATAAAAGATTACCTAAAATCTTTTAAGGGAAGTTCTACTCACTACAGTAATAAAAAATCGTCCAAGATTATCTCTGAATATCTGAATACAAAAGCTAAAGCTAAGAGCTAAAAAAAAGCTAAAAAGTATGTGTGTATAAACAGATGATTGTTTGAATTCATGTTAATTATTTTTAAGTTAGTGTAAAAATTGACTTATAATGAATGTCATTGTAATGCAAAAACCAGTAATGTCAATGACTTAGATTGTTTATGCTATGGAGTTTAGACACTAATTTCAGACTTTTTGTAATAATTACAAAAATATAAAATTAAATCATATTTTTAAGTAAAGTCAAAGTTTATATTTATGTAGTAATAACTTGTTTCAATATTTATATAAAAAGAGCATAAAAGAAATACCTACACTTTCAAACTATAAAAAGTTGTTTTTCTCTTACTAATAATTTTTTGACATTCATTGTTTTTCCCGCGGAGTCTTCATTTTATATTGATTACATTCGTTTACAGTACATCTGTTGCCGAAGAAATTTTAGCTGTTGCTGACTATATTTAGAAGATTTTTATCAGCTCTAGTTTCTGAGTTTCAGCTATGTAGGTATAAAACAGAAAAAAACATGTATTTACTAAGAAAAACTTTACTTAAGAAAATAATTAATCATTGAGTTCTAAAAAACTTCGTTTTTAAGCTCTTCTCTGATGTGTAGACTTTGGAAAATGACGTATCAGAGACCAACAATAGTCAGACATCATATTCGTATCCCAGAAACTGGTAGCGCTCTTCCATGACGCGTAAATTCTGATACGCATACGCTCTCCCTGCTCTTCGTTCATATCTCTTACATTTTCCGCAAACCTGTCCAGGTGACTATGGAGAAAGTTGATTTTTGTGCTCATATTGTACCCCATATTTTTTAATTGTAGCAGGTCTTCTACAAGTTCAATATAATTTTCAGATTTTTTATTTCCGAGAAAATTCTGTATCACAGAGACGAAAGCTGTCAAAGCCTTTAGTTCTAACTCAGTCATAGAATTTCTAAATTGAGTATCTTTTCGTAAATTTTCTAATTTGGGGGCCATCAAAAATACCGGCTTTAATCTTTTCCATAGTAAGCTGAGGAAGTTTTTGGCAAATGTAAGAAAAGCAGTTCACGTCTTTATCTAGTGATTTAACAAACTGTTTCATGATGCCCAGTTTTATATGTAATGGTGGAAGGATAATTTTGTCACGAGCTACTAATGAATTCTGGACTATCTGCTTTCTAGGCTCCATATTTTCCCTCAAGGGCCAGTTTCTTCTTACCCAATGCTCTTGTTTAGCTCTACTGTCCCAAAGACATATAAAACAGGGAAACTTAGTGTAACCACTTTGTTGACTGAGAAGAATGTTCACCATTTTTAAATCGACACAAATTTGCCACTTATGGTCATTGTATATTATTTTGTTCAAGACTAGAGAAATGTTACAATATTCCTCCTTTAACTTTGTACTGTGGGCAATAGGTACCCCAGCGTATTTATTTCCATTATGTAATAGAATACAGTTTAGGCTACGTTTTGAGCTGTCAATGAATAAACGCCAGTCGTTTGGTTCGTATTGTTTCAAGCCCATTTTTATCAACAAGTTTTTGATATCTGAACAAAAGGTAATACAGTTTTCTTCAAAAAAATAACGCCGTAATTCTTTATCTCTTTCACGATAAAAACTTATTTTAGTATCTGAGGAAAACAAATTTTTTTCTTTCAGTCTTGATGCTAACAATTCTGAAGTTTGTTTAGAAAGATTTAAATCTCTTACAAGATCATCTAACTCATTTTGGAAAAATCATTTTGGCTTATTTGACATACATTCAAAATCAGCATCATTTTGTGATGAGCTTGGTCCTTCAATGCCTTGTTCTAAGGGTTCAGATATATTTTTAGGCATTGAAGAGTCAGGTGAACGCTGCACTGGATGTTGAACACAACTAGTACTTGGGTACTGCCATTTAGCTCTATTTTTAGTGTTTAAACCGTTTACGTTCACGTTACAAGAATAGAATAGAATAGTCGCCAAATAGTCGGTGTTTCAAATTTAAAGACACTTCTTTTACCACTTTCCTATAATCTTAAATATTCCACACACGATTTACAAACACAATTGGGAGCCCAAGACTTCTTATTTCTATCCAAGAGCATCTCAAAATACTCAAAATAGGTATTTTTCACGCACTCTGATAGAACTTTCTAAGATCGTAACACATATTCTCCGCATATATAGCAAAAACGATCTGGATTGTTTAAACAACGTCTACTTGAACTACTTATGACGCAAAAACTTCAGATACTAATCTTAACACAGTAAAATACGCCTGTTATCGATTAATATATACGCTTAAATGATAAAAATCAAAAACAAAGTAACTCGAGCTGCTCAAAAAATTTTGAGGGTAGATTTGACAAAAACAAGTCATAAGTGAACATTGTCAACCACAAAATTCGCGGCAACAGACAAAAAGTTAAATTTTGTAAACTGGTGTTATGTATTCCACTTATTTTTGTAATAATAGCCAGTGGATGGAAATGTCAAAAGCTCTTGCATATCTAGGGGAAAATGTGTGAGGAGAATGATGAGATTTAAGGAAGCGAAAGAAGTATATAAGAACCACGACGCTTGGTGCTCCGTCCTCTCTGACTACTCCGTTAGGAATACAGCGTGAGGATATGTATGTATGTATAAAATTAATATAACTGTTAAATGTGTCCATTTTTTTTTGCGTTCGAATATTTTGACAATTTTTTAGGTAATCGCGCCTTGGGGCAAAAATATCGATATATCGAAATAACGATATTTTTTGCTCTGCATATATCGATATTGTCTAAAAATATCGATACAATATATATCGATATATTTTTCCATTTGCCCATCCCTACTTGACATAGGGATGAAACGATACGAGTAAATACAAGTACTTACTCGATACTTTCTTTCCGATACCAAGTACTTTTTGTATCGATACTTTAAAACTAAGTATCGAGTAGGTATCGGTCGAAAGTACTCATATCGGTCAAAAGTACTCGAATCGGTATGCCAATGTTACGATTTCACTTTAACATTTTGATGGACAAAGAACAGGATAATACGCTCATAACCTTCTATGCTGATTTAATTTATTTATTTTTTATTTATTTATTTATTAGCAAACTTCACAGCTATACAATTGAAACAAAAAAGTACTCGAATTAACATTTAAATAACCAATTACGAAGTTCGACAAATTACAAACTATTTATACAACACAAGAAGGTACAGAATAATTGTTTCTGCGTATAAGTGTGTGAGTGATGTTAGTTAAAGATGGAAATGTATGTATATGTGGATATGTATGTATATGTCTGTGTGCATTTGTATCAGCGGCGTGTGTGGGTGTGTGTCAGTGCCTGTGCTCGCTTACATGCGTAAGAAGACGTGTATATGTACGTGTTGTATGTTATATAAGTATAAATTATTGAGTGCACTACATTAATGTCAATATGTTAATGATATCCTTCACAAATCGGTTTCGCTTTAAAAAGAAGATGTCCCCACCTGAGAGAACTGCTTCTCGTATGTCAAGACAGCTATTCGTATCACAGAGTTGTTCATATAGTTGGTACGAGCAAATGCAGTATGTAATGTGCGCGAATGTCGCGTTCGAATTTGAGGCGCATTTAGACTAATCAACTGTAATAATTCAGGACTGTTTATACCGTTGTTCATAATGTCAAATAAAAGCTTTATATCTGCAATAACCTTTCTGTCCTTTAAAGACATCAGTTTATGTCTTTTCAGACTATCCGCATAGTCCAATTTGCCAAGGTTTAAATGCAAATTCAACCGATTAAAAATAAATGATAAAAAATTTTTTTGATAAAAATGTTTTTTTTTTGTGAATCATATATTGTAATTTTTGAACGCATCCTACTCCTAATTTGTGTATTGGCATGGTTGTTTGTCTATGTCCGAGAGTAAAAAAACTGCCAGTTTTAGGGTGACTTGCTTCCACCCTTCGATCACAAATAAAAAACTAGATACATAATACACAATACACTTTTTTTCATAGAATTCTTTTTATGACTTATGTTTCCGTATCAATAAAGAATTTCAATACTTGTTGATGTTTTTATTTGTCCTAAATTTTACAAAAAATCGACCGATACGAGTAAGTATCGATACTTTACGACCGATCCCATATCGAGTAAAAGTATCGATACCTAAGTGGTATCGTTTCATCCCTACCTTGACATGACATTTTGATCTTTTTTTTAATTTTTTAAGGCATTGGGCACGATCATCAGTCTAATGACGTAACTTCTGGAGAAACACTTGTTATAAATTATAAATCATGTCACGGTATCATTTGTTATAATTAATGACGAACACATAGAGCACATGTATAAAGTAAATTCGATTTTTCTTCTTACAACTAAGTCCCTAATACTGCAGTAAAGTGATAGTAGGCTTTACTGAAGTTAATAAGAACTTCTTGGAAGAGTGTAAAAACTTCAGCTACATCTTTTTATTTAGATCTCCATTCTTTTTACTTACACAGAACTTTAAAACACAATATACTATCACTGTTATACTTTAAAACTCCTGAAAGTCACAAATTAGTAAGAGTATGTCTAAAAATCTGAATAAAATGACAACCTCACTTCCCTCGTTGCCGCCAAAAAGTCCCTGACATCTTTAATCCTATGTTACCAGTAATCGTTTTAAATTTGCGAAGAAACGTTTTCTAAAAACAAAAATAATAATTTGACAATTTCATACAATAATAACGGTATCATTTCCTGTTTAATAATAAAATATGTATACAAAGAATACTGTACCTTATAGCAGCGATTAGAGCAATATTTACGTAGTTATGAAATTTTTAAACAAGTCATAAGTAGTAGTAGTAGTAGTACGATTCTCCCTAAGCGCAAAACTACGCCAACTTTACATCGCGATATCCACTAGAAACATTGCAATTAATTAAAATAAACGCCGAACTGCTCCCCATAATGCCACCAAAAACTCCCCGAGTCATAAATACTGCGAAAACCGTACTTCTTTTTATACGATTTTTCCTTCAGAGGGAGCGTAAAGGGATTTATGCCCATAAGCATAACAGCCGATCTCTTCAGTAATGTACAGATATATACGTCGTATTATTTGATTGAAGATGTCGACGCAATACATTTTATTGTTTTTTGAAGTTTCTGGCGACAAATAAATTGAAGCACTCTTCCTAATAGGTTCCGCTGCAGCAGACAAAGCAGATTTTATGCGGAGCGGTTGCGCCCATGAAGGAAGGTTGCGCCTTTGTTTTAATTATTCGCAAAAACTTACAAAATCTATTTGTTCGATTTTTGGAACAAATAAATTTAAAAAATAAGAATATACGAATATCAACGATTCAAGTAGAACCTACAAAACTACCTATAAACCTATAAATGAAAATTTTATAAAATAAATATTTCATTTTTGATATTTTGTCATAAAAATAATAATAGCAGATTAAAAACATACGACATAGACAACATCGAATAGCCAGAGCGTTAGCTGACCGAAATGTCAGAAGCACTCGCATACCTAGGCGAAAATGTGTGATGAGAATGATCAGATTTGAGATGAAAGCGTGTAAGGTACTTTGTCCTCTGTGACTACCCCGTTAGGGATACAGCGTGAAGATATGTATGTATGTTCAACTTACAAATATTTCACTTTTTGACAACTTTTGAGGTTCTCTTTCATTCTCCACCAGCTTCTCCATCTATGTATTATTTTGTATTTGAAGCATAAGTTACTTAATAATTATGAATAGCTGTCAAAGGTGCTAAATTGATCGAAGTTCGTTACCTTACGATGTTATTACGAAAATTATAATATTTCTTATTTTTAACGCCAAGTTATTTTATGGTAGGTCTAGGTACCTATTACGAATTATGATATAAAATATTTAGAATCTGCACCAAATCTGCACTGGATGTCAGTGACCCACACATGCTATTACCTACATTTTTATAATAACATCTACGTGAAAGCACTGACCTCCCAATTGTCGTTAGGCGTGCCAAGAAGATAAAAATAAATTACGCACAAAAATAAATATCATATCATAACTACTTGTTACAATCATAACTGGAAAAAATGTTGTTTTTAATGTATATATTTAGCATTAGCTGAGGTGAGGAGCCACCCAGAAATTACGTTTAATTTATTGTGCTTTCCGACTCTATCCGTCTTTCACGTCACAGATGTCACATTTGTGTAATATTATTTATACGAGTATGAGACATCGTAAAGACATCTATAAATTAATACATGGAGCGAAAACTGTGGTTCTCTTTTTGAGACAATTTCGCAGACGGAGGAATGTGAAAGGAGAATGCCCATCCTGGACTTGGTAAAGTACCTGAGACAAAAGTCACTAATATCGAAACTGTTTGTAATGGAGCATTTATCGGCTGTATTATAATTTTACTAAATGTATGCGAAAAAAAGAAAATTATTTTTAGAAGTAATGGTTACATTTTGTTTTGAACGCATCAATAAATCATTTTTATTGAACGAATAATAGCGACTGTCATCTAGTTTACGGTAGGGTTGCCAATGGGTGGAGATATCCGTAAATAACAAGTAATTTCAAGGCAATTGGATTTGTAGGAAATAATACTATGCGGGTTGGGGAATTTTAGCATTACCAATGAAATCATGATGCATAAGTATATAGAAGAAAGAAGTATTAGGATTTCAAGATACAATTAATGTCATTCTGCTACCAGCTTTTCATAGAAATAGTTCAAAATTATTCGTAACGGATTAAACGGATTTTCTTATGATTTCTTAAGTTTGGAGAATTCGGGATTTGCTTCTAGGGAGTTTAGACTTTTGGCATTGGCAGTTCTGTGCGATACTGACATAGCGATACCGTCTAACGTTAAAGTCAAAGTGTCATTCGATCGACGGTTTTGTCTTTTTTTTATTGTTTTCAAGGGCGTCGCCAGCTTAAGACTAAGGGGGGGGGGGGCAATGGGGCAATATTATGGAGGATAAAAAATATGAACGCCGAGAGCATGAAGCGTTACACTTTGGAAATCTTTGCCTCAATGACGATTGTAATAAGAACGGTTCTAATATCAATGTATAAAACTTCACAAGCCCTCGACAGCACAATAACTAAATCAAACTTTTAAACACAGTAATAATTATTTATTTTAACAAAAATAATATTTAATTAAAACATAATCTGCGGGTATTTTTCGGAAAACTTTCAACCACGTTATCATTAAAATTATTTAGGTTTTTATTTATTATAGCTCTGTGTACACTCATCATGGCCAGACCATTAAGGCGATCTTCTGCCATGGTGCTTCTTAGCCATGTTTTTAGTCTTCTGAGGCTGCTAAAGGATCGCTCTACTGTACAGGTCGTGCATGGTAAAGCGATCAAAATTTTCAATGCTTTTTCCGTTTCGGGAAAGAAGGAATTTGTTTCTTTTAGGACATCAACAACTGTGAGATTTGTTAGATTAAGCCTATCGTGCCACAATTGCTGCCAAAGTTCGATTTCATTCTTTATGTTCGGTAAATCATAAAACTGGGCAATAGATTCACAAGTTTGTTTCAGATTTTCAGTTGTCATCGTTTGCATCTGCGCCGGGTGTAACTTAGATAATGCGAATGATGGCGTGTTTTCTTCAGCAAAACGTACTTCAAGGGAGGTGATAATTGAATCCAAGTATGGTATTACTAAAGACCTCTTCCAGTATTCTGAAGGGCTTTCTGTTGGATGATTGCTTCTATGACGTTGTTTTCCCGTAATACGCGGCATTGATGTAATGTCCTCCTCCAGTACGACTCTCCGCAACAGCAGTAGCTTCCTTTATAATTTCGTCTGTCACTTTTTCCGGATTTTCACGGTGGTTTTTAATTAAAAGGAAAATCCTTTTAACGTGTTCCGAGGCTTTGACCACGTCCAAAGCTACAAATTGGAGTACGTTGACAACGGGTTCCATCAAAGCCGAGTATTTGGCTACCAACATAATCCCGAGAATGAAAGAAATTCTGGAAGTAGCCGCATGCGGTTGGAAGGCACTTTTCCGAGTTGCACTTTTCACATTTCCTTCCTGAGATAATGTTTGTAAGGCTTCCAGAATTACTGGAAGATTTTCTTTAAAAACTCTGATGGTTTTGTGTTTCTCACTCAATCTTGTCTCACAAAGTCTGGAAATATTAGGTATCAACTTCCTCCTCAAAACTGATTCCCGAAAAAAGTTTATAGTATATTTGGTGGTTCCCATGGCATTTCTAATTTCAGGAAGTGAATTTAGATCATTGATAACTAGATTCAGTTTCTGGGACGAGCAATGAAAGTAGAGGGCTTTGGTGTACTTTTTGCGTAAGATCGCTTATACCCCTCCGTCTTTTCCTGACATCGCCGAAAAACCATCAAAACCAAAACCAACGCATTTATTTATATTCAGATCTTTTGTCAAAACTTATTTATGCTATGTGCAATCGATTTCGCATCCAAATCTTTTAGCTCAATGAATCCGACAAACATTTCTTGGACTTCCTGTGTTTTTTCATCAAAACATCGCATCCCAATCGATAGTTATTCAGTGCCAGAAATATCAGCTGTTTCGTCTGCTAGCACACTATATGCTGCTGCTTCTTTCACTTTTTTCATAATATCAGCCTTAATAACGCTTCCACAAATACCAATAATTTCATTTTGAATATCCACTGAACGGTAGCTTGCATTATTTTTCCCTTGCTCAATGTGTTTCTTTAAAATTAAATCTCCCGCGTCAATTCGCAGCCTGTATAAATCCTCGAGAATACCTTCACCATAATGTTTACCTCTCAGTGCTAAGTCGTGTGACCCGCAAAACGTAATGCAGGAAATAATAGATTTTATAATTTTGTGATTTTCTTCAATAATTCCCTGGGAATATTTGTTCAGTTGCAAATCGACAGGCACACCTTCGAGAAAAGATTTAGCAGCTTTCAATGCCTCCTTATAGAAGTGGGCTTCAATGTGCTTTTTGCACTGCTCGTGAATATCTTTGAACTTACAAAAGGGCCTTATAGCAAATGATTCCAATATGCCTCTAAATGAATTTGGATTTGGTGGGAACAACGTACAATATTTACAAAATGCTCCTTTTTGGCGCCTAGAATATACCAACCATGGAGAGTATGTTTCCAACCAAGAATAATTAAATTTTCTCTTTAAATGTTTTGCATCTTCCGCAAAGTTATAGGTCGCGGAAGGGGACCAATAGTTTTCAATCAATTCCTTCTTCTCTTCGGTTGATAACATGTGTGCCTGTCGAACATATCGCCCGATATCACTTTCATTGCAGTCATCCATCAATGAATCAGGATTCGGCGCCAGATATCTAGAGGAACTTGGTCTAGGTAGTTCCTGCGGCTGAATATAACCTGTTGTGGTTGTGGTGACCGATGACGACACATGCGATATTGTCGTTACTTTGTCCTGTTCATCGCTGTCGCTACTTGATCCATCAGTTTTTTTTCGTTTCAAACTTCCTGCAAAACAAAACGCTTTGATAAAACTTTATGTAATTAATTAAATTTTTACAGGAGAGTAGTTTTGTTCAATTACTTATAAATATTAAAATAAATACTCAGTTGTATTTTTTAGCTTTATTTATATCAAGGATCTGTTTTAATTTGTATTTAATTAAACCACAAATATAATTTTTGTTTTGTTTTCATAATTAATTACTGAAAACGAAACCACTGTTTAGTTAACGTTAAATTCATAGAGATTGAATAAATAAACTCGTTTTTAATAAAATAATAGTTTTTTTTAACATTTCCCTTCCACATAATCGATCCTTTCTTTCCACATCAAAAATATGCCAGATAAAATTAAAAATGATATTCTTAACGATTATTATACATCTCTAGCTAGTATATCAGTTACCAAAGCTATTAGCTAAGAGAAATAAAATAAAAATACTAGCTCCAAGTCCAAGATTAAAGCAGTACATAACTTACCAAAAAACTTTCTGATGTCCATTTTGATAAGATGATGAATGGAGACACACTCAGAAACTTCACAACTCAACACTGACACTTAATAAATATAAATCAATATTGACTAACACAGGCAAGCCGTTATATACCCAAACGAACATCATACTACAATGTACGGTAACATTCTACCTGGTCTAGTAACTGCTACCAAATTGCAGAGAGTTCATTGAACAAGCGCCATCTAGCGTCCAGTTGCAATACTAGGTTTAACAAGGATTGTAGTCGATTTATTCTACTGTAGGTGTTTCTTATGACAACTTACAGATGGCATTGTCCACAAAACCAATTAAAATTGTATGTTTGTAACAATAACTTCAACTTTATTTAGGTATGCCGCATACAAATTATACAAAACTAACGTGAATGCTGGTGAACGGCTGTCGTAGAATGAAATGCAATGCACACACACACCATACCTACCTACATATTTTTACACTGTTCAATGGCCTTGCGTTTTGGCAAATCTGATATAGTCGTGATGAAAATGGCGGCGATTTTAAAAACGGATGTCAAAATCTTAATGTTATTCTGAATATTTCAATACTTTTTACAATATACATTAAACCTTGTGAATTTATTTACATTTTGTCATGCGATGCGGAATTTATTAATAGGTAAGGAAGTCAATTGCTCGCACTTTGGTCGCTTTGCGGCTAGCTACATTTGATCTCTAGGGGGGGGGCAACTGCCCCTCCCCTGCCCCCCTTGGCGACGCCCTTGATTGTTTTTCGTATTTGTGTAATTTCTTTCTCTATTTCGTGACTGTACTAAACCTGGGCCAGTGCTGTTTAAAAAAAAAGCCAGTGCCGGAAGCCATACTTCATTATAACAAATTATTTTTAATTTATTTAAAA
This sequence comes from Zeuzera pyrina, assembly GCA_907165235.1. NCBI lineage: Eukaryota > Metazoa > Arthropoda > Insecta > Lepidoptera > Cossidae > Zeuzera > Zeuzera pyrina. Next base: position 3,870,489 of record OU015617.1, read on the forward strand.
AATAATGCAACTTTCACTTTATTGTTTCAGGTAATCAAAAATTACCTTATTATGCATAAATCGTGTGTTCACATTTATAAATGGTTGAAACAAATATGCATATCTCAAGGCAAATAATATCTAGTGTTAGTCCCACATTAATTTTAATCACATAAAGTACCCACGTATGATATTTTGTACCATTTTAGTAACAAGAACGAGGGTAGAATGGATTTCCTGCGTGTAGTGGGGCTGCATAAAAGCCTGATTATGGTCTTGTGTAAGAGTTCAGTTGTTGAGAAGTCGTCGAATAGTCAAGTGCATAATAGTTGTGAAGAAGAATTGATAACGTGTTCATAGTGATCAGTGCTCCCTTTACATTTCATATTTAACACTAATTACTACTCGTATTGGTAATCTTTATTATTGACATTCTGTGCAAGTTACTTCTGACACGCAGATTGAAACACAGAGAGATGATGTGTTTGATGCACGTCTATAAACAGTTCTTCTATAAGAGATAATAAGAGAAGAATCCGATTTATAAGTGAAAGTACTGAAAACATTTTTTGTTTTATTGTGTAAGCTATTTTAGTTTTTATTCTCAATGTGATTGATCACCCTTCGACTATCTCGCGGCTTATTTTAATTTCCCTTATTTGAGTTTTTCGAATAAGTTAAAGCAAATAATAATCAAAGTAAAAAGTATAGTGACGAAGAGTTATTTAATAATTTTATAAAATATTCTCTGATGCTACTGTTCAGAAAAGTAAAAATTTTACTTAGATTATTTCAAACTTTCTCTTTATATTATTCCTCAATTTTTGAGATGCATAGGGCACTATGCCCATACAGCTTTGTTTTCCGTATTCATCATTAAAGATTCTAATAACACTCGCACAACAATGTCACAAAAGTACAAAAAATAGCAAATCTGAGTTTTAAATAAAACGCTAACCCCACTTCTTCCGTTCGCGCCAAAAGTCTAACCTCAAAATTTTACTTGCCTGATTATCAATTTTCCCGACTTTTAAAAATATATCGTTTATGTCATTTAACTTCATGTACCCACTTAAATCGAACCGCAAGCAAGGAATTTATGGTACCCTTTATTTTCCTAGTCCGCAGTTGTATGTGAGATGGGAGTCATCTTTTGGTACACTTAGTTTATATGGAGAAGGACAGGAAAAAGCTAATATTTTTTTATAATATTCATTACATATATACATATCTTCACGCTGTATCCCTAACGTGGTAGTCAGGGAGGACGGAGTCCTCACATACTTCTTTCACTTCCTCAAATCTCATCATTCTCCTCGCACATTTTCGCCTAGCTATACGAGTGCCTTTGACATTTCCGTCGGCTAACACTAGCTATTTGATCTTCATAATTCAGCCTTGGTTTTCCTTGGCTTCTTTTACCACTCACTTTCGTTGTGTAGACCTTCTTCGTCAGTCTTTCGTCACTCATTCTTTTTATGTGCCCGAACCATCTTAGCATTCCTTTCTTCATTTTTGCAATAACACTGTCGTGCAACCCTGTCATACTGCGTATCTCTTCATTGTTTATTTTGTCCCCAAGGGTGACACCGCACATATTTTTAAGAGATCGCATTTCTACTGCATTTATCTAACTTTCACTCGATTTTCGACTCACTGAGTTTGATATATTCACATTGCCAACTAATGCGGACAGAGCACCGTTCACTTTATTGTCAGCTGCTACCAGTCTCTCCACATCCAACACACATCTTCCATCCCTCATAAACACACTCCCCAGATATACAATTTTATTCACTTGCTCTAGACATTTTTCATTTACCCATATTTCATACTTTTTCGACTTCAAAATGAAAACATTGAAAACTATGAAATAATTATCCGTCACAAATCAAAACTCAAGTACAAAAATAACCTCGTATGATACAAATATTCAGGTACATACATACATACATATCATCACCCTGTATCCCTAACGGGGTAGTCGGGTAAAATTCAAGTACATGTATAATTGAAAATGACAGTTATTCAATTCAAAAGTCGGCGCAAATAAACAACAACAGTAAGTCATCTATACATATAGGATATAGGTAAAAAAGCAGTGGAAACCGTAAATCTATACATTGAATAAATTTATAAAAAAATGAGTGTGGGCGATAAAAAAAGAGAAGGTAACAGAACACAAAAATCATTTATTTTTTATGTTTGTCTGTCTCTTTATATCTATATGTACACGCTAATTTCGGAAACTATTGAAAGGAATATCTTGCGGTTTTCAGAGGTAGATTGTAGTAGCAGTGGTAGTCATGCTGCATTGCAGCACAAATTGGGCCGGCTATGGGCCGGCTCGCCCGGTGAAATACCACCCTCTCACAGAATATCGGCGTGAAATAACAGCATCTATTGCTGTTGGTTGTGTTTCGTTCGGTGAGTGAGAGTGCCGGTGGCCCATTTCGCCCCTCCCTCTTCTTTCTCTCCTTTCCGTAAAGGCCGGCAACGCTCCCGTTATTCCCCGGATATTGCGGGTGTCCATGAGCGGCGGTGATCACTTTCCATTAGGTGACTCGCTTGTTCGTTTGCCCCCTCTTTCATAAAAAAATATTAAGCTCAGCTTGGAGCAACGTTTAGTGTTCAGTGAAAAAAGTTATCGTCATTACGATAATTTTGAGGACACAGTAGAGGTGCGTAATAAAGCCGACTTTCACGTGGACGAAGTCCACGCACCAGTTAGTAGTAAAATATTTTGGTAGACTCGCGACGGACATCAGTACTGTCTAATTTATTTACAAGTTTAGGATATTTGTATTGTATTTCTAAAGTCATTTTTGTACTTGAGTTTTGATTGGTAAAGGATAATTATTTTTTAGTTTTCAGTGTTTTTATTCTGAAGTCGGTTTAAATTTTTTAAATATTACATTTTATTATTTTAAAATTAATAAGCGTTTAATAGGTATAATTTGTAATGATCACCTAATTATTTTCGTATTATAGCTGATGTAACGTAAGTATAAATATTTTATACTTTCTTCCTCTACCCCTAATATACCCTCAAGTGAACTTATGTAACGTGATTAATGTAGGTACTAAGTACTAACGACCTTTTAAGTAACTACGTCTACGTAACTAATGTGGTATTAGCAAAGTATTAACATATTTTAATATGGTTAATTATTCGAATAAGTATTAATTCAATAATCGTTTGTTAGGACCGAGTATTTGAAATTATATTATGTAATCGATAATAGATTAAAAGAGATACGCGATCCTTGTAATATCTAGCTCTAATCTAGACCGATATAATATTATAATCATGACAACGTTAATCACAGCTTACTATCTACATACATACATATGTGCAATATATCAACATAGATATATATAATTTATATACATTAATTATATCGTATTATTTCAATGAAAAACAAAGATTAAAAATCCCAATTCGATAAATAAATAGTAGACTTAGAAATAAATAGTAGACTGTTTTGAAATGAACCTTCAAAATATTGCAAATTAGTGGTGGCGGTGCCCGAAAACACGATGACAGTTGACAGCCCAACTAGCAGTTTGGTCGTATAATGATCGAGACGACGTTGTCGTTATGACCTAAGGTCGGACAGCTCTGGTCATATAACAGTCGTCTTTAAGTATAATATGACACGAAATAGGCGAAAATTATATAACTTATATTCGTATAAAAAATTTGTTAAGGTCGTATTATTGGCTGTGAGGAGGGTAACAGCCATAAAAGTGACTGATATACTATCTTACTCGTATAGTGATCGGATAAACGTCATATAACTTAGGAAACGCCGTGAAGTGAACATCGCAGGGCCGGATTTAGAGGTCTGGAGGCCTCGGGGCAACAAAGGAGTGGAGGCCCCCTGGCCCCAAATTATTTACCAAATAAAATGACCAATTTTTTCAGTCGAGTTTTTCAATAAATAATTTATTGTGAAACCAAGTAGATTCTTTTAGTATTTAACAAGCATATATAAATATTATCGGAAACAAGAATTATCTGAAATTAAATTTTAGTGTTAACAAACGGAACCTTCCGAGCTTTTTTCGCCGAAAAATCGTTGATGAGTTCGTTGAAATCCAGTTCCCGAAGTGAATCGCTTTCAATGCTCAGGAGAGAAAGTTTTGATAGACGGTTTTGTCCCATCGTGGTTCGAAGCCTATTTTTTATAATCTTCATTTTTGCAAAGATTTATTTTTGAAAGATCAATGATTTCTGTTAATATTTAAGAACAACATAATCATGTTTGTACAAAGTACTGTAGGTAAAGGTAAAACCACGAAAAAAAATATCAAAGGAAAAGATGTTTACTAGTGTTTACTAGTCGGAATTTGAAAGATTTTTTTTCCGAAGTCTCTATTGTGGGGGCCCCTCTTTTGTGGAGGCCCCGGGGCTGTCGCCCCGGTTGCCCTCCCCTAAATCCGGCCCTGGCTCATCGCCATGACTTCAGTTTGTAGAAAAAACACACGCAATAAACGATCAAAACGTTTATAACAAGAAGTTATTTACCATTTATACGACTATAAATTATTTAAGCTGTATTAATATGAATATTCGCTTTATACACGTTATATTAAAGATATGTAAGCACAGGTAAGCATCTAACCATAAGTTTTGTAAGAGTTAAATTTATGACTTTTATATGATTTGAAAGGATAGGTTTTTCTTTACGCTCTTTGTACCTCGAATATTGATTTATTAAATCTCAGACTTTAATCTCCATAGGTTTTTGATGAAAACTTGAATTTTATCTAACCCCATGCCACATAGCAACGTATGTTTCTATGTGGCATGGGGTTATATATATGTATATAAAACATAGAACATGGAACCTTGTTTGTCAAATTCTGGAACATACCACATACGCAAGTAGATAGGACTTGAATATAATCGCCGGTTTTATATCAGTCTTTGATTGGTTTTCTATTTTCAATTCAAAACATACCTACCCGGAAGACTCAAGATACTTTCACGGACTCAATGTAATTTTGAATGAATTTGCACCGATGTAATATCCAATCATTAATGGTTCATTAATGAATTGTACGAACGGTCATTAGGAGGTCAATGTGAAGCGGACGAGATTATCAGCTTGTAGTAAAGCAAGGGGAATGGAACTGCCGCGTCGCAACAACCGTCACTCGTTCGAAGTTTGAACAAGCGGCAAGCACGAGTCCGACGTTCGAGGAGTTCGCTTTGCCGCTTCGAACGTAATTGACGTGCCGCCATTCGCGTCAAAACATTCTCAAACGCCTAAAATTCGTCCGCTATAACAGTGATTTAAAAGTTTAAACAGTTCTTAACTGTTGTTTTTAACGTTTTGTGTAGAAATGAACAGTTTTAAGTGACTTGTGTTCCATTTATAATATATCTAAGTGCTAAATATACTTCATTTGACTGCACGATGCAAACTATTTTGATTTTTAAGTTTATGTCCAGTGTAGACAAATTTGTACTACAAAAATGTTAACAGGACACGAGCTTATAGTTTTGTTGTTATTTATTTCATCCACTTCAGGTGAGTGATTTTTATATTTTTTTAAGTATGCATTCTGTATGTTATACAAAACTCGGATATAAAAACAAAGTTATGCTATTAGCACTTATACAAAAGAAACCACGACAAAAGTGAAAATGTGAGGGTAGTATGTAGTTAATAAAAGTCTGCGCTTTATTTTATTAAATAATAAATAAAATAATACTTGTAGATTTTCTGTAGCCATTAACCCAGAACCACCTATCTGAGCTCACCACACCTTGCCGGTTTTTATCGTAATTATGAATTTTAATGTGGCCTTTTAAAACAAAGTGAACGAATTGCAATTACAAGAAAAATATTCAATGTAGACTTTTGAAATAAGATTAACATTTGCTATGTAGGTATATACAAAATTGTGCGCGCGTCTTCGAAAATAAATAAATACCTAGATTATTTGTTTTTTCGAAGATGTAAAAAAATATCAATCGCTCACCCCTTTTATAAGTTTTATAATGTGACATATAGGTATTTACGACGTTATTATTCTAATATTGTGGTCTTAATGTGATATTATAAATTAAAAAATATGTAAGTACTTATAAAAATGTATAACACCCCTCTTTTTGTGTCGGGGGCTAACAAAGACACTAACTATACGTAACGTAAAATACAATTTACACTACATATTAATATAATCTATTACCTACCTACGAACACGGAACACAACCATAAACTCGGCACTTCAGCAGTATTCGAGGGTAGTTCATGAACGAAACAGTTCACGAATGTATTACTTAATACATTTCTTCTACTCAAATTCCACTAAATTATGTGTATATAATCCATTTTTTATGGTCGCTTTAAATGTAAGTTGTAAATAAGCGTATGTAGGTATGTATGTACCTACGGTTACCTACATGTTTGGCTCAAACGTGTAGATAAATAAATTAATTTTGTAACAATATTTTTATGCTGATACTTAACTAATTTAAGGTACTTCGTAAATCAGGCAATTTTTTAATAGGGGATTGTTCGTTCATGTTACATGAATCATGTATCTCCTTCGCAGTCGACCATTTTACAAAAAATTAAAATGGCTGCGAGAGACTAAGCGAAACGAGACTATGCCGCTGTGTTCGCATTCCTTTCCTGTTTAAATTTCAAATCTACGTATTTTTTCAAAACTACGTATTTGAAAACTCCGTAACTACTAACAATGGGATACAAAGGCGTACATATGCAAGGAAATATAATACAAGAATACATATCGATATAATATAACCTCAACACCTTTAGATATAATATATTTTATGATTAGACTTCAGACGTCGGCCTATTTATAATGTTTGGAAGTTAAAATTTTCCAAAAAAAATTTTTTTAATTTGTAAAACATTTATGGTTTTATTTTATCGCTTTTAAGGAGAAACCGTCCAACTCAAATATTGAAAGTAAAAAGTATAGTTTTTTATATTAGTTTATTTTATATTAGTTTATTTTATAAAAGAGCAGTACCTTTTTTCTCGTATTTTATAAATTGACGGCTTTTTGTCCCTTCTGTAAATTTGATAAAATTATGTTATTTTTTATTTCTACGATCGTAGCGCATTCTAGACAAAAAATTGAATTGAATATAAATGGATAAGAAGTTTTCCTTGATAAATATAAGTAGCTAAATATTTCTGTAGATATTTTATACATTTTTAGAATTTACTAGATCTATACAAATCAATAATGAGATGAAAATGATTTTGTAATAGGTAAATAATGACAAAACCACAAATAAAATAAATTATCATTAGCTTTTATGAACACGAAAGCATTAACTTTTTATTGCCAAAAGCACATAATAGAATATTACTGTTTGTCATTTACCTATGTACAGTTCAGTTTGAATACTTTTTTGTTAATTACATTATTTTTAGGCTCTTTTTTTAATAATATAATTACTTTATTTTTGTCCTATGTCGCGTCGACGGTCACAAAATTAGATAATGTTTACCTACCACTATAATTCGTATCAAGAGTGCCTTTTAACTATATCATATGTTACATAATATATATTTTTATTAGTTAACATTCTAAGATATTACAGGGGAATTCAAAAAGGAGCAAGCTGGGTACTCGAACTTGACGTTTCATCCCCACGTCACTACCTCTGAAACTTAAGAACTAAGAATTTTATTTATATTTTAAAGCAGTAAGACTTTTAAAAATTCCTTGTAATATTAACCAAGGTATCCAAAGTTTCCAGAAATTAATCTATTATTTTACAAAATGTCGCGCCGAACCTTTTATGCACGCGAGCCGAACTCACTATTTCTTTAATTTAATATCTAATTTTCTATCTATGAGGTACCTAAGTTAGTTTCAGTAAATAAAGGATACATTTTTAGTTTAGTATTAGTTTCTTATGCTCGTCCTTGAAGTTTCTTACCCGTGAAACGGTAAAATATTCGTGGAAATATTCGTAGCCAAATTGTATACATATGCGAAAGAAATAAAGCAGTTTAGGCTTATATAAAATATACAGTTATAGTATGTAGTTTAGTCTTAAACGAGAAAACCTATACATTAATATTAATTAGCATGTATGGAAGCTACAGAGTTCAATGCCTTTTGTTCCTAGTTCTCATGGCCCTGAAAAAAGGAATAGGTACATTGATAATAATTTACAATGTATTTAACTGATGCATTTTAGGGTAAGTCAAGTGACAAATCGACGACTAACCTCAAATCCGATACTTTTTTTCAAATTCTATCAATGAAAGTGATAGTTAATATCGTTTTCTAGGGACCGGATAATTTACCGATAGTAGTCTAGATGATTATTACGTAACAATCTAATTAAAATATAGTTTTAGTAATCATAAACAAAACTGAGAAAAAATATTTGAAATACAACGAAAAACTCAAGTCAGTTATCAAGTCAGTTATTCGCTTTTAAACTGCAGTAGCGGGAGCAGAGTGGGGATAAGTTCCGTCTCTGTCACTCCTAGCGCTGCGCAATTTCATCGCGACTTTGTGACATCACAGCTATGTAACGATATCTCCCTCTAGCTCATACCCGCTCTGTGTTCCCACTACTGAAGTTTAAAACCCAATAACTCAGTTTCTGTAAATTAATATCAGTTAGTTTTTTCTCAATCGTATTCAAAATGTTTAATTATTTTAATACAATGTATGAAATATACCTAATTTAAGAGCAGTCATCTAGCCTATTAGGTTTTAACAAAATAGGATCTAAAGTTAGAAATTTTTCTACGAAGGCCCCTATCCCCCTTCTTTTAAAATATTGTAAATTGTATCTACCATTTTCAAAAATTATAGATAGCATTCATTAAATATTATTGTATTTAAATTACACGGATTTCACGAATCTGCAGTACATTATCAAACTACATGTACTCAAGTATTAAAATTAGTTTTAGTAGGTATAAAATAAATATTTTATCATAGATGTTCACGGAAGTCACTTTTAAGCGAGTTTCCATATACGATATTATTGAATTTGTAGATGGATGAAACGGTTCTTTAATTTATATCAAATCTGTTATCCTTGAATAAATTGGCCATTTTGATAGTTTTTAAGCGAATGTAAAGTATCAAAACTCGCAAACGTCAAGGACCATGTCTGTTTTGCTCCATAACGCTAATTAAAGTGTTTACGTTTTGTCTGTATGTCAACTGCCATGTCCATAAATCTTATTAAAAGTGAATTTGGTAATACTCACAAAAGCACTATAGCAAGTTCTCGTAATAATCGGTCGCTTATGTTTTCTCGAGTCGGCTACAAATTGAGAAATTTTAAAAAATTTTGAACATGACTGGCCGCTTGCTACATTTTCTCATGTCAGTTATTAAATGAAGTATTTATATTTTTCAATTTTGAACTTACGATATGTATACCTTTCGGCCAATATTCAAATTCAAATTTATTCAAATTAATACAAATTACACCCTAAAAATTTAATACAAATCTTAATTAGATTGGTTGTTGCATTTAAACAAAGGGGTGCAATGTTAGGGAGGTGTATTTACAGTTCTCTCTTTTTAGCGGCCGCTGCACTAAGCTCGAGGCTTGTATCGCAGGTGCCTGTGCATTTGTGAATATACCATGTAGATATTTAACGGGCACTACGCCTCTGAACTTTAGACATAGAATTACTGCACCTTGACATAGAACCACTACACTTGAGACCTTTGCCTTGAACTATGACTATTTCATTCGAATTTCAAAAATCAACATAAATTGTATAATATTGAAGTCAAAAACCAAATAATTGTAATTTTATGAAAGATAAAAAATAATACCTATTAATTTGATAATATGCACAAATAGAGATAGAAAATTACAAAGTTAAAATACCTAAGCTAAGTGTATGTGTATGTGTGTGAGTGGGTTTGGGTGTGGGTGTGTGTGTGGGTGGGTTTGGGTGTGGGTGTGTGTGTGTGCGAGCGTTCGTGCATGTGTGTGTGTGTGTGTGTGTGTGTGTGTGTGTGCGTGTGTGTGTGTACGTGAGCGCGTTTGTCTTAACCCACAACAGCCAGAAGGTTCTCTGTCTGCGAATAGGTTTGCCCCAATAACCATCTCCGTATCACAAATTTAGCCTTGCTGGTGGGTAGGTGTTTTAAGCCGCTGAGGTGATGACAGATTTTGTTATACAGGAAGGGGTGGAGGAACGGTGGGTGACGTTTGGCAAACGCTGATTGGGTTCTCTGCTGTGGGATTCTATACACACGACGCTTGACAAGCTGCTCGTGAGTGACGACTGAGCCCATTATTCGCCTGTGTGCTGTAGTGGTTGTCTTCAGTATAAATAACTGACGCACCGTTAGGACTTTGCATTCCTCATAAAGAGCATCAGTGGGAAATTTGAACGGTTTTCTGAGCATTACCCTTAACACAGCCCGTTGAGCTCTTTCAAGCTCAAGCATTTTCGTTTTAATTGCACCACCCCAGGACAGATTACAGTACGTCAAAAGTGATTCAGTCAGTGCTTTATATACCATGAATAGAATATCTCTACTCGCACAGAAGCGTAGAGATCTGAGAACATAAATAGTCTTCCTGACTCTTCCCGACAGCACAGTGATGTGTGATTTAAAAGACAAGTTTTTATCGATTTGCACTCCTAGGTATTTAATACAATCTGCGTTGTCAATAGCTTTACAACTGCATGTGAAATCACAGGAAGAACCACACAAATCCGTGGGTGGTGTCCCGCAGGTGTGAATAATTAGTGCAGGCAATACAATACAATATAAATCTTAACATATATGTATACTTATATTTCCTTATTTTTTAAAAGCAAAATTATTTTGTTTACGTTACGTAATATTATGTCGATCAGACAATGGCATTTTAAGACTACTTGCAATGAAAATGATTTTCTCAACTGCAAAGATTTTTTTAATATGTACCTAGTCTTGCCATAAACATCGTTTTTTTTTCTATTACTTAAAACTTTTATTACTGCAGTGTGCGTTAGTTTATACATTAATTTCATAGCATTTTAAAAGTATGTAGCTTATTCAAAATGATCTTTATTGGTTGTAATACAAACCTTTAAACATTGTGGCCTGTTATCGATTGAAACACGCACTTTCTCTATAGGAAAATTCGCCACTGCCAGTTTTATGGAATGTTTTAGGGACTCCAAATTATCATGGCATTTAGAGCATGCCATGCACTCTAAAAGAGACCATAAACCATAATCAAGTGGATTAAGATCGGGACTAGATGACGGCCAGTCTTCTCTTGGTTAGATAACATGGTGTTGTTAAGAGGCTTACCTATCTTATCAAGAATCGTATGTTAATACACCTGGGCCGATGTTTTAATACCTTTTTCACAAATATATGCTCAGTCACTTCTTAATAGTTAATACCCCACCAAACCATTACTGAAGCCAGACAATACCCACGTTGTACCCTACTGACTAATTGAGAAGCGACCCTAGAGCTTTGAGCATAAGCGGTCATTCAGCTTATTAAAATGTTCTCTTCAGTAAATAATTTTTTTTTGTGACTGACCTCTCTTTGTGTACCGCCTAAGAATTTGTGTTGATTTTACCACCCCATTCATTTTTAAACTTATGGTGAAGTAATGACCAGTGCGTCTCTTATAAGCTGCAAGTCCTAAGTCATCTTTAAAAATACGCGACATGGTTCTGGCTGCTATATTAATTTCTCTAGATAAAATCTTTTGCTTTCAGACAGGATTTCTTTGGATTCTTTCCTTCATTGCTTAGATCTTCTTTTTAGTACGGATACTACGTGGACGGCCAGATCTTTTTCTGTCACAAATAGCGAATGTTTCATTATAGCTATCAATAGCCCGGTACACAAACATTCGACTAATACCAAACGGATGGAGAGTTTCTAAAATTGCATTTGGCTCTAACCTACTTTGTGTAATGCTATCACAGCAATTCGGTTATCTTTGTCTCCCCACTCCATTTTAATATCACAAGAATATTTAAGAAAGATTAGCGCGAAAATAAGAAAACACTGAATATTCACATGAGAACGACAGGTTGCAAATTCAAATGTAATATTATTATTTTTTTTCATTGTAACAGTATTTATGGCCAGACTATGTATACTTACACTTTCTTGAAACTTTTATATGAAATCTGTAGTCTGGCTCATATTTGGAGAGTAAAGAAAACAAAAAATAACGCAACATTGCTATAACACAAAGAAAAAAAATTTTGTTATCGATCCTTGATGTTACTTGATACATCCATAATGTCAACGTGATTTAGAAGAATATTATTAAGACCCTATATAATGTATGTATAAATGCTGCCTGCTCTGATGTAATAGACACGTAGGCGCTTAGAGTATAAAAACTACACGAGAACTAAGTGCCTACTGTAAAGGTCAAACCAATGGACTTTTTGCCATACGTTAACATACAATTGACTGACAATGTGTTCAGTCAATAGGAACTAAAACACCCTGATTTTATAACAAACGACAGTCAAATAATAAGTTTTTTAACGATGTAAGTAAAAATTAACTTTAATATGTTTGTCATTTTAAATGATGATAAACTATTGTCCTTATAATGAATGAAAGAAGCCTCTTATTATTACCAATTACGTAAAATTACAGTGAAACTTTGTATCTCAAATGTATGCAAAAACTAGGTACAATGTTCATCTTTTGTTACTGCTTGTAGGTTATGTGTATGAGTCGCTGAATGGTGATAAATTAACAAAAGCCTCATACTGTACTAATCAGCTCACACTTCGACCTCACGAACTGTAAGCTCACAATAAGCTTCCAATGTAAATGTATTTTAAAAGTAACAAACGTAAGACAAACTCTTTGTTGTTCGTTGGGCATTTTTCTTTATATCGGTTGACATGACCTACAATTGTAATTAAAAATGGCGGCAGATCACTTTATTTTAAATATTGTTTTAAACTTTATTTTACGCAAATAGAATCACTCAAAAACTAGATCATTCAAAAGTCATAACCGAAAAGGGTATATGGGTGAAATTCTGAAACGAAAAATCTTTGGCGTTTTCGATTTGATGCACTCATAATTAATTATTAATTAGGTAATAAAAGCAGCCAAATGAAAGGCTCACTTTCGAAGAATGAGTAGAAGTATGAGAAGCTGGTACCTGGTAGTTTACGCTGGTAACTAATTAATAAGTGCTGGTAGAAACGGGCAGAATAAATGCACAAGACAGGGAACAGTGTTGCCAACTCCTATAAATCTAAGGCGCTACCGCGCTAGTATCAAAGAGAATGTAAAATTACTACGTAATTAGAGTCGGGACTTCCATAGAGCTAAATAGACTTCCAAAAGTTAAAAAAAAGATACCCAAAATCGCCAATCTGACAACTTTAAAACAGCTTTACCAACATAAAGAACAAAATAGAGACGTGCCGCCTTATATTCAAATCTATCGACATCGATTACAATTAGCGCGACGTGCAGTACTAAAAATTGGTAAAATGATTTAAACACTGGTTTTCTTTAAGCACCACTTAAACAAAACCAGTGACACCAGTTTGTTATGTCTGTTCAATAAAAATAGATATGAAATGAAATTTTATTTAATTTTAAATTTTCGAGGCGGCGTCTGTCGTCCCAAATTTTACATCTCGTTGGCGGACAAATACAAATCTGTACAAGCGAAACGCTACGCCTGGCAGAGGATGCTCCTTTGCTCAAAAAACCTTTCTTCTTCTCGCTGCCACTTTGATAGTTTCCTGACCAGTTTCGTCTTTCTAGGACTAAACGGGAGGCTTACAGTTTTGTTTTTTCTACACGTGTTTTCCTCAAAACTGTAAAGATGAAGAACTATTAGAAAATATTTAATAAACACATTATTTTAAAAAGTTCTTTATAGTCAAAGTCAAATCAATTTATTTAAGTAAACACAACTGCAAGGTGTTTTAACGTCAAATATAACTACGGTTCAAAAAGAAAACTGCGCACTGAGAACTACGCACTAAGAAACTCAATGAGATCATATTTTAAAAATTTTACAATAGGCGATATTAAAATACAGAATTCAGAAAGTCTCCCTCAAAAAGTAATAGGAAAATCCTAACAGTTTGTCATCCAAAAGTGGGTTCGGCAGTGAATCTCATTTTTCCTTTTTAAATTTTTGTCAATAAAATACTTTCCGTATACAAATTTTAATTTGTGGAGCTTTTTGATTGGTACATATTTACATATACCTACTATGTCCCCGTTTTGTCATAATTACATATTTTTTACACTTAAAAATAAAAGCTTCAACATTGACATTCATAAATATACCATTTCCCCACTATTTTTACTTAACAAAATTTATTCTCAAAACTAAAATTGTGAAATTTTAGTTTTAAGAATAAATTTTCCTACGCTTGTTGGAACTGATGAATTAGTTAATGCTCTACTCACCGAACTTCATCCAGAGGATATCTCGCCATAAAACGCCGTCATTTCTTTTGGATTTTATTCGGCGCGATGTTTCTGGAATATCAGATTAATAAAGAGACAAATAGTATACAGATCAAAAGAATAGTTATTTGGGTATAAATTAATTCTACATTTGGATGCCAATAACTAATAGCAAAGCCATAATTTTCATCGATATCCGTGATGAAAAGTTGGTACAATTGACCACTACCCGTGGTCAATTGTACCATGAAATAAAAACGAATAAAACTAATAATATTCATCTTTGTTATTATTCATCATTGTATTATATTTCTACATACCATACGAACTTACGTTTTTGTAACTTAAAGCCTCATATAGAAATAATTAAGTATAAGAAGACACATTTTATCTGACTTATTTATAACCGTGACAAAACTAATTTTTTGCAATTATATCGGGAAATCGAAGTATAAATAATACTTAAAATTATTGCGATAGAATCAACTCAAAAAAGAAGAGAAATAAAAGGAAAAGAATTTGTATGAAAAGTAAGGTGGTACAACAGATTAATTAGTTACTAACGTAAAGTGGTACTATTGACCCTATGGTACGGTACAACTGACCCCTAAGGAATTGATATTTGTGCTTACATAAAGTAACAATCAACATTACGGCACAAATTTATAATTTCACTTCAGATATTGATATGTGAAGGTTGACGAATTTGCCGAAAATCGAAAAACTTCGTTTTACTGTACATATCCAGTCAGTTATCAATATCATTCTAAAATGCGCGCTTAATTAAAAATCTTTACATGCATACTAAGTACTACACATCAAGTACGCATCATTGGATCGTTAATTATTTGAATTTTTTTTAATGTTGCTAATTACATTGTGTACCCAATATAATTGGCAACATTTAAAAAAAATCAAATAAAAATGATAAATGACACAAGTAAACCCGGATATAAATCATAGTAAGCTCGGGGTCTTTAGTACCCAAGGTTCAATCATAACGCTACAAGCGTACCCGTAAAATTTGTCACTATTGCCCCCAAGCGGCAAGTTTGAATTAATTATTAAAATAAAAACTGTTCTCGTGAATGTAAACTTATTAATACCTGTGCAACAGCATCTCAGAACTATGATTATTCATGGTAAAAATTGCAATTGTTTTCAATAAACACATGAAAAACATACATGAAAAGAAAACATGATAAATCATATTTACTTTTGAGCGGATTGAACGACAAAATAAAAAAGAACTTGTTAGTCACCTAGTTGATCAATTCTTCGCGCTTTTAGATATTGTATTTTGAGAGTTATAGACATTGGTACTACTGCCCCGTGCTACTTTTGACCCCGGTGTCCCCTACACAAATATGGATTTTCAATACTTAAGCTTTTCATGGTTTAAATTCAAAAAGAAGGTAGGTATTCAATGACTTTTTGAATACCTACCTTATTTTATCTATCTTATATCTTATCATATCTAATTGAGTATTCTGTCAAAAACATTATGTGAAATTTTATTTGTTGTTCATTATTAGTAATTACCTATATGTGCTGGCAACATAGTTCGCATGGCTGGCCTCGCGCCTCGTGTTGGCTTTTTTATCAAACGAAGCTAACCACTTGAGAAATTAATGCAATTACTGTTGTAAGAGCAATTATTATTTCTATGGGCACAATTTTTTTTTGTTTAGATGGGCATGGAAATTTGCAATCACAACGTAGAATAAGCTAGGAATTTCATCACATTATTTCAAATACTTAGTTTTCATTCGAGGATTCTTAATATTATAAAAGTTACAGGTAAACAAATTAGAAATAAATTATCATATAATTTATAAACATTGATTTAAACTGTCGCATGTGTATAAAGTATTTTAAACTCTTCTGAAACTTTGGAAAACTCTTTATAACATTTCCCGTTATGTTTACAAAAATTCCTTTTTTTTAAATTTTTGTTTGGTAAATGTAAAAACTATTTAATACAGGTAGGTACCAAGTTATTATTTGTAGCTTATTAACGCTGTCTAAAATTTCATTTTCGCTGTTTTCATTATCACAGATTATATGAAATGTTTACTAAATTTTAAAGTGGGAGAAAGTTTGGAACGTAAACAAACTACAAACGAATTTCAAAATAGACGCAGTTTGGTCGAACGTCACAGCGACACACAGGGCAACATGTAATTTTAGTATGTTAGCGTGACATTCAGCGTGAGTTATCTCAAATTCTGTTTTCTGCCAAAATACTACATGAATAGAAAATATTTGAAAAAACGTACGTGTGTTGAAGACAGACAGCTTGACGTCCTGTACTGACGATTTTTGTATCGATACGCGAGTTATAATATATCCATTATTTGGCAAACTGAAAGTGGTGGTATTATATTATGTTACATTATTTGGCAAACTGAAAATAGTGGGTACTGGTACTGGGTAGATATATTATTAACTATCTTAAAGAGATATAATATATAATATTATTTAAATATACCCAACTTTATTCAAAAGGTTATATATATTTTCTCATTTGGAACTCTAGCTTAGAATAATTAGTTGTCGGTGTTTTTTTAAACTCGAAGTTTTAAATATAAACAAACTGTAGGGTTCTAAATAAACTTATTCTGAGGACCATTTGACATTAATAATAATTATAAATATGTTGATAACGTTTCATTTTTAGTAAAGATAGGGAGATATAGATAATAAATACACGATTAATTTAATTGCAAGTGTAATGATAATTATTTAATAAAATTATCATTAAATATAATTAACTAAGTCGTCATAATAAATCATTACTTAATTTACATATAATGATATTGTTAAATTATCTATGTATCTATATAGCATTGGTTTGACTCCTAATTACATACATAATCTACACTCCATATTACCATCATTTAAAAATGGAATCTAAAAAATTATTGTCTCCTTTAAAAACGGAAAAATGAAAAATTTCACGATGACTACGACACGGTGCGTGATTAACATCAACAGCGAATATTACAGTCGATGTTCGACTAAGATTTTTGTATACAACATATTTTTATTTAGATAGAAGAATGTTATTAATAAGCACATAAAATAACCAGGCAAAAACCAACGCTGACTTACGAAGATCAAATAGCCAGAATGTTAGGTGACAGAAATGTCAAAAGCACTCTCATACCGAAGCGACAGAGCGTGAGGAGAATGATGAGATTTGAGAAGGCAAAAGAAGTATGTACCTAAGGATCGCGATAGTTGACGCTCCATCTACCTACCTGCATCTTACTACAGCGCGAGGATATGTATGTATGTACACAAAATAACAAAATGTCTATACCTACACGGTATACTTTCTGGATTCTGAAAACGTATAACGTATTCTCGTATTCAAATCTAATATACCTTTGATAACGGTTTACCCTAAATATAAAAAAATTGTACTGCTAATAATTTATCTTATTATACTTTAAATACATTTCTTTTTTGTTTAATTTATTCTGCTTCCCCCGGTATTATTAAGGTCATAGACTTTGTTTTTGCAAGACTCATTCTTTTCCACTGATATACGTCCCTAGATACATACTTCATCTTTCCGTTCTTTTATACTGGCCAAATAATTTTCCTGATCTATTACTTTTATTATTTTCGATTTTCTCACTCGTTTCATCTTTCATTTCTTTCTTAATACACTAAAGATAGAAAGAATTAACTGAAGAAAGTAAGGAACTGCAGATAGTACAGACAAACAAAGACTGACAAAAGATAAGTCCGGGGAAGCAGCAAGCTAAAAAAAACTTAACTTAAAAACTTAACTTAAAAAGTGAAATAAACTTAATTTTATTGTATATTTTATCTAGAATTTTAAATTTAAAAACGTATATTTTACAATAACAATAATGCAAGCTAAAACGTCACGACTTTTTGAATTCATAGAAACTTCTATTTGGTGATCATATTTTTTAAAATATCATTTTCGCTCCAATTGGATGGATCACAAGCTCTGTGATCGAAGTTGCCTCTCTCAGAGTTGTCTCGTGTTTTTGACACTTCTGTTATTTGCCTCAATTGACACGTATAATTTCAGGTCAATTAGGATCGCAATGATTTATAAGTAGGAAAATTAAAGGTCAATGTCGACTAGTACGTAGCATTAGCTAGTGGCTACATGTTAAGGCGACGCAATTGAAATTTTGACGCCAGGAATCTCAACTTTTCTAAGTGTTAGCTATTATCAATATTCTCGATTAATCGTTCGTCGTCTTGTTTTTCAGTTACTTAATAATGGGCTGTGGTTATTCAGTATCCCCGCTTCTGAGATGAAAACTATTCGTTCTTCTAGGATGTTGAATTGGATGGAAACGTAGGATGAGGAGATATAATTAAAAGACGTGCTTTCGCTAACTCGTGAATTTCTCAACTGACTTATTTTCTAACATTCAAAAATACCATGTTATTATGAAAGTAGCAACACTTTCAAAAAAACAGTGTTGCCATTTGTTAACGATCATGATTAGAACGATTAATCGAGAATATTGATAATAGCTAACATAAGTGATTACAAAACGTATGAAAGTGTTATTTGGTAACTTGATTCTTCATTTCATTGACTTCATTTCGTCAGTTGCGATCCATGATTGGTTAACTTTTGTAACAGAAAAAATATATCAAAGAAACCTCTTTTAAAACGGAGATTTACATTTTTAGGAGTAAAGGGACCGGATGTATGCTTCTAAATTTTCTGTGTAGATTAATTCAAACACACTCTTCAACATGCCATGTTATAGTTTTTATAATAAACGAAAATAACTGTTTTTTTTTGTATTTTTCGTAAGCTAGCGCGTGCTCGTTCGCATGGCGTAGAAGGTCTATTTTAGATTAATTTTATTGTTTGTCGCTGCACCTTAAGTTGAATGGCTTCTTACCGGCGCAAAATCTATACGAATAAAAATCAATTGCCGCATGTATGAACGAATAACGAACATTATCACTTGAGAACAACGGCTCGATCGATATGGATGATTTTTAACAGACTTTAAAAAAAAGAAGGTTTTCAATTCGACTGTATGTTTTTTTATGTTTGTTACGCGATTACTTCGCCAATTATGAATTGATTTCGATGATTCTTTTTTGTTTGGTAGGTCATAATACAGAGGTAATCCCATTTAAATTTCACCGGTATCGGAGCTTGGACCAAATAACGGGACGTGGTTTATTGATTGTGTTGATACTATCTTGTATGTCGTTGCGCTTTTGAATTGAAAGAAGTTAATTGCAGACCTGCCCTAGATATTTATTTAGGCCAAGATTAGGCCAAGATTACTCAAAAGGGAGAAATAAAAAATTTTTAAGAAAAATAAATTAAACCACCTTCATAAAAAACTGAAAAGCACAAAATAACTATCCTTTACTAATCAAAACTCAAGTACAATAAAAATAACTTTATAAGTACGATTACCTATATATACATACCTATATAATTAAATTTGACAGTTACTGAAGTTGGTGCCAAGTCTATATACCAAACTAATAAACTTCTGTTGTTGCACATTGATTTGGTACCGACTTCAATAACTGTCGAATTTAGTTATATGCGTATGTGTATCGTACTTATAAAGATATTTTTATTGTACTTGAGTTTCGATTAGTAAAGGATAGTCATTTCGTAATTTTTAGTGTTTTTTTTTTAGGCGGCGGTTTAATTATGTTTTTTTATTTTTTTTTTGTTTTTGAAAAAATTTTGAAAAAATTCACCGGTAAAGTCTGAAATTTTAATGGTATTTTTTAATGAAAATCTCAGTAAACAAAAATTTGGTGTGTTGCCAACATTCAACATCCCACCTGAGCGAAGCCAGGGCGGTTCGTAGTAAAACAGAAGTATTTTTATTTTATGGAATTATTAATCTGAAGGAATTAGCGACTATATTATTATGATTTATGACTGTAATGTCTGATCATAACAATAGCAATCAAATTGGATTTCAGGTCACGTTTTGATTCTCGTCCCCAAACTTCTGTGTTGCAAACGCTTCCTTGTTTATTTTTTTTATTTATAACCCATTACAAGTACATGAGAAGTTATTTTCATTACAAAGTTACATTATGTAATCTGTCATACTGAATCGAATATAAATTCAAAATATTTTTAGCCCCAATAACATTTTTGAAAGTCATATTTACCTACATATTCTAATAGAACACAGTTATAGTTTCGCCAATATTTTTATGTCCTACAGGGCTTACAATATTTTTTTACGTAAATACATATATGCAGTTTAATAGGTAGGTGTATAAACGGACCAAAATAACTTGTTTATACTCATTTACCTCAACAGTGTAACCAAAATATACTAGCGTTGTTTTCACTTATTTAAGTATGGATATTTTAATAGTCTAATTGTGATTTGGAATGCCCATATCCATCTCCTTTTGGAACTTTATATAAATATAACGTTGATAATGTAATGGCGATTGACAATGGACAGAGGATCAAAAGTCAAGACAACAAAATCACACTTGACAATATTTTTAGGAATAAGTATTTGGACTCACAGAAAACAGACCCACATAATGGGAGGAAAAGTATTAGCATGGAAGGGTTGATAAATAATCATTCACGTTATATTCCTGAAGGGGTAGAAGAAGAGGACAGATACATCTCTCGTCTCATTAAACCTCATCATTCCCCTCACACGTCTACTTTGAGAAATACTAGAACTTTCTACATTTAATATACAATTAAATTATTAAAACTTTCGTGAGACATTTTAACAAACTAATTATTGGATACGGGTACACTTACGTCCAATCGGTATAGGTACTGACTAGTTTCGAACCTATTGGAGGTCCATCATCAGGGTGAGTGGGAGGAGTTCGTGGACGCGCCCCATTTCGCACTTACTCACGGCGCGTCCGTCAGCGTCCGCGAACTCATCCCACTCACCCTGATGATGGACCTCCAATAGGTCCGAAATTAGCCGGTACCTATACCAATTGGACGTGAGTATAGCCGTATTCAATAATTCGTTTATTTAATATACAATTTAAAGTGATAACAAAATACGGTTCGTCTTTACCATCAATAAAACTAACACAGTGCGACTTACCGCTATTGCAGTTAACTTGGTTTTTCCCATAATATTCTAGAAAGTCATTGAATATTACGGATTAGCAGATACGCAACTAGGTATCGATGTCGGATCCGTTCCCATGTCATGTTTCTCAGACAGTTATCCCAGCTGAGGCGACCGTTTGTCGTCCCAGTTGGCATTCATGGACGCAACTTAAGATGCTAAGTAATTCAAGAGACTGCAAGACCCGTCTACAGTTTTTCATCTGCAGCTCGCCATTATTAATTTATTTTATAAGGTATATTTTGGAGTGTCTGCATCTGAATTACATAATCAGGTTCTTTCGTCTCCGTTTTATCATAGAGTTAAGGTAGGGAACTTCATACTCATGATAATACATATTTACCTATGTGGTATTATAGTATATATGAGGTGATATCACTTTCATTCGTACGAGCTCCGCAAGGTATTTGCTTCCTCTATTAAAATGCATCCTGCCAAGATTCGGAACACTGTTCCGGCGTTGTTATTTCCTGACATAACTTGGGTATTCTCAAGGCAATTGTGAGTGGCCATACATATTCTGCACAAGCGTGACTCATTTTGAGTTACGTCATTGCTTTCATCAGGCAACACTGACCAGACGTTAGCCTGTCTATGATACAAAACCTTGTAACACAATATATATTTTTTGGAACTGCGTACAACAAAACGAATTGCGGAATTGTTAAAAGAGCACTCCTCAGTCACAGCCTATCTGTCTGTCACAGCTGATTATCTCCAATTAAATGTCTATCGATTTCACGACTGGATCAACAGAAACAACGTTTTTATAACCGAATTTCTCGATAATCATAAGATGGCTGATATTTTGTTATTGAACAGTTACACATCACTTATTTATCTAGTAAGTACGAATTTTCGTTTGGATAACAAATCAATATAAATTAGGAAAAATAAAATCAAACATACATACAGCTTTGCGTAAACACGAAACGCCAGGTTTTTCAATTCTTTTTCTGGCTTACTGGTAGTGAATAACAATCTGAGAAAAATCATACGTACTGGCCATATACCTAATTTATTAGTAAGTCCATGATAATTTATTTTTAAATTTATTGAATTAGTACTTTAAAAAATGTGTTACTCCTGAACAAACGCAATAAAATTGTGCGTCAAATCTTGCGCAAAACGGTCGTTTATGTAACGAAGATAACAATAAGTGTAATAAATTTTAAAATATTTAAATTTTAGGCTTTTATTTACCAAATATAGTTTTTTAATTTTTTTTTTGATGACACATTTATTTCTAATAATATATTTAAATATCTTGCAAAAAAGCCGATGCGCAAGTTTGTTGCATCAGTCGCAGTAGTATTGCGACGAAATTCACAGGGGCTAGCATTGTGCATGCAAAACGTGACCATTTTTTTTTTGTCATAGCGGGATGCTTGCGAAATTTGGCAAAAAAAAGCTTATTTTACTGTTTACTCAAAAACAAAAACATGAGAATAACGTATTATGTAATTTCAATTAATCAACATTAGATTTCAGTTGCAGACGCATTTAATTGATTATAATCGGTTTCAAAATGTCGGGGCTGGTTTTCAAGTAGGAATAGAGCTAAATCACATGATTTGTTGATGTTAGTTTGGTAATTAAAATGGCTTTCGGAATTGCGACACTTAATTGTGTTATTTGTCACTTGTTTATATCTTATTCATTAGAGAAAGTACTCTTTCGAGAGGTGTGTTACTTCGGTACGGGTACCCGTACGATACGTATTCATTATCGTTTGGTCTATTTGCAAAAACGGGACATTTTTTAATCTTATTATTCTTCAAGGCATCCTTATACCATTCTTTTTCGGTCTGGATAGAGCGTCCAGATGCATCAAAATTACCGATAAGTATTTACTTCAAATGTTTAAGCGAAATTACTTAGATTGGGTTGCTAATCTAATAAATCTATTAATTACTATCAAGCTGTCGACATTACTAAAATTAACTGTGACTACACCAAAAAGAACAGAAAGGATAATGGATGAAAGTACAAACTTACTTTTTACTTGGCCTGATTTTATTCGACTTGAAATTTTATGGAAATACAAAAAACATGGCCTCTTACCTTCTACGAGTTACTTCATACTCTATATTACATTATGGATGTATGTGTGTGTCTAATTTACACATTTATGTCAATAAAGGATGTATGTATTTCAAAGCAAACAGTAAAATTTAATAGCAATGCACAATATTGTTTTATTAAAAAATGTTGTCATACGATTGACCTTGTATGAGTACAATGAAAGGTATTCCAATCACGTCACAGCCTTATCAATGTCAATGTTAAAATACAAAATAAACGCAACAGTTAGCAACAGGCGTTATGTTAACGACATAAGAATGAATTTCGTTTGCATAAAATGGGAAAAGGGTAAAGTCTTACACTACTTAATTACGGTCTTAAAATAGCTCTTTTAGTGTCTTCCTTATGATGATTATTTTAGACTCGTTTAGTTATAGATCACAGAAGAAACAAATCGGTCTTGTTTTCCAATTATGTTCATTATATTACCTATAATATCTACTGTTTAAGTTAAAAAAAAATTAATTCAGTTTTACCATGTTGCTATCTGTCTAATGAATTACTGCCGTAGACATAATGTGACATAACACAAACGACCGTCTACGGTATGTTATCATTTATCACTTATATTGGGTATGCATTATTGTAGCGTAAATAAAACTAGCGTATTTGTAGATTCTATGTGAAAATTCCAAATACATAGAACGAAATTACATTGTAGTAGTAGTAAATAAAAAAATACATAGTAGTTAACTAGTTTTGAAAAATAAAACTAGTAGAGTTAGTCAAATATTTTTTTAAATAAAAAACCAGTTAATTCTTTAATCAACGATCAACTACTGCTTCTAGTTTTTTTAATCAATGCTCACTTCTGTAATCGGAATTAAAATAAATTAGGATTTTTACATACATACATACACACATACATATATTGTATCTTCACGCTGTATCCTTAACGAGGTAGTCAGAAAGGACGGAGCGCCAAGCGTCGCGGTCCTTACATACTTCTTTCGCTTCAAATCTCATCATTCTCCTCACACATTTTCGCCTTGGTTGCGAGTGATTTTGACATTTCCGTTTGCTAACACTGGCTATTTGATCTTCATAAGTCAGCCTTGATCTTCCTTGGCTTCTTTTACCACTCACTTTCACTCTGTAGATTTTTTTCGTGAGTCTTTCGTCACTTTCTATGTGCCCGAACCATCTAAGCATCTTTCTTTATTTTTACAATAACACTGTCGTGCAACCTTGTCATACTGCGTATCTCTTCATTGCTTATCCTGTCCGCAAAGGTGACACCGCACACATTTCTAAGAGATCACATTACTACTGCATTTATCATACTTTCAATCGATTTCGGGCTCATCCAGGCCTCACTACCGTACGATATCTGTTGTCTGGTCTGTTGTCTGTGATAACTGATAAGTCTATATTGTAGTATCCACCTGAAAGCCAATATTGATCGTGCTAAAACTATGTGCATATAATGAACGTGTAATGTCTGAAATAAAGTCTGGGCCTCTGGGCACATTCTGGGCACGTACAAGGCACGCACCAGCGGTTATCAGATATTTCTAATCTGTTGGTTGTTGCAATCTCTTCATGTACGAATCCTTTGTTTTAACTTCTCGGTCTACTTTATTGTGTTATTCCACTGAAATGTGCTTCCAATATTGCTTATTAATAAGTAGTAGGTAATTATATCTCAGAAACTATAAGAACCGACACTTGATTCCTTTCACTTGGTTCTTTAGCTCACATTATTACAGAAATCAAAAGATTTCATTAGAATCAAAATACCTCTAATATCCATTTTTATTATTGTAGGATACAAATTTGTTAAAATTTGTTTGCTTTTAGAACTATTTAGTATGTATATTCTAAATGTACTATGAAATATAGTAACTATTATATATACATATACATAATGCAAATAATAATTAAGGCTTTATAAACAAATGGGCACAAAATTCACTTGTATAAATAATGTTTGTGTGATATGAGTACACGAGCATTCCAAAATATATCTTTATTTTTATGTACATTGTAAACTTACCTAGTTTACTGACTAGAAACTAAAATAGAACCTACGGTAATGGAAGAGGTGTAATTGAAACATAACCTGGTTATAGGAAGAGGTTCATAACCGAAAATTAATAATATGTATGTAATATGCATACTATATGTGGTATGTGATAATAGTTTAAACTTGGTTTAAAAGCTAATACTTAATATGTACGAGGGCTGCTATTTATGTATCCGGAATAACAAAGTGAAACAAACATATAGCATTTATTATAGTTTTATTGCTTTTCAAAATATTCACCATGATGATCGATGCACTTTTGCATGCGTTGGAACCAATTTTCGTAGCACTTTTTCCATTTGGATTGAGATATCTCCAAAACGTGCATTTTGAACACATCGACAGCCTCTTCACGGCTCGAAAAACGTTGACCACGTAATTTATACTTCACGATTGGGAATAAATAGAAGTCGTTGGGGGCCCAGTCGGGGCTGTACGGCGGATGACCCGTTAATTCGATCTTTTGATCTTCCAAATACCGAGTTGTTTCGGCCGATGTGTGGCAGCTAGCATTGTCATGATGAAGAAGGATTCTGCGTTGTCGGTTGTTCTTTCTTATTTCTTCAAAGACTTCTGGCAAACAAATGGTCGTGTACCATTCAGAATTAACCGTTTTACGATCCTCTAGTAGCACTGTAGCTACATGTCCATTTATACCAAAAAAACAAGCGACCATTTGCTTCAAAGTGCTTTTTGAACGAATGACTTTTGTTGGGTTCGGCTCATCTTGGAACACCCAAACCGTTGATTGTTGTTTACTTTCAGGATCATACGCATATATCCAAGATTCATCACCTGTGTAGATATTATAGACAGCTTTTGACGCACCCTGATTGTACAAAGTACAATTGTACAAAGTACAATAAGGGTACGTGTGAAAAAATGTTACGAAATGAAACATTTTTTCACACCAATCGACACGAGCCCGTTTTTGGTCAATTCTCAAGTTGTGCGGAATCCAACGTGAACAAATTTTTTTTACAGCTAAATGTTAGTGTAACATTTTATATATACTCGTCATACTTATGCCCAGAAACGCCTCTATCTCGCGATATGTAACATGACGATCTTGCATTATTAGTTCCCGCACAGCATCAATATTTTGAGGTACAACAACCGATTTAGGGCGACCTTCTTTAACTTCGTCCGTGAGCACAGACCGCCCACGATTAAACTCACTAAACCAGTGATACACAGTAGTTTTCGATGGTGCTTCGTCCCCAAAAGTCGAAGTGAGTTGATCGATGCACTGTTTTTGAGTTAGCCCTCGCCGAAAATCGTAATAAATCATAGCACGAAAATTTTCACGACTTAAATCCATGGTGATAAAGACTCGTGATTTTCAAAATGACGCCACAAAGGATAAAGAAATGACAGCTACATGAAACAAATTGTATTCTTAAGCGAAAGAGTTCCATTTTTAAATGTTATAATTACTTTTTTAATATTGTTCTGTAACTGGCCAGTTCCGGATACATAAATAGCAGCCCTCGTATATCATGTAGGAAAATTATTACTTTTTTGTTTTTCTTAAATATAATTTATATTATTTATTTCCTGCATTATAGGGGGCCATGATTAAAAGTAAATGTAGGTCGATAATTTTTTTTTCTTTGAAAAAAAAATGTCGAATAAGTTCTTTTTAAAAATAGAACAAGCAACTAGAGACGTGATGAATTAAGTCCAAGATACTCTGAGCGTGTGTGTGATCCCTTGTCTAAAATTTAAAGTATCGACTCATACTTCTCTAAGTATCTACCTGAAAAAAGTTAATATATAAATATATAGTTCTTAAAGGTTTCTCTGAACTTCTTCTCGGAACTTTCTCTAAGTATTTAGGTATTCGTTTCCCTGTAAAATTAGCACCTACAAATTTCCTTAGTATTTATATACCAAACAAAATATATCATAACAAATAGTTTCGAGTAATTTGTATTTTGAGAGTCCCGTAGCCAAATGGAAAAATACGGGACCCTTAAAATTTCCTCCTGTCAGACTTTGTCTAGGCTATTTTACTCGAAGAACATTATTCGGTTAGTATACTAGCATTAAATGACATTTGAACGGATTTTATTCTCTAATTCGATGTAATAATTGCAGGTGCAGAGTACTAGTATAATAATTATGTCCTTCTTGATATTTTTAGCCGTGATTTCTTAATATGCTAAGCATGTAGTATTGACAATGGTTTAAAGCTTACTCGTGTTTATTCTATCAGTATTCTTGAGTATATCGTACAGGTTAATACACTATTGATGATACATCGTAGGTATTATTAATATTTATAGACGATTGTCCTTTCATTATCATTATCATAAGTTATCTTATAATAATGATTGAATAAAAATAGATTTTATTGTATATTAGTGATTGAATTTATTGTCTACACAAACAAACGAAGGGTGTTTTTCTATATTTATACTAATTTACAATAAATATTGTAATATAAAGATGAATGTTTGCTTTTATAAGAATGAGTGATGAAAGGCTGACGTTATGTACGCTTTCATCTACAGAGCGAAAGCGAGAGGTAAAAGAAGCCCAGGAAGAACAAGAGTGACTTACGAAGATCAAATAGTCAGAGTGTTACAGTAATGTCAAAAGCACTCTTATATTTAGGAAAAAATATGTGAGGAGAATGGTGAGATTTGAGGAAGCGAAAGAAATATATGTAAGGACCGCAACGCTTGGCGCTCCGTCCTCTCTGACTACCCCGTTATAGCGTGAAAATATACATGTATGTATGTATATTTGATTTTTAAGTAGACTTGTAGGTCGATCAACGATTTTTTATATTGGTCGGTTAGTTTGATATATTTTTTTTTTAATTTATTTATTGTCTGTAACTGAAAAGATTAGGCAATGATTTATATACTTATAAATCCATGCCGAATAAAGTATTTTTATGAAAAGAAATTACAACATATTAAAAATTCGAGAACACTTGGCTACTTCAATGGCGTGCGCTGATCAATTAAAATCAATGTTAGACACCGTGTCACTTATGACTTGAAAATATCACTCGATGGATTGAGCTCAAAATGAGTTAAGTTTGATACATTACTGAAAAGATTTAGAAAGCAGTAGTTGAGTAATTAGTGTTTTTACCCGTGAGAATCCGAGGCAGGTCGCTAGTTTTATTGTGAACTAAAAAGTACGTGTTCTACTTAAAATGACTACAAATATTTTTAGATATATTACACTGAACTTTGCATTGAAATTTTTTCCAGAAAGGGTGGCTTGCACGAACTATTTAACCTCGATTTAAAGATTTGACATCTAGCTTGCACCAATTACTTAATAGTTGGTGCAAGCGAGATGTCAATTCTTTAAATCGAGTTTAAATGGTGTAAGCCACCCTTAATGTTAAATATAATTTCTTAGTTTTTCAGTACTTTACGTCAATGCTATACTAATTGTACTGTTTAAAAGCTGCGTCAGTGTACAATAATATTTTAAGGGTGGCTTGCACCAACTTTTTAAACTCAATTGACTGGCCCGTTAGCGCAGTGGCATATGCATCTGCTTACCAAGCTAGGGTTCCGGGTTCGATCCCCGGTCAGGTCAATTTAGGAAACGAACTTTTCTAAATTGGCTTGGAGTCTGGGTGTTACTGGGAACTCCCTCAGAGTTCGTTGTGTGGTACCCATAGTACAAGCTTACTGCTTAGTTTGGGGTCACACAATCTGTTTAATTGTCTGGAGTATTATTATTATTGTTATTTAAGCATTTGACATCTCGCTTGCACCAACTATTACGTAGGTGGTGCAAGCGAGATGTAAGTTCCTTAAATCGAGCTTAAATAGTTGGTACATTAAGCCACCCTGAAAGCACTTTATCGAAGCGTGAATAAAACAGGTGAACAAGCTAGTCTATGCCTATCTCTTCTGATTACTATTACTATACCATTTCCTAGTTAGTGCCTTCAATTATGTATAAAGTATAATTACATATATGTTTGTATGAATTAATATTACAGCGTTATAATATATTATAATATTGCTACATGTTTGTTTGTTTTTAATTTTTATTATGTAATCGATTGTGTGTTGTGTGCCATTCCGATTCTCAATCACTATTGTAAGAAATGACTCATTTGTTTTGTTTTTATTTCAACCAATGTCTTGTCTAGAGTTTCGGTTAAAGCTTCTGAAGCCAGCCAGTGTATTCTTTTTATATACGTATAGTACAATATAGGCTTTTATTTATTGTGTCATATGTACAATAATATTTAACATGTATAGTATAAATTATACATATTAGAACATAGAAACGTTAACTTTTACGAATAAATTATTGGTTATAGTATCATCACTTTCTATTGTTGTTGCCCATTTCGCTTGTCTGTTCCAGGCTACTTCCTCCTGCCATTTTCTTACACTCCTTTTTCTATTTTATTAAAACGTTTTGCAATGAAAACTTGTCCATTCAGCCAAGACGGGTAAATCTTTTACTTTAAAATAGTAAATAACTCAAATAACGTCTGTAAACATGATATTCAAATTCTATTAGTCAATTTTCATCATTTGCAACATAATGTAATAGATCAGACCACCTGTTCAATGTTCAATGTAATTTTTGGACATAATATGTGTAAAATGGGTGTGTGTGTACTATAGACTTGTTGTATCGGTAACTACCGCACAAAAGATTGGAGGAGTAAGTATTCAATAACTCTCAGGCATAAAGTCGATTTAGAAATTTCTTATTCTAAATTGGAACCTAGAATTATTAAATTTTAATAATACACTCATCAAAAGTGTCTAGGGATCAAGTACGTTTTAGAGTATCGCCGCAATTAAGGATTATTATTTTAACTTCTTTGGATCGTTATTGATTCTTTTTAGTGATCTTCATTATTTGAACAAAGAATTTTCTTTAAATTTTGATTAGAAATAGAAAATGAACTGTCAATCAGGATTCCTATAAAAGTGTGTAAAAGCGTTTTTACAAAACCATTACAATTTCTGCATTGGAACTGAAAAAAATTGCATCGATATTGAGCGACGACATCATTTGACACGAGAAGAGATCATGAGAGCCGTCGGAATGTTGCAAGCTGGTTCCAGGCAACGTACTGTGGCTGTCGCTCTTGGCACTACACAGAGCGTCTTAAGCCGTATCTGGACACGCTATCGTATCACAGGCAGCGTGGCCGAGCGACATAGAGGACGATCTCGCATCACCACTCGCAGACAGGACGGGTACATCCAAAATATTGCTCGACGGAATCGTACTATGACCGCCATGATGTTGGCTACGAGGCTCCACATCTCTTTAGGCTTACTGATAAGCAACCAAACCATCCAAAATCGTTTACGTGAAGTAAGTCTGCGTTCCCGAAGGCCGCTGAGTAATCGTAGGGCCCGTTTACAATGGGCTCGCGAACACAGAAATTGTGAGGAAGAAGACTGGCGTTGTGTTTGCTTTTCCGATGAATCTCGTTTCGGTATGAGGCCGGATACAAGACGTACTCAAGTTTGGAGGACCTCTGGACGTCAAGGACGTTTGAAATTTTGTCAGGAAGTTCATTCATAGGGGAACAATAATGGTTTGGGCCAGTATTTGGATCGGTGGAAGAACCGATCTCATTTGGATCAGAGGCAACCTCATTGCTCAGATTTATGCGGAGAGGATTGTTTCAGACGTGATCATCCCTCTGCGAAGCCAGTTGGATGATTCGTTTCGACTAATGCACGACAATGCATGTCCACACACAGCTAGAGTCGTTAGAGTCGACGCTAGACGCGCTCTTGCTGGTGCTCGCATCAACGTTCTGCCGTGGCCTGCTCAATCGCCAGACGTCAACCCAATTGAGCACGCATGGGATGTGCTTTAAAGAAGAGCTCTGCCAAGTATGGATGCCGTGCATACCCCACAACAACTTTTTGACTTGTTAGAAAGAATGTGGGCGGCCATTCCTCAAAGTGATTTTGATGAACTGATTTTAAGCATGTCAAATCGCTGTGATTGTGTAATTCGTGTCAATGGTGGAAACACAGATTATTAATTTTTTTATCTTTATCGCTTGCTCCGTTGCTCCCTCTGCCAAAAAAAAAGAACACAATATCTCGTGTTTGCCGATAGTTCGTTAAAAACTAAAACATTAACAAAAACATTTAATTTTTAAAATAGTTTAACCGATTTTAAAAGTGAATCTTTTATTCCCGTACTCGTGACAACTTTATATCATCTTAATTATTACAAATAAAACGATAATCTTTGACACTCTTCTCCATTTGTCAACTATGTTGCTTTGACAGAAAAATAAGATCATTATTATCCCAGTTAGACCACAAACAGTATGACTGATTACAATCCAACACGTGTTGTTGTTTATTGTTGATCAAACAGACCAGACTGTACATGCATAAAGCAATAAGACTACAAGACAGGCATTAATAATCTTAATAGGCATTACCCACTTGTGACGTCACAAAGAGCGTGATTCATTGACAATTTATCATTAATAACATTTCACAATGTAACAATCGTGCAAGGTTTAGTATAAAGTACTCTTTGATGGAATTCATGTAAATACATTCAAATTTTAAAAAGTATGTAATTACCATGTTATAAGTTGTTTTATTCATACACATTTTACAAAATAAATACTGTATACCAAAAAATACCTACATCAGAATCTGAAGCCAAAAGAAAGAGCATCAATTATGATTTTCTCTATTTTCTGAAATCATGTTCATTTCTTCATTCCCCCCGCACCGCCCCGCACCGGTAGGTAACCCCACTGCCGCCGCACCCCGCACTCCGCTGTTGTCTATGCTCGTGATATTGACCATGAGTGCGAATTAAAAAAAAAGATGTTCTAATTTAAAAAAAAAAAATATATATATATATAATTGGTTGCGTGGTTGATCGACGTCGACGGCGGGTGGTCGACGAGAGCCGAGTACACCCGATTCGGCGTAATTATTGTAATATTGCAATTATAATGGAAATTCTGGCGTATGTACACACAATAAAATATTGTTATATGTAGTTATATAGTAGAAAAGGTACCTACAGTAACGATTCGGTTCAATAACCTCAATAAATGAGTTACTGGATACATTGAAGCGTTAAACCGTACAATAGGAATGCTACAATAGCCTGAAAAACTTGTACCGCCATTAGGAAATTAATGAATGTCCTGCTTTCAATTTTTTTGTAAAGTTCTTTGGAGATTAAATCGTATTTTCTATGCAAGGTCGCTATAACAGGTTTGCAAACAGATAAGATTGACGTAGAAGAGGACAATTAATGACGAAGATAAACAGATAGTTATTTATAAAACGACTATGCAATTATAGATGAGTGTATAACGATAAGGCTAGACTGATTTATCAACAACCCATACTAAAGCAAATGAAAACAAGTGTGATTCAGAATGCTAGCAATATAGACGTGTACGCAATGAAGAAAGGCCACTTTCTGGTGAAGACTGTAGGTGCATACATATGGTAGTATGGAGAAATTTTTACGCAAGGCGATGCTATAAATAGCGTCATAGGGCATCCAACAGTAGTTTGATAAAGCCTGCAAAACAAATTAACTTTTAAATGAGGTTCAAGACAAACGAAGCTTTAAGGTTTTTATAGTTATGTAACATGCGTCGTGCTGTTGGTGATTTTTGTAGAATCTCATGTATTTCGTTACAAAGAAATTAACTAGAAAATCGTCTACTATATGCTAAAACTAAACGTGTTATGGTAACCAAAAATCCGTGATGAATCTCGATAATACGTTTATAAATGAAAAGTGTTTAAAATTAAATATAGAAATAGTTTTTTTTTTATAAAAGAGGGGCAAACGATCAGGCGGGTCGCCATGGACACCCGCGACATCCACTCTCACTCACCGAAAGGAACACGACAGCAATAGATGCTGTTATTTCACGCCGATATTCTGTGAGAGGGTGGTATTTCATCGGCCGAGCCGTCCCAATTCGTGCTGCAATGCAACATGGCTCTACCACCTTTAGTATACATACATAAATATAAGAACTGCTTGAGACACAGTATAAACATAACAATAGGATGTCTTCAAAGAAAGTCACCATGCGCGGTTTGTATGTGTGCGCACTAATACCTACGCACGCGTCGTGGCATGCACATAACGACAATATTTTGGACTAAAATGGGTAATTTTGTAGCACCAGGCGGGATCGCACGCGACGAATCACGCGACCGCTTCCATTTGTTTTTAATTCATTCTTCACATCGTCACAAATACAAATATTTAAAAGAATATATTATACTGTCTTTAGATGCGTAAAAAATTATAGTTATTCGAATCCATAGTTATACCACATTCTTCAAGAAATTAAATTTAACAAACATTAAAAAATTATCCATAATTATAATTATCCGGATGCGGATGCTTGCGGACAGGATAAACAATGATGAGATACGCAGCATGACAGGGTTGCACAACAGTGTTATTGTAAAAATGAAGAAAGGAATGCTTAGATGGTTCGGGCACTTGGAAAGAATGAGTGATGAAAGACTGACGAAGAAAATATACAGAGCGAAAGTGAGTGGTAAAAGAAGCCAAGGAAGACCAAGGCTGACTTATGAAGATCAAATAGCAAGAGTGTTAGCAGACGGAAATGTCAAAAGCACTCACATACCTAGGCGAAAATGTGTGAGGAGAATGATGAGATATGAGGAAGCGAAAGAGGTGTGTAAGGACCGCGACTCCTGGCGCTCCGTCCTCTCTGACTACCCCGTTGGGGATACAGCGTGAAGATATGATATGATGATATGATATGATGATATGATATGATGATATGATATGATGATATGATATGATGATATGATATGATGATATGATATGATGATATAATTATCCGTTCATAAAAACAAAAATTATCCGTTTTTTATTATTACATGCTGTCAGTCTGCGGGCACCTTAATCAATGACAGTTTTCTAAGCGGTAACTTTGAGCAAGTATATTATTTAAGATAATATGTAGTTTTAAGTTTGTAAATATTAATGTTAGAATGTGTATGTACTTTTTTTTTGTTATTAATAAAGTTTGATTCACTACTAAATGTACTAAACCCAATGCAACAACCCTACGTCTCCGGCCGACATTAGGCAATCACTCGGGACGGGAGTCGACCTTCTTTTCACCGACTTCCAAAAAAGGAGGAGGTTCTCAATTCGGTTGTATGTTTTTTTTTTATGTTTGTTACCTCTTAACTCCGTCATTTATGAACCGATTTGGAAAATTCTTTTTTTGTTTGAAAGGATATACTTCCAGATTGGTCCCATTGAAATTTCATTCACATTGAAGCTTTGGTTTCGAAGATACATCAAATAACGCGATTTGGTTATAACCTTTATTCATTTATGTTGATGATTCTCTTGTATGACATTAGTTAACTATCGTTGTCCCCACATGGTATAAAAAGTCGGGAGAAGATATAAATTGCCTGTGATATAATAAATTCAGTCAGTGGAGTCAGTCTTGTGGCGGACAGAGAATATGACTGGTAGCTGTCGTCTTCGGATTGTAAGAATACTGCTAAGGTGTCATTATGATGCAACCTTTATACTGTTCTTTTATAACTGATTGATATTGAAATGATATTGATGATATTGATAATGGCCACAATGGGCAATAATATCCCATGTTCGATCTGTTCGCATCTTTAATGTGAAATCCCACGGTTTATGCTCTTCAATAGAATGGAAGTTAACACATTGCGCTCCAGAATTAGAAAATAAACAAATTGTAGATCTACCCTAGATATTTTTTTAGGCCTAGGTCACTCAAAAGGGCAAAATAAAAATTTTTTATAAAAAAAATTAAACCGACTTCAAAAAGAACACTGAAAAGTATGAAATAAATAGTTAAAACTTAAGTACAAAAATAACTTTATAAATACGATACAAATACCCATATAATTTAATTTGACAGTTATTGAAGTCGGTGCCAAATTAATGTTCGACAACAGAAAGTATATTAGTTTAGTAGGCTTGGCACCGACTTCAGTGACTGTCAAATTTAATTATATGGGTATTTGTATCGTCTTTATAAAGTTATTTTTATACTTTTTTATTCCGTATTAGATTTTTTTTTTATGGATATAAATCAGATTTATTAACAAAAAGTACATACTCTTTATACTTAAGTTTTGATTATTTACATATTCTCTGCTTGAGACGTCAATATAAAATACTTCGAAATAAAATATTGGAAATTGGTTGTAAAAATCAATGTTATTTGTGATTCTAGTTTTCTACAGTTTAAAAAAATAGGGTGTAATGCAAAGGGTCTATTTTCGTTGGTTGACACGTTCCTATTAAGGGCCTAAAGAGTTGTTAATGATCTGATAACATAGTGCCTGGCACCGACCGTACACGGCTTAGAAAAATGCGAAGCGTAATGGCTTCACATTAGTTTTCAACATCTGAGAACTTAACTTTTTTTAATTCATATTTATTTTTCATTAGTATAATATCGTACTGGGTAATTTGTTGAAAATACTGAATTTTTCTATGTTGGCGAAACAATATTAGTCTTTATTCAAAAGAAAATAAATTGTTTATATAAGTATTTTGAGATTTGAGCATTCATTCATTCGTCATTCAAGCGTTCAATTATTCTTACACAATAACTTAACGCGGTTTCCCGTACTTGGTGAACAGGGTATCAATCGTAAAGTTAGTATACTTATGTTTATTGTATCAATGTGCAACAAAATCGCATCTTGACCCCTTTTAGTACTAGTAAATTTAGGGCTTAGGAATGACATTGCATAACCAAACTGGTTCCTACAAGTTCTTTTTAATAACCCCAATTCTTAGTTCAACTTTTTTTTTAATTTATTGATTAACTTTTATTCTGTATTTATCCTTCTCTCTTTAACACTTGTACTGTGTTTTAACCGACATGGAACTGTTTTTATTTTCTCTAGTGACGCATTCCATTTATCGGTCATGTCTTCAGTATTTGCCTTATTATGTTATCCAGTAGATGCTATTTTTTATTATTTACTCAGAACTTGTGACGATACGCACGATTCTAACGAGTAATCAGAAGTTTACGTAAGATTTTCTTTGGATGTCTATAACGTTACTGAAATCCGGTTATTATTTTAATCGATGACTGTACATCTTTATTGGAGTTTGCACCATCTACCAATCGGATATGTGATCTGTGGACTTAAGTTTACTTTGCCTTTAAGTTTTTTCGTGACGAGTCTAGTTTGCCGAACTAGTAACTGATTTACTTGGAAGATAATTTTTCATTCATTACATTATTTCAATGGAATTAACATAAATGATATTGTATAAGATAAATTTTTGCTTAAAATTTATAAAACTGTATTGGCTAGATGATAGCTCTTGAAACTAATATATGTACTTTATACATTGTATTAAAACCGTTAAAAATTTTGAATACAATTGCGAAAGTCTCATTGAAATTGTAAGACAGAAATTGAGTCAATGAGTTTTGAATTTCAGTAGTGGGAGCATATTGGGGATAAGCTAGAAAAAGATAGCATTACATAGTCGTGACGTCATAATAACAAGGAGATGTTGCACGGCGCTAGGAGTGACAGAGACGGAACTTATCCCTACCTCGTTCCCACTACAAAAGTTTAAAAAGCGAATAAGTCTTACATTTTTCATTGTATTTCGAATATTATTCCACAGTTTTGTTAATAACTAGTAGTAGTAGTAGTAATTATAACTGAGCTATCTTTTAATTGGGTTTTAAAAAAATAGTCGTCTACCCTATTCGCTGCTACAAAGACGTTTCAAAACAATAGTAGGTGAACATAGTTCAATCTAGACGTCATGGACTTGCATGTATTTTTTTAGTGTATCGTAAAAATTAAGCCATTATGTAAACATAATAAAAACATAACTTAAATTATGTACAAATAATTTAAAAATTCGAGCGCCGAAAGTCGTCACATGACGTGACGTTGTTGCATATTTCATTCATAGCGTGAAAGTATTATTCCCGATAAACACCCCATATCCGCATTAAACTTAAGGAGGTTTTACAACTCTGTTTCCTTAAAACTTTTTCCACTATTTACTAATTTGTCCGTGTTTATACCACTAAAGTATGTAACTGAACATCTGAGTGACGAAGTGAAATGAACTTACTCGACGTTTAGTTTTGAAATTGAGTTTTATTATACTCATTTAAAAAGTAATATATTTTGTAAAAAACTTAAAATTTTCAATTAATCTTTCAATAAAGCACTTTTGCCATCTTTTATTAATGAATCTATTGTGCAAATATCTCATTATAATGTTAGCAAAAATTATAGTTATAAGTGATATACATGAATCTGAAATTCCAAATGATTTAAGCAAAGAGACAATGAATAAATATTAAATTATAACAAATATCCAAGTGATAAAATTAAGTAACAGATACTCTGTTTTCATACTGTGTGATATTTCTGTTATTATTATAATAGATTTCACGAATTATTTTAAATTCACCTGTAATGTATATAATAAAAACCTCTTTTCTTGAACTTTCGGTATGCTTATGGTTACCTATAAGATATGCTTATTTGTTCGCAGTTTTATGCTCTAGTCTACTATGCGGTCGTACCAAAGAAGTGGAAGTGGGTGAGAGTGTCGGCGTGGGCGCAGCTCTTGCGCTCGCACTGGTCCGCCCTCCCTCTTCTGAATCGTCGCAAGCCCCCTGTCAGCTCAGACTGACGGCGCCAGACGCGGCTGCGTTCACCGTTAGACTTATAGATGTTAAGGTAAGAATAATTTTTGAAACACGACCAGAAGACATTTCGACATTCGTTATGTTTCACTAATGTACTTTAAAAAAGCAATAATGTTAGCAGTTGACTAATGAATTTGATTAAACGTCTAGCGTCTGTCATAAAAAATCTAACAAAAATTGCAAATAACAGCTAATGAACGATGAAGGAAGGAAGGTGACGTGGGATACAATTCCGATCTTAACAAAAAAAATTGCAAATCACGACAACGCGTAAACAATAGCCTATATAACCTTGGTTATAGTTTCCAGACACCTCATAAACAGTTCTTACATTTATGAGCGTTCGGGTCGAAGTGATGTAGCAAAGATTTTATCGATAATCACGACTTCAGTAAAAAGCTTTTTAAACTGCAATTCTTGTTTTATTATCTGTTGATTGATTAGATTAGATAGGGAGAACTTTAAATTGCGAAACATACACAATGGGATTATTAGTTTAATTTTTTGACTCAGTTTATAAGGACAAATAATCTTTAATCGCTTTAGTTTTTAATGACGTCTATATTAAAGTACAACACGTGCTGCAACGATATTTAACTTTATCTAACGGGACTATGTCTGTTTACTTTCATTCTTAATTATTTAAAGTTTAAAGTAGGTTACAGCATACAATCTAATATTTATACCTGTTTTACTATTTACCTAACTAATTTATTACTAGTCACCGTATAATATATCGGTAGAATTAGAAATATGTCTGTCAATCTGATGCTGTTCAATATCGTAACAAATAGACACCAAGGTTAAAATGTGCAATTTAGGAATTTTCCATTTAAGCCTTAAAAATACACGGCAAGTTTAAAAAAAATATTGTGCAGTCAGCTTCTTCCGGTTAGAAGTCATTTATACAATTCGCTGGAACTATGACTTTCTATTAAGCCCTTTTGGAAAAGACGTCAGAATAATCGTACAACAGCTTTTTACCGGCAAATGTTAGACTATATTTTGACGCGAGATACAGATAATCTATACAAAATTTGATATCGAATCGGTTTAATCGTGTATCAAATTCCACATATCCAGAAAATACGTCTTATGTAAAGTATTAGTATAATGTAAGAACTGTGGATTTTCTTAACGTAATATATATGAGCCATGAGCAAGACTGTATTCTCATAATTATTTACACCTGACTTTCTATTCCACTTTGTGACTCGCATTATTTTGAGGCTTTTCGTTATTCGCGCAGACTGCATTTCTGCCTGAAATCGTGTTTAAAATTATGCGTTTCGTGACTAGGCATTCAAGTTCATTTACGAGTTAAATTGTTATGGCATGCATAATAATAAAAGTCTATACAGGAAACCTTTACTGACATGTTAATATACGCATACGTATTATCTACAAATAACGCGTTCGTTAAACAAAATTTCTATGAGGACATCCAAAATAAAATTATGATATCTTATCTCGTATTAGAATATTTATAATTGATTTATAATATATGTTTGGCTAAATTCCAACAAAATTTCAAGCCCTTTATTCGACACGGGTTTTGCTTCTCAACGAAGCGTCCTAAGGAAAGTTTAAATCCGGTCAGCTACCCCGCACCGTGTGAAAGAGCGAAAGAGCTGTAATCATTTTGATACTGTCATATTGATAATATTGGATAGTACTGCAGCTTTAATAATGTTATATTGGACACTGTTACTTGTTACTTACTTTAAAAATGATTGTAGCTGATTCACTCTACCATTTGGTGCGGAGTAGCTGATCGCGTCTAAACTTTGAATTTTCCTAAGAATTTTTCGTTGAGAAGTGAAATACATGATACTTGGGATTAAAGAGTTCAAAATTTAGATGAAGTAAAATAGTATATATTAATTAGCTTAGGTTAGTTTTTCGTCAAAGACATTACGTACGAACAAATAAATTGTATTTAGTATTTGTCTCGCTTTTTCCCAAACAACAGTTTCGTGTATTTCAAGGAAATGACGTTACTGTTAGCTTTTTTATTCTTAGTGCGACAACATTTGCGATCTTCACAGTAATAAGGAAGTCGATTTACCAAGATTTAGTGTCTAGGTTTTCAATAACATTAGACGTTTTTAACTTTGACTTTGTGTAATCTGTTCGTCGTGAATTATTTCTTTTTTAACTTTGTTAATTAAGTTTTAATTAATAAAGTTGTTAATTAATAAATTTAATTAAGTTTGAACAATAATTACTAAAGTTTTCCATTATATGTATACAACATACATTCTGCAAGAAATGTTAGAAATGCATAGTTTTTTATTCTAATCGTTTAATGACAACATAAATACAGTAACTATTTTGTTAAGCTTAACTTTTAAATACAAAGTAAAACAAATAACGATAACACAATTTTATTACTGAATGACTTTTTGGCAGGAATGGGAGAAGTGAAGTTGACATTATATTTAGATTTTCTATTTTTTACATTTTTGGGCGTTTTAAAGTACAAAAGTATATTGTGTTTTAAAGTTCTGTATAAGTGAAAAGAATGGAGAAGGTATAAATAAACATGTGAAACTGAAGTTCTCGCGCTCTTCCAAGATGTCCTATATAACTTCAGTAAAGCCTACTATCACTTTACTGGAGGAGTTTTACGATTGAAGAAAAAATGAATTTACTTCGAACGTGCTTCATGACGATTATACTTATAAATACGTGACATTGGCAAATGTGCTTATCTGTGCGCCATGCCATGAAGAAAGAAAAAAAAGTTTCTGAAAATAACTTTCACTTTTTTTTTATATGTAATAGAAAGGCAAAATTTCATAGACCATACAGCCTCTGACCACAGATGAAACGTTCACAACATATTTATTATAATTATTATAATTTATTAATGATGGATATTATTCTGAATATTCACTGATAGTATATACCATGTATGTATTAAGTCTGTGTTAACTCATGCATTTTATAACTGATAAGAAATTAAATTCGTCGAACCGCATGACTCTGATGGATCATTCTTACCGTAAAAATTGATTTTCTCTCGTTCATCTAGACTTACAGAAAGTATTTTATTGTATCTAAATGTTACACGTATGTTATAAGTTGATATTATTATTGTAGTCTCTGTACAAATTCCCTTTGCATCTATCAATTTTAAACAGCAGAATATCAGTATGTAGACTTTTTTGGCGGGAACGGGAAAAGTGAGGTTGACATTTTGTTTAGATTTTCTATTTTTTAAATTTTTGGGAGTTTTAAAGTACAAAAGTGATAGTATATTGTGTTTTAAAGTTCTGTATAAGTGAAAAGAATGGAGTAGGTCTTAATAAACATGTATAGCTGAAGTTCTCGCGCTCTTCCAAGAAGTCCTTTGTAACTTCAGTAAAGCCTACTATCACTTTACTGGAGGAGTTTTACGATAAGAAAAAACTAATATACTTGTGATTCTACTTATTAATACGTGACATTGGCAAATGAGCTAAACTTTGCGTCATGACGCACAGTTTGGCGCTTTAGGAGAAGTATATAAAGAAAGAATAATGACAATATCAGTATGTATACAGTAACTTTATTTAACTAATTAAATGTCACATTCGTCATAGTTAAAAAATAATACCTAGCTTCAAATTATTGTTTCATTATCAAAGCTATATAAAATATTAGAAGAGGTTGCCACATAATAGAAATAGTGTTTACAATTATGGCTTTATAATTACATAATAATAATATTATCTAGTCTTGCCTGTGTTGTAGACCTGATAACACTTGTGGTTACGGTTATTATTAGTTCATTTATTAATAACTATCTATTAATCGATTGTTAATGTCGCATAAATCGTGAAATATATGTTGAAAACAGTACCTAATCTCGTAGGATTTTTAAAGCAGATATAAATTGTGACTGATTTCGCATAAGTTATTTAGGTATCACCCGTTACTGGATAAATTAGACTGGTCTCCCGCTAGTCGCTGCTATGACAGCACTACGAGGGTGCTCGGGAAGGTTGCAACAATCAACACTTTCCTTCAGCGCTGTGCTGAAGGAAAATGTCAAATCAATGTGCAACAACAGAAAGTTTATTAGTTTGGTGAGCTTGGTACCGACTTCAGTAACTGTCAAATTTAAATATATAGGTATGTGTATCGTATTTATAAAGTTATTTTTATTATTCTTAAGTTTTGATTACTAAAGGTATTTTGTACTTTTCAGTGTTTTTTTTTGAAGGCGGTTTAATTTTTTTTCTAAAATTTTTTCATTATGAACTTTAATTCACGTAGACTAATGTTCATGCATTAATTAGAAAAAAATATTAAATTTCTTTAATAAATCTGCAGCTAATAAATTATCTATCCTTCGTGACAAAATGTGGTTAATCCAATAGTCCAAGGGCGTTACCTGTTACAATCAGGTCAACGTCATAAAGTATACGGTCACTCACCCAAGGGCGAGAATACACGGCATTGTACAAGGTTAACACATTCACACCATATTTACCTAACTGTAGATAAGGGTCTGTGAGTATTTCTTGGTTTTCCTTCCTCTGAATATTACGTAATGTAGATGTGCAAACTATATCATTGACGCGAAAAGAATATGTGTAATTATTTTTCGTGTAAAGATACATATACACCTTTTCTCATTTAATTCGGTATGGCTCATGGAGAGAAAAGTGATGCTTAGCTTACAGAACTATTGACTGCGTCGGTACTTCACAGTAATAAGCTTTTGAGACTACCCAGCCAATGATTTTACTCTATCACTCTGATCTAAAATTATTTAAATTGAATTAAAAGTAGAAGAGGTAATAAATGTAATGAGCTGTGTATGACGTGAACTGGCTCATTTATGTACATCACTAGCTCACGAATTACTCGTGTCATTAATAGTACTCATTTAGTAGTACGCAAAAATTCAAATTTTTTTTGTATTTAAATAAAAATAAAAATTATTCATGCTTATACTTTACGTTAGTAACTAATTAATCTGTGCTTATACTATTATGTCTCTTGCTTTAAAATACACGTAAATGTATTTTTCTTTATTTATTTATTTTACTGTATAAAGTCAAAGTCAAATCAATTTATTCAAGTAAACCCAGATGCAAGGTATTTTTAAACGTCAAGTCTACTTTAGTTCAGTTCGAAAAGAAAACCTGGACACTGGGAAGAACCGACAAGAAACTCAGTCAGGTATCGTTTTTTCAACATCATTCTACAGTAGTTATTTAAAATACAATATTCATAAAGTCAATAAATGCATGTGCAGGGAGGATTATTTCCAGACTATTGTTTTTTCTTCAATGAAATCGCTAATAATGTACTATGATTTTCCAATCAGTTTGCGTTTAACAACAAGTTTAAATCTCTTTTCCGTTATTTGAGTAATTTCTTAAGGAATTTTGTTATAAAAACGAACACAGTTGCCCGAAAATGAACCACGACTTTTTTTAGTTGATCACGACCACGAGTTTGCATACCATTAATAACGTGAATTAGATACATATTTTTTGTAATGTACATTATGTTTTCAAAGATGTATAATGAGGATAAGGTGAGTACATCAATGTCTTTAAAACGATCTCTCAGCGACTCGTGCGTTCATACTGTACGAGTGGCACG
Organism: Zeuzera pyrina; assembly: GCA_907165235.1. Lineage (NCBI taxonomy): Eukaryota > Metazoa > Arthropoda > Insecta > Lepidoptera > Cossidae > Zeuzera > Zeuzera pyrina. The sequence goes on from OU015617.1 coordinate 3,914,431, forward strand.
TATTGCCCTCTTTTGTAAAATAAAGATAAACTTCTTGTGCGCCGCTGATCTCCACAGAAGCAGGCCATAAGACATAAGGCTGTAAGAACCACATATTACATTACATCATTACATCACAACTGCATTTGTTAAAAACTGTGTCGCAGTTGGCATCGCCCACCCCGTTACAAAGATTACGCAACAATGAAATTCCAACTAAAATTGCAAAAATAAACAGAAAAAAGAAACAACAAACAATAAAACCATTTAAGAACTATACAAACTAAAGACAAGAAAATATAGAAAATCCTAGTGACCCACCCCTACTTCGCACGGGTGCAATGCACTAATGAGACTTGAGACGTCATAAGTATCGCATCGTTCATTGTTATAGGGCGAAGCGCTGCCCGCAACGCGTTATAGGTTCCGTAATTTCGAATCCGTGATATCTTCTGAAATGCCGTAAAGATAACTTCGACTTTTCTTTACTCTCTATAAATAAAACACGCATGTATTATACATATAAACCTTTCGGATGAAACTTTAGGTAATGGTGAAAACCACATCAAAATCCGTTGCGTGGTTTAAAAGAAGTAAGCGGAGAACGTCTTTCGCGTTTTCACTAGGGCCTTCTATATAGTAGGTTCTATTAGAAATAACACACATACATACAGGTAGTGCCACACTTGAGCGCGAGCCTTCCGCGCGCGCTGAGTTACACGTTAGGCACTCACCATTTAGGGCCGTATGCCGATGTTATTATGCCGGCCGGTCATAACCACTTTGGGACCGGCCCTCACCCATATAGGTTCTCGACGGCACGCAGGTGCTACATACATTCCCTGTCGATATCCTGAGCCGAGGTTCCGTCCTCCGTCCCGAGTACTCACCGGACGGAGGGGCCCCTCAGGCATTGTCGACTTTTCCGGGGGAGCGCCATCCGTGCTTCCCCACCGTGTCCGGTTCGCTACGACGGCCACAGTGTCATATAGCGAGTGGAGGGTAGTTTTAGTCGTTTCGAGCCCGGCACTACCCGGTCGCGCCCGACGTTCTCTCGTGAGGCGTCGGAGGCGGTTGGGTGCTCGTGCGGAGTTTCTTCCCTTCTGATAAACAAAAAAGAAAACAAACAGACGCGGACAGGAACTTTGTTTTATAGTATTTAGAGATTATGAAAGGTATATAAGCGAGATTATTATTCAAATCAATCAAATCAATATATGTATGCTTTTGAAGTAGTGCTATTTTATTACACTGATTTAACTAATCTCTTCGTACTTTGTACATACGTACATACATACATACAACAGTAAGTACGCAAAAATATTCTCTAAGTCAATGTGTGCGGATTATCTTCATACATAAATTTCTGTAAAGTTCTGCAGCTTTGTTTTCTTTTAACTAATTGAATGTACGTCAGATTAAGGTGACATTTTTCATACGCATGGCTGATACTCTGGCTTAAAATATACATACAGACAGACACAATTAAACTATGGATTCCGTTTTCGCCATTTTGCCACTCGATATACCTACTCAAGTTATTCAACTACTCAATATTCATTAGTTGGAAAACAAGAAAATTTGTGACGTCAGAATATCGATGCAGCTAGTTTTACGATTTAAATTCTGATTTAAAATGAATGAATAACGACGTTTTTGTCTCGATGTGAGTTGAAACCTTATCTGTGAAGGACGCTGCTCGCTTGTTTAATGGCTTCGGTCACTGCTAGGTGACGAAACAACATGCCTGACTAGATTTCATACGGTGGATTTTAACAATACATCAAAAGGGGATGAAGCAAAGGATGCGCCTCTCTATTTGTGCGTGTTTTTGTCTAACGCACCGGTTCCCAAACTTATTTTGTCTACTGAGTCGAGAGCTCATGCAGTCGTTGTCTAAAATGCCTCCTAGCTAAATGAAATTACAAATCACCCCCCAGGCCTCTACATAACGCCTCCATTTTTTTTCTGGGTCTCTTACCGCCTTCCTTTAGGTCTGCAGCGCCCACAAGGGGGCGTTATCGCCCACTTTGGGAATGGCTGGTCTAACGCAATCCATAGCTACGTTACTAACGACATTTCACTGTGTGATGTTTCTGTTTGCCACATGCCACAATGCTCCCTGGGCGTTTTTTTATAAAAGTCATAACACGAATTTCGCGATGTGAATGTTTTACAGAAATAAGTTGTTATCTATTTTTTCGCTCAATTACCGTTTTCGGCCATTTGACATATACATAAGAAAATTATGCTGTTTACATAGGTTATTTAAATAGGTGTTCACATTTTTAATAGGTAAGTAACACCAATCGTGATACGTTGTCACAGCGAACACGTTCGACGTATAATATCTACTCTAGTTACGATCAAGCTTATCCAATTGAATGCAATATAGCAAACAGACACTGCTTTCCTTTTCTGTAATATAATATACATATTACTTAAAATGAAATATAACAGGATATCTGATCACTGTGAACCCCCTATCAACTTTCCCTCGACTACTATTTACTTGACTCATCGCCGGCTGGTCGACAACTAACCCCTACATTCTTTTTTGGTTTCATAACGAGAAAAAATCCCCACTGACCTTAGCCGGACTTTACGTTGATGAATAGTGCCGGACTCGAACCTACTAAAAAATCTTCTCTGTGTTATAAAATATCACACGTAATGATGTGATTAAAATATTAATGTCAACAATATATAGGTAATCTTATGTGTAAGAGCTAAAACTTGCTCCCATATATAGGATTAATTTAAAAATACTAATGATCTCCTAGTATTTTGCACTAAACATTATCCTCAATAACTTTTGTTTTACGACTCAAAAATTCATAAGTTTTTTCTTTCGTACAAAAATAAAATACATTAAATGTTTCTGAAATGTCACCTACTCTACCCAGTCCCTAAAGCGGCACACGCGCAGCGCGGCGCTGCGCTTGCACTGCACCATTGGAAATACGTATAGTGTAATTACGTTTCAGACAGTACAACAAAACTTAACAAATATTTTTTGAGGAACGTATTGAGTTTTGAAAAAAGTCGTGGAACAAAAGTTGTTAGGTATGTTGACAGAAATTTTGCACTAAGAGGTTATTCGTATTTTTAAATTAATCCTGTATAATGAGTATAACTGGAAAAAACACCAAAAGTTGTTAGGTATGTTGACAGAAATTTTGCACTAAGAGGTTATTCGTATTTTTAAATTAATCCTGTATAATGAGTATAACTGGAAAAAACTTATCATTCGTATTGAAACTTTTATGTAATTAATTTATTATATTACTATGATTATCACTGAGAATTTAATGACTATTAGGTGTGCCAATATAGAAATAGTGAAAAATGTTGACGTGTTTATAGACTCTGGAGAAAATTGAAAGAAATGAAAAGCCCACTATGCGATCCATTTTCGTATTTTCGTCTTCATAAATATGCATTAGACACCCGGAAAATCACTGCTCGTTTTTACGGTTTCAACAACGTGGGTTGCCATAGATACGGTGGACAAACAAAACCTTTAATGCTTTAGCCATTATTACTTTAGTCCTTCTGATGAAGGTTTAGAGTCGAATTTTACTCACCGGATACAACGTCTAGAACAAGGTCACAGATTATATTAAATTATATAACACGAAAAAGTTATAGATTTCTGTTATGCCAGTCGCATCAAGTATATAGATAACACATACTTTTTGCATTATGATATCTACTGTGTAACTTAATTAATACGCACAAGGCCAATAAAATAGTAGATATTTAGATATTTATTACCTCTGGTCATGTCACTGGTTGTAAAAAATATTATGCTTTATTCACATTATCGCTGTCTACTCCACTCAAGCTTATGGTCGCTTTTTGATTCTGGAGCGTGATTGGAGCTGTATCGATAAATTGAGTGATTGCTTTCAATTTGGGCAGGATAAGACCGGATCGAGAGCGTACCTGATGTATAACTGTACTTTCATCTAATTGTAAGTTTATAAGTCTAAAATTGTACGTTACTACACAGGGTATCCCAGTCTGGGGACTAGACCAGTAGATATGCTATTTGTCAAATAGCATTGTGAATTGTTTTATATTTACATGTAAATGTTTATTACGATAGGTACATACCTTATATATTTTAATTTGTTAATGTGTAAATCGCATTGCTTGTGAAATTAATAAATTTTAAAAGAATAAATACGGAAGTCTTCGAAATATTTGACATTTGTGAATCTTGTTTTAATATTATCTACGTATTAAAAGCGGACTAAGAGAAAGGTAATAATGCGAATCAAGTTTAAAATCTCGACACGTTTTGGATGAATTTTGGTACATTATTCTTAACATTTTTTATGATTTTATTAATTTTAAAATAAAGTACTATTAATATTATATTTCTTTATTAAAACGCATTTTGACGTTATTGCGTCTTTTATTTTATTTAAATATAACGCAGGGCTAAAAATTCAAATAATATCTGTGCATTATCGAGGAAAAATAATATTAAGGTTTATTCTGCGTCATAGTTAATCTACATGTTTTATATCGAACGTAATTTCCATCTCAATGTTCTTGATAATTTCTGTTCTTGATAATAAGATATCAATTGAGTGACCACGCTGTATAATTTATGATATCATATTATATCTAATTACTTTAAATGTTGTTATTGTTTTAACAGCGATACCTTTTTCAACTGCAAATTAAAGAAGACACTGGCTGTTAAGGCATAGATCAAATCATTGGGTCTAGTAACTTGAAATTGTACATTGAGCCTCCTTGTAAAATATAAGCAGACACTATATTATGAAAGAATTTATAGAAATAACCGCTAAGAGGTTGATAATAAAAAAAAAATTAAAAACATAATAAATTAATTTAAGGCTTCGTGTAAAAAATCTATCAAATAAAATTTATATATAAGTTATCTATTTGAAAAAGGATGTAGTTAGTTAGGAAAGAACCAATTTCCATTGTCAAAATTTGACAATTCTGTTATAAAATATAGGTAGTTCTTGTATCCTTGTATATCAATATATATTTTAATGATTTATTGATACTAGAAATAATATGACATTTTGTCCCACAAAAAATGAACCATATTTATGACACCTAATACCTAATATTTTTTGTGAATAGTCTGTCTAGTCAGTATTGAAAATATTTTTGAATTCACTTTCTTTTAAGCAAATATTTGTTTACAATTTGCTGAGTTAAAAATACTCAACATACTTTATATTTGGCTAACATCTATTTTTACCGTTTAAGTTGATGTTGGCTCACTTTCATTTTTTTCTTTAATTTAGCCTACTCATCGTTAGTTATAAAGAAATTTCGATTAGAGATGAACATAGTTATTGCTTGAGTGTTTTTGAGAACTTATTGATATTTTCCAAGTAATAAACAGGGTATATTTAAGCTTCTGCGAAAAGCTATTGTAATGTGAAATGTATTTCATAAGGAATTAATATCGATTTTTTTTCAGAATACTCTTCAGAGTAAACTTATTGATTTACATATCTTTTTCAATGAATTCATTTTATCTTAAATTAGCGGCCGGTCCCGGCTTCGCAAAGGTTGAATACACATTATATATCTGGAATGACTGAAGTTACAAATGGTGAAAGAATTATTCAAATAATAAGCAAATTAATCTCCTATGTTGAAAGACTCGATCACTTCAAAGTAACTTCTATTGCCACTCGTCATGAGCATAATTTTTTTAAAGAATATAAAAATAATACATCTTATTATAATCCAGTCGTCAGAATATGTCGTTTTTACAATGAAATATCACTTACAAATGATCTCATAGACATATTTGATAACAGACATCATTTATTCAAAACCTATATGTTAAACGTATTCCCCACTGAGTTAATAATAATGAAATGAAATATTTAAGTACCTAACTGATATTATTTATATTTACACGTTACTTTGCCGTGTTGTGTGCGCACGTGCCTGGACTTCAGTCTAGTTTACGACTAGAATATAGTTTCTACTGCTTATTGTACTCTTGATTGTACTCTGTTGTGTGTACCATCTAATAAATAAATAAGTACAGTGGTTCCGGAGATTATCCTCTACGTATAAACGAATTTATAAAATCAGCGCTCTCGCTCTTTATAATATTGTTGTTATAATATTATTATTATTAATTAGCATAGTTAGATGAATACAGAGTTCGAAATACTAAGAATTCCTCCTAGAGCAGCCATTCCCAAAGTGGGCGATAACGCCCCCTTGTGGGCGCTGCAGGCCTAATGGGGTGCGGTAAGAGACCCAGAAAAAAAATGGGGGCTTGTGTAGAGGCCTGGGGGGTGATTTGTAATTTCATTTAGCTAGGAGACATCTTAGACAACGACTGCATGAGCTCTCGACTCAGTAGACAAAATAAGTTTGGGAACCAGTATCCTAGAGCATTGAAATAAGTTTCGCATTAAAGTCAAGGAAAGCGGATATAATGTGCTTATGATTTAGGAAAATACAAATAATTTAACATTGCTACAATTTTAATACTGTTATTATTTTTTGTTTTTTCTTTGTTTAAATTCCTCGAAAGTTTTGTTGAATCATTTTTATAATATTGTTTTACGTCCTCTCTGACTACCTCGTTAGGGATACGGCGTGACGATATGTATGTATGTTTTATGTTAAAAAATAATATAATCTATAAAGACACGTATATTCCTTTTTTGCAAAACTATAATTACATTTCAAACAGTCTAGTCGTATGGTCATGTCTAAAAATGGATATCTCCTTAGTGCTGTCGAGAAGGCTGCTCGGCGCAGACCCGCCATGCAGGTTCTAAAGTCCAAAAATAACTCGGCGCCATAGTAACGGTCCCGTCACGTACGCATTTCTCCTTAACCCAATGCAATTTGTACCTTACACGGTTAACTAACATGCTCTATTGAAATTTACTGCACAGTTTGCACAGATGAAGAACTGTCGGAGTGTTTCGGTAAATTGTGTCCTCATTTAAAAGGCTGTGTAAAGTTTATGAATGAGTTTTACGAAACGTGAATCATAACACATTAATAAATGAATGCACAATTTATATTACGATTTAACCATTCGAAGTACTTGAATCTCTTTAAACGAAGGAATTTTACATTATAATATACACAGACGTATACCTAATACTTACTATATTTTTTGATAGCGTAAAATTATAAAATAAATTTTTTTAGAATTTTATTTTATTTTATTTTGTTCACCGACACCGACTTCAGTAACTGTCAAATTTAATTATATAGGTATGTGTATCGTATTTATAAAGTTATTTTAATTGTACTTGAGTTTCGATTTGTAAAGGATAGTTATTTTGTACTTTTCAGTGTTTTTTTTTGAAGGCGGTTTAATTTTTTTTTTAAAGTTGTCTAAAGCATAGTACAATTGCAGGACTAGACGTATTACATAAAGCGGTGTTATGAAACAATATATGATTTTCGAATTTTAAAGTATACTGCGACCCGCCCCGGCTTCGCACGGGTAGAAATTTTGAAGATAAAATACAGCCCATGTTACTCGTTGATAGTGAAGCTTACTATATATGAAAGAATTTTCGAAATCAGTTTAATAGTTTTTGAGTTTATCCATTACAAACAAACAATACCATTTTTTCTCTTTGTAATATTGTATAGCATAGATACGAGCGCGCTTGATGTCGACTGGAGCCGAGTACACGATTCAGCGTCTTCGACCCGAGCGTGACGGTTGTTTCGTTCACTGCGCGAGGTGCACCTAAAGGAGCTTTCTTTTCAAAAATCTGAAAAAAATGCAACAAACAACCACCTACAACTTCTTAGAACCTTTACATAAATAAAGTGGTTGTATCACAAACGAAATAATTTCTACTGAAAGTACTACGGGAGAGACGGGAAACGCACTTTATATTATCATGATGTGAATCAAATAAAAGAATACATACAAAGTTGCAAACTGAATAAGAAAATACTGTAACTGATAACAAACTAGGCCAGTCTCATGGCCTGCGTTTGCGTAAAGGTTTTTTCGAAATGCATAATTTGCGACATTTTGCTCAACATTTATGAGAACTGTTGATGAGTTGCTCAGATGACATTGGCTTTAAAAGTTTGGTGTCTGTGTTTCTCAGTATAATTAAATATAAGGTTATCAAATGAACATAGAATTTATTCGAAAAAATACATTTTACTAGTTTTTGCATCGCCCGAGTGGAAATGAAAAAAGTAGCCTTAGTATATCATTTATAATAATATCGAAACATAAATCTACGTTCCTCTTCTTAACCTGTTGAGTGTCAGTAAATTGGATGTTAGCTGTATGTAGAGCATTGTTGTGTGTAGTGTATTAGTTGGTGTTTGACTATGTAAATGTGAAACACCTACTAATGCACATAACACATGCTAAAAAAATTAAGAAACGAACACAAAAATATTTCCAAAAGATACCTGAAACATTGTATCTATGTGAGTAGGTTTCACATTGTAGTCATTTTTGTCTACATTCAGTTGGGCTAGTTCTGATACGTCTTCTACACGTATAAACGGGACATCCGTCGCTTTCCGAAGATATATCTTCCCGTGAGATGTCCAACAATAAGCGAATTCATTTCTTTTGTAGGTTGTCCTTGTATATTCAGATGACTAGTGATAATCTTTTCTTCGTGTGTTTTATTGGATTTTTTATATGTACTCATAAAGTTTTCTGTAATTAATTAATTAATTTATTTATTCATTCAGTAAACACGAAACTAACAGCTTGCGCCATAACATTTACATGTTAGTAAGATAATTAAAAATATTCCTTCAGACTACAGTTATATACAAAGAGCATAACATTATTTATATGTCTTATACATATAATAGAAATCACATCAAAATAAAAAAATACACAATAAAAAAATACATTATAATATTCGAATGTGCAAATTAAATTATAATTTTAGCATGTCAAGTTATATTATTATACATTCATATTCTTATTATACATTCATATTCATATCATTTTTAAATGTCCCAATGTCAGTGTCGATATTACAATTACCTTGTACAAACATTCAAATAGATAAAAGCAATCCTAATAAATGAGGGTAGACTGACTATCAATAAAAATGTCGTAAATCTTCGTGTCGAGTGAGCAAGTCACAATACAGAATACAGAAGTAAATTAATTAATACGTAATTAATAAAAAATAAATACAGAAGTCAGTTCGACAATAGGTGCTGTTGTATTTATACTAGGAGTTTTTGGGATAGATGTTTCGTATATCGTAAGATTGAAGTGGTTAATTAATACTATTTCCTAGTTTATATAAAATATTGGATAAGTCTATTTTTGTTTCTAAAGCTGTTTCAGGCACATTTCTTATTTCAATTTTAGATGACCATACAGTTTTATTTAGATTTTCTATTTTGTTCTCAAGACTTTTGATATAATTACGTGGCTCGTCTCTTTTTTTTTAAATAAAGTAGCTCATTATGTATTTCGACGTATTTTAAAGAAATGTTTTGAACTACTGCGCGTATGTCTTTGTACTGCTCAGAGATCTTGCTCATGCTAGCATGTATACTTTTACTTCGATCAGAAACAAAGTTTGTAAAAATATTATGGAGTTTGTCATTTTGCTCAGTTGCAAAATTGTAAAACAAGCCACACATTTCTTCCATAAATTGGTTCAATTCACTCTCCCGTTTTCTCTTTGTCTTCTCGTGTTAACACTTTCTCCTTTCTGTTAATCAGAATCATGTATTTCTGACATGGAGCGGCCTACACTGTCAATGTCTGAAGCCATGCCCTTTATTTTTGGCGGAGTTCGTTTGAGTGGTATTATAATACTTCAGTGAGTATATGTACGAAGTACTAGGCCAGCCGAAATCAAAACAAGTTCATATAAATATATAATGAATGAAGTAAAAATGTGGAGGGTAGAATGTTATATACTAATTAGTAATTGCTAGCTTCATGTAACTGTTGCATCCAATGATTTCTTGTTTAAGTTTTGTTTATAAATAACCGCTTGTGATTGGCAAAAAATTTAGGTAAAGGGTGGGCTTACAATAAATATGGCGTCTCGCTTTTACCCAGGAGTAAATTGCGTCTTAAAATGTAACTCATTATTTATACAATCCTATTCTTACATACATACATACATATCTCACGCTGTATCCCTAACGGGGTAGTCAGAGAGAGAAATCCTTTTTTTCATTTTTTAAATTGTGATACTTTTATTTAAAAATATTCGTAATTTGAATTTATATATTTCTGTACATGTTTACTCGCTATCAAGATTCGAGGGGAAGGGGATAGTATTAGTATAGATATAGATGAAACTAACAAACAAATAGACAAAGAAACGGACAAAGAATTTAAAAACATTTCTAATATCAAAAAGAAAATTCAAAAGACTGGACTCACTAGACATTGATTACCAAAGACAATAATGGACATTATTTTTTCTTCTAACTTTATGGTATTTAGTCTTCTTGGTATTTCATTATGGGAGACATATATGTACATCGGTAATTAACCTTTTTCTTTCTCTTAACCTGGTCAAGAGAACGTTCTTTTACCAGAACGGTTTTGTTATTATCTGTTACTGTAATATTAGTACCGTTATGAAACTAATTAAAAGAGTAATTACCCCAGACATTTCTGTGAGTATTTTTAAATGAAATCATTCCCACGATGTAAAGGTGCAGTTCGCATAATTTTACATTTTATGGTGAATAAGCAAATTACTGCTGTAAGTGATACGTGTTAGTGTTGATTGATTTTTATTGGTATAAATATTATTTTATAAATTACTTTCGCTTGAGTATTACTAATTAAATAACAGATGTCTAATTTTTCCATAACCATCTTGATAAGGTATTCAATTAATACATGTGTTTTGGATATTTTTGTGTAATTCGGGTTTTGACGGATCGCGGATTTCTTTATTTATGTAATGCATTATTCCGAATTAGTTAAATGCATGTGTACGCTTTTAAGTTTTTTTATCAAAAAATTGACTGAAATTGATTTAAAGAGCGAAAATAATTTTTTTTTTAAATATCGGTAATATTCCGTATCGTTTAGCTGTTACGTCAATTCAGACTATTATTTTCTGTTAAAGTACTTTTATAAAGACTTTTATGCCAGAAATGAATCTTATCCCAGACCCATCATTCTACGATATTTTTAATGTGATTTTAATTCTTATAATTTTTACCATTTGCTGCCCAAAAAACTTGTTAATCGAACGTATTTCGCCTCTCAATGGTGCTAGTTAGTTGGCCGAATCCGATCTATGGAATTTCTTGAGGATGCTTCGCTGAAAGACGAAACACGTATTGATTTATTTGTTTCAGATTTTGGGCATAAAATAACTAAAAATAACAAGTAATAAATATATTACTTGTTATTTTATCTCAGGTGTTACTTTGCGGAAATCCATTTCATATGATAAATATCCAAAATCTTTAACTATTTTCCGCTCAAACTCCAAAAACCACCAATCAACACGTGTTTCACCTCTCAACGAAGCATCCTCAGGATATACCAGAGATAGGATTCGGTCAGCTAACCAGCACCGAATCAAACCGACCGAAGCTGACCGAATCCTATCTCTGGTATATCCTGAAGATGCTTCGTTGAGAGGCGAAACACGTGTCGATTGGTGGCTTTTGGAGTTTGAGCGGAAAATAGTTAAAGATTTTGGGTATTTATCACAAGTAATAAATAATTACAATAAAATATAAGAATTCGTCACATAAAACGGATTTTCCCAAAAACATACCTGAATCAGTACAAAACATTTTTTAAACATGCAGTAGTAATAAAATCATTAATAAAACTCAATTCATACTTCAGCTGACTATAACTCGAGTGGACATGAAGTAATGTTATAAATCATTTGTAAATGGTTCAAAATTTAAAAATAAATGTTTTGCCATAATACGCAAATAATTATTCATAAACCATTCATCGTTTTATGAACACTTTTTGCTTTAAAATTAACCTATTATAAATATGATAATAACTTCTACTCAGATCATTGAAATTATTGAGTGTACCTAATAATTTAAATAAAAAAATATTCCATGATAAAGACTTCATCGAATAGGGAAAACCATATTGAAATCCACCTAATAGGTTCTAAGAAAATTGCGTGTGATATGCAATTACAAAATCAAACAATCATACATACATAGAAGCCGATAGTACGAGTTTCTTTTAAATCTGGCCTTAGCATACATATAGCGAGTACATTTCAAACCAAATCTCTTCGCCAAACCTTCAAAATCTTGAGTTTCGCCTAAAGCTATCCTAATTAAGAAACTTCATAAGAGATAAAAGCGGAAACGTTGTGACGTATTACGGACACCCACAGCACTGCAGACATCAGAGAGATTTGCGTCTTTAACTAAAAATAGCAACTTTTTAATAATAGCGACTGCAATAACACAACACAATCGTAATTATTTTTTTAGTAGTTACATAATTATTACTTGCTTATCAGCAGAGGCACACTGGCAGTCTTGGCCGCCCTAGGCCGTGTAGTACCAGCCACCTCCCTCTCAGCTCCATCATTTACTGAGACATATGATATGAATTTACTTTGTCGATTTTTGTCCCTATTAGCCCCTAATTCCTGGCCGCTGCAGCTCTGGGCCTAGTCGGCATTATGAGAAATCCGCCTCTGCTTATCAGGAAAACGAAGAAGAAATGTAGCGACGGCTACTTTGTTTGCGTAGCTTGTAAAAGTCGACGGAAGGCTGTCACTTTATTATTATATCAAGCATGCCACTGCCACCTTAGCATTATATCAAGCTCAAAGCATTATTGTTAAAAATAGCGCAGCACGATTTTGTTGCTCTGATGCTCTGTCCACCCCGAATGAGTGAGTAATGGTGTGTAGAATTCAGTTTATGTATGTATGTATATTAAAATGGGATGCGTTTTTATAACATAACATAACATAACTTCACGCTGTATCCCCAACGGGGTAGCCAGAGAGGACGGAGCGCCAGGAGTCGCGGTCCTTACACACCTCTTTCGCTTCCTCAAATCTCATCATTCTCCTCACACATTTTCGCCTAGGTATGCGAGTGCTTTTGACAATTCCGTCTGCTAACACTCTGGCTATTTGATCTTCATAAGTCAGCCTTGGTCTTCCTTGGCTTCTTTTACCACTCACTTTCGCTCTGTATATTTTCTTCGTCAGTCTTTCATCATTCATTCTTTCCATGTGCCCGAACCATCTAAGCATTCCTTTCTTCATTTTTACAATAACACTGTTGTGCAACCCTGTCATACTGCGTATCTCGTCATTGCTTATCCTGTCCGCAAGCGTGACACCGCACATATTTCTGAGAGACCGCATCTCCACAGCATTTATCATACTTTCACTCGATTTTGGGCATATCCAGGCCTCACTGCCGTACAGCAAACTGCGTTTTTATAAAGAACTTTTTCAATGTTTTTGAGATTGCCATGGCATCAACACTAATACAGCTAGGTATTATTTTATGCCATACTAGTTACTGCCCGCGAGTTCGTTCGCGCGGTCTTAAATTTAATAAATTAAATAACTCGTAGACTTTGCGGGCGTATATGCAGAACAACTCACCAAAGTTTCATTACAGTCAGATGAATGGTTTAGATTATGTTAAAGGACAGTAAACAAAAAAGCCCGTGACCACGATTGGTGCAATCCGGTCGAAACGTCGGGATAAAATAGGTAATTAGCCTTAAAGTATAAACGCGACACAGACCCGTGAGTAAATATTGTGAGTGTACAAGTCGTGAAAGTTTAAAAACATTAATACAAAAAAAGCGTTCATTTTTGTATAACATTTAATAATTAAAATGAAATCGTTAATTAGTACAGTACCGATTGTTTTAGGAAACAGCTAATTGAATCGGAGTTATGAAATTATCCGGCCGAAAATGAAATTTTTTCCGCTAAGATTTAATTACTGAGAAAATCAATTGCTTTTATAAAATGCCTATTTCATTTATTAAATAAAACAGGAAAGCTATGTTTATATCTCGTATAACATAAACAAAAATCAATTGTCACTTGTATGACGGAGCATCACTTGAGAAGGACCCCACCGATTGGCTGATTTCTTTTTGTTGTGTTTGTAATTGTCAGGACAATGTTTGTATGAAGAAAGCTTTGGGAAAATCCACCGGAAATTTCGAAGGTATTATTGTATGAAAATCTTAATTAAAAAAAATTTGGTGTGTTACAAGCATTCCACATCCCACCCGAGCGAAACTGGGGCGAGTCGTTAGTTACATACATATCTTCACGCCGTATCCCTAACGGGGTAGTCAGAGAGGACGGAGCGCCAGGAGCCGCGGTCCTTACATACCTCTTTTACTTAACTTGCATTTATGTATTCCTGTACTTAGCGGGATTATTTCAAAAATAATTTCAGATAAGTAGTAAAGTGATATCGAAAATAGGGGTATGTACACTGAATCAACGTGCAACAACAGAAAGTCTATTAGTGTGGTAAGCTTGGCACCGACTTCAGTAACTGTCAAATTTAATTATATAGGTACGTGTATCGTATTTATAAAGTTATTTTAATTGTACTTGAGTTTCGATTTGTAAAGGATAGTTATTTTGTACTTTTCAGTGTTTTTTTTTGAAGGCGGTTTAATTTTTTTTTTTTGAAGTTGTCTAAAGCATAGTACAATTGCAGGACTAGAGGTATTACATAAAGCAGCGTTATGAAACAATCCATAATTGTGTGCGATCTAGAAAAGAATTTTTACAATTCTAATCATGTTTGCGTTTGTTAGTGTCAATATACATTCAGGCTGCGTTCAGTGCCTTCATTATGTAATGCAGGCTCTCGTTATAATTATGTCATAATGAGACCTTCAGCTGTACACGTAGCGTAGTACTTACATATGGAGTTACACCTGTTATATTTTAAGTATCGAAACGATATTTTGTACCTGTTGCTACTGTACTGTGAATTAAAAAAATATAGACGAGTAATACAGGGTGTAACAGAAAGGTAAAGTAACATTGCAGATAAACTTAAGGGGTTACTGAATAATTATTAGCTGTTCGAAAAATTTCAATACCTATAGTCAATTAAAATGTATGATATAGTTGATTTTATTCGCCATGTCAATGTTAAGTCCATAGCAAAAGTCGTTCAGTATCACGTCTATCACGAAGAAAATTACTTTCTGAAAGGATTATTATTAGTGTGGTAGAGCCATGCTGCATTACAGCATGAATCGGGCCGGCTCGCCCGGTGAAATACCACCCTCTTACAGAATATCGGCGTGAGATAACAGCACCTATTGCTGGTGTTTCGTTCGAAGAGTGAGAGTGCCAGCGGCCCATCACCCTTTCCTTAAAGGCCGGCAACGCAGACGTGATTCATCGGACGTTGCAGGTGTCCATGGGCGACGCTGATCACTTTTCATCTGGTGGCTCGCTTGCTCGTTTGCCCCCTTCGCCATGAAAAAAAATATTATGCATTTCTATTACATACTGTATATGAACATAACTTAGAACAAAATGAGGAGCGACACGAAACAAATAAAGCAAAAAAGTAATGCATAGTGTAGTATTTAAACACCTGTGTAACGCGATACTTTTCCCATGTGTTATGACATGATTTCACTGTACATACCATCAATTTTACTATTTTATTTGAAAGAGACACGTTCAGCAAGTATTTGTCAGGCAAATAGAGCCATTTATGACTCCAAGTAAACTGTTTCTGTTTTGTGCGCTCAACGATTTCGAAGCCTTATTAAGGCGTATTGCTTTTCGAATTATATGTCACAATGACTTGATTGCTTCACTAGATTAATTCACGATCGGATCCAAGTGCATGTTCGACTCCTATGCAGAGGGTTCTGTACCATAAAAACATTTGTATAATTTCCGCCAATCTAGGGCTTTAAAATTTTCTACGAAATTTAACATTCACTAAGTTTAACATTTTAGGCACAGTAGTTTCCAGGACAAGAGGGAAAGAGTCGACTTAAGTTTGAGCACCAAACTTACTGTGTTTTTTTTGCTTGAATGTACTTATCTAAATGTTAATTACTGCAAAATTGTGATTTATTAAAAACAATTACTGCCCCAATTTCAAATTTCGATTAGTTTCTGAGTTAATCGATTGTAATATATGGGCAGGTGGAGGAGAGGGTTCCATTCTTCTTTTTGATACAAGTCCTACAAATATTTTTTTCATTCCTTTTTAGATACTCAATAAAGTTTTTAAAATATTTTTTAAACGAGTTTATTTGCGTAATATCATGTAGCGATAACTTTCAAATTAATTACGTTACGTATTTATTTTTGGTTAAGCTTTTACTCGTCGTACGTTTTCACTCATCTATTTTTTTCTAGTTTTACGTAAGGTACTTACGTCAAAAACTATTGACTATTATCGATATAGTTTTCTATTTTTGTTAGGCGGCTACGTGTGTTCATTAGACATAAGAAAAGTTGAATGACTTTAAAGACACGTCCATCGTCGGTTACGTACATGTTATGTGTTTTTATTGACGTTATGACCGTTTGATGATGACGTCAAAAACGAAAACCATCTTTGTCAACATTTATACATATTTGATGAGAGATAGATACAGAGAGAGATAGGTGTTCAGAAATCCCGTGCAAAAATCTTGATAACTTCGATTAAAAATTGTCCGTAAATGTTTTAAATTTAAATAAAAATACACTAAAATTATTATTATTCGTGTAAATATATTAGTTCGTGTGAACAAAAGTAAGGTTCTGGTTTATGAAATAAAAAATGTACAGACGAAGTGTGAAATATGGGTAAATGGAAAATGTCTAGAACGTGAGAATGAAACTGTATATCTGGGGAGTGCGTTTTCGAGGGATGGAAGATGTGAGTTGGATGTGGAGAGACGGGTAGCAGCTGACAATAAAGTGAACGGTGCTCTATCCGTATTAGTAGGCAGTGAGATCAGTGAGAATATATCAAATTCTGGCAAAATAGCCTGTTGGTGCCTTGGTGCCGACTTTATTGTACGATAGCGAGAGAGATACGCAATGTAATAGGAATATATATAGCTGACACTGTTATTGTAAAAATGAAGAAGGAAAGCATAAATGGTTCGGACATATGGAGAGAATGAGTGATGAAAGACTGACGAAGAAAATCTACAGAGCAAAAGTGAGTGGTAGCAGAAGCCAAGTATGAGGCTGACTTATGAAGATCAAATAGCCAAAGTTTTAGCTGATAGAAATGTCAAAAGCAATCGTAAATCTTGGCGAAAATGTGTAAGGAGAATAATGTGATCGAGGAAGTAGAAGAATTATATAAAGGGACATTTTTATGCGATGTTAATAGAAGATTATTATCGAATCTTTTTTTTAAGAAAATCAACCTCCCATCATCAATCAATCATCAATCTCCCAAACAAAAGCTCTTAAACTGTAACTAATTATGCAATATTTATGATATATTAAAAATGTAGGTAAAATAATGTTTACGACAATGAGTTAATCATCATCGTAGTTACAAATCTACACTGGATAATTGTGCCATTACATTTAATGACACACTTGAACTCACGTGCGCACGAGTAATGCTTGTGTTATCTCAGGATTGCACATTATGCACTTAAATTGATATGAATGAATAGACTGTTAGTACCTTATGATGCAACAGACTAGCTTTTGCACCCAACTTCGTCTGCGTGGATTACGTAAGAAGTGTGTAATAACACATATATTCTCACGCCATATCCCTAACGGGGTAATCACAGGATGGAGTGCCAAGCTTCTTTTTTCTGCGTATAATAATATTCGGTTAAAACAAGTTTTATACTTTCAGAGATTAATTATTCTACCAGGTAGTGCCATTATTTTTGTTTATTAAAGTCTTCTTTTATTATAAGATAGAGTGATGTTATATTACCACTTAAAGTATTTGGAACTTTCAAACAATATATAAACAGAATTGAAATCTATTTAGCAGTCTGTCACTGAAGCTACACAAACAAACACTAATTCTAAAAATATTTGTTTGGGTTGAAGCTTAAAAAGTCTATTGCAATCAATTTTCAGTTAATGTTAATGTAATCAGTTATGATATAGATAGACACCAAAGTAATTACACTACGCTAGAATGTCTTCCATGCTAATTCCAGTAACACGAATTGAATGTTACTTCTAAGAATGTGAATCAATTTTGCGCTGAACTGTCTATGAATCTATGAATAACATTAAATATTCAAATATTCCTGGAAGACAAGGTAAAACTTATTTGCTGTGACAGGATGTGTAAGAAACAATTCCCTTGTCATCGTTTATGGGAGGTGGTTGTTAAGAAGTACCTACTGGGACTTTTCTCAGTGGTCTTCAGTGGTATAAACGTTCATTAAACAATCTAGTTAAGTTAACAGCAGATCATTGACCCAATCTACTCTTGCTTTCTTACAAAAAAAATCAGTGGACAGATTCTACCAGTTTATTGTCGATGGTATATTTAATAAAACGAAGGTATCTGTTCCTTGAACGTAAAGAAAGTATACCTATGACGTTGTTTAGTTCGTTAGTTGATACTGTAGTTGAAAAAATTGACTTTAAGTAGTTAACGATTCATAATAAACGCTAAACACATAAGCGACACACTTCTACCGCGGGGTTATTACCTATAAATTTGCAGACAGCGACAGCCACGCGATCACTGCGCGACCGGTGACAAATTGTAATTGTAATAAAAAATTGGTACCATGTATGACGATTGCGTATCTATTATTCTATGACCGTAAAATGCATTTTTTGCGGTAGATATAGCGCCACTATACAAATTACATTACGCAAATTCTCGTTTTGACAGCAGATATCGCGCGATATTTGGCTGTCGCATGCTGATTGCAAGTTAGATACGAGTAATAAGCGCCGTATTGCCCAGCAGCTAACAAACTAATAATTTTCTAATGCCATAAAGTGCAATATTTTGATTACTTTTTAGAATTTGGCGATTATAATTATTATAAAAATTAAATATCATATAAATTAAAATCAGATATCGCGCGATATCTGCTGTATCACGCTTATTAGCGTGCCGGCTACCCTATTACAAAACAGCACCAGTACCAGTAAGCGATAGCCGCACGCTTATTACGTAACTTGCAGACAGCATGCGCCAGCCAATATCGCGCGATATCTGCTGTCTTAACAAGAACTTGTGTAATGTAATTTGCATAGTGACGCTAAATCAACCGCGAAAAGTGAATTTTATGGCCATAGAATAATAGATAATAGATAATAATTTTTTATTACAATTAGTCACCGGACGCGTACTGATCGCGTGGCTGTCGCTGTCTGCAAATTTTTAGGTAATAACCCCGCGAATCTTACGCGATTGCTCGCGATATGTTGTTAAATCTTAAAATTAGAATATGCTTTTTATTCATAGTATTGTTATAAAGATATATGAAATTTTCACGAAAGATGCTTTTTTGTCTCTTTATAAAAACATTTCTTTCGTCTCTTATTAGGAATTTTGTAGAATAAAAAAAACAAACGAAAATATTTTACTTTTGTAAATAATGTTATATTATTTTTTTCGTTTCAGGATTTGTCATTTATATTTGGTTTATTTACGATGAAGTAGTAAGTAGCTTGTAAGTAAGTAGATACTTGTTATTTTTCAAGCATTATTTAACGAAATATTGTTTATTTGAATATTCCGTGTTGACTACACGAGACCTTATTCTAAATGACCGTAATTTCACGTTGAAATTCTACAGCAATACCTCAATACCGTAACTAATAAGTAAGTTAGTGTTATTGTTTCCTTTTAAAAACTACAATTGTCCAGCAAAACGCGTAAGGTTAAGATAACACATGTCCTACATACAAGTTACAGGTAACAATCTGAGTGTTATGCTTCCGCCATATTTGTTGCCTTGTAATAATTATTTAGGATTGATTGAAAAGTTTTTGACGTTTACAGGGTAGAAGTTAAAAGACTCGTTTCAAGATTTATCTTAATATACCTACTTAGTTTATTTCACACTCAATCAATCAACGAAGGATTGACTAGTAAAGTATAAACTTTCTAGATATTTCTTGACAATTCTATTCAGAAAAACATAAACAATGGCAAGACTTTTCCAATCATAATACATATATAATACTTAAACTGTATGCTGTTTTCCATTTTGACATAAAATCAAGGAGCAACAGCAATCTTGACATAATTGTTAACATAAATGTATAATGATGATAAATGAGCATAATTGGTGAATACAAATGATGACAGGTGCTACCCTATACAAGTTTTTTATTACTGATTTATTATCTATTTATTATCTGTTGACCAACTTCTGCGACCTGCACAAGAAGGCCGACACCAAGCGCATTCTTTCACATTCAGCGTGGAAAACCATTCTTCATTCGGATAATGAAAAAGCAAGATTTTATGACTCCGACTTATGCTTGTTTTGACGACGAGATTTCGTTTCGAATTACTATCGTTTATTTCATTTTTGCGAATATAATACGTTACAAGAGTTAATTTATTATATCGTATTATCCATTTTTGTTTAGATCTTCATTAATTATCCAATATTTATTACTGTTTCCATACACTTTATAAATAACTGCAGGCGCCGTATCCGAGCAGCAACGGTGAGGTAAATCAAAAAATCTGACTTACCTGTACATATGAAAAACAATTTCATTAGAAAACAGCACCCACATATCTACATTTCATTTGATTTTGTCTGCCTCAATTAGTAGGACGGGATAAGCTGTCTATAAAGTCTGTAATTATTTAATTATTATTTCAAACCTTATTTCTTAAGGCGACGCATTGGAAATGTTGACGGCAGGGATCTCAATTTTTCTAAGTGACTACAAAACGTATGAAAGTGGTACTTGGTAATATGATGCCTCATTTCATTGACTTCATTTTGCCAGTTGCCATACACGATTGGTTAACTTTTCTTTTTTCTTTTATAACACAAAAAAAAATTTCAAAGGAACCCCTATTAAAACAGAGATTTACATTTTTCGGAGTAACAGGACCGATTTATGTTTCTAAATTTTCCATATACATAGTTTAATCTGAACATATGCTTCAAAATGTTAGTTGGATATTTTTGAAAATAATAATAGTTTTTAAAATAAAGGAAAATTGCTGTTTTTTCGTATTTTTCATAAGCTAGCGCACGTTTGCATAGAGCAGAAGGTCCATTTTAGGTTAAATTATTGTCGCCTCAATTGCTGGGGTCTCAGTCAGTGTAAATCACACAAATGTCTAACTTACACAGACTGCAATTTAACACAATAGTTCATTTATTCCACTGTTTCTATTATAAAAATGTATCTAATACATTCTCATCACTAGGTTTGAATGTCATATTTTCAGCAATGCAAGTTAAATGATTGCTGCCTTAATTTTTTGTATAGAACTTTAATGAATGAGTCCTACGTATTTCCTGATACATATTCTCTATAGAATTGACAAATGTTCATTACTATAATATCTCCATAGACATTATTTCCTTTCTATTATCCTATAGGTATGCTTCAAAAGAATTAGTTCGATCATTCATATTTTGGTCTGTCCTATAAAATCATGAACGGTAAACACAGCTTCTCTTTGAGCATAAGGCATCAGCATAACTTTCTTTTTATTTGAACTCTTATTACAATAGCCTAAATACATACTTACACATTGTCTGATTTGGCTCAAATGTCAGAAGCAATAGGATAATTATTTGTCGTGCTCGAGCGTCGTGCGTGAAAGTGGCGCCTGCGCAGCCCGAGGCTCATTTTGACGGTGAAATCGAGTGACGTATGATAATCATGTGGGCATTCGTTTGAATTGAAAGAACCGTTACGATTTTTAAACGGTTTTATTTTCATTTAACGTCTGTTTAATGAATGCTCTACACACTGCAGTCTTTTAGTCGTTTCATGTGAAATTTTAAAAGCACTGTAATCCAATGTTTAAAGACAAACGCTTTTAATATATATACACTTTATTCAATACAAAGGTTGCATTAATAACATTTTGAGATTTCGTACAAAGGCGAGCTTATCTCTATAAGAGATTTCTTCCAGCTAACCCCACAAAGCGGTGCAAATACTATAATAATAGAGGGTAAAAAACTGAATTTTAACTTAAAAAAAGAAACATACTTTATATATAAAAAAAAATACATAAATAAAAGAATGACAGTTATGTAAGCATTTATACATAATACATACGTAATACTTGATATATTTAATTAATAATTACGAAATAATAATATTAAATACATACATAAAAAAAAATATAAATATATACAGAATTATAAATACATAAATGACGCAAATATTTAATGAATTGATAAGTAGTGGTCTTTTAAACGTTTATTGAAAGAAGTTACCGATGGACTACTACGAATTTTGAAAGGTAAATTATTCCATAATTTAGTTGCTCGTGCAGTGAAGGAATTGTAGAAGAAATTAGATCTAGATAGAGGATACTTCAAAGTTTTAGTGACACAAGAACGTCTAAGTCGATTGTTATTATTATTAATTATTGTAAGTAACATAGTCAACGTTAGTGCAATTACACCGCTTCTACAAAAACTATCAACACTTGTGACCAAATACTTGTATCAAAAAATAAGAATAGTGCCAGGATTGACGCAGTTCTAAACAAAGCATCAGACGAAATTTCATTCTGTGTGGGACTTACTCAGAGCAAATAACAACACGTAAACATATTTTCATTTTCCTTAAGACTTGACCGAGTTTTTCAATTGAAACAGAATATTTAAGGTTACATTATATTGGTATACACCGATACACGTTGGTGCTCGTTGGGGCTTCTTTGCACAGCGCAAATTGAATAAACCTTGAAAAACGATTTCGAAAAGGCAATCTGTCCATATACCGAGTCAACATCCATACGCAAGACGAATTTAAATCAAGGTTAATATGGTATATTATATACTGTATTTGGTATTAATTTTCATTTTTATTACATTCGTATTGTTCAGAGGCAGTTCTCACGAAGTCTTGCTATACATGATATAGATATATGCAAATCTTTATACATATTATATCAAGATATTTATGAGATCAATAATGAAATCGCATATAATTTAAAATATTAGTTTTGTTCAAATAGTGTTTGAATATTAAATGTAGTTCCCTTAGCAAAAACCAATAACTAAAGACGAGCCAAAAATTAGCACGTTACACTCCCGCGCATTGATTGCCGTGTCGACATTTAAAACCGGTTATATAGTCGTACACACGTAACCATGGGTAGTGTTACAAACGAATTTATAGTTTGTAGCTTTTTATTTGAGCACATATTTCTAGAAACCTCATATTTCCAATCATGATATATTAAATTTTATTTAGTAATAGCTTCGAAATTCATAACTTGTATTCACTTTTGCAATTGCTATCGCTTTTGAATTGAGTAAATCCTTCGTCTCACATTTGTTTTTGTCTTCGAATATCCTCTAAAGTTCCACTATATTTCTCAACGATATAATGCAGTGTATAAACAAATCTGTAATTAGTGTTATCTGGTTAACATTTTTTTGCTAACTATGCTAACTGTGAGATTGGTGTTACGCGTTATGCCTGTCGCGAACGCATTTAGTTGTTTCGAAGAATATTAAGTTGAATCAATAAAGAAACAACAACGTCTATCGACATTATTGCTTCACTCTATTAGTTACAATTTTAATAATATCGTAATGTGTATTTTGTAACTTCAAATAGTTGCCATTTGTATTTAGTTGCACTTATGATTTTTATATCCAACGGCATTATTTTTTACATAATATTTATCATGTGTAAACATTTATTTATTTTATTATGTATTAATGTAAGCAATAAACGTGCAGAAGACGTGTGAATTATATTAAAAAGTAACTAATTGAAAAAAAATCTATTTAGTAAATGCATATGTATCTATTACTCGTAATACTCTGTCAGTTAAGGATATTATTTAGTTCTCCTCTCTTATAGTTAATAAAATCTACTATTCAGTTTCCATAATTGTCAGACTCTTCTACCAAGAATTCATCTGTTTCTTTCAGTGTTGTACCATTTCAGTACGTCGATTTCTAAAGAATCTCAACAATATTTGGATAACCTTGACTTTTAAACAGTGCAATAAATCGATGGTTAAAAAATGTCACAAGGCAGTGAAACTTTGTTTTCTTTCGTTCACTTTCGCTGCTATTGTTCACAAACTATCATTTGTTACAGTTAAAATTATTATGCTAAAATATTACATTTGGTATGCTTGAACGTGCATTGTGTGATTTTCAGAGTGGACGAGTACAAATGTAAAAAACCTTTTAGTGAATTTATAATTATAACCCGTTAGTAAGTCTTATCTTTTCATATATATAAATGCTTGTTGTGTTACTCTTTTACTGTTATTTTCTCCATTTTCAATGTTATTTGTATTGTTCAACTGTATTGAAGAATTATGTGGGAATGACATCGAATGATCATGTTTGCATTCTTTAAAGCATACTAGTCCTCCTTCATATTTAATCGTACGATTGAAACGTCAATTGCAGAAGGATAAATTTGCAGATTAAATTGTCTAGTTATGGATACCTTTGTAAAACGGTTGGTTTATCGTGTATTGACCGTCGCTAATGCGTAGGCTCGACTTATTACACATACAAAACCAGTTCTTGTTGACTCAATAGTTCGCAGAAATATTCATAGTTATCTATAATAGCACTTATTATAATTATGTCCTCAATATACATTTCAAAATCGAAATCTAGCACCCTTTAATACCTCCCAATATTTCTTTTACCTACTTGAAATAAATGAAAGAATTCAAGTACGATACACACATTTGTTGGTGATATGTATGTTTTTAACCGACTTCAAAAAAAGGAGGAGGTTTTTAATTCGACTGTATGTTTCTTTCTTTTTGTATGTTTGTTACGCGATTACTCCGCCAATTATGAATTGGTTTCGATGACTCTTTTTTGTTTGGTAGGTTATACTTCAGAGGTAGTCCCATTTAAATTTCACCGGTATTGGAGTTTGGACTTCGAAGATACACCAAATAATAACGCGACGTGGTTATAACCTTTATTCATATTGACGATGATGATCTTGTATATCGTTGTGCTCCAGAATTAGAAAGAAGTTAATTGCAGACCTGTCCTAAATATTTATTTAGGGCAAGATCACACAAAAGAGAGAGAAAAAAAACACTGAAAAGTACAAAATAACTATGCTTTACTAATCAAAACTCAAGTACAATATAAATAGATTTATAAGTACGATACACATACCTCTATAATTAAATTTGTCAGTTACTGAAGTCGGTACCAAGTCTACCAACCTAATAAATTTCTATTGTTGCACATTGATTTGGCACCGACTTCAGTAACTGTCAAATTTAATTATATATGTATGTGTATCGTACTTATAAAGCTTCTTTTATTTTTAATGATGACTTAAAATATGGTTCGTATGAAGCAACGGAAGTACACGTGTCATATCATTTACATTTGATACTTAAGGAAGCTGTTCCCACATTGTTCCTTAAATATTATAGAAGCCCACAAAACACCTGAATCTGTGAAGAACTATCAGTATCCTTATTTCTCTATTGAATTTAGTGAATCACTTCATAATCTATTTTAAATTCCTTGTGTTCCAACCTAATATTTGTTCTGTGTTCTCCGGGTTGTTTGTCAGCACAAACAGAGAAGTATTAATGTACAACATGTCTAATTATATTTATGTCTATTGCTAACGAGTTCGTTTATTATGTCAGCATTCGGCTCAAGGTACGAAGTGGGTGTGTCCGTCGCGACTTGTGCGTAGTTGACGACTAATTCATTTGTCCAGCTTCATTTATTAATTACATAATAAAATAGTGTGTTTGCATCTCATTTAAGAGTCTGCCTGTTAAGACTTTTTGTATTTGGTGACCTAGATCTTTATACTTAAGAAGACTGAAAGATATTTGGATGTATACAATTTCAACTCTTTATTTTAAAATCCTCGAACGAAAACACGCTTGGAGAAAAAAATCTCTATAAAAAAAGTCTAGATAAATCTGTGTTGTGCACAAAAATTTAATCGGATCTCCGAAATTCTACAGGATTTAATTTAACGATTTTTTACGATGTACACAATAGACAATAGGTATATTAAATAATAATGAACTATAGGTAATTATAATAACCCAAATTTTTCAAACTTTTTCGTTTTTAATCAGTTGTAAAATGTTTTTATGCAAATTACTAGTATGTTCAAAAATAAATTTTGAAACCTCTCCGGTCTGAAATATGATCAAACCACAACTGCCTTTCAGCCATATTACTGGTATTATAGCGAGGAGGGGAAGATCATATTCATTTGCGTTGAAGTGCATAGGCCGACTATCGATGATGATATAACGATTTATGTTCTTATGTAGTATGTACCATCTAATTAGAGATCCAAAACGAAAATAATCTATAACGGAACTCTTGTAATTTCGTCATGTCTGTCTGTCCTTATGTCCGTATTTCACAGGCCGTTTTTCCGTAACCTTTACACCTACTGGCTATCTTAATATTAAACCTACTTAGTTTCAGTTTGGTACGGGTACGTTTGGTGACCCAACCCAGAAATCTAAAAGTTGAATTAATGGGTATTTTGGATCCAGTTTTTTAAGTTTTTTTTTTCATATGTCTTGAACTTTTCCGAAATTACTATGGAAACCTCAATCTAACACGTTTTTTGTTGGGTTTGTAATTGGTTTTTACCAAAAGTATTGTTTTGATCTATAATGTGTGAAGTGTTAAATAATGTTGTGGGTAGATTAAGTATTTATTTTCTCACCGCCAGCCCTAAATGCCCTATAAAAATTACTTGGACATTATAGTTACATATTTATTTCTGATATTTGGCTGTCGCATGCGGACTGCAAGTTCGGTAGTAGGCGCCGTATTGCCCAGCAGCTAACAAACTAATAATTTTCCAATGCCATAAAGTGCAATATTTTGATTACTTTTTTGAATTTGGCGATTACAATTATTATAAAAATTAAATAAATAGGCGAAAATGTGTGAGGGAATGATGAGATTTGAGGAAGCGAAAGAAGTATGCAAGGACCGCGACGCTTTTCGCTCCGACCTCTTTGACTACCCCGCTAGGGATACGGCGTGAAGATATGTATATATGTATGTATAAAAATTATATTCTAGGAAACGAAGCAGAACTATATCTATGTACTGTTCAGTACAATTATTAGTGATTATGAGTTAATAAAATAGCGTTTCTTACGAGAGTATATATGATTGTCAGTCAGTTTAGTTGTGAGCTATTGTCGTTTCATGTTTCCTATCATTGTTCACAATCATTTAGTTGTCATGAAAATTAAAATGATTGATTATGTAGTCAAAGTCATTATTATAAACTTGCTTGTAAATTTATCTTTATGTTTAATAATTTATTTATATCATGACCAGTCAATACAAGAAATTATTGAACAGCGAGGCCTGTTATGAGCTTAAATTGTTAGGAATACATGTTTCTTAATATAACTACATAATTATTTGAAAAATTAAAACATCAACCAAAAACAATTTAGAAACCGAACGTGTGAGAGGTACTTACAGAATTAGTGTTCCGTTAAAACGGAGATAGTATACTCCCAACCACAAAACAAAGCTGGTTGTGTAGCTTTCTTTTCATGTACGAACACGCATATCCTCACGCTGCATCCCTGATGGGTAGTCAGAGAGAACGGAGTGCCAAGCATGAAGGAAGCGCGATCAACGGTCATTGCATTCTTCTTTGAGGAATCTTTCAAGATAATATTTAATATTTTAAGTTTGTGAATATTAACGTATATATACGAGTATTTGTATGTTTAATGATTTTAATAAATAACTTCGTAATAAAAAAAACATCTGTTTCAATATGCTGTTTTTTATGGAATTGTCGTTATTACGTTCACTATTTAATTAATTATTACGTATGGTTCATTACTTATTATTACGTAGGTATTGATTCTACGTACATAGTTGTTATTATACTCAAAAATGTTCACGAGTTTTTCTCTTATCGTAGTAATGCTTACAATTATTTTAATTTTTTTTTTGAAAGAAGCATAGTATTATATTCGACATTAGAAAATATCTTGTAACGTGTTTTTTTAAATTTTGAACTACTAGAAAACTAATGTAATTTATAAAGTATTATTACTGTGCACATACCAACGCACTACATATTTTCTGATACTACACTCGTGCATCAAATATTATAAAACAAAGTCGTTGTCCGCGTCTGTCTGTTTCTCCGCTTACTTCTAAACCACGCAACGGATTATGATACGGTTTTCACTATCATTTAAAGAATTTCTTCCGGAAGGTTTTTGTATAGGTTACATTAAAATAGTTCTGACTCGGGCAAACTCGGGGGAGTCACTAGTAGTAGTACAATATAATAACTCAATGCTTTATAAAACTTTAAAGAGCAAGCCTCGTTACGGCGCAATCAGACGACGCGAAATTTTCTTACGGTCGCCGCGTGGCGGGCACTCTGTTGATATGCTCATGTCTTTATTAATGGTGAATGTAAACTTTATTCACTAGGCAACAACATTCAAATTTCTGGGAACTACCCAAACGCGCGGTCTCCGCGCGGTTGTTCGCGGTCACCGCGCGTTCTAAAACTATCTTACCCTCGCATTCCATTCCTCTCTGGCCACTCCAGACAGAGTGAAGTTACTTGCGCATGACATGAGCTTAGATATATGTAGATATATATATTGCGTTTTGCTCTATTTTGCGGCGTCCGCGTTGTGTCTGTTCGAAGAAATTCGTGTCGAATAAACGCGCTCTTATAAGGAATATGTCAAGTCTATCTGGATTTCCTAAAAATAAAAATATTATAGTCTCTGAGTTGATTTTGTACATTTTGTAATGTATGTATGAATTCTCACTGGCTGTAAAAAAAAATTAAAAAAAAAAACTTAGCTATGCTTTTTACTGGTTCGTCTCTGTGCAGTGTTTTTACTAAAAATAATAACTTCGCTTTAAAATTTGTAATTCGTGTACCTACGTGCTAACATTTGAGTTTCAAAGACAAATAATCAATTATGGTGTCAGTTAATTTGAACAGATGTATTACCGATTTTAACAATGATTTAAAACAAAAAAATTGGTCCCTTTGTAATGTTACAACTATTGTTTTTAATTTTATGCCAGGGAAGCGTGCGATACTACGCCCTAACAATAACATAGAACAAATCATTTTTATTTCCAACGTGAATAAATATTTATTTTAATTCAAAAAATATGTGCGTCACAGTATTCGTATGTGATACTTATTATTTACAGATACTACAGTCCATATATACGTATAAATTTTTTATCACTAAGGCGTAAGGCTTTGTTTTACTCAAGCCGTTACAGCCCAGGGATAGGGCTTCTTTATCATAGTTGTATAGACAATGGGCTAACAGCTAACAACTTGACAGTATAGTCTGGTTCCGCCCTGTCATCTGTAAATCAAACTACTTTTTACTACTAGCTTTTATTACGTTACATTTACAGAACTGGCGTCAGTGTGATTTTGTACACTCAGGTATTACTTTGCGGAAACCCATTTCATGTGATGAATTCTCTCAACAAAGCGTCCTCAGGATATTCCAGAAATCAGACTCGGTCAACGATTTTCTTAAAACAAGCAAAAAATTATGTTGCTTTTACTTGAACTTATCGATTATAATAACATCTCCAAAACATGCTCCGACATTATATGACGTCATTGATCACGTAAACTTAATTAGGTAGCTACCTATCGTCGATCGAAAGCGAACGGTTAACATTTACATAATAATAATAAATTATTTATTCGAACTGTTGTCGTAAATTGACTACGATTAAATTGTGCTGTGACGTAACAATGGCAACACCAATTTGACAACTGCACATGTATCTATGCAAACCTAATGCAAACAGTTATTGTTGTGAAATGTTACGAAAAATATGTAAATACACCTCACAAAGACGTCATTATATTGTAACGTCAGTATTTATGTTTATTTGATTTGTAATAATTTTAATAAAGAAGAGCTTCCATTGAAGCGGAGCAATGCAGAACTAATTGCGGATATGTAGATTTTTTCACATCGCTTTTTCCTTGATTTAAGAGTTCATTCAAATTCAAAAGATTTTACTACAATATATTATATATCTACTGATAAATACCTGAAATGGAGTCTTAATCGAAATACCTTAGATACATAATCTATGCTGATCTCCATGATTATCTGATAAATCTTATACTTGATTCGTGCACTATTCATTAGTGATTTAGTACCTGTAATTATACGCACTACATAGATTTTGCGTAATAGTTAAATAGTTGACTGAAATAGTTATTCGTATTAGATATTGACTCTTAACTATGCTTCAAATACAATAGATACAAATATAAACCTCTAGCGAACATAAATACCAATTATCACTTTCTATCTTGATCCATAACGAAAGTTAAATTCCGTAATACAATTGATTGTAGCAAGGCGGTAGGTAATCCCTAATCACTCATTCTCCTATTAATATTTCTAAGTTAGGTTTGTATATTTTAAGGTTTTATATTGAAGGCGCATTTTTGGAATATGATACGTATAGACGATATAATATGATACATCCTTTTTTATCTTTTTCAAATCGTACACTTGATATGTAAGATTAGTATCATTATTAAAATTATTACAGTATGATTTTATTAAATTCAATTTGTATACTCTACGATAAGTATATAAAATTAGATTTCTAAATTGTAGATACGTATGTGTATATGTTTTTATCTAGATAATTTCACAACTTTTACGTAAATATTTTGGTATTTACTTCAATTTTAACCAACTTTAAAAAAAGGAGGAGGTTTTCGATTCGTTGTTTTTATGTTTGTTACTTCAGTGAAACTTCGTCATTTATAAACCGATTTGGAAAATTCTGTTTTCTCGTTTGTCCAATTGAAATTTCACTGATATTGGAGTTTGGACTTCGAAGATACACCAAATAACACCAAATACGCTAACTGTTTTATTTATATTGGTTATTCTCTTGTATGTCATTGCGCTCCAGAATTAGAAAAGTTAATTGTAGAACTTCTACAGATATTTATTTAGACCAAGATCACTCAAAAGGGAAAAATAAATAAAATTAAACCGAATTAAAAAAAACACTGAAAAGTACAAAATAACTATCATACGGTACAAATACCTTAATTAAATTAAATAATTAAATTAAATAATTAAATTTAACAGTTATTGCCAGTGCTAAATCAATGTGCAACAACAGAAAGTCTAAAACATTTTTTCGTCCTTTCTTCATGTGCTTGGGATGACCATACATACCTAAATGAACTTTATAATAATAATATTTTTTGTATTATAATTTAGGCATAACATATGTTTTAAAATCACTGGTACAGTTATTCCTGTTGCTTTATCTTTTTTTTTTACACTGTTCCAATGGACGTATAGCCTAACCACGCTGCATCGTATACATGGCTTAGTAGCTGTTAATCACGTGATCGGTCCGTTGCCAGCCAACGTGCAAAACCAGGTCTATTTATAGCAGCCTGGGCTCCGTTTTATACTATAACTTAAGAGAAAACTGTCTAACCGGTTTTAAGTGCCGTGTTTTTGTAATAACATGTATAAAACTTACACTTATTACCATACTAGTTCAACTCACTGTTCCGTTCGCGTGAATGGAATTCCACGTTTTCTATTTGCATTAGCCCTATGGTAATCTTTTCATATATCTCACTATCATTTCTTCTTGCACTATTTATTTTTTACATTTATTTTATATCATTACTACCTATATTCGAGCGCTCGGTACAAGAGTATAAGGTAATTAACCGAATCTAAACCTGAGATTCTTCGTTGAGAGTTGAGAAGCAAAATACTCGACAAAAAATATGAATAGTTTCATAAACAAAATAACACGGGAGCCAATAGTATAAGGAATTTTTAAATTGTTTTAGTCCGGATTTAGAAAATTTAAAAAATTTCGTGTTTCTTTACCTTGAGTCTAATTATGTAACTTCCATTGCCTGAAAATTTATATTAATTTAACATTTTAGCCTCTTTCATAAACGTCTGGTGGAGAAAGAGAATGCCGGTATGATGAAGTACTCGTATAATATGTTCATTTCCTGCCAATGGAATAATATGGGGTAATATGTACTTAAATGGGTGTAAGAATGTGTCTATGTGAGTATAAAAGCAATGCAAGGCAATAGAATGCAACTGTCACACATTTAGTCTGATCTTGTTAAAGAAAGCAAGAAGATAATAACTGAAACACAAGATCGATTCCATGTTAGTAGCACGAAGCGAATAATTATTGTTCACAAAAAAACAATACATATTACATATGACGTAAAATGATGTTCTTTTGTTCAGTGAAGTCGTTTACAGTTTTTGTCGACAAACTTATTCGAATTATGGATAAGTGAATTTTATTATATTTACCTGTAATGGTCGAAATAACAGGTTTAGTTTGAGTTATTATTCTATAAGTTTTACGTCAGTATACCAAATACAATAATAATAATAATACAAATTAAAGAATAGGTCTCTGGCATATGGATGGATATACAAACAGAAATTTTATTTATAAAAAATAATGTTACGCAAAGATTACGTAACAGTAAATATACATTCAATTTCATTGAAAGATCTCCTATTTTGTTCATAAGGAACGCAAATCTTACATCCGTATCTGTGTTAGTATTATGTATGTTTGTAGTTCCTCTGGTAGTATTAAATTTTTACCAAGTATAACATCGGCTTACCGTTAGCCCTATATAGTCATTAGGGCTATCAGTAGGCTCTACGCTAATAGGTGACAATGTAAATATCACAAGGCTAGTGATCTTACAACCCTGTAGCACAGGACAGAGAATAAGGTTACAATGTTCTCCGCCTGTCGTAAGAGGGAACTGAAGTGGCATTTGAGGTTCTGATCGTCCGTCAATGCGGACGAGAGCCGGAAGAGAGAGAAAGAGATGGTTCGCGTTGTCTTTACATTGTGAGGGTGCAAGGGAGACACTGTAACCGTCCCCTCGAAAAGTGTTTTGGCAGTGTGAGAGGGTCTTTTTTGCGTTTCGTAGATAATTCCGGAGCCCTTCGATAGCGCGCCGAAGACCATCACCGTAGGAAATTTGATGGGTAAAAGTCCCTTACCTCTAGGGGACTGGGTACCAAGGGTTACCAACCGTTAAAATATAGTATTGTACTATATTTCGGGTCTGCTTACTACGAGTATATGCTGTTGAATAAATATATAGTATGCAATAATACTATATTTCAGTGATCAATCTTTATTTTGCATCACCGAAACAAATACTAAACCAATTCCTGACTTACAATTTATGAACATTACCTTTCGTTTCGACTGATGCGATGTCCGATGCGCTTGTAACCGAACGCTCCTCTGCCTTAAAAGGATCTTTCTACATTAATTTAAAGACATAATACGATAAAGTATATGACACTTTTATTGGACACAAAAAATTGTTAATTATATAAGAAGGGCAAAAAATATAGTTTTTTTTTTAAATAAAACCTGTACCTACTATATTTTTTATAGCTTATTCTGGAAATACTATAGTCAGTCGAAGAAATGTTGGCCTATGGGTACACGTGTGCAGGTTTCTCTTGTATTATTAATGAAATCGAAATGCGGAATGAGCATCCCTGTCAAGCTTTATCCATATAACTTTTTGTGGCCAGTACAGCATGGGACGTAAAAAGGTTTTTCGATGGAGTTAAGAATGGTAAGTGACATGGTGTTGTAGGTCAATAGACTACAGCAGGGGTTCCCAAACTTATTTTGTCTACTGCCCACTTTGAGAATAAATTATTTTTAGCGCCCCCATTTTTTCACCTACTGAAAAACCACTATAACTTCAAATTAAATTAATTAATTATTGTGAGCTATATTAGCGGAGATTAAACATTAATTCCAAACGAGACTTTTACTATAACCCGCAAGAGTTAACTTGAAACCTGAGCGCAGTAGGTAATACACAACGGCGCTCAGGTCTCAAGTTAACTCTTACGGGCTACACCTACCAATGAGAATTATTATTGAAACGCAACTTTATAGTATTCAAACAGAGTATCTTTTATTCAAAATAAAACAAATATTATCGATCCTTATATAAAAACTAATGTGAAGGATGAATCTGATGCTGTTTAATAAGTTTGCTGATATCAGGTTCCAATTTACTCAAGAACAGTCGCAAGTCGCCACGTTTGGTAACATGCAAACGATTTCTCTTTTTAGTAAGCAGTGTTGCCACAGCACTAAATCCACGTTCACACAAATATGACGATGGGAATGCTATCAAGAATCACTGAACGATTGACCACAATCCTGGGTACGATTGCGGGATCGGTTTTTGTAGCCAAAATTCTTGGTAACCATTTTTGAACTTGATTTTTTTTCTTCGTTTGTTGTCAATTCTATAAGTTCTTCTTCCAGCTGAGGTGACATTGCTGTGTTGACATTTGAAAACGGATCCAACACCCAGTCTGGTATTTCCAAGTTCAAAATGTCCTGGTATCGTTCGGTGAAGTCAATGTTGAGGTTTTCCAAATGTTGGCAGTAGGCAAACAATTCGTCGTTACTGCATGATACTGATAAATTCGGAATATTGTGAAATTCACGTCTGCCCATATTCTTTTTGTGTAGAAGCAGTTTGGCTGCGAAAGCAGCAACGACGTTTTTTGTTTTAATTAAATTTAGTTCATCGTCTTGCAGTTGGAGATTCATGTCGTTGAACAATTTATACAGGTCTGTCATGTTAGCTATATCATTCTTTGATGTAATGAGCTTGTTGTGCAATTCTGTATCTTTAGTTTCCAAGAACTCTATAACAGAGTCAAACGGGTTGTAAAATCGAGTCAGACAATTACCTCTTGATAGCCAACGAACTTCAGTATGAAACAACAAACGGTTGAAATCCTCGTCATTAGTAACACAAAGCTGATGAAATAATCTATCATTCAAAGAGCTGTTGCGGATTTTATTGACTGCTTTGATGACATATTGCAGTGATTGAAATAGTCGTTCAATTAAGTTTCTAGCAACCAAATGTTGTCTATGAATAACGCAATGTACAGCAAGGACATCTGAAATTTTATTTTTTAAGTACGCTATGAAGCCTTTATGGCACCCTGTCATAGCCGGAGCGCCATCCGTAGCAACTGATATAATATTTTTCAAGGGAATCTCTTTCTCATCACAAAACTTTTCCAATGTATTGAATATGGTTTCGCCTTTTGTATCAGTCTCTAAATTTCTAGCAAAGAATAGTTCTTCACATATTTTCTCATCTTTAATAAACCTCACGTAAGACAGCAACAATGCTTCATTAGTTGGTAAAGTGGACTCATCGAGCTGAATTGAGAATTGACTTGTCCTCAGGTGGTCACACAATGATCCTTCAATGTTTTCAGCCATTTCATCAATTCGTCTTTGCACAGAATTATTACTCAAAGGAATTTTTCGGATAATATCTGAGGCTGCTTTATGAAGCACAGTAGTTATTACTTCCTTTATTGCTGGCAAAATTAACTCTTCTCCGATGTTGTGTGGTTTGCCTTTTTGAGCAATTAACAAAGAGATATTGTACGAAGCTCGAAGTCCGTCGTCATCTTGCTTAGCAGCCGCCGAAAATAGTTTTGCTACACTTGGCTGAGTATTATGCTTCTTCTCTAGGTCTTGAAAATAAGCTACATTCTTGTCTTTCTTATCTGGATGCATTTTATTCAAATGATCTTGCAGTCTTGAAGGCTTCATTGCTTCATTCGAAAATGTTTTTAGACATAGAAGACACAAAGGCGACGATGGGTTTGTCGGATTTTCAATGAATCCGAATTTAATATATTCCGCACAGTATTGCCGTCTCTTCTTTTTTTACTTCCGACATTGTTTTGTTTTGAGAAATACGTAAGTAAGTGTTGAACTTAAGTACTGCTCACTGCTCGTCTATTGCGCGCGAAACCGCAAATGAAAAAAAATAAATATTACGTTGTTTATATAGGATTGCATAAGCAGCACGCACCGACAGGAATAAAACAAACATGCATAAACTCGTTTATCTCATTCGACGCTCAATCGTACTGAACAAGTCAGAACAAGTATTCTATGAACCAGCCGATTGATACAGGAATGCACAATTCGGGTTATTTAACAAAAACTTGTTAAAACAATTGCACGCGGTCTATTATCTACGAAAATTACCTATCTGGGAGTACTAATAACTATTAAAACGCGAAAGTGTGTCTGTGCCTTTTTATTTGTTTGTTTGTGTCTACTTTCATTTCGAAACGGAACGACCGATTGACATGATTTTTATTTTGTATATTCAATAAAACAGGACAGATATATGATCTACGCGGAGAGAAATATCGAACCGAGTTTGAGCAATATTTTAATTAATATTAGTTGATGTTCACAAGTTGTAGTTGAGAGTCGAGAGCTCATGCAGTCGTTGTCTAAGATCCTAGCTAAATGAAATTACAAATCACCCCCCAGGCCTCTACACAACGCCCCCTTTTTTTTCTGGGTCTCTTACCGCCCCCCTTTAGGCCTGCAGCGCCCACAAGGGGGCGTTATCGCCCACTTTGGGAAAGGCTGGACTACAGTAACATTTCTTTAAATTCCATCTATTCGAAAAACGATGATTGGTTCTTCGATAAGTGCGACCAAAATAGGTTTTTTATCAGGGCAGAAATTAATTTGAATAAGAAACACGAATAGTGTTTCTTACTGTTTCTGTACGTGTTAAATTAAAATATTGTATGAAAAATGTGGCTAATTACGCGCGCCGCGCACCAGAGAAAAAAAAAATAGGAACCTTTGTACGCGGACTATTTGGCGGGAACGGGAGAAGTGAGGTTGTCATTTTATGTGGATGTTCTATTTTTTACATTTTTTGGAGTTTTAAAGTACAACAGTGACAAATGATAGTATAATGTGTTTTAAAGTTCTGTGAAAGTGAAAAGAATGG
Organism: Zeuzera pyrina; assembly: GCA_907165235.1. Classification (NCBI taxonomy): domain Eukaryota; kingdom Metazoa; phylum Arthropoda; class Insecta; order Lepidoptera; family Cossidae; genus Zeuzera; species Zeuzera pyrina. Next base: position 3,951,444 of record OU015617.1, read on the forward strand.
AAGAGATCTAAATAAACATGTGTAGCTGAACTTTTCGCTCTCCTCCAAGAAGTCCTTTGTAATTTCAGTAAAGCATACCTACTATCACTTTACTGAAGGAGTGTTAGGGACTTAGTTTATTTATCTATTTTCTGCTGAAGACATCGGTTATATGGCCGCATAGAGCTTTTTCTTTACCTTCCCTCGAAGGGAGAACCGTACCAAAAAATAAGGAACCTTTGTACTTATCGAACAGCGTCTCTTTTTTATTTTTCTCATAAAGGGAAATTTCAGTAGAGTGTATCACTCGGTAGTAAAATTATTCTGCCGGGACGTACATCGAATCAATCGCTGAGCTCAGGATGGTATGTACATTACCTAGAATCTCTCGCTACGCTCGCGACTCTGCTCTTGAATCCTTGTCTCCGCTCTGGATTCAAATTAGCGCTTCGCTGTAAAACTATTATTTTATTTCCGTGTCCCAATCTACTATTTAGCACTGATACGGTGCATTTTCATTACATAGTAGTTTGTTATTGTTATGATAATTTAGAGAGGCTATGGTACTTAGAAGAGAAAAAAATGCGCGCGGTAATTAAGTGGTTAACTCCATTAGGTTATATTATGTATATAATGACTTAATGATTGCCTTGCTATGTCATTCATAAAAACTGGAATGAACATAATGGTTATGGAACTTTTTATAATCACATCATTGTAACCTTCGTTTGTCACACTGTAACGAACACTTGTGACCTGTATCAGCTATTTTTAAATATTATTCACAATACTTTCATAGCAAAAACGGTAGATTTAGATTTTTTTTAATAATGTAGCATATTGTGGAAGCAAATATCGTTCAAAATAATATTACCAGACTTTGTTATTTGATGATGATGTGATGAACTTAGTGGTTCTTGACAGGCCAAAGTCTATAAGTAGGTTATAGAGAGCTGCTGGTATACCTCTCGTACTTACTTCTACAGCATATAAATTAGCCACATAACCGTTTTTAGTGGATTCATTTGTTGTGTCACAATATTTCTTTGTTTCCCGTGGTACTATTAGTTCTACTAGTATTGTGTGTTTAAGTGTTGTTCCAAATTTCAGTTCAGTGGGTGTAAAGCTGACGGAACAAATCGCCTGTGACATACGGATATACATTCATATATAATATAGCGAAGTTACATAAGCAAATTTGGCTACGTAAGAAGTATAGCATAGAAGTTCCGTTTCAGCCAAACTAGCTAAAAATAACCATTTTTGACCGCTTCGGTATTTTTGTTCCTGAGTGATATTTTATTCAAACAATTTGTAGGTTTTACCTAACAGTCGTTAGAACTATGCGGGCGTGACATTCACGTACATACGTCATATTATGTAAGTACATAGACTGGCTTTAGTATTAGGCCAGCCTGTGATACCGAGAATATTCTAGTGCTTTTCGATTCTCCACTATAACTAAATGTACATACATACATAGATACATACATACATATCTTCACGCTGTATCCCTAACGGGGTATTCAGAGAGGGCGAGCGTCATGCTTCGTGGTCCTTAATACATCTTTCGCTTCCTCAAATCTCATCATTCTCCTCACACATTTTCTCTTAAGTATGCGAGTGCTTTTGACATATCCGTCAGCTAACATTCTATTTATTTGATCTTCGTAAGTCAGCCTTGGTCTTCCTTGGCTTCTTTTATTACTCGCTTTCGCTCTGTGGATTTTCTTCGTCTGTCTTTCATCACTTATTCTTTCTATGTGCCCGAACCATCTAAGTCATAACTACTTATATATATTTTCTTGGTAAACTCTTTGTATAATTATTATTATTCGGACGTGAACTTGATATAGGAGAATGGTCAAGTGGTGATCCAGTATCCAATTAGCTCCTTATTTAACACTTAGAAATATATTAAAACGTTAACTAATGAAAATAATGTGATTTAACAACATCATCACTATTGCTTTCTTTGGACGCACATAGGCACGTAAGGTACACGGATGTATAGTGGTCATAGAGGGGTTTGTTTTTCCTTTTCGGGAACGGTCCCTAAAAACTGAAGATTGGGATATTTCCTTTATTAAAATTCTTAGTAATATTCTTAATAATTCAAATTCTTCCTTCTTGTTAGTATGCCATGATGACTAACTGTAACTGTAATTGTTTTTACAATTAGATTTTGCACAACACTGAGCATAGGTCTAGCCACAGACAAACAGTTTGTCTGTGGGTCTAGCACTCCGAAGTGCGCGGATTCGAATTCTGCAATGTGACCACATGACAGACTTTTTTGTTTTTTTTTTTTATATGCAATCAAACCTAAAGCCACCGAGCAAAGTTTGGTCGATCAGGTACTGCATACTATGTAGGTAGGTAGTTAATTAATTCGAACAGGTTGAAAATTAACATATTATTGTAATTCGGAATATTGAATGTGTTGATACAACAAAACTGTAACATAATGGTACAAGTATTAAAATTAAGAATATAATAAAAAAATAAAGGATTTAAATTAAGTTAAAGTGTTTAAATTAAGTTAAAGTATTAAAATTAAGAACAAAACCGCGAGATAATGATATAAGTATTAAAATTGAGAATGTAATTATATATCACATCTTTTAATATTGTAATGTATATGTAAATTGTTACTTTGCGTATTAATACATTTTTACACTTAAACATTTTTTTTCTTATTTTAGGTAACAATATTTTATATTCTGGTCCCCAGTCCGTGGTCTAGATGCTGGCCTTTTTATTTTAAAAAATTGGCGGGGTTATTACCTAAACATTTGCAGACAGTGACAGCCACGCGATCATTGCGCCACCGATGACTAATTGTAATAAAAAATAGGTACCATATATGACGAATGCGAATCTATAATTCTATGACCATAAAATGCACTTTTCGCGGTAGTTTTAGCGCCACTATACAAATCACATTACACATATTCTCGTTTTGACAGCAGATATCGCGCGATATTGGCTGTCGTATGCTGACTGCAAGTTACGTAATAAGCGTGCGGAATGTCACCAACTTTTTAGTGGTTTCAGAGAACAAAAAATTAATTATAATATATAATTAATTTATGTCAATACTAATATATAAATCAGACTGCGATCAAATTTTTTGTATGCATTATGCATAGAAGATACTAGACCCGGAATTTAAAATAGAGTTGCAACGAATATTCGGTTACTATTCGGTATTCGGTATATTCGGCTTGTTTTTTACTATTCGGCCGAATACCAAATACCTAAAAACAAGAGAAAAAGTAGCAAAAAACACAGTAAATTAATCGTGTAAGTTTTATTATGATAATACGGAACATATATTCTAAATTCGCGAAAGCACCATTTTTTGCTTATTTTTCTAAAAGATCAAAGACTAACATAATAAATTATTTTTATAAGAGGTCAAAAAGGCAACAGTTGAAATTAAACCTTTGTCTATTTATAATGCAATTTAGTCATTATTAAGTAAAGGCTAACAAAATCAATTAAGTACCCACTTAATATTTGCAAATCAAAATGAAATTAAGTTTTTGAAAGTTAATCAAACTGAACTGAAATAAACAATAACTTTCATCATTGATAAATTGAAATTATAATTCATACTGTTCCAAAGTTGTTACATACAACCCGTACAAAACAAAACACTGCCAAGAATTAACTAACCCGATCAGCGAAACGTAGTGACAACAGGCCAATCATTGATCCGAGCGCGGTCCTTGCATCAAAGCGGTTTTCTCACCAATTTTCGCCTGGGTAACGCACCTAGCGTTACCCAGGCCGAATAGTTTGGCCGAATATTTGGCTATTCCGCCACGTATTCGAATATTCGGTATTGGGCCGAATACCCATACGAATATACCTATTCGTTGCAACACTAATGGGAAAGGTTTTTGAACTTTGCCAAATATCCATTCGTACGGAAAGTAAACTTGCGATCGAAAAATCGGTCCATTAAATACTTATCGATTAGATTATTAAACATGTATTTGTGTGTGTGTCATTGTGTCTGTATCTAAAATTAAATATTTACGTTTTTTTTAAATATAAGTAACTTCATGACATATTCCGATTGCTTATGTTATGATGAACTGAAAAACAAATAATCTTGCCAGTAAGTTTGTAAGCACTGTAGATTCAGATTGAATCTGACCTTAGCGTTTACCTTGGTCGCAGGCTAAGACTATATCTAATGTTTAAACCATAGAGATAAGAATACGTTATTTTCTATTTGCCTATAAGTTGTAGATGTTATTTTTATACAGTTTACAATGTATTATGATGTTTTATATAGGTAACTAGATGTTGCCCGTGACTTTAATCACGTAGTCTTTTATTTACTAAAATAAAAAATTTAGAAACCTTCGCGGGCGTACACAGAACAACTCATCAAAGTTTCATCACATTCGGATCAATAGTTTAGGAATGCATAGAGGACAAACATATAAAGAAACATTCATTTTATTTATATAGATATATTGTATAAAGTATGTAATTTTAATAAACAAAATGAAGAATAAATAAATCTATTAAAAAATAAAGACTTCCCCCAACGCCGTCCTTTCCCTCTACGTTGCAACCTCTTGCCATACCTGCGGACACTATCCAGGTCGTCCCGTTACTCCTCCTAGGTCAGCCTTTGCGTCGGTCTATCGTGCGGTGTGTGAAGAATGACGCTTTTGGAACATCTATTTAATTTCTTACACCCTAACCCTAAAAAATATATGAAGAAAACAAAAATATTTCACTCGCTGACCGTTATCTCAACTCTGTAGTGTCATTGATAACAAGCAAATTACGGAAGCAATGTCATTCTACTTAAGTTACGCAAAGGAGAAAGTGCTGGAGTAATTGGCTTACCTACTCGCTTTTGTAACGACGAAACAAAATATAGAAAATAGTTGTCGAGAACTCAAAATGAAATACTGCTTTAGAATATTATATGCCAGTTTTTAGTCCTATGTCACCAACACTAATTTTGTAGAAGAAAAAATAGTCCGGAAATAGCCACTTACTATTTGCAACTTTAATGACCTCAAAACATGTATGTATAATAAAAATATTTAATAATTTAAGAAGAAATATTGTGAAGTTGACATTCAAGTTATATTATGTTAGACTTAATTACTTACAATTTTCAATTGAAACAAATTTCGAGTCTTTTTCTAAATCTTTTAATTGTATTATATGTATGTATATGACATAATAGATTTATTCAAAGATGAAAGTCACCGTTTAAAAAGTTGTCAATTCTCAGGGTGTCTAACAGCCTGATCGCATTAAATTAAGTTATATTGAACGGTACTGTTTTCGGATGACATTTTATTTTTATAAAACGATTCTGCAGCGACATCTTTTGTGACTCCTGGCAATTATGAAGCAAAGACCACGGTGTCGTTACTTATCGGTTAATTTAGTTATTGTGTTCTGTTTTTGGTTTTCAACCGCATCGCCTCCACCGGCGGAGGAGAGAACGTCACCCACGACACTCGTCAGGTTTCACGTTTAGAAGCTTGATCACGTCGTACTATATGTATACACGCGAGCCTTAAGCCATATTGTAAACTTGCCACGTAAACAATAGGCACACGAATCGGCCTTCAGAGGTCAAGCTGGCGGCGGCCGGGACCGCTGGAGGAACAGCCCGCACCCGAATAGGAAGTCCGTTGACGCACGCAGGTGCGGAAAGTCCCCTGGCGACGTCCTGAGCCCGAGGTTCACCCTCCATACGAGGTATCCTGGAGAAGAGATCTGGAGAAACCCTCAGGCGGTCGACCATCTGGCTTGCCGCCTTTTGTGCTCGCCCCAACGCGACCGATGACGCTGTAAAAGCCACTAGGGCTAACAGCAAAGAGGTTTTTTCGTTGGTTCAAGTGCCACAATACTCAGTCGGCGTAGAGTTCGGCTAAGTACCTATGGGGACTTTTCCCTTCTCAGATACAAAAAAAATCTCATCTGTTTTTAGTGACGGCATTTTTAGTAGGGAGACTGTTATGTTGCAGAGAAGAGATCACTTGTCCTTATTTTTTAATAGATGTCTAACTGCATTTCTTACCTGTTCCTCTCACAGTTTATAATGAGATTTATTTGAATAAATATTCTTAATTCAAATGACAACGTATCTATTTGCAGATAACTTTAATGCCAGTAAGCCTTCTCGGACAAACAGTATAGAGAGAAATTCAATTGTATAAATTGAATCGTTCGGGCGCAGTATTCACTGGAGAAAAATTATTTAACTATTATCAGTTACCAAGCATTTTATTTATTATGAAATAAAGATAAATTTTTCACAGTTTTCATCGATTTTCGAAATTTTTATAGGTTCCTTAGTGCAAATGGCAAAAACAGTTTTTCTGTCCTTTCTGTCATGTCTGACCGCATGTTACAACATACATCTGATTTATTTCGTCATTTCACACCTATTGGACTCTTAACTTAGCACAGAGAAGTAAATTAGTATAAACATAAATACGTATCTTCACGCTGTAGCCCAATGGGGTAGTCAAAGAGAACAGAGTGTCCAGCGTCGCGGTCCTTACATACTTCTTTCGCTTTCTCAAATCTTCATTCTCCTCACACATTTTTCCTTAGGTATTTGAATGTTTTCGACATTTCCGTCAGCTAACACTCTGGCTATTTGATCTTTGTAAGTCAGCCTTGGCTTCTCTTACCCACTCACTTTCGCTCTGTAGATTTTTTCGTCAGTCTTTTATCACTCATTCTTTTTATGTGCCCAAACCGTCTATATTCCTTTCTTCATTTAACACTGTCGTTCAACCCTGTCATACTGCGTATTAAATTAGTAACCCAAGAAAACAAAAACGAGGACAAAAAATTAAATAATAAGTATTTTAGACTCTTTTTTGTGATTTAAAGTTTATTTATTTGCTTTAACTTTTTTCCGCATTTACTGCAGAATCCTGAGCTAATTTATGACCTATACGTTCTCAGGCGTTCGATATAAATGTTGTAAAAGTATATTGATACAATCTGCCTGATATAAAAGTCTAGAACAGTTATATAAGTGTAGGGTTACTACGAGGCCAGCGGCAAGCGTGACAGCCATACGTCATAATAAAATCATGTGATACATATACCTGCATATAATTCCCACTGCCTCGGAATTTCAATTATTATTAAATGAAAACGGATGCAGGAAATTCAGTCAAGTATCATTGTTAATGTCCTTTTTCTAAGCCATTTACCTACGTATGTAATATTATCATGTGATCTAATACAAAACTCATTTCTATCTATAAGTTGTACTAAGCGGAAGCACTAAGTGAAAATGAAGGAATCTTTATAAGATCAGTTGTCACGTGGCCGTCCGCTTGTTACCAGATTTCAATTTGAACACTTGAGTTATACATTGTATACGATTGAGGCAAGTTTAGAGTTCCTAGTTATCACGCGACAAAAATCAAATGTCACCTCGGGGGGGCCGTTGACGTCTTGCGTGTTAACGCGAGGGCCCTTTGTGGGGTCTGTTCGATTGCACTACACCCCGTTAGTGCTACACTTGAGCGGGGGCCTTTCACCCGCTCTGCATTACACCGATAAGCACACACCATTTCAGACCTTCAGCTGATCAAATCGCAGGTCCGTCATAACCACTTAAGGACCGGCCCCCACCCGTGTAGGTTCTCGACTGCACGCAGGTAAGTGCACAAATTCCCGGCGACAACCTAAGCCGAGATTTCGGGCCTTAGGCTTTGTCATTCTTTCCGGACGGAGCGCCTTCCGCTTCACCCCTTCGTGTCGGGCTAGCTGCGACGGCCTGTACGGTCAAGTGGCGAGAGCAGGGTTTTTTTCGTCGGTTCGAGCCCGACACTACCCGGATGGTCCTCACGTTCTCTCATGAGGTGTGAAGAGTGATTGGGTCTTCGTTCGGATTTTTGTCCCTTAACAGAAACAAAAAAAAAGATCAAAAGTTGACATAATAAACAGAGCGTTTTGTCAGAGAATATGTAGAAAAGAAACCGATTTCCGCCTCATGCTTAACGGAATTGCCTAATTGGATACGTAGGGTTGTTGCATTAGTTGTGAGATGCGGAAAACATCTCGTTTAGGTTTATATATTTAGTACGTACATAATAATTAAAAATTTTTCGTGTTTGTTATAATTCGTTCGTTCATGCGATTTACACATTTTCGTTATTCGGGATGATGTGAAGAAATGTATTAAAGACAAACGGAAGCGGTCACATGTTTGAGGCGCGCTCTTCCGTCTGGCGCAGTGGCGCTACAATCAATTACCCGTATTCGCCCAAAATATTGCTGTTGGGTACGTGTGCCACGGCGCGCGCGTATTAGCACGCACACATATAAACCACGTATGCTAGCTTTCTATGAAGACAACTTACTGTTGTATTTATACTGTGGCTTCGTGCTGGAGTTATTCAAGTACGACACTCCTTTGTCGTACCTTGACGCAATTTTGTAGTAATACACAAGTCTGTACCACAATTTTAACAAAAACTTGATAACTACTAAAAATGCAGCAACGTTGCCGAATAATTTGTTCTCATATTTGAAATAGCAATTTTTACTCATCAAATGTCAAAAACTTGCTTTGTCATATTTGATTTGGCATATTACACTCAAAGAAAATGTAAGCTTGCAGCAACTTTGTGCTTATCTGAGATTCAGTCCATTTTCTAAGAAAGTATGCGTAGCATAGATATTGTTGTTTATCTAACTTCTTAATACATCTATATCTATATATTATATTATATATTGTCCTAGTCAATGTTTTAAAATATTCATATTATAAAAATTGGAGAAAGAAAATTGCATTCTCGAACTTTATTTGACCATTCTCCCTAGCGCTTATCTCCGAAAGTATTGTATATAAAGTCGTAATATTATAGTCAATTTAAAGTCTTTTTGATTCTAGGTTTTATTGATATAAGTTAATTTACAAACTATCTATCTATATAAATATAAGTCAATTGCCACATGTGTGACGGAGCGTCACTTGAGAACGGCTCCACAGATATGGCTGATTTCTTTTTTGTGTGTTTGTAATTATCAGGACAAGATTTATATGAATTAAATTTTTGGAAAATCCATGGAAAAAGTCTGAAATTTAGATGGTATTTTTGTATAAAATTCTCAGTAAAAAAAAGTGATATGTTGCAAATATTCAACATCCCAGCCGGACGAGGCCGGGCCGGTCGGTAATCATTTTATAAAACAGTAGCTCTGCTGTACCAGGCTACGCGCTGCTGTGGCTCAGTAGGTATGCAAGATATATTAGTTTTAAGTACTTATATAAAAACACACTCGTATTCAAATGCAACGTTGTGTCAAATTTTCAAAGCAATCGGTGAAGAACTTGTGAAGATTTAAGATTTTGAAGTAACGAACAATTTACATTTTTATTTAAATATATGGTGCAAATTCTTTGCGCACAAATTGAACTTTTGCTACTCTGTTACATCATTCTCTGGAAAACAATATAATTCTCGAGTATATACTAATAAATTAACAAAATGACTGTTTGACAAGTCTAACAATGAATAAGCTAAGCATAATATACATCCAATTATTTATTACTGAACATACGTATTACAGACAATACCAAAATAAAATTCATTCATTCAATACATGATTAATAGTATGTCATAAAATTTAAGTAAAGGATAAAAATAATTCGTTGAAAAAATGGATATTTCAACCAATTATTATATAATATTTATGAGGAACGAAATTATAAGGAACTTTTACTTTCACAAGACGTTTCTGAACGCCTATGGGCTCTAATGTTTAATGCCAAAAAAGGGTTAATGGGTTATTTTATTATAATATAGACGTAGTTTCAATGAGCAGAGATACCGAGCAAAAATGTACTAACACCATTATCGAGTATTGCACCGTTGAAACAAAAAAAGTTTAAGAGACACGATATCAGAGACAAGCAGGCAGACGCACAACGCCAGACAGATCAAAGATAGATAACGGTGTGAAACTTATAACACCGCTCTTTTCTCTCAGTGAATTAAAATACTATAGTTAATAATCCACTTTTATAAAATGGACTAAATTGAATCTGAATTTTCGAAGAAACAACAGACATTAATAAGACGAAATGCAAATTGCCAGCCAAAAAACGATTACACGATTGGAAAACTCGATGGGCAATATTAATACAATGTTTATTGCTTTTGACACTATTTAATCTTGCTATAAATTATAATACCTAGATATACCTTTGTATTTTGTATAATAATCTGGGGGAAAAACTGATGCCACGTAGTCCAAAGATGCACACTATTTATGTAACTTTTCTTATCTTGCTGTTATTTTGATTGATGTTAATGGAATCTACGTACTATCTATTATGTATATTAATATGTTTAGCATATTGTCTTAAGACATCATATTTATGAGCCATATTTCAATACAAAGTAAACCACGAAAAACTGTAATTTACAAACTATATAAACACATAACGATGAGGATCCAGAACAAAAATAATACTCCAAAAATTGATAAAAAATTAAAAAGATACTGAGTGTTTACTTTTTTACTATGCAAGATAAATATCGATAGAATGATAAAAATATCAGTGGGAACGTTAATTAGATATACTTATTTTGAAAACGAAAACGTGAAAAACTATCAGAGAAAAGTTTTCTTGCATATATAATTTCTTTTGAAAGAATCTTGCAATAATAACACAACATATACCTCGATTATAAGAAGGACTGTTTACTAATGAGTGATACCAAAAAACGTTCAAAAAGTTATGCCTACTGTATGTGTGCTTATGCAGTGTAGTTGCAATGTATTCATTCAATTGTAATAGTTACCTGTGGAATGCCATATTATAAAATGTTTTCTTTTGTTTGAATGTGTCATTTACACTGCATAGACCGTCATTATTTATATTTTATTACTTGAGATGCAATCAACAAATGTTTGCCCGACAAACGGAACCATTTATGGCTTCAAGTAAGAGGGGCGTTCAATAAAAAGTAAAAATGTGGTACAAACTCTTTGGAAGTTAAAAAAGCAAATACTGGCCGGCAAAGCTGGATTATCTAATTATTAGATATTATAAAAAAAATGAAATTATTTTCATCTGTTTTTTAAAAATAGTACTAGTCCTTTGATTGCTGTTTATTGTAGCGTGATGGCAGTTATTTCATATCTGTGCTAGAGAAATACTGCGGAACAAGTGAATCGAGATTTGCGGGATACATTTGAGGTACATGCTTCGGCATATTTGGGATAGAGGATGAAAAAAGTGTCAACGCGTTCACAATCCTTGCTGATGCGCAAAAATAAATCAGATTTAATATTTCCCGACGCTCTTTTGAACTGCAGCAACATAATCTTGATCGCGGCAAAGCATCTGCCTTGCAAGCCGGTGCCTCGGATTACATTTCCGGTCAGGTCAATTTAGGAAACGATATTTTCGAATCTGTTTGAAGTCTGGGTATTACTGGTGCTCCTCCTGTTCTTTGTATGGTACTCATAGTACAAGCACAGTGCTAAGTTTAAGGTCACACATGAAAGCTTTTCGTTCTTCCAGGATATCAGGATATATGGAGATATAAATAAAAGATACGCTTTCGCCAGCCCGTGTAATTTTCGACTGCCCATTTTACAAAATTGCAGTTGAAAAATAACTACTGTCAAATCACGAATAATATCACGGATTATCGATAAGTAGCAACACAACAAAACGACGTTGTTGCCATTTATTAATGATCATGATTATAAATACCATTTAATCACTAATATTAACAATATCGAACACACGGTGTAATTTTTGGAGTACTTTAATAAAAGTTACTTGTATGCATATTCGCTCTCACTTTCTATTGAACGTCCCTAGTTGCTTCAATTTCATGCGTTTAATCAATTTCTAAGTTTTACTATTTTATTGAGTTAGATACATTGAAACCTAGCAATAGATAAAACCGTGTCAAATGCAATCTATTAGAACAATAGGCACAAACGAAAATACAGACACGCTGCGTTGGTTTTAAAGACCTAGGGCGTACTTAAAAAGGTGACATTAAAGTAATACACATCTATAACATTTGAGATGTGTGTTGATGTAATTTTCATTGTAATGTAACAGTTTCTTTGTTTCATTTTATAAACTACTTAATTGGGTAACACGTCAATGTTACAACTTTCATAACCACCATTGTTTCATTATATACGTGGTTGTTATTACCGATTTTTATCACAGTGTTCTAATTACCAACTATTCTGTTATTATTAATAGTTATAATTAATACATAATAAAATAGTCTGTTGGATTTTTATTAATGGATTAATATTGAATACCAGCGACTACCAGACTTCAAGCTAATTTTGTTCCTGAATGGAACCTAGGACCTTTGGTTTGGGACGACATATTCTTAACTTCCTTAGATCAGTCTTATTATAATACTCTATTGATCTCTTTTTGCTTGAAAAATCGAATACCTATCACGATAACAAAAATATAGGTACCGCATTGATTACTAGCATACAGTACTTTACATATAAATAAAATTAAAGTGTCTGTGTCTCTTATATAGTTATTTTCACGTAACGGAAATCCAAACACGTTTTTTTTAGTTTTATTTTGTCTGTCTGTATGCCTGTCTGTTTGTTTGACTGCGCTGTTATCTGAAACGGCTTATCCGATATTGACGGGACTTTCAGTGGCAGGTAGATGACATTTCAGAGAGTAACCTAAGATACTTTCTATACCAAATTTAAGGTGGGTGAAACCGCGAGGCAGAATATAACTCAATATTACAGTCCATTGCAATATTTTAATTCAACGACCTTGTCGTGCACGTGGAATACAAAACACGAAATAAATATAAAAAGTTGAGAAACTTTATCTGAATGGAATTGTATGCGGAATACGTACGTAATACCGACACGAGTGTTTGGCTTATAAATATTCAGGATCTGTACGGTGTCGGAATGGGAGATGCTATGGTATACAATGATTGGTTGTATACATAAATTATGATTGGACGTTTCTGCGATGACTGGGCAAGATTCTAAATTAGTGTCGTTCCAACATGACTAATTGAGTGACTGTTTTTTATTACATTTCTGCAGATGTGGTCAAGGGGATGCAAGTGGATTATTTGTAGACTTAAGTAAGGGATTTGACAGAGCAGTCACGATATATTAAAACTAAAATAGCAACGATATGGTATTTCGCATTCATTGCTGAAATGGTTTTCAATCATATTTAAGGAGTAGAACTTCGTTCGTAAGAATTAACGGCAAAATTTTAAAGCCTTATCGTAATCGCGGAGGTTTACCTCAAGGATCTCGTTAGGTCCTATTTTGTTTAATATTTTTGTAAACGATTTAGTGGACTGTATAACTCATTCTAGAGCCTATTTATTTGCTGATGACCTTAACAAATACGCTTATGTGCTATAAGATGTATTTCATTGAAGACTAATGCAGTCTATACTACAAAGTTACTGTCATTCTGTTTTGTTAAGAAAAATAGTGTAATATTTCCAAAATATTCTACTCTACCGTTTGAATAATTTTAATAAAAATAGTACAATATTATTTCAAGTAAACGCTGCCACAACACGACCACTAATGCGCCACTCAATTATGTAGTCATTATCTGACTTCATTAACGTCTCAGATGTGAATTGTTTCGTGACTTGAGGTTTATGGACTGCAATCAAGACGACGGAGATCTGTTGTTATGATGTAATGACGTCATTACTTGTTACTAATTCCCCACAATATTTTACTCGTCGTCGATGAAAAGTCCGGTTTACTGAATAACATTTAAATATATTTCAGTACAACTATGACATTTTGCATTGCATTTTGTATATATATTTTGTATATTTTCTATAGTCAAATAAATAAATGAGAAATCGCTGAAGATGAGTTAGGTACCTATAATTTTGTAATGGTACTTGTGTTACAAAATAAATCTATAAATTGGTAAAATTTAAATATTTACGTACCTAATTATTACTTTCCAACAATTTGTTGTCATCTCTTGTCATATACCGATATAAAGTAATATCTCAGCGATAACATTAGGACCTTGATTTGCGATTAATATAGTACATATAAGTTACGTTTACTCAACAATTTTCATAGTATTGTTTAGAGGTTTTTTGCTGATTGTGCAATAATATCAATAGTCAATTAGGTTCACTACTAAAAATTATATAATTCTATTTCCTAGATTGCAGCAACAACGAGAACTTTGTTGACATATTTGACATAGCGGTTTTTTATCATTAAATGTCCAAAAATTTTCCTCGTCATTTCGCAATTTATAAGCAAAGAAAAATCAAGTATGCAGCAACCTTATGTGCTATCTGGGACAATCGCAATTATTGACAATTACATATGAAGGCGACGCATTGATAAACAATAATTTAATCCAAAATAGACCTTCTGGCCTATGACAAAGCGCGCGCGCGCTAGCTTACGAAAAATACGAAAAAGTAGTTATTTTTCGTTTATTTTAAAAACTGTAATTAATTTTAAAAAACCCAACTGTCATTTTCAAGAATATGATGAAGATTAAAACTATACAGAAAATTTTGAAACATAAATCGTCACGTTACTCCTAAAAATGTAAATCTCTGTTTTAAAAGAGGTTTCTTTGATATTTTTTTTTGTGTTACAAAAGTTAACTAATCGTGTATCGCAACTGTCAAAATAAAGTCAATGAAATGAAGAATTAGGTTACAAAATATATCTTTCATACGTTTTGTAGTCACTTAGAAAAATTGAGATCCCTGCCGTCAAATTTTCAATGCGTCGCCTAAAGAAATCAGTTCATAAAAAATGCGAAACTGTTCTTGTGTAGTTATAATTATAAACAAATCTTTCGGTCGTGTTATAGATGTCAAGATCATGTAAACAATACCAATTTTACGAACATAAATACTCGATAAATGGATGTGGGGTTTCAGGGGAATAACTTTTTCCTCCCTTCACATTTTCCGTGTCAATAACGATATAATAATAACTTATCATATTGTCTGAATAATAATGAAGGTGCCTATCAACTACGCATGCTAAATATAATATAACACAAATATCACAGTCTCAATAAAAATATAGACTCGTGCTTTAAAAGCGAAACAGTCAATAACGGTTGTAAATATTGTATTGCATCAAAATGCAATTGTTTGATGCACTCTTTTTTTAGTAAAATGGCGGCCGATCTGTCATAATGGGTTAATATATCAACGAATATGATAAGTGTTTGTCGTATGTATACAATACAATACAATACAATATACTTTATTGCACCATAAATATACAAAAAAAAACAAATGATCAAAAACATAAAAATATAGTACAAAAGGCGGCCTTATTGCTGTACAGCAATTTCTTCCAGGCAACCTTTTATACGTGACCCGACTTATTTTGCTTGCTTCATTTTTGAGTACTTACGAGACGCTGAGTCTATCTTTTTATTGTGTAAGCTACCCAACACGCAGAGTCTTATCTATGTAGCTGTGCGAGTCTGAGCTGGAATTTCTTGAAGAAGATGTTTTGTTCAGAACTGAGATGTGTCAATCAAAAAGGTTTAAAATTTAATTTAATTTAAACTTAAATACTGGGTATCTTTTATAGGATTATCCTGAGTTACCAAAAAGGTGTTGATATGGTCTATTGTTCATATAAGTAAGGATTTAAGTGTATGTGAAATATGTATATCCGATATGTAAATATCCGAGATTATACAGTAGGAAAGCAGGGAGCGGCTGGTTGCCCTCTACGTTCATGAGCACGCCCTTATGCTAATCACCAATCCACTAAATTACCCTTTATCGTAAAAGCATATGAGTCTTTACCATAATGAAGTCAATAATGCGAAAAACTACATTTTCTCATTGCGTTAAAATATTAAAAATACATGCACACACATAATATTTTTCATTCCATCTATTCAAAAAACGATGGTTGGTTACCCAATAAGTGTGACCAAAATATGTCTTTTCTTTTAAAGACTTTCAGGCAAATAGAGGGCAGAAATGAGTTTGAATAAGCAACACGAATTGATCAAATGAAAATATTGTATGAAAAAAGTTACTGGCTGATGATTATGGCGGTAACCGTGCGCCAGAAAAAAAAAGAAATTATAAATTCAAAAATATAAAATTTCTTTGCACTATTAC
The DNA here is from genome assembly GCA_907165235.1 of Zeuzera pyrina. Classification (NCBI taxonomy): domain Eukaryota; kingdom Metazoa; phylum Arthropoda; class Insecta; order Lepidoptera; family Cossidae; genus Zeuzera; species Zeuzera pyrina. The sequence continues at coordinate 3,967,589 of OU015617.1, forward strand.
ATATCGAATAGCGTCTCTCATTTATTTTTCTCATAGAGGGTAATGAACAGGAGAGTGTATCACGCGGTAGTAAAGTTAGTTTTTTACCTCGGGCGACGTACATTGAATCCCTCGCTGCGCTGGCTGCAGTCCCGACATAGCGATTATTTTCGTAAACTACCGACCGATAAAAATAACGAAAAAAATCGCTTGCCATAACGATAAGCACGAACACTTTGCGAGCTGTCAAATTTGATTGTAAAAACATTATCAGAAATCGTAAAGTTGACAGTTAGATTCGATATGATTCCAATCACAATCGATAGTTTTAATGTAGAGACTCAAAAATCTTTATAAATTAATCGTTATGACTTATCAACCGAAATCGGTCGTAAAGCGATCGCTATCTATGTCGAGACTACAGGGGCTGGATTCTACTCTAGAATCCTTTGCTCCGCTCTAGACTCAAAATATCACCTCGCCGTAAAAATGGTATTTTACTCCCTTGTTATAACAATCTGCTAATAAGTCCTGGATTATGAACGAGGTAGTAAGGTAGGGGTAGTGGGTAGTAAGAGAGAAGACTGCAAAAAATCGAATCCCATTATTTTCCTCACACATTTTCGTCGAGGTATGCGAGTGGTTTTGACATTTTCGTCAGCTTACAATTTAGCTACCTGATCTTTATAAGTCAGCGTTGGTCTTCCTTTGCTTCTGCTACCATTCGCTTTCACTCGGTCTATTTTCTTCGTTAGTCTTTTCTCGCACATTTTTTTAAGAGATCGCATTTCTACTGTATTTGTCTTACTTTTACTCTATTTTATTGCTTGCTTATTAAAGTTATAAAATACTTCATTTTACAGGAATCAGTTGCAGAGTGGGATCGCGGCCAGAGCGATGTGCAGGTGCCTGCACCGGTAGCGGGGGCACCGGGCCGCAAGTGGAGTGCCCGGAGTGCGCATGCGCAGGACACCGCTACGGACCAGTCCGCGCCGGTCACCAACTCTACCGATTCGTGCAAGTTACTTGTCGTGAGTATTTCTCCTTTAGGTACACATAATATATACATATTTAACTGGTCCAGTACCGCAGTTGTACACAGAGAAAACCGTCACGTGGGTACTTGTACTTCTAACAATTTCGACTTGTTGGGTGGTTTTCTGTTTGAATCAAACGTATTTTTGTTATCAGAAACAAACTAATTGTTTATTGCTGCCAGTCGATTTGTTTGAAAGAAGAGTATGGAAGTTGTTATTGAATAAGTTGTTGAAACAAAGAAAAACTTGTTAAAAAACAAACTTAATATTCTTACTTAAAATAAAGTCTTACTCCAACAAACAAACATTTTCATGCAATCGTCGAACTAAAACATTGTCAATATTACTTCTTCTTCTTCGGCCCATTGCCACCCAATGCTGAGTGTATAGACCTCTTGCAATGCACGACATTCCCTTCGATCTAAAGCCTTTTTCGTCCAACATTTAGTAGCCTGCCCACGCCTCTGTGTCCCGTTCTTGGTCTCCACATCTGTACTCTTTTCCCCCAGCGATTGTTGTTCATGCGGTATATCTGAAGTGGCGGGGTAATTACCTAAAAATTGGCAGCCACGCAATTATTGCGCGATCGGTGATTAATTGTAATAAAAAATTTATATCATGTACGACGATTGCGTGTCTATTGCGCTATGACCGTAAAATACACTTTACGTGGTAGATTTAGCGCCACTATACAAGTTACAATATAAAATTTTCATTTTGACAGCAGATATCGCGCGACATTTGGCTCTCACATGCTGACTGCAAGTTAGGTAATAACCCCGGCGGTATATGTGGCTAGCCCATCCCTATTTTCGTCGAGTTATTACTGCAGCTATGTCGATGAGCCTAGTTGTTCTCCGTATTTCCGTATTCCACATTCTGTCACGGAGGGAAATACCTAATGTAATGACGTACCTAATAAATACTCCAACGCTCTTATATAATGTCACACACACAAGCAATATATTGTATATGCAGACAAGAGTAAAGGAGAAAGTAATTTAAGCTTTTTCTAGTTTTAGACAACACTTTTTGACTCCGCATAACGTTAACAGTAACAGCGTTTCACAAGCACTAGTGTTAATTAACTCCTGTTTAAGACTTCAGAATTTGATGCGTAGAGCAAGTCTATGTCAGTGTATATGGAAATCTTTGCCTGTAGGTACTTATACGTTTCTATGTTCTGGCAATGACGAGATGTTACTAATAAGTGTACGTATATAGTTCATGAACACTGAGGTTAATTGGTGTTAAATGGATAAATAATGGACACAAACTAGTATGAGTCTGGTCCAGTTCCGATAGCAGTAGATTCAGATAGTAGAAAGTTCTTATTGTCACTGACTATTTTAAAAATAAGAAATATTTGGAAAATACTGGCTAACAACGTGCCGAATACATATTAACAATTGAGGATAATGTAAAAAGGAGAATGGGTAATTCGGTATTGTAATCGTCCCCAAAAAAAATCAATTGTAGCACTATGAGGAATGGCGAAAATTGGTATCCTCAGATCCTCATCGAGTATTTTAATTTATATTACGATAAAATATTATATGATTCAAGATAAATTAAAGTAATCGACAACAGTAATTGTTCACAATGCTACAATTTTTTTTGGCAAAGCTATTACCGATTGTTTTTAAAAAAAATATAGAACATTGCGTTTAAAATAGAAATACCCATTATTCAACTTTTCGCTTTTGAGTTCTGGTTTTTCTGTGGACTTGGGTAATCAATTTACATACCTACATAACTTCACGCTATATCCCTAATAGGGTAGTCAGATAAATTTACGTCTCTGTAAAATTGTGTTTTTTAGATCAGCAGGTGTAGATGACAAAATAAATGGTACATACGGACAGACAGACATGCCAAAACTATAAAACTTTCGTTCTAGCCGTTATGGTTTCAGAACAATAAAAGAAAAGTGATAAAAATCGAACACGTCTGGCCAAATATTTATGTACTTATAGTTAATTTAACAATAATATTAAAACTTTACAGTACATCGGCGACTCGAAGAATCCAATATGGCGCCTCCCATTGTGCGGTGGGAACGCTGCAGCTGTCGCTGCACGAGCCGGCACCAAGTTACTGCCTCCGAAAATAAGAATAGTTTGGAACCCGCCTACTAGTCCTTACCACCACACCGAAAAACTTCGACTAGTGGTCACTGCTGTAAATAGTGGTGAGTTATGCTAACGCAGTTTAACAGACGTTGAAAAATGTTACGCCGTATATGCAGTTTGGAAAACTACGATAATATGAAACTTTGGTTGGCCATAGTAGGTTTTTGATATTTTTAGCATTAAATAAACGCGACCGTTTATTTTGAATCGTTAGCTATATACTTGAGAAACAAGTATTTTTTTTTATTTGGTTGATTGTATGTGTGTTTCAACGATGAGTGTTTGTGTTGTGAAAAGAATAAGTTACGTTTTATTGAGCTACTTTTCGTTGTGTTAGAAGGAATGGTTTAGGTTTTGTTAATGTTTCATATCGCACAATAAAACTAGTAATACAAGTTGACTAATAAGGTAATAAGTCAACTTCGTTTTTTAGTTAAGAAAAGAGTTGGATAATAATTAACCGTTGATTTAACTAGTTAATTTAATCAATGCTATCTATCGCCATTTGCCCTTATTTGCCATTAGTTCGTTAAATCGAAGGTTGATTGTTGGTTCACGAATCGTTTTCTTCTTCTAGCGGTTAAAAAATATAATCGAAATATTCTACTACTTTCATTTAATGAAAAAAACGTCGCTCAATAAAACGAGAACTTATTTTTTCGACGACATGACTTCTTTACTTTAATCACTATCAAATATAGGTATTTACATTGTACTAGCTTTTGACCGCAACTTCGTCCGCGTAGTAGTGAAAGGAAAAAATACGTGCCATCTGTCAAGGTCATTGGTCAAACGGTATCGAAGTTTAAGGATTACATAATATATATGTATAAATGTCCATTTTTATATACACAGAAGATTTATGAAGTTAGTTGAGGAGTTCTTTTCTATAAGCAGTACTGCATCATCAGATCTTAACTTAGTTAAGATCTACAGTCGGATCGAGTTGTAGCAAAACAACTCGATCCGACTGTAGATAGCGTAAAACATTTACATTGCACGTCACATCAGTGGCGCTATCTCTCTGCCCTCCGATTGGTTTAAGTCGGCACACAATGGCTGCGTCAAAACAAATATCGCACAAAGCATTAATAATAAAAAAAAATTGAGAAAAGATAAGAAAAGTACATTTCTATAAAAACAATTTTAAGAAAAATTTTAAACCGCCTTCAAAAAAAACACTGAAAAGTACAATATAACTATCCTTTACTAATCAGAACTCAAGTACGTAATCAATGTGCAACAACAGAAGTTTATTAGTTTGGTAGACTTGGCTTCGACCTCAGTAACTGACAAATTTAATTATATAGGTATGTGTATCGTACTTATACAGTTATTTTTATTGTAGTTATTTTGTACTTTTCAGTGTTTTTTTTTTTGAAGACGGTTTAATTTTTTTTTTCTCCCTTTTGAGTGAGTTTAGCCTAAATAAATATCTAGGGCACGTCTGCAATTAACTTCTTTCTGATTCTGGAGCGCAATGATATACAAGAGAATCATCAATATAAATAAAGGTTATAACCAGGTCGAGTTAATTTGGTGTATCTTCGAAGTCCAAGCTACAATACCGGTGAAATTTAAATGGGACCTCTGAAGTATGACCTACTAAACAAAAAAAATAATCATCGACATCAATTCATAATTGGCGGAGTAATCGCGTAACAAATATACAAAAAAAAAAAACTATACAGTCGAATTAAAAACCTCCTCCTTTTTTTGAAGTCGGTTAAAAACTACGAGCAGGTACAAGAGGGTGATGATATGGGTGTGATATGATGGAACCTGTTAGTTGGTCATTTCATTAAATAATAGTATATATCATGTAATGCCTAAGTATTGAGAAAATTATGATTTTATGGTACGATGAGTTACTGTTTAGATTTACTTTTCATGGTTAGGATTGTTATTTATGTAATCTCTTTTTGTTTACAACAAGTAAATAAATAAGTGCACCATATAATTTTTGCTGGAATACTTTATATAATATAGATACATTATAAATAGCTATTTGTGTATATAATAATCTAATATGCGCCGGAGTCCCTCCGCCGCGCAGCTTCCGCTCACCACCACTGACTCAATCTTCAAATCGATTACTCGATTTCAGGTGCCGTTTGCAATAACGAGTCTCAGTTCACTTGCGGTGTTACCAGTCTCTGTATATCGTCGTATTTAGTTTGCGACGGTGTCCGCCACTGTCCTGGCGGCGAGGATGAAGACTCTAGTGCTTGTTCGCATAGGCGCGACCCGCCGTTACTGGAATTACTTAGGAGATTCGCCGCAAGGAACCAAGAACTATTGGGTCTCGATCAGCAAGATGGGATGACGAAGCCTTCGGTAATAAGTAAGTTCAAAATCTGCTTTAGAACTGTTTATGGAAATTGAGTCTCTGTTCAACTAGTAGAATCATAGTTATCTTGGTAAGATAGTGTTGTTAAATAGCACTCATGTAAGCATCCCATTGACACGAAAGAGGTCCAAGTATTACGACATTTCAGATGCATAGTGGTCAAATAATAATCGTCGTTAAAGATACAAAATTTATAACTCAGGATTGAATGTGTGTATGATCTGACGTACACAATATAATATGCTTGTTGAGAGTTAGGTAATTACGTTGTTTGTTTTATGGTAAAAAAAATCAGATTAAGGATCCATTTTTTAGTTTTTTTATGGAATGTTTTGAAACAAAAGAAAACGATGATACGAATATGGTACTTTTTCTTTATACCATGGAGAAATGGATTTTTTTATTGGGATTTTTTTAACCAATACTGTTTCCACGTTTAAGGATTTCAGGATAAAGAGTTGAAGTTGTATGTATCCAAATATTTAACTCTCAGTCTTCTCAGATATCGAGTCAGGTCACCAAACACACAGTAGTCTGGATAGGCGGACTCTTAATTTTTAACTCTGCAACTCTGAGGACTAAGATACTGTGTCTTTTGTGCCAAAAATTTCATCTGTCTTGCTTTCCGCATTGAAGCACAAGCCAAGCACTGCTATTTAACTACAAGATTATCGAGTATGGTGTTGATAGCAATTCTGACAGACTTCGCACAGGTTCCTATCACCCCCAAAAATTCATTCTAAATTTGCCATAAAATGAAATTGACCACTATTAAAAATTATCCCTATACGGGCTTTTGAAAAATCGTTGAACGTTTTTATCACCACGATTTTTCCATCCACGGTAAAATGTATGCAGCATTTTGCTCACCTTTTGTACCGTGGACGCTAAAAATGTTCAACAGTAATTATGAATGCGGCCTATATCTCTTTCCAAGCTGTCATCATAAGGTGTAACTTAAAATTTGTGATTTGAAACTTTCAGTGAAGATAACGGAAGGGGAGCAGAAGTCGAACGCGTTCATGGAGTTCGCGGCGGCGTTGAAGCCTTACGGGCCGTGGAGCTATCTCGTTGTTGGGATGCTTGTCTGCGCCACTATACTTATGTTCTGCTTGGCTTGGGGTAAGTTTTATGGGTACTCTAAGATTTTTGCAGTTGTGGTTTGATCATATTTTAGCGCGGACATTTCAACATTTGTTTTTGTACATTATAATTTGCAAGAAAACTGTAATACCAATAAAAAAAATAGTTTGAGATATCGGGATATTATAATTACGTTTTAAAATTCTGTTAAACTTAATTAAAGAAGTTTTAAAAATAGCTTTGAAATTCTGTACAATTTGGGAGATCCAGCCGAATCTTTGTGAAAAAAACAGGGTTTTTTCTGGATGTTTTCTAGATATGTGTGCGTATAATGCAAAATAAATCTTCCAGAATGTTGCTGCAAACGTTCCAAGCCATCAGACACGCCGCTCAACATACCTCCGTCTTGCATCGATCTATCGCCCACGGTCACCGTGACGGCCGCCTCTCAACAACTGTTCACCCAATCGCTCCCTCCATCACCGCCCGAATACGAACCTCCCCCTTCCTACTCCTCACTTTTTCCCAGAGCCTTCAAGTCTTCCCCGACACCCGTACCCCACTGCTCTCACCAGGAACCCCAAGAGCCACCAGATTGAAGTATTCCGCTTTCAAAAATCCAATTAGGTAGATAAGGTTATTCCAATTCTGTATCGTAGCAATGTAAGAAAATTTTATTTTGTGATACGGGGTCAGGATGCAGAATTTTGCAATTGGTATCACCATTTTGTGGCTTCCTTGAGCAAATCCATTTTAAATAGGAAAGTACAAACATTTAAGATATTTTTATAAATCCACTAATAATTAACTGAAATAAATTCCTCTTCAGACACGTTTAAAAAAAATCCTTTGAATTATGAAATAAATAGTTAATTGCCATACATGGCAAATTCTAACTATAATATAAGGTTAAAAGTCATACAAAAAAATTTGACAATTTGTGAAATAATTATACTTTCGCCCGGAAGGCTGGACCCAAGGAAGTTGAAAAAGGTGAGCAGTTGTAATATTCTGTATGACCCAAAAATTACTTTAAGAGCTGTAATTTCCACGTTCAGGTACAAACCTGGCAATAATTAATAAAAGTTACTAGGTATTCTGTCTTTGATTTCATTGCTCTAAGTTACTTATAAAGGTCTCTGCCCTCTAGAACGTGTCATACAATGACCGTAATAGGAACGTGTCAGGCACATAAAATAGAGTTTGGAACACTGTAACATATTAACGGCATTCTATTCCCGTATGTGTCATGCACGGAGCCAATCGGTACCGTCGAAATATTCTTGCCGTGAAATCTCTGCCGGTGCGGTCATGGCACGCTACGGTGTTAGCAGGCGACGGAACGGTCTAGTGGGTGTTAGCGTTATTTGATAGTAATCCATACAAGGATAATTTTTTTGCGTCGGTACGGTTGCGGTCACGGTACGGTACGGTGTAGTGGGCAGAGTCCTTAAAAATCATAAATACCTAATTGAAATCTTTTTTTTTTATTATGGCAATATTACAATCAGTGTCAGTCAGTCAACAAAAACTTAATTTGTTTATTAGGAGCACCAAAAATGGTGGTTACTTCACAGCAAAATGACATTGATTAGAATATTAGTCATTATTTAGAACAGAACAGACTTAACTCCTATTAAAAATATATATATACACGTCAGTCATATTTATAAAACTAAAACAACAAGCATTAAAATGAATACCAATATGTATGTGCCTTAACTATTAAGAATTTAAATAAGTGTCCTTATATTTAAATGTATATACTTTTGAAAAGTTATATAGGTATATCTACTTACATAGCCTATCATATTTGTTTGCTGGTTATTGATATAAAATATACAAAATACACAATTAGCGGGTCAAAAACCCGCTGCGGCACTAGTCTGTATTATTTTCTAAAAATTTACTATAATAGCTTTTGTTTATTTCAAAATACTAATATGCACAGTTTTTTTTATAATGAAACGTAAAGTGATAGATGATATGTACTCTTGTGATAAGAAAAAACTTTGTTGATTAAGTCTTAAGAATACGCCGGTCCTTTTATTTAACATGGATTTTTATTCAATGAACATTATTTTTTAGTTATTTAAAAATGTTAATAGGCTTTTAGACAACTGGTGTTACAATTTTAAAAGAGGTAGATATCGTATTAGTGTGTTAAATTAAGCGAATTGTTGAAAATTGCGAAAAATATTAAATATTTGAAATTATAATTGAAAAGGAGGGAGAATAATGTCGGCAACTGCAGTGAGAAAGGGACAGGTTGCGTGTATATGTCAAGCGCAACTCTTGGCAGAGAACTATCTCTTTCTGTATCATTCGTTCCGTATTACGAGTATCATTCGCATTCATTGTTGTAATCTAATATATTATATGCTTAGGGGTAAGTATATACATATATGTTATAGCAGAATAAATTATAGTACAAGTATAAGACATCTTTACTTAAAATACCACTGATTTATACTCACAATATTTATTACAAATAACAAAACGATTAGGACATGGATACCGTCAATTTGAAATATTTCGGCTGAACACCGATGTTGAAACAGCATAAAACCGGTATTGGTAAAAAAAAGGATTATAAATGTGGGCAACGCTGTGTTAACTTGGCAACACTACAGAAAGTTATAGATTAACCACTATCCACTAAGTTTTAATAAATCCCCCAGACATTAGACTTTAGAGCTGTTTATCGTGAATTTTGTATTAATACTTTTGGGACCAAGAAAAGGTACTTGCATAATATTATTGTATCGTGATAAATTTCGTTTGGTTGCCTAGTTTAAAATATGTGTTACGTAAATTGTTACATACCCATATGGAGCACTCAACCTATAGAGTAGCAATGTCATTTATTTTGTATGAAAACAATTTACGTCTAAACACTGTTGCGAGTACTGCGTTGTTTTATACTTTGATTTCTTGCTGTTTTTGCCACACCACCGAATAGAACAATAAGCCATTACATAAATATTTAAGAATCTGTCGGAATATACAGAGGTGTACACATAGGTCCATTTGGTAATTGTAATAAAAATACGAATATACTCCATTATATTTTCTGTATTACAAATTTCACGAAAATTAAATTTTACTGCTTAGTAATTGGTATCTAGTTATATACTTACGAACAAAAGGAAAAAAAACATTGTTACTTTTATTATGTTTCATTGGCTTACTTATGAACTACATAAAAACAAGAACATGAGATTACAAAACATATAAGTATTTAAGTACATAATTAAAAAGTATTTTTCTATTTTTTTTTAATTGTAGTTCTATTCAAAATTGGAAAAATAACACATATGGAATCATCTCGGTATCCATCTGTCTGTATCTGTCACAGGCACAGCTATTTTTTTGAAAAACTATTTTGACGAAAATAACTGAAATTTGGAACAGTTCTGTATAGTTTAGTGAGCTGCGTTTGTTGTTGTCATCATGCGGAGTACCGAATGCAAACCTCTTTACTTCACCAATACAAAAATGTATAACGCTTTATTTTGAATTCTTTCCTTGCTAATATTTTTTCAAAAACATGCATTAAAATTGCTGTCTCAATAGCCTATCTCCAAGAATGGCTCCGATTAATCGAAAACAAAAATTAAATTATGAGGATTGTAATAAGTAGGTATAACAGATTTTTCAAACTTCGTTTTTAGGTTGGTTGTACCTGTACGTATGTAATACAAGAACAAGTAATATTTGCTCTTCTTTTAGCTGAATTGTTATTGTCATTAGTATGCTATGTTTATTGTTATTATGCATAATTATTATCAAACTGGCAGATGTTATTAGTGTATTCTTTAGACAATATAAATATCACTATACTTTCATTATGAGGAAAGAAATTCATGTTTTTTTTCTTTCTTCATAGCATGGCGCACAGATTATATATATATTATAATCTGTGCGCCATGATTATACCTATGACAATGTTACGTATTTGTATTAATAAGTAGAATCGTTATCGTAAAACTCCTGCAGTAAAGTGATAGTAGACTTTACTGAAGTTTTATAGGACTTCTTGGAAGAGCGCGAGAATTTCAGCTACACATGTTTATTTAGATCTACTCCATTCTTTTCACTTATACAGAACTTTAAAACACAATATACTGTCACTTTGGACTTTAAAACTCCCAAAAATGTAAAAAATAGAAAATCTAATTAAAATGACAACCTCACTTTTCCCGTTCCCGCCAAAAAGTCCGAAATTGTTAATGTAGTTTATATCTTAAGTTGTCACTAGTCTTCTTATAACTACCAATTTTTTGTATTGTTTGTATTAATTTTGAACTATGCATGTCTGAACCTGAACAATTAAGTTATTTACGACTGTTTTACCTGAACGTAGTATAAAAATATAAATGTAAGTGCTTTTTAACGAAACATGTTCATGTAAATAATTCATATCATTAATTAAAATCAAATATTATTATGAAAAATACAGAATATTTATTACAGTATTTACTTTTATTTGAAAAAATTGAGAATTTTCGTTGTTTGATTAAAACATTCATTTCATTATATATTAATGAAAAAGATGTGGCTTGGAGCCATGTCTGTGGGTGAAAATTGGTTCAGTAGCTGGCGTAGCAGTATGATAGTATGATACCATGATACTGTTACTGTTACCAAGAAATGTTCACATCACGTGTGTAGAAAGTAGAATGGTAATGTAATTGAAGGTTGAAGCTCGAAGTGTTGCAGCTATTTTATTAGACAAATGTATACATTTATTGAGATATATTTAAAGGCACTTCAAAATTGGTAAAAATATTGACAAAATTTGCTATTTATTGCTAAAAAAACATAATGCCATACATAATATAATAAGAAAAATGTTACTCATTCAATAATGATATATCTAGACCTTTCCAAAATCTATAAAATATACGCTACACTATAAAATAATTATGGCTAATAAAAAAAATAGGATTAATTTAAAATAGTTGATTGCTATTTTAATAAAAATCTGTATAAAAAACGAATCTCTATTCTATATAAAATAAATAAATTACACTTGACAAACTGTCAAGTTGTCAAGAGTTTCGCGACAATTGATCTTAGCTGCCGCCTAGGGCTGCCGCTGATGCCATTTATTTTTTTATAGAAGACAGTTAAAAAACCTAACTAAAGTTAAGGCGACCGCTCCGCTACCCACAGCGATCACCTCAGACATCTAACGTAACCGCCAGAAGTCGTTTTTGGATTGGACTAATCGTCAGAATTCGTTTTTGTGGTAATCGTCAGAAGTCGTTTTACGGTATACGGCAACGGTCTTTTCGAGGAAAGGTGACTAAAATGACCTTAAGGGTAGGGGCCTGTCGTCGCACGACGAAGATTCAGTTATAACTACCCACTCCCTCAGATGGGCTTCGGCACAGTTCGAGAGGAGTTCCGGTCTGTTCCGTAAGAGTTCCCTTCTTGACAGCGAACCGAGGATGACCACCGCACGAATTTGGTGGGTAAAAGCCATCGCAACCCAGTCCCACCCCAGGGGACCGTCTACATTATATGTAACTACGTTTCTCTTGTATCTAACTAAAAAAAAAGATCTGGCCAGGAAATCATTCAGGTAAATTACCCCTGCTTGCCTATACAGTACACACATTACAGTCGCAATTAAGAGTCATAACTATCTTACAGCCTAAATTGTCTCTGCGGTTGGTGTGTGGTAGCTGTAGCACAAAATTTGCTGTCATTACCTACCATTCAATCGTGACACCTCCAAAACTGAAGCCGGTTTTTTCATAGGTAGTTATGATACACGACGAGTACGATAATTTGCGGTACCTACTACAAGTCTACGAGACAGAATTTTTGCAAGTTTTTGGTTTCATGTTATATGATTTAAGGTATTATCCCTTGATGTGTAGTTTTTGTATTCATTGGTACATAGCGTATATCCGGTTCATTTTTAGAGTACACACATCACACCATGGTAATATTAGATTTGCACCAGTACCACAGACCAGCCGTGCAATTCTGTAAAAACTCGAATCACCCAAAGCAAGACTCGCTCGACAATTCACCCCACTTCGCATTCGAACTCACTTGACCTTCAAATGGAATTCTCTAAACCAAACATTCTAGGAGCGAAGTGAAGTGATCTTAGATGCGAGTTCGTCGGGGATTGCTTTAAGAGTAAACATCTCAGTCGATATTTCGTCTTAGAGTAAGTATTTTAACTTCGTCTGAGATATTTATGTTAAAAAAAACTCGTTTATTTAGATTGGATTGTTATATTTAGCGAAACTTCATAAAATTCATTTACGATAGTACAACTCTCCGCCGCCACTCATCGAAGTGGCGCTAGTATCTCTGTCGACTAGAAAATACCAAATGACAGTTGACAATCTCACCGCGGATTCAGAAGTGAATTTGACTAATTTGCGTTAGGGAATCGCACTACAGTCATGCAATTCTGTAAAAACTCGAATCGCCCAAGCGAGACTTGCTCGACAATTCACCCCACTTCGCATTCGAACTCACTTGACCTTCAAATGGAATTCTCTAAACCAAATATTCTAGGAGCGAAGTGAAGTGATCTTAGATGCGAGTTTATCGTGGATTGCTATAAGAGTAAACATCTCAGTCAATATTTCGTATTAGTGTATTTTAACTTCTCTGAAATAATTACGTTAAATAAAACGTTTTTTTTTTATATTAGATTGTCTTAATTAGCGAAACGTCAAAAAATTCATTAACGATGCTATGACTCGCTGCCGCACTCATCCAGGCGGCGCTAGTATCTCTGTCGACTTTAAAGAATACCAATCCACAGTTGACAATCTCACCGCGGATTCAGAAGTGATTTCGACTAATTTGCGTTAGAGAATCGCACTGCTGTACTTATGTCACTAGAATTTCAAAATGTTTAAAGTTGACAAATTGACAACAGATAAAATACGAAAAAAAAATTGTAATTAGTTTGCCGTATTGCAATTTGCAATAATATTGACAAGCTAATTATAAGACATTTCGTGAACTAGGAACGCAATTTACTATGTGATAATTCCCCAGACTCATAATGTTACCTGCTATTAAGTATTTAGGTATAGATACCACTTGACAAATTGACTGAACAATGAGACTTTCTTTTGGTGGGTCGATATTTTATTTATAATATAGGTACAAATAAACTTTATCCATGGGACAGCAGTTTCATTATGTATTCGCTAATATTGAATACGTACTTTTGTATGATTTTAAATACCTTTACTAATTAAAGTCATAAAAGCGTAGGTTTTATATCTTCATTAAAATCTTCCTCTGACTTTATACAAGACTGTTCTATAAAAAGCGAATTGGGCAAGTTTACATAAGATGTTAATAACGATGACGTAGATGAAGACATTGTACTGACGTCTCGATTTAACAGTGAATGTTTTTGTTCGTAATTATCTGGAAAGTCAACCGGTTTTATATCATGACATGAGTTAGAAAATTCTGTGCCATTAGAAGTGACTTGCAGAGGTGAGTGAGAATCCGTTATCATCGGTACATCATTGAAAGAAGACGTGTGAGTTAAAGTACTTGAGAGTGTTTGATGTGTAGTAACGGTAGTATTGTTAGTTTTCATCCGTAATTTGAGTAATGATTCGTCTTCACTGTCTTCATCAAAAGATTTAGGGCTTGTTTGATCGGGAAGTATAAATGAAGGCGATGGAGACATATTGCTTAATGTTCTACTCGGAGTATCAGAAATCACTAGCAATGTATTATTTTCTAAGCATCTGTTCTCGATTTCATTGACTAATTCCATTACATCTAACTTCAGTTGTACTTGTTCTAGTTTTGGCAGTCTCTTAACAGTTTGAGCTAAACTTTCAAAGAACAAATCAATTTCGTCCCTTTCTTGTGTACTTTGTTTTTTTAGATTAATTATTTTTATAATTTTTTTGTGACTATTTTGTTTTCGTTTATTATTATTTTGCTTTGTAACGTCGTCCTTTTTATATCCTTCCTTTTCAAATGCATTGGAGCTATTGGTTTGTTCGTCATCTTTAGCGTTAAAAAAAGTTTGTTTTAGCCCCATAAACGGCAGTAAGAAAGACATTTCTTCTTCGTATTTCCATTTCTTAAAGAATTTCAGTCTTTGACCAGTAGCAGTCTTTCGTCGTGAAATAGCATGTAAGAACGCATTGCGTAGTTGGTTCCAATACTTCTTGCATTCAGAAGCTGAAATAAAAAAATAATTAAGATAAGTATATACAAATACAAAATCCTTTAATACCAATGTTTTGTTCTTAAATGAATTCATATCCAATTGCTTCCTCACTAGGCAAAGCCTATATCGAGGAAGCCGAAAACTAAAAAGTCTCATAGCTACGATCCTCTGGCGATAGAGAAGTTTAACAAACATTATCACATGTATATTATATTAAGCAAGAAATTGTCATTGGTCAGAAGTTATCTAACGTCTAATAGAAAGTGTCAGAAGACACGTATTTCTAGTATATTTGAATTACGAAGTCAACAAAAATATCATCTTGAAAGCGGCTATTTGGGAATCAGCTAGAAGGGAGTTAAAGTGGTTAGTACGGGGTAATTTAATTGAGTAACGAACTTTTCTCGGATCTCAAATGCTGCGTATGGAGATTGCTGGTTTTAAAACCTGGATATCATTATTAATTATGAACTTGTGCAAGAGTAACAATTGATTTATAATTTTTTTAATTGTATTTTGTTTTGTATGTGTATCAAATAATGTAAAATGTGTTTCAAATACATCATAAATAGTCGAATAAAAAAATACAAGTAAGAGAATTGCAATAATATAACATGTTTGCCCTTTGCTCTAATTTTAATAGAAAAAAGTAGTAATTTTAATAATTTCAAGAAGTTCAGCTGAGCTTCGTTTTTAATAAGGATGGCATTTTCACCTTCCTTTTTCTAATGTATATTTTGCCATTAACTATCCAACAATCGTTGTAGTTCTCAGTTTTTGCCATGTCTCTTCCTAAGAAGTAAAGACGTCTAGCTCTAGCAGTTAAGTGCTCTGAAACATATATCTTTGTATCCAGATTTGCTAAGCTCACTTGCTTGACATTCAATTCAGATATCTAATATGAATGCGAGGAGTCTATTAAAGAAAATATGCTTTTTTGCAAATCAATTCCTGGTCGAGCATCTGGCGAAGGACTTTTTAACGTATTCATTGAAGCAACACAAACCAAGGGAAGAACAGTGGCGTGATAGTAAAATCAAGACATTATGCCACATGTGGAATTGACGCACTGCTTTCTTTACAGTCATGCGCTTGCCGCAAAAAAGATGCCGAACAATTTACAAAACGTTGCAAACTAGATTGCTTTCCACACTCTGGGAATAAATGAGTGTCCAGAACGATTCACTGCATTTCCATACAGAAGCGAAATGGCTGTCGCGAGGAAAAGTTTTAACGAGGCTTTTTGAGGCTTTTTGCAAGATGAATTAAAAACTTTTTACAGATAAAAACAGTTCATTTTTACAAGATAAAGAATATTTATTACTGTTTGGTTACTTATTAAGTGACATATTTTCACATTTGAATGACATGAATACGAGTTTACAAGGCCGTAACAAAAACACTTATGATATATATAATAAAGTATCAAGAAGTTTAGTATTTGGATTATACGCCCTAAAAAACGAAATTTTGATGCATTTACTGCAACTTCTGATTATATTAACAAAACGCGAATTTAGAAAATTCAATTATTGACCGCCCATTGGAGAGCATGAAAACGCAATAAGGTGAATTCAAGAATTAGTTACTAGAATATTTTCCAGATGACAACAATGATTTCTCGAAAAGATGAGTTCTCAATCCGTTTGATGAAAATATTGTTGCAGCTGCCAAGTTATGAACTGAGACTCACAATCAACTCATTGAACTATCGGCTGATAAAACTTTATAACTGGAATTTTTATCTCAAGATTTAGATAAATATTGGCTTGCACGACGACGTGAGTACGGGAGCCTAGTAACGGAAGCTTTGAAAACATTGATATCCTTTCTTACCTGTGCGAAAAAGGTTTCTCGTTTACGGTGGCTTTGAAAACTAAATACAGAAATAGTCTGTTGTCACTCGAAAATAATTTACTTATGAGTGTTTGCAAAGATGATCCACATATAGAAATACTTTTAAGTGTAATGTAATAACATTAATTAATTAATGTTCTTGATTAATCACTATAGTTAATTAAACAAAGCTTTAACTTTATTTTTTGCTGTTTTTGCCACTCCACCGAATAGAACAATAAGCCTTTACATAAATATTTAAATATCGGAATATACAGAAATGTACACACAGGTCCAGTATTGGTTATGTACTGCTTAATGCGAGCGAAAGTTGATATTTGTTATTGTAAATAAACTGAGCAGTGGTGAATAAGATGGTCCGATATTTTGTCTCCATAGGTTGAGTGCTCCATGTAACAGCATAATGCTTTCATAGGCATGTGTGTAGGCTTCCTATAAAGACAGACAGATACCTACACGCTACGTTGCACCACCATCCCAGTCATCTGCAATTTGTTATAACTTCACTGAAGAACAGAGCGTACGATCTGTGTGATGCTGAACATCTGGAGCAGAAGCTCGATTATGTTCAGGAGGTACTGATAAAGAACGGATATCAGATGAACCGACGACGAATGAGGCGGTTCAAAAAGAGGTACAGATATTCGGAGGTGAGCAGACAACCCACTTACTTGCCTTCTGTGAAAGGAGTGACGGACGTAGGATTGATTTTAAAATAGTACTCCATCCGTACCTTTACACACACCGGGAACAAAAGTGAACAAAACAGCGGTCACACCGAAGGATGTTTTACCGTTGCAGACAGTGTCTAAAATATAGATTGCAGTTGCGGCAGCTCATACATTGGCTAAACGAAACGCTGAAAGGATTAAGGAACACATTACGGCTGTAAAAAACCAGCAAACAACCAAATCAGCGATAGCGGAACATCTTCTCCAATCGGATATTAATCATTGGATAGAATTTCATCGCCAGCATGTACCTTCCACCGATCGCCACTATTATCCAAGAGTTGCACAACTCTTGGAGTTGGAGTTCCATAAAGGTGGAAGGAGGTGGAGGAACCGATTGAAATCAAGAGACAAACATTTCAATCGGAAAAACGGATACAATTTATCTTAATTTATCAAATGACAAAACCTCGTTTTTCACATCCGGTTAAGTGTGTGGACACCGTGAGTGTTGTGTGTAGGAACCCTAATAATTATTTACAAATTTACGAAGTGTAGCTTGCAGCGAGCTGCGACTGTTTACTTGAGACCACGTCCGATGCAACTCGGCCAAAACGTCAAGCAAAAATAAAAGGTAATCGCGTTAATTTTCCGTGTTTTTAGATATTTTATAATGCAACACGAAAGTTTAAGTTTTTAAAACATCGGAACGTAGTAAGTAGATTAGAGAGAAAAAAATGTGAAAAGATAGGAAAAACAATATAGTAAAATTGAGTATTACGTAATAAGAACAGGAGGCATAAAAAAGGTACAAAAGATTTTACTAGACAAGAAGCAATGGGTAGCTAGACAAATCTGAGCAATACAGAACGAGAAGAAATCGATCTACGTGGTAAAGAATTATGGTAAAAATACTTAAAAGAAATTCCGTCGAATTTAGAATTTCCTCGAATTGTTTTTGAATTTAATTAAAAAATAAGATATTGTTATACAAAGGTTTGTTTTTAATTTGACAGCTAAATGCTAGTACATACTTTAATATTTTTTTTTAAATATAATGTAAAACTATATGATTTTGGTGAAATAATTACTAATTTAGGCACATGTCGTCTACGTAATAAGAGAATATAATTTTTCTTGTGAAAATGGACACCCTGGCGTGATGGAGTATTTAATACTCTAGCACAACACATTACAAACATAATAAAAAAAAATTATAATGAAATCACCTGATGTATTCAATTCGATCGATATTTTCTCCCACGCTCCTTGCTTCATTATTACGTCTTTATAATTTTTAGATTTATTATTATATAGGCACTCATGTGCTTGAACGCATTCAATCAAACTTTTTTCAGATATAGCAACACACATCGTATTTAGTACGCGGACTTTAATTCGCTGCATGTATTTGTGATTTCTGATTTATAGTTTTACAAGGGTTTTACCCGTAAGCAGGCTGTCCATAAAAATAGAGTAAAAGGTGTGTCGTCTGTGTAAATAAACCAACAATACGATAAATTTTTGTCAGTCAATCCTTTTCCAAACACTTACGTTACTCCTACATTACAATACATCGATAATGATCAGCACACACAATACATCTCTTTGTTACGAATTTAATACGTGCAATTCTAAAGTAAACCGCGTAAATAATAACAACTATCAATTAGTAACAAAATAAATCGATAAGCGGTAAGCGTCACCCGGTGACCTAGGGATGAGCGATATATTATATCGATATTGATGAAATATCGATATCAATGTTTAAAATATCGATATATTAATATCGATATCGACGACTACTAAATATCAAAATATCGATATTTTAAATAAGATATCGTAATATCGATATTTTTAACCAAATATCGCAATGTCGATGTTCGTTTTTATCAAAATATTGTAATGTCGTTATTATTTCATTTACGATGTGTTTTGCAAATAACGGAGTTAACAAAATATTTAATATTATATCTTATTATAGAATAAATAATATGTAAAGAAAACAAATCGTGCCAATATTACATACATACATATCTTCACGCTGTATCCCTAACGGGGTAGTCAGAGAGGACGGAGCGCCAAGCGTCGCTGTCCTTACATACTTCTTTCGCGTCCTCATATCTCATCATTCTCGTCACGGATTTTCGCCTAGGTATGCGAGCGTTTTTGACATTTCCGTCGGCTAACACCTTGTCGTTTTGATCTTCATAAGTCAGCCTTGGTCTTCCTTTGCTTCTTTTACCACTCACTTTCGCTCTGTAGATTTTTTTCGTCGGTCTTTCTTAATTTTCTAAAGCCTATCTAGTACCTGTTGCAGTTTGATAGTACATAGGTAACTACGTAACAGACGTCTCATTGTTTGTTGTCAATACTTCTGAGAACATCAATTACATTTTTTGTTAATTTGCTTTTTGTATACTTTTTAACTTATTATTAGAAAAAAACGTAATGTCTATTATCTTTTTGTATAATTAACACTTACCTAAGTTGCAGATGATCATGGTCTCCTATAAGTATGTATTTAATTTATGTATTTACCCATATAATTAAATTTGACAGTCACTGAAGTAGGTACCAAGCCTACTAAACTAATATACTTTCTGTTGTGGAACATTAATTTGGCACCGACTTCAATAACTGTCAAATTTAATTATATGGGTATTTGTATCGTATTTATAAAGTTATTTTTGTACTTAAGTTTTGATTAGTAAAGGATAGTTATTTCATACTTTTCAGTGTTCTTTTTTGAAATCGGTTTCATTTTTTTATAAAAAAATTTATTTTGTTCTTTTGAGTGACCTAGGCTTAAAAAAATATCTAGGGCAGATCTACAATTTGTTTATTTTCTAATTTTGGAGCGCAATGTGTTCCGTTCTATTGAAGAGCATAAACCGTGGGATTTCACAATAAAGATGCGAACAGATCGAACATGGGATATTATTGCCCATTGTGGCCATTATCAATATCATATCAATATCAATCAGTTATAAAAGAACAGTGTAAAGGTTGCATCATAATGACACCTTAGCAGTATTCTTACAATCCGAAGACGACAGCTACCAGTCATATTCTCTGTCCGCCACAAGACTGACTCTACTGACTGAATTTATTATATCACAGGAAATTTATATCTTCTCCCTACTACCATTATACCATGTGGGGACAACGATAGTTAACAAACGACATACAAGAGAATCATCAACATAAATAAATAAAGGTTATAACCAAATCGCGTTATTTGGTGTATCTTCGAAACCAAAGCTTCAATGTGAATGAAATTTCAATGGGACCAATCTGGAAGTATATCCTTTCAAACAAAAAAAGAATTTTCCAAATCGGTTCATAAATGACGGAGTTATGAGTTATGAGGTAACAAACATAAAAAAAAAATTTTTTTTGGAAGTCAGTTGAAAACCGTCAACATTAGAAAATATCGATATCTTATGGTCAATAATATCGGAATATCGATATCAAGCTATCGCTATTAATATTTTAGTTAGTTAATGCTTTTGTTGAAAAAATATGAACAAAAACGGCACCGCCCGAGAGCATTACCTTTCTTTATCTAATGCAGCAGATGATTTTCACATGCTTTACCCAAGTTAAAAATAAAATTCAATCAAGCGGGTAGTACCTCTATTTCATTTATAAACTCTTTCGTGTTTATGTTATCCATAATTTATGCAAAACTATTATACAGAGTTATTGGTAATTCGACGTATTCCCGTTAGGAGGTGATAGGGGTGACTATTTCCGATATTTTAACCCCTATATGCATTACGCAAAAGTGAACCATTTTTGAGTTATCATGTTTTTTAGCTCTTTTCAAAATAAGTCAAAAATTTAACATCAAAAATTTATTTAAAAAAAAGTATCAATTTAAATCTCATTATTTCTCCTGATTTATAAAAATGATTAAACACTGGTTATTTATCAATATTAAAACAACAATTATCGGTCCAAATTTAAAAATGCGACACGAAAAACGATATTATTTCAATATTTTTTTGAGATTATTTTCCACTAAAATGCCTTAAAAACAAAAAAAAAAACGTTATGAATCTTGGCTTGCAGATTATTTTAAAAACATAACCGTTTTCTTAGCTCTCCAACAATGCATAACAACTAGGAACTTATTTCAAAGAAACTGAAAAAAAAATGATCACAAAGGAAGCAGGCGGAATTTCGTATTCGAACTATACTTAAAATTGCTGTTTGAATGTCTTGCAAATAGGTTTAATGCGTACCTAAGCCAATGCAGGAAGCAAACTGGCAGGTTAAGAAAAAAAACAAAGTTTTCAAAGAGTTATTTTTTCAAAAACTTTTCATGCGTGCATTGGTTTTGTTTACAAATTGGCGCCGTGTTTTTTGAAGTAAATACACTGTATCAGTTTTTAAAGGAGTGCATAGGCGAATCCGAGAAACTGGTAGTGTTCAGAGACGACAAATTAATGCCGGAAGATCCCCAGTCCATGTTGTTAATTACGAAGAGGATATTCTACAAGAATTTATCGATGAACCAACAATTTTGACAAACACCGTCGCCACACAACTCTCTGTAACACAATGGAAAGCGTGGTCTACGGTGCATAATGCAGGATTCTATCCTTTCCATTATACTCCTGTTCAAGTTATTCACGAAGAGGACCCTAAAAGGAGAGTTGCTTTCTGTAGATTCATGTTAAATGCGGATTTAGAAGACGCGTCTTTTTAGAAAAAAATCCTATGCACCGACGAATCCAAATTTGATCAAGATGGGATTACTAACTACCACAATGAACATTATTGGAGTGAGAAAGTGCACAAAAGTGCTAATAAAAAGAGGTCAAAAGGGTCGCAACGCCGTTTTTAGGAATAATTGACGACAATTTAATTGGACCACATTTTTTACCGAGCAATCTAAATGCTGCACCTTACGAAAATTTTTTGACGAATGAAATGTTTGACCTCCTCGAAGACGTGCGTTTGGCTACAAGGCAAAACAAGATATACCAGCAAGACGGATGTCCTGCACATTTTGGTGTCAATGTTAGGCGATGGCTCGATAGCCATTTTCCTAATAGTTGGATAGGGCGAGGAGGACCTATTCCGTGGCCTGCGAGGAGTCCGGACTTATCGCCGGTTTCTATGTCTGGGGTTACATGGGGTTCTATGTCTGGGTTTACGACGTCTTGCATGTATCATCTGCGGAAGAACCAAGGTGCCAAGCCTACCAAACTAATAGACTTTATGTTGTTGCACATTGATTTGGCACCGACTTCAGTAACTGTCAATTATATAGGTATGTGTATCGTATTTATAAAGTTACTTTAATTGTACTTGAGTTTTGATTAGTAAAGAATAGTTATTTAACACTTTTCAGTGTTTTTTTTTTGAAGGCGTTTTAATTTTTTTTAATAAAAATTTTAGATTCTGGTAGTACCGAAAAAGATCGGTCTCGCCTCCTGGCTGTTTCTGAGAAGGAGTCAGGACACTGGTTGAAGGTAATACCTTCAAAAAACTTAGGAACCTTAATTGACAATACCACGCTTTCTCTCATAGTATCCCTTCCTCTAGGGGCCAGGACTAACCTTTCTCACCGTTGCCGCTGTGGTGATCTCGTCGATGTATTAGGTCACCACGGTTTATCCTGTTTACGTAGTGCGGGCCGCATGTCACGACATGCTGCTTTGAATGACATCATTCGGCGGGCTCTTGTCGCCGCTGGCATTCCTGCAGTCTTAGAGCCTGTAGGTCTTGCGCGCAGCGACGGCAGGAGACCGAATGGTTTGACGCTCATTCCTTGGAAACTTGGAAGATCGCTGGTGTGGGATGCCACTTGTGTCGATACACTTGCTGTTTCCCATGTGCCGGCGACTTCCAAGTCAGCAGGAGCCGCGGCCAGCACTGCCGAGAACTTGAAGCGGCGTAAGTATGCGACTCTCTCTGAGAGTTTCATATTTACGCCCTTTGCAGTCGAAACTTTAGGTCCCTGGGGCCCCGAAGCCCATCGACTGGTTTCTGATATTCTGATATCTGAAGGTCAAATGAGTTCGAATGCGAAGTGGCGTGAATTGTCGAGTGAGTCTCGCTTTGGGTGATTCGAGAATTTACAGAATTTAATGGCTTGCATGCAGTTTTGCCTGTACAGTCGAACTGTGCATGCAAACCCTAGCGTGTATGTGCTAAAAAGAGCGGCAAAATATATCAATTTTGATATTCGTCAGGTTGTATGTACAGGCATGGATAACTGTACAATTTTATCACATACTCGCTAGGGTTTGCAAGTACAATTCGACTGTACAGGCAAATCTGTGCATGCAAACCCTAGCGTGTATGGTCTGCATTAGAAAGAAGTAAATGCTAATATTCTCATATCACCTTCTTCTTCTTTAGTTGAATGGCGCTGTTGCGATTGCGAATATTGCCAATATCCCGTAGTTATGAGAATACTTGAAAACAGGGGAAGCCAATTAAGGTGATGATTATAAAGATTCCAACAATTGAAGTAGGAATATACACAATGGGGATCTACATAAAAGCTTCCTTTTGGTTTCAATTTGGAGACTGGAATGTTGAGTTGAAAACCACCCCTAAAAAGGAATAGGACAAAACAACATAGAGTAAATATAGACGGACACAAAACGACACATTTCACAGACAAACTTGATAACAATGACACCCACACATTACATATAGTTACCCACACTGTTAAAAAAAAACAAACAAAAGACTGTACACACATAAGTATAAGGACAATATAATAATAATTACAAGCATATTAAAGTTTAATGTTATTTACAGAGATAAAATGAGGATGTTGATAAAAGGGGAATAGACTAAAGATAATAAGAATTTGAAATTTGTAGGCCGCGGAACATCAGAAGGAAGAATGTCATATAGGGAGAACAATAGGTTGGGACAGTTAAAAAATATGTGATCAGGAGTACCCTCATCCAAACCACACTCACAGATAGAATGATCTCGAATATGAAGTTTAGCCAAGTGAACTGGTGTGCACGCATGGTTCAATCTAAGTCGATAAATAGTAGAGGTGATCTTTTTATTTGCATCTCTATAAGTAAAGAACCAGGGTTTATGGGGAATTTCATTTTGGATATCGCCGTAATATTTGCCCTTTACTGATTTAGAGATCAGCCATGCCCGGCTCCAAGCCTCCATCAACCTAGGTTTAGCCAAGGACCTCAAGTCGTGACAATAAATGGTATAATAGTCTGTCGAGCCATGGGAGATTGCATGCTTGGCACAAGAATCAGCAGATTCATTGCCTGGAATGCCGCAGTGACTAGGGATCCAAGCCAGGACTATTTTTAAGCCATTCTGATAACAGTAAAAAAGCTCCTCTCTAATTTTAATAATAATCGGAAACCTTGATTTGGAGTGAAAGGGATTGGACGAAATAGACTGGAGACAACTAGCGGAATCTGAAAATATGAGAGTATTATTAAAGTTATGAGCTTTGGCATATTTGATTGCTTCTAAAATGGCTAACGCTTCACCAGTAAAGACCGAAGATTGAGGAGGAAGTTTCCAATTGAGGACAATTCTAAATGATGGTAACCAAACAGCTGCACCAACACAACTGGAGTTCGACAATTTTGAGGCATCTGTGAACATCGTTGTCCATCCTGTCCATTCATTGGACATTTTATCGTTAAAAATCGAAGGAGCATTGAACGATTTTTTCCCAATACCAAAATTTAATAGTACTGAGGGGCGGAAAGTAAGAGCGTCATAGGGAACTGAGAAAAGAGGGTTATAAGGAAATTGAGACAGTTGTACAGAAAGGCCACGGAAATTAGAAAGACTTTTTACCAAACATGGCCAATCATCCCTTGAATGGCGAAGATCACATAGAGAGCTTTCAAGGAAGTTAAGTTTAGTATGTAAAGGATGGGAGGAGTACTGCATTATATTATAATAAAATCGATCACATAAATATTGGCTGCGAAGGATAAGTGGAGGGTCCACACATTCTACCTGAAGAGCGTTTACTGGGGAGGATTTCATTGCACCTAAAATTAGACGTAAAGATTTGGACTGAATACGATTCAATTTTTGCAAAAAAGACTTATTACAGGGGAACATTAGAAATAAGCCATAGTCGAGATGGCTACGAATTAAGGCATTGTACAATAATTTAAGGGTATATGGGTGACTACCCCATCATGTGCCTGCAAGGGATCTAAGAATATTAATATTCTTTTCACATTTATGAATGAGAAAATTAATATAAGGAACCCCAGATAATCTAGAGTCCAGAATAACACCCAGAAATTTAACAGAGTTTAACTGAGGGACCGTTTCATTATCTATATACAAAGGGAGGTTGGGAATAACCCTTTTCTTAGTGAAGACTACAGATTGACATTTAGAAGCAGCTAGTGAAAGACCATGATCTGATAGCCAGCTATTAAGGTAGAATAGGGCAGAATTTAAACGATAACTAATATCTGAAGGTGACTGCGAAGTATAATATATTACAATGTCTTCAGCATATTGGAGAATTTGACAAAAGGAATTAACAGAGCATTCTAAATCATATGTATAGAGACTATAAAAGGGGACTGAGGACCGATCCTTGTGGAAGACCCTTCCATACATGCCTAGGAGAGAGAAGGGAATTATGGTATCTAATTACTATCGACCTGTTAGACAAAAGATTAAATATGAAGCGTACCATCCTCACAGGGATACTCAGCTGTAGCAACTTGTGCCTGAGAGCCGGAAGAAGAACGTTATCATATGCTGAGGAGATGTCAAGAAAAACACTTCCTAGGTAAGACTTATTAATGAAAGCCAGACGAATATCAGTAGTCAGTATAGACATACTATCTAATGTACTCATCCCCTTCCTGAAGCCAAATTATGTATTAGCTAAAATGCCTTTACTTTCGACTAACCATTCAAGACGATTTTTGATCATGTGCTCAGTTATCTTAACCAACACGGAAGATAGAGCGATGGGTCTTCGGGAATTAGGGTCAAGTGGGTCCTTACCATGTTTTAATAATGGGATAACGATTTGGTAATTCTAAGCTTCGGGAATATAACCATTTTCAAAAAAATGATTAATTAAACGTAAATAAAGAAGTTTACACTGAACACTGGATTTTGATATGAAAGAGTATGGGATGCCATCAATTCCAGGAGATGAATCTAATAAACCATGTATAGAGGATTCAAGTTCGTCAAAGAAGAAAAGAGAGTCTAAAGCGTTAGATGAATGAAGCAAGGATGGAGGTGACGGAAGGGACTCGGCACATGGGACAAATGGGGGAGCAAGTTTATCAGCGAATGAATCTATCCAAACAGAGGAATCATTTGAAGACAAATCTTCGAAATTAAGAGAACCACGATATTTTCTAATATTTTTCCAAACCAGAGATGAAGGAGCTCTAGGGGAAAGACTTTCACAAAAAGAAATCCATCCTGCTTTTTTCTTCTTGGACAAAAGTCTTCTTGTTTTGGCTGATATCTGTTGGAAATTTAGGAAGTTTTCCATAGTCATGGAGTTGTTATAAAGGCGTTCTGCCAATTTACGTTGGTGAATTAATTCTGAACATTCAGAGTCCCACCAGGGAGGAGAAATTTTAAGTCTACCAGAATATCTTTTCTTTTTGGGGATAGATTCATCAGCAGCGGATAATAAACAGGAAACAAATTGTGAGTAGAGACTTAAGAAGTCTGCATTATTTTTAGGGTCAGCAAGATTGATTAATTTACTGTCTAGAGATGATGAAAATTTTGACCAGTCAGCTGCTAAGAGTCTAAAATTTAATAAAAGGGGAAGAGGATCTGAAGATTGAGAGTTTGATGGAAAGGAAATAATAATAAGGAAATGATCACTGCCAAAGGATTCGAGTAGAGCTCTCCAAGAAATAACTGTAGCAAGATCAGGGGAACATAAAGTTAGATCGACTACACTGTTAGGATTTTGTGAGGGACGTACTCTCCTAGTTGGGGAGCCGTCATTGAGAAAACATAGATCAGAGTCGTCTAATATATTTAATAGGTATGTCGAGAAACTGTCACAAAAATGAGATCCCCATGATACATGGTGGGTATTAAAGTCTCCCATAACAACAATGGGGGAAGGAAGGGAAGAAAAAATAGAAGAAATATCAGGAACTAAGGAGATATGGGGATGAGGAATATAGATACATAAAAAGGATATATTCAAAGCTCTCACAGCAACAGCATTAATATCTTGGCAGTGAGAGGGGAGAGAAATCTGAGAATAAGGAAGGGAACGTTTAATAAAAATAGCACAACCCGCATAACCATCCACCCTGTCATCCCGGAGGCATGAAAAGCCGGGGATTCTGTACCGAGATCCAGGGACAAGCCAGGTCTCCGAAACGGCAAGAAGGACAGGATTAAATTTATTGATTAAATTAAATATTTCCAATTTTTTACGACGAATACTCTGTGCATTCCATTGGATTGCTACTAGATCCATTATTGTCAATGGTAGAGATGATTTTAGAAAGTCTGGAGGCAACGTTGGACAGTAAACAATCATTATATTTAGCGATAATGTTTTCAAAAATTGATAATAATGATTCTAGAAGATTATCATTTGGGGTCACTGAGTTAGACGAGGACATAATGACAGCACTACCATTAGGTAGGGAGGAGAGGGGGTTACTAATGATAGCCTGATGAGTTACTTTATCATATCCTGTACCATTGTGAAACGGTGTAGAAGGGCAAGAACGAATAACTGTTTTAATGTGGGATCTATTGTAAGAGGTATGTTGTAGTTTTTTAGGAGAAGGAGTAGCAAAAGAATTTGGAGTAGAGGACTTGATGACTTCAACGAAACTTTTACGAACAGGAGGGAATTGAGAAGATGCCTCGGCATAAGAGATATCTTGAGACATTACCGTTTTTATTGACTTCTGTCTCGACTGCTCTGGACAACACTTGTTGATGGTAAAATGACTGCCAGAGCAATAGAGGCAGGTCGATCGGTCTTCTGGAACCTCGCAACTATCACCAGAGTGAGGTTGAGCACAGCGGTAACACCTGGGCTTAGAACGGCATTGGGCACGGACATGACCAAATCTGCAGCAGCTGTAGCATTGGATGGTGGGCAATATATATGTGTCGACAGTCAAAGATGTGTGGTATGCGTAGACACGTGGGGGGAGAACCTGACCTTGAAAAGTTAGAACTACCGTTTGGGACGGAACCCACGTGGTGGAGCCATTAACCGTAACTTTTCTGTTAAAACGCCTAGCTTTGATTACAGGTCCGCAATTCAAGGGGAGGTCTAATGATTCCACAAATTCCTCCATTCCCCAGTCCGAAGGAACACCTTTAACAATGCCCATCCTGGTAACTGTATATGTAGGAATAACCGCTTTATAATTATTGGGTTCAAGAGTCGGAAAAGAGACAAACTTGTTGGCATCCTCTGCTGATTTAAACTCTACCGAGATTTTATTACGGCCTACTCCCTTCACACCATCAGATACAATATTTTGCACACAGTTTTTATAAAGAAATTGGCCAAATTTGATTGGACGAATGTAAGTACCCACAGACGGATCTGATTCAATTCGAGACACTATAACTACGAAGGGGCCTTTATCAGCCTGCCCATAGAATTTTTGGCCACTAACGACAGATGGATGAATATACACTGACTCAGTAGAAGCAGATGGTTCAACTAAATATTTCTTATTGGTGACGGATTCTGATAGTAAATTTTCACTTTGCCTTTTTAACGAGCGAGGTTGTGGATTATCTTTTTGTGTAAATATATCCGGGGAATTATTAATTTCCATTACTTCTGGTGAAATATCAGGAGGATCAGGAGGTTCAGGAGGAATATGATCCATTGTTAAAAAATATACACTTACCTAATTAAAAACCACCACCACACTTAACTAAACACTTTAAAAAGGCGTACAGCTCAACGAAATAATACAAAAAATGAGTATAATTCTAAAAATAGCCAAAAATCCTACTAACACGTGTATAAACCACAACAACGCAAAATGGAGTCCTCATATCACCTTAACCAAAAATTTACGAACACAATTGTCAATTTTGATAAAAGTGTGCACAAATCTCTAATCTGTGGTGCCCAAACAACTGTCATTGACGTTTGTTTAATGTGTTTTATATATGTTTTCTATTGTTATTCTAAGCAATACTTAATCTGTTTTTTAAGCTTTTTGACTTTTATGTGTGTTGGTTGGGTTTGATAACAGTTTACGATTATTAAAGTGTGTGGAATATGGTTAGCTGTAGTGTTAAGGGCTGCAGAAACCGCAGTGACAGGAGTTATTCTCCGGTGACATTTCACTCGTAAGTGTTATTTCGCTATTTATTCTATATATTGGGAATATAATAAATTTGCAGACATTGCTGAAGAATCCATACATGATAACTAAGTATATCTTGCTCAACAATATTATGATTTATTAGTAATTTTTCATATTTATTTGAAACATAACCTAACACATTGAGTACCTACCTACAACGGGAGGCGGCATACGGGTTATTTCTCATACGAAACTTTCTGGCACTTTTTGCGGGAGGAGAGGTAATACTACACATAGTAATTATTTTCTCTTTGCATACTACTACAAGTAAATGGGAGCACTCAAATGCAATGATGAGTTGTGTCTTTACTCTTTCGCACACAAATAGTTCGACAACATTCCCGCAATTAATCAAATACGTAGAAATAACTTGATTAAAATTTGATTCGTAATCCGTTATGGTCTAAAATTAAATGCTACCACAAAATTTTTTCTTTGTTTTGCAATTTAATTGTAATTTTATTTCCCATTCAGCTCCGGCAACGCATATGTTTCGTTTTGATAAGATATTCCTATGTGGCACCATCGCACCAGATGCGTTGAGCACCCTCGTCGATATAACTGTTAATTCTTCAGTGTGCGTTGATAATATTAGCTATAGATGTTGCTAATATCATTCAACAAACAAACCACAAAATGTCAGTCTATATAGTAACACTGTTGGTTTCTAAAAAAAAAAAGATTAACTTCTCGTTGGTTTTTCTGGTGACTGATTTGTTGCTTTATAAAAAGAACTAAACGATTACTAATTGTGACTGTTTTGGTTTAAAAAGATGTTATATATCCTTTGGTGAGTATTATATAATAATAATAAAGAGCCTTTATTCAGACAGTATTTAAACTGAAAAATAAGTTATAATGTAACACTGAGTTATGCATCGACCACCCTGTCTGTATGCCATGAGTTGGCAAAGGCCTCCTCCAACTGCCTCAATTCCTCTCTATCGTTGGCTACTCTTGTCTATGTGCCACCTGCTACGGTTTTAATGTCATCGATCCACCTTTGAATGGTCTACCTCGCTGCCTTTTCATGTGACTTGTGAACCTGATCATTACTAGTTTTGATCATTTTTCCGTCCCTCTGATGGTATGTCCTGACCACTTCCATTTTAACCTTTTTATTGTTTTTATGGGATATGGGAAGCGCTACAGAGGAAGACCGCTTACGAGATGGGCGGATGATATAAGCAAAACGGCTGGTCCGGACTGGATGCAAACGGCCCAAGATAAAAAAAACTGGGTTTCTTTGGAAGAAGCCTTCACCGGGGGAGGAGTTCTTGCAGATTAATCAAATCATTAAATAGGATATAAATTAATTAAAGAAATCAAGTCATAAGAAATAGAAGTAGTACAATAATAGAAATAAGTTTACTAATTTTTTGTTATATCTTTTTTGCAAGAAATGAAAGGCTTTTATTTATTTATATATTGTTTTTGTGGCTTCTCTTGTCTTTGTGTGTTTCTTTATGGTTGCCATTTTTAGTTTAATGGATAATCTTTTTCCCATCATTAGATGTGGCGGATTTTACGTTGCAGCTCCTGATGGTAGAAGACGACAATTTTGCGGAGCACTTGAGGCAGTGAATTCGATTATGGAAATGGTAACAAATCGATTAAAAACTTGTTTTTATTGTGCGGTGTAGTAATTTTTTACATATACCTTGACAGAGAGGAATGCCTGTGAATCGCGCTTCCCGTTGTAGATACTCAATGACATAACGCAATATAGTAATTAGTGGTGCCAGTTCTATACAATTTTTTTACCCTAGTTAACAAATAAAAAACAATAAGAGGGAATATTGAACTCGTAATTAATCCTTTAGCGCTCTGATATGTCATCTTAAATGCAATGTGTGATAGTTCGCAATACTGATTTCGATAAAAAATACTTGTATTAAATATTTTTAATAGCACGAAATCACTAAACCTAATGATTTGAAAATTTTAATAGATAAATGCTTAATTGATCTTAAATGTAAGTATATTTAATTATTATTTATTTCAGATTTCCCCGTAATCCTTTAGCAAAAAAAAAATGGATTCATGCCATCCAACGACATGATTGGCAGCCGTCAAACACTGCCAGGATATGCTCCATCCATTTTGAATCCGATTCTTTTATTGTTACGTCGAAAACTACTCACTTGATACCATCTGCAATACCTTTTAAATATATTAACGACGTAAGTAACATTATTATATTATAAACATCTATTATTAGGTTTAAAATTTTTTCATTAATAAACCATTTTTTAATATCTTATAGAATGATGATAGTCCTCAAGTCTCACCCAGTCAACATCAAATACCAATGCGAAGAAAATGTGCCATTAACGAAATTGTATTACCAAAGAAAGTATGGTATGTCGACATTAATAAAATACATTGATTGAATTTTTAGTTTAACATTTTTTGATGACGATTCGAACTTGTAATACTGAAACTCAGTGGCGTGCATTCTATAGAGACAAATAGACACTGTCTACTCTGACAATTTGCTAATTAAATAAAGTATAAAAATACATCGCCAACAAAAATATGATTTCAAAATTCCCGCGCTCGCCCTATCTCTAAAGAAACGCGACAAAAAAGCGTTACGGCAACTGTTCGCTCGAGAGACATTCAAATCGCGACTCAATTTACACACATTCAAAACTTTTCTAACACTGTGTTTCGTATAATTACACGTGTGCATCTGTACTGGTTGTGAATGTTTACTTAGCTCAAAACACGCACACAAGTTAATAAAGAGACTAGCGAATGACAGCACCACAAAAAGAAATTGTCAACGGTTTAAATCTTATTAGTCATAGATTAATTTAACCTATTAGAAAAAATAACATATTAACTTAATATAAAACATTAACATGTTCGTTAAATGTTATAACTTTTTTAAATTAATAATATGAATGACCTTATTTCTTATTATATTTTTTTCTTATTTTAGCGCCCTCTGAACGTTTTTTTAGTGACGTTCTCTTTCTTACTCATAGAATTTTTAATATATGGTATAGGTATACCTATACGTATAAAAAGAACAGTATACGTATAAATTTGAACCACATTATATTTAATTTTTCATTGTTATTGTAGTTTTTTAAGATAGCAAGAAGCAAATTTACAACCGTTGAAATATTTTTCAAAGTAGTTCCAGTAAATAAATAATGTAAAATTAAATCACATTAACATTATTTATTACATACGAATTATACGATAAGTGGCGATTTTGGTAAGTTTTCTTTTTGTCTACCCTACTAAAAATGTCAGTACACGTCACTGCTGAAATTTAATGTTTATAAACAACTACGTATGAGAAGTGCAGAATTTATCTCCATCTAAGTATTAAGATTTTATTGAATATTTTCTGTGTTAATATTTATTTTTAAATATTAAGCCATTGTAAGATATCGCAGATCAGTGGCGTGCAGGGCTTCAAGATAGGGTAAGCCTGACTTACATTTTCTTCATTGTTTTTGAAAAGTAAAGTGAAGCCTAAAATATTATATATTACCTAATTAATCATGGCTTTGGCACAACCGGTGGACAAGAAGAGAGGAAAGAGATCGCTCCCCATGTTATCTTTCAACAAAACAATTTTTATAATATTTTGCTATTAAAAATGTACTGGCGTAAATAGTTTATCACTTCTTAATATATTAATGTGTGTCTCAATTCGTTGTTTATCCAAATTACTAGAAGAAATCACTGTATTCATGTATTTCTGTGAATTCATGTCTCTTTTATGCCGCCAGTATAGTCATAACCAAAACGATTCTAAATATTTTGGTCATTTGAATAAAATATACAGAACTAATAGTAATATTTTTATTTATTGTATCGATTTATTGTGTTTTATGCAATTTACTAGTCGAGTAATACACAAATCAGGTGTAGGTCTAAACAAAACAATCAATTGTTTTTCTGTGCAAAGTTCAAAGATTTTAAAGTTCAGTTACCCAAAAATGAAATAAAAATAAAACAATGACGTTGAATCACGTGGAACTGTATTCTTATCGTATCTCTCAATTTGTACAAAGTTCAGTATGAAAGCCGAGCTTTTCGCTTCATACTAATTGCTATATAAACCTTAGTAAAAAAGCTACAGCTATAACGAATTTTGCCATTAGAGAGAAAGAGAGGTTACAAGCCCCGTTGCAAGCCAACGCGTGAGAGTGAGACGATTGATTACTCTTGATTATGCCTTGAGAAGTGGTTAGTGTCGTTCGACCGACGCACTCGGTTGCGACTTGGGGTCAAAAACTGGTTTATTTGTCTATGTTTCTAGTACCGTTTTCATTTGACAAGTACTTCGCGGGAATTTTTAAAACTGATATAATTTGAAGTTGATATTAATTACTAATTCTTGACACGTTAGTATTCTGTGTTCTTGACTGAGCATTTTAGTAAGTCAAGCCGGGCTTTTGGGCTTATAAAAAGGTCTGATAGATCACTGATCGCAGTCTATATAAACTCAATATATTATGTATTTGTTGTATATTCAGTAAATACAAAAATTCACATACTTATACACCAAATGTAGTAAGTAGGTAGATACTTGTATATAATACTATAATTGTTGACATATTTTATGATTTAATTTATATATCAAATTCGTAGCTCTGCAAGTCCCAACCCTACATCGACAAGTTGCAGCTCCGTACCATCAGTTCTACAACTACGAAATATTGAGCCAAATGAAGACAAGAATCTCCAAAAGAAGGTACACTTTTTTTAGTTAAATTATTACAAAGGGTATCATAAGCCTATAAGCTGAGTTCCTACGATTAATTGTGTTCTCATTTCCCTCATTGTAAACATTCGTATCCAATTCTTTCAATTCACATTCTTCGTTCATGTACGTGACTAGAGTCTGCAACTTTATTTCTGTACAACTGTACAAATATAGTTCAAATAGATACAATTCTACGGCTATTATATTTGTAAGAATATGTACGCATATAATAGCCAGGCAGACATTACGCAGCCCTATCTAACGTCTGAACAGACTTCAAAGCAGGTGTCACCTCCTGCTCCTTAGGGGAGCTTGAGGGAGCAAAAGAAGTATAAAACATTAAGTTAAAAAAATTAATTAAAAAAATAATCAAGTCAAGACAAAAATTAGTTACATTTATTTCAAGAACAATTAGTCATAATTTAGAAATAAAAATAAGCGGGTCGTGGATCAGGCTAGCAATGAGTTTGGATCTACTGCGGTCACCGTCCTTTCGCAACACCGTACTCCCCTTGTCCTCTTAGTCTGGGTATAGCCGGATGATGCAACCCGTAAAGCCGCGCTGTAGGTAAATTGTTGTTGCTTGTTGGTTGGTGATTCATGTTGGCGTTTGCGATGTAGGTAGAAGGGGCAGAGTCCAATCCCAACGGAGTTCCTGGAACGTGCGTGGATCGAGTTATAATAAGTACTTTCTTCGTTCTGGACTGCCATAGCCGATTATCATTTATACAAGGGGGTAGGTTTACAATTAGCAACGAAGCAAACTGGGTGATGCGGCAGTCCAGATAATGAAAATTAGCAGTAATTTACAGCAGTAGATACAAAGCGTTATGTAAGAATAAATAGTGAATGATACTATACAAGTTAAAAATTTAGTAATAACAAAATGACGGTTTGCAACCAGTAAGATTTAAATAAATTAAAAATATGAGATATACGGAATGAACTAGTACTATATATTATCTAGATAGATTTATTTAGCGTTTAAGTTTCAAATCATACAGCAATAAACATGAATATACTAAAAGAACAAACCTACAATGTATGAAGCCAAGCAAGCTTTTATAAAATAATGTAAAGTAGGTATGCACATTGCAACAACTTACCCGGTACGGGACCACACACGATACACAATTATATTGTATTATTTAGAATGTTATGCTTATTATAAATTTACAAAGATTGTCACTAAAACGATTTTATATTTGATACAAATACAAATATTATAATTGTAGCGGAATGGTTTTTCTATTAATGTTTGTACTTAGAACAACTAAGTCGAGTGAGCGCTGGTGAGTAAAAAAAAATAATTTTAGTGGAATGAATGTTATTCGTTCTCTTCGAGAATGAATGTTACGAAACGAACGCATCGCGGTGTAGCTACCGTGCGTCTATTGTTCGAATTCACTGTATAAAACTCCTATTAATAAATTCAGAATCTGTCTGTATATCGATTTTTTATATTATGTATTTGTAAATAATGTAATATTGTTTTAATATTGTTATTAATTAGTTATACATAAATTAATTATTTTTAGAAAACATATTTTATTTAGCATAATAAATTTTAACTCGTAACCACGAATTCAAATCACCGTTCCTACAAAATAGTGTTACGTTACACAGGACCCAGGTCGCCATTATACTTACACAGTCTCTGAGGTATAATGATACAATATTTTTGTTCTGCGAATTTTGTTAAATATTTGTTGTTTAAATGTAATATATTATCTGCTTCTATACACAGTAATTCCTCTTTCAGTTGAAGAAGCAGCAACAAATTTCAGCGAATCGATTAAAAAAACTACGTGCCGTTCGTGAGTCACGAAAAAGGCTTTTTAAAAAAGTGGCGAAGTTAGAAAACATTTTAGCCGAGTTAAAATGCAAAATGCTGCTTAACGCTAAAGAAGGTGATGTTTTAGGAAATATTGAAATCGAAAATAAGGAATTTGAACAGATAGCGTAATATACAAAGAATTAATGCTACTGCAAGCGAAGAGACAACAGAAAGTTTCGAGGAAAATGAAAACTTTTCTGTAGTAGACGCTCAAGAGACATGATTATTTAGTCAATAATATACTTAGCAAATTCTCATGAGAGAATTACCCCTAGAAAAGTGATGGTTATTGTTTGGTGGTCTAGAGCCGGTGTAATTCATCACAGCTTCTTACCAAATAACACGAGCATTACTGCGGATGTGTACTGTGAGGGACTGGACACAATGATGGAGAATCTCGCAAATCTCCGGCCAGCCTTTGTTAATCGCTCGTCCCCGCTGCTCCTGCACGACAACGCTCGACCTCACACGGCACAACAGACGGTCTCTAAGCTACAAGAGCTAGGGTTGGAAGTTTTGCGTCATCCACCGTACTCATCAGACATTGCGCCGAGAGACTTCTACTTTTCCAAATTTGGACAACTTCTTGGCAGGAAAAAAAGTTCTATACCCGAGAGGCAGTACAAAATGCCTTTGAAAAGTTTGTTGCCTCCCGTACACCTGACTTCATAAAGAAGGGGATTGAAAAATGACCACTGCGCGGCAGAGATGCATCGATAGCATGGGTGTATACTTTGATTTAAAGAATTAAAAAAAATATTTCAAAAAATTACTTTAACTTTTTATATACTAAACGGGAATTTCATAGGTATTTATGAAGATATTTTTGTATGATTTATGTAAATTACGTAAGATGTTTCGTTTTTGATTATGCATTTGTTTTTATAATAGAGCTCCTTAGAAAGTTATTCAAGTAGCGGAAAATAGATTGTTATAAAACGTACATTGATTAGACAATTATACTATAAAACAAACGATTTCATCGATAACAAAATGGTAGTCTGTAAATAATCTTCTCTGCACATGCACTTACCGGCTTTTTGAATATTGTAATAAACCTAAAGTGAAATGATGTTGAAAAAATGATAGCTGATTGTGTTTCTTGTCGAATTTTCACTGGGTGACTTAACCCTTAAATGATACTTTGTTTTTCTTTAAAAAAATATATTGTTATAGATAAATGACCGTGTTAAAGGAAAAATAGTAAAAAAAGTCATAGAAAAGTTATGTATTTCCATTTATTTATATAAAAAACAAAACGTGCCATTTTCGGCACTATATGCATTTGAGAAAAAAAATAACAAAATTTACATTCAGTTTCTGTGTATCTCACTGAAACAGTCTTTCGATTTTTTAACACACTTCACTTACCACACATAGTGACTGTCTTCAATTTACATGAAGTAAACATGCACCTGTTGGGCGTTCTGTTCATGTCCCACTCCATCGTGTATCACATCTGAGGGAGGCAAAACTACATGCCTTTCCTTTTCGCATTTTCACAGGCGGCTCCTGAATTGAACTGCAAGTTGGACGGCCTCTTGAAGTAGGTGTGGAATATTTACATAATGTATCAGCCAAAAATCGCTAGGGCCATAATTTCCTTCTTAGGGACGTTTTTTCGACTGCCAGCTTATAAAGAATCCACACGTTTATAATGATTATATTCAAAAGATGGTAAAATCTACCCCGTTAGGGATACAGCCTCAGGATATGTATGTATGAATTCGGCTATCATACCAAAAATTTGTGTATAAATAGGTAAAGACAAAACAGTTCAGTGTCTTTCTCTTCTATTTGTGAACAGATTTTCTTTTTTTTTTTTTGTTTAGTAACTGTTGACGAGCTTTTACTTTATTTAGCTTATTTAGCTTGTTATCATAAAAAAAATTTTGGAGACAGTTATATTAATACGTGAAGCGAAAAATTCGGATCCCTTTTTAGGAACATTGCGCGCACGGAGGAATTTGAGAATTGGCATAGTTTTAAGTTCATACTGCCAATGTCAAACTCAATAGTTTGTGATCATAATATAGGTACTTTAAGGAAAATTGATCAGAAGTAAAACGAAAGTAAGTAACTAATACAAATATTTTTTGATCACGCCACAAGCGCAACACGTCCTATAAATCACGATCACGATCCCTGATTGCCAACGCGTAGGGAAGCCGCACGCTTATTACGTAACTTATAGACAGCATGCGACTGTCAATATCGCGCGATATCTGCTGTCAAAACGAGAATTTGTGTAATGTAATTTGTATAGTGGCGCTAAATCTACCGCGGAAAGTGCATTTTACGGTCACATAATAATAGATACGTAATCGTTATACATGATACAAATTTTTTATTACAATTATTCACCGGTCGCGCAGTGATCGCATGGCTGTCGCTGTCTGCAAATTTTTAGGTAATAACCCCGCCGACCGCCTCCCCCCGCAGTCCCCGCAGCCAGGAACAGTAGTTCTTTCTGCTTACAGTACATATATATATATATGTAACATCCTTAGATTAAACCTCGAACTAATCAAACAGCTGCACAGAGTAGGAATTGTCGTCAAAGGGTATATATATTTACGCTTGAATTTCGACCACGGGCGACCTCTAGTAATAATAGTTCTACAAATGTTTAGTCGGTATCTATTGATGGGTATAAAAATCTTATAAGAATAACAGTATCCTAATTTTGTGGAACTGTTATATTGTTACTAGAGGTTGTTGATATTATAAATATAAATTTATAACATAAACTCTAATATTAGACATAGACATGAGATATCAATTTGGCGACAAAGCATCGACAGCTCTACTACAGCTTCTGTAAACCTCCTTAAACTTCGAAAAAAACATTTAGAAAAAACGTACAGAAAGAAAAATTACTCAATTAAATACTTCATCGAATGGAATTTATGAAAACGGTCGTTCATAATTTAATTATAAATAAAATGTACTTTTTATCGGCTATTAGCCGAATTCGAATTGACCAACGGTATGTATTGAAACTATGGTTGATTGTGTAGTTTTGTGTATATAACGGAAAAGCCGTGTTATTACAGTACGCTACGTGTAATATGTTGGACCAGCGAGCGGTGAAAATTTAGCAAAATTTTGGTTAGTTTGTCTACATTAAGATCAAAAAAAAATAGATCATGAAGAAGTGGATGTACGGTTTTCAAACGGTTGTTAACTTGTCAATAATCAGTGCTGCTCACTTAGCTGGCTGTCATCGGTATCATTAATATACTATTTTTAGCAGACATTAGAATTTATTGGGACAATCAGCCAACGATGCTGATAAATTGTAAAGTATGTAGTGCAGGTCAACTTTATTATTATTGCCTTCTCTCGTCAGTTTGGTGTAAATAATCCTCTAAAGCGCATTGTCGGTGTTTTTTCGTAATCACTATAAAGATAATATATATAAAGATACATAAGAGTATCGGTTTCTACGTATAGTACGGTTGTTAAAAAAGTAGGCGATAGTAGCGCCAAAACGAAATACATAGCGACATTAAAGCAAAGTGACTTTTGCATCTGTAGTTTGCTACAAACATAATATGTGGTGCTGCCTTGCTCCCAAACATTACATATGTATTATTTATGTCTCTCCCTTTGTATGTTCTATGTTGTTTTTCCTTGCATTGCGACTTTTTGGCGGGAACGGGAGAAGTAAGGTTGTCATTACATTTAGATTTTCTATTTTTTACATTTTTAGGAGTTTTAATGTACAACAGTCACAGTATATTGTGTTTTAAAGTTCTGTGTAATTGAAAAGCATGAAGGAGATCTAAATAAACATGTGTAGCTGAAGTTTTCGTGCTCTTCCAAGAAGTCCGTTTTAACTTCATTTAAGCCTACTACATATCACTTTGATGAGATTTGAAGAAGCGAAAGAAGTATGTAAGAACCGCGACACTTGGAGCTCCGTCCTCTCTGACTACCCCGTTAGGGATACGGCGTGAGGATATGTATGTATGTACATATCACTTTACTGGATTACGTCATTAGGCTGATGGTCTTGTTACCAATGCCTTAAGAAATAAAAATAATAAATAACCTTGCATTGTTAATGTCAAATTGTCAATTGTTGATGCATTTTGCTTATAAAATAAATACATTGCGTGTTATATTTGTCACAATATCCGCTATGTGATTCTCATTTACATGGACAAAAATAATATGTTGTTACGACATACCCCTTCTTAATTTCCTAAAGCCAAGTATGATGGACGACGAAAATAAAGATGCCAGTATCTGCCGTGTGTGTTTATCTTCTAATAAGAATAAATGTATGTCATTATTTGAAAAATTCAAAAACTTCCTAATTTCCGATTACATCAATTTAATGACTACTGTTGAAATAAAGGAAGGCGATGGACTGCCAGATAAAATTTGCTCCGCTTGTCTCTTGGACTTAGAAACTGCTGTGAATTTCAAAGAGAAATGTGAAAGTTCAAATGTTATTTTACACACGTCGACTTTACAGAAGGTAACTCATAAAAAAAGTAAAGATACCATTAAAGAAATTGTCGTAAAGAAGGAAGAACCACCAGAAATAGGCATTGAATATCCTGAAGAAATGCAATTGTTTGTGAATACCGACTTGCCTTTTTCTGATGAAGAACTTTTAGATGTAAAAGCTGAAAATCTGCGGAAGAGCAGGGCTATTGACTTAAAACTGGAATGTAATGATTGTGGTAATTTATTTAAAAGTAAATGCAAGCTACGAGTCCATTGGAAAAGAGTTCATTTGCCGAGAACTTTGATTTGCGACACTTGTAAACGATGTTTTAAGTCAATCAAAGCATTCAATAGACATATGAATAATAGAACACAAAGCTGCATCACAGCGGGTAAAGTTCGCATTGAGGGTGAAGGCAGGAATAGAACGTTTTACTGTAAAGAATGTGAGTACAAGACATTGCGTACTAAAGATATGAAGGCACATTTAGTTACTCATACAGGAGAAAGACCCTTCCAATGTGACATATGCTTAGCCACTTATACACAACAGTGCACACTGGACTGTCACAAAGAAATAGCCCATAAGCTGGTGAAACTAGAAATAACTTGTCATTACTGTGGTAAACATGTCTCAGGTCGGAGACGTATTTACAGACACTTTAGGATTCACAAAAACAATGAAGTACAGTGTGAGGTATGTAAGAAAATACTAAAGAATAAGAAATGTTTGAAAATACATATGCAGAGGCACAGTGGTATAAAGAATTTCACTTGTGAAGTATGTGCAAGGTCATTTTTTACACATTCAGAACTATGTACTCATAATCGCCTAGTGCATATGAAGGATAAATGTTCCTACAAGTGCAACCACTGTGAATATAAGTCTCCAAGAAAGGAGTCTGTGAAAAAACATCAGTTGCGACATACAGATAATAATATTCCTTGTACAATATGTGGCATGTTTTTTGAATCCGAGGAGAAATTGATTTTACACCAAATGAAGCACTTTGCTGAAAGAAAATATGGTTGTTCATATTGCGAAAAAAAATTTTTCAAGACAGATACACTAAGAAAACATATAAAAGAGGTGCACAAACATATTTTACCTAATATGAATCGAAATGCTACAAATATTACTGTCAAACAAGAGAAACTTTCTGATACTTAATAGTTGTGTACTTGTTTGATTTTTTACACGAGTTGTTGTTGCATAACACAGTTCATTATTGATTTGTATATTATTTGAAAATAAATATAAAAAATATTTTGGTATTGTAAATAGTGATGTGCCGGATATCCGTATCCGTATCCGCGGATATCCGTATCCGCGGATATCCGAGGGAGAAGAAAGATCCGGATCCCTATCCGTATCTGTTAGTTTTTGGTGGATCTTTTACGCATCTTTTACCTTGTTAATTTTCAATACATAGATTAAATTCCATATAAGTCGAAACATGTCCTGTCACGCAAAGCTTCAAGTGGCGTCAACTGTCGTTTCAAGGTCACGCGCACCGACACCGATCGAGTAAGAAAGTTAAGATCCTTATCCGTATCCGCGGATCTTGACACCAAATATCCGTATTTGGATCCGTTTCCGCGGATATAGATTTTTAACGATCCGGCACACCACTAAATTTGTAAATAATAAGTCAGTGGAAAGGTGTTTATGCAAAGTATTATTTATTTCATTTCATGAGAAAATAAAAGTATTAAGTTTAAAAAGAATACTATTTATTTAATCATATGTATGTCTATACTAATATTATAGAGGTAAAATTTGTTTCTTTGCATGTAATGGATTAACTCAAAAACTACTTAACTAATTTCAAAAATTCTTTTACCTATACAAAGCTACATCAGAGCGTAACATGGGCTGCATTTTATTTGCAAAAAAATTTATACCCGTGCGAAACCGGGGCCAGTCGCTAGTTATATGTATATTGTAATGGAGAGATCATGATCATGAGGACGATACGAGACGAGGCGAGCCGGGCGTGAGTCAGAGGAGAGGTGCCGTGTGAGAGGGTGGACAGGAGAGGAGAGAAAAGGCGATAAAAGGAGATGTCGAGACAGCGCGTGCGTAGGGATGTTCCGATACCCACAAGATATCGATACTTACTCATATAAGTAGTACTCAAATGATTTTTCGATACTACTCCTATG
The DNA here is from genome assembly GCA_907165235.1 of Zeuzera pyrina. Classification (NCBI taxonomy): domain Eukaryota; kingdom Metazoa; phylum Arthropoda; class Insecta; order Lepidoptera; family Cossidae; genus Zeuzera; species Zeuzera pyrina. The sequence goes on from OU015617.1 coordinate 4,010,420, forward strand.
AGTACCCATAAAGTATCGATACTTTTTAGATTTTTTTATGGGACTGATATATTAAGAGAATATTCTTAGGAGTGGTTGTTATTCTGTATATTTTTAACATATTATACGTAACTAGCGAACCGCCCCAACTTTGCACGGGTAGCAGAGTTATGTTGGACAGGAATTTCGCAAAATCCGTTCTTAGTGAGTGTCTACACAGCGAAAGGAGTAACTATGCTAAACTTCAAATCAATTGATCTTATAGTTTTGGAGATCTCGCGATGAGTCAGTCAGGCAGTCAGTCAGTGAGTGGTATTTCGCTTATATTGATAACAGCGAGCGAAAAATTGTAATATAACTTTAGTACATGATCGAACAAGAGAGGGCTTTCACTCTGATTTGTTCACTAAGATGCATTCAGAAAATTGCTAAGTAACATTCGTTCAGTCGCATTCGACTCGATACCAAGTACTTTCGAGTCGATACCAAGTATGTATCGCAAGATTGATTCGATGCTAAAAGTACTGGGTATCGAAACAAAATTATCGAGTACTTGCTCGTATTTACTTGTATCGGAATATCTCTACGCGTGCGATTAAACCCGTTAAGATGCACGCAGGTGCGGAACGCTCCTCTGGCGACGCCTTCAGCTCGGGGTCCACCCTCCATACGAGATGTCCCTCGGCTGGAGGAACCCTCAGGCGGTCGACTATACCACAGTATATCAGTAGGTTGTCTACATAGAAAGCTAGAGTACGCGATTTTTTTTTTTATGATAACTAGGTCCGCGTTTGACTCCTACTGCACCTGATTTTAAGTAGCAGTGGAGCCTTAGGTTTAGCACGTGGATCTAGTAAGTGCCTATTCACTCTGGCCTTAAAAAGATTTAGATTATACTCGTCAGGAAACACAGACGCTGGCAGGGCGTTCCACTCCTTAGCCGTGCGTATTAAAAATGTTGAGGCAAAACGCTTAGTGCGAGTGGGTGGTATATCTACAATATAGGGATGGAAACCCCGCCTATGTCTGCTTGTCCGGTGATAAAAAGGGGACGGCGGAATCAAGTCATGCAATTCCGATGCACACTCTCCGAAATGTATCCTGTAGAAGACTGAGAGGCAAGCGACTTTGCTTCGGTGTTGCAAGCTTTGCAATTTATTGTTGACCAATTCTTCGTTACCTATCAATCTTTTAGCTCGTTTCTCCACCGAATCAAGGGCGGCAAGTTGGTACTTAGTTGCACCATCCCAAAGATGACAGCAATACTCCATACGATACACGATCGAACTTATGCTTGATAAAGTTTTAAGAGCTGTTCAGGTGTGAAGTAACACTTGACTTTAAAACAGGATGCTCAGCTTTTTTGCCGCTGTACTAGCCTTAGATGCAATGGAGCGACCAAAATTGAGGTCAGATGTTAGATCCACTCCTAGGAGATTAAGGTGGTCAGCTGTCGGCACGGATACATTACGGAAAGTCGGAGTCATGGTGAACGGACTCCGTTTAGCGGTAAATAGACACGCGTGTGTTTTGGTGGCGTTAAACCTGACCAAGTTGGCATCTCCTCACTCGGAGACTGCCTTCAGGGACAGATCAAGACGCTTGACCATTTCCTCTCTATGAAAACCGATATTAGTGCAGCTGGCCCGTGCGTTAGATAAGTATCTTTCTGTTACTGTGCTGTTATCTGCATACCCAATAGTACCGGGTTTAAGCAGATCATTAATATGCAGCAGGAAAAGTGTAGCAGAAAGGACAGACCCCTGAGGAACTCCAGCGTTACGCGACGCTGTAAAAGCCAATATGGCTAACAGCAAAGAGGGATTTTGGTTATTCGGTTCAAGTCCGACACTATACTCAGTCGGTGTATTTAAATCTTAATCTACAACAATAAAAATAAATTATTTAGTGATTATGTCTGCGGTATTTTATTGCGTCACAAGACCCTTTTGATGTCTTAATACACACTTTTATTTCTGTAAAATAAACTGATAATCATATTTTTAATAGATCTTTTTTGATTACTAAGGAATTTTGCAGGAAAAATATTTTCACTGACTAGTTAAAGTTTATAATTGAAATATTTCTACAAATTTTATTTGATACTAGCTGTTGCCCGCGGCTTCGTTCGCGTAGTCTTTTATTTAATAAATTTAATAATTCAGTAACGTTAGTGTGTGTATGCAGAACAACTCACTAAAATTTCATCACAATTGGATGCATTCATTTTTACTTATTTGATGTTATGAACAGTTTCAAGAGAAATATAGACATACTCCGGGTAATATTTTAAACACAAAAGTGTAAAATATTACTTGGTACGTCCTCATGGCTAGGTAAACCACTTAACCAATGTTGTAAAAATGTGGAATGAAGGTAGCTCGAACTTTGGGAAAAAGAGCTAACACGGAGCTTAACAGTTTCCAACATTGGTTTTCACAATATAATTTACTTTTAATTGTTGTAAATTTTAAACTAATAACTTTCATACTAAATTTTTTAACTTAAATTACTTTGATTCTTTCATTTAATTTATTATCTTTGATTAATAAGTAAATAATGAAAGTTAAATCATTAATATAATTAAATATGCCATGGGCAGCTATGTCATTATCGGAATGACAACAATACATTTTACTTTGATTAATTGACAAGTAAATAATCAAGGACATTTTAATAAGTAGTTAGCTATTATTAAGTATGAATTATTATTTTTATTATTTAATCAATGAAAAACAGAAGGAACATGCGGAAGCTTTTTCCTTCTCGTTTTCTTGAATTTACTCTCTTCAAGTAGTTCTTGAGTAATGGCATGCATGTCGAACAATGAATGACAACACAACAAAATGAATAAGTCATCTACGATTTTTATCGACTTGTGTAAATGAGGTAGCGATTTGATTTTTACAGGCGATGGACTAGTGACTTGCCGCACGGCTAAAATCGACCCCTGTAAACCTCCCATTACGTGTAATGGGAACGGGTATGCGGGTAGCGAACGGGTAAAAACTTAGCGAAATTTTGGTTAGTTGCTTATTTGTTAACTTTACGGCCAAAAATTAAAAAAAATAGGATATGTACTAACTATAAAATGAACAACAAATGACAATATTTGCTAAAAAGTATTTATTAATTTTAAAAAAAATTTTTGTTCCGCGAGAAAAGACAGGTGAGCAAAATTGGAGGATTTGACTAGGGCCGCCAACTCTCCCAATGAATATTTCGGGATTTAATGGGAAAAAAATCGGGTCAGGCAAAATAAAATCGGGACTTCTCAAAAAACATTTTGAATCATAGTAATAAGCAAGAGGTAAAAATTTCCACTGGAAATTTAAACAATACTCAGAATGTGACAATCAGTGAAAAGTACATACAATACTTACTAGGTACATACAATACTTACTAGGTACATACAATACGTTTAGTTTCTGTTCTTAAAATAATATTTATTTTGGGATTAATTTGGAAACAACAATAGCGAAACTGGCGGGTTAATAAAATAAAAAAAACTGTAGATTTTTAAAATCGGAACAATAAGTCTCCCGCCAATCTGTACTGTGGACGAGACGCGGGACACAGGGGCCCAAAATCGGTACAACCCGATTAAATCGGGACAGTTGGCAAGCCTCGATTTGACAGTATTTAAGTAAGATTTATTTAAATAAGTGGGTATCTAAGTTAAATAAATAGTGTAGATTTTCATTCAGTTATATATAGATTGATATCATGTTGATATCCATGTATTGTATATACTTATTACAAATTATGTACTGTGTCATGTACCTAAAGATACACCTCTAAAGATTTTCTAATAAATAAAAGTACTTACCCTTATCTTGTAAGCTGTAAAAAAGTATACCTATAAATGCATTAACAGCGGATTCAGATATTCAGGTGTTATAATAGAGGTCATGATCCTAATTAGTGGTAAGTATATTTATCAAAGCGTTTCTGACTTTCGCTTGATATAATGTAGCAAATAAATGTAAACATTCTTGCATTTTTATAACCACTAGATGAGTACAGACAAATACCTATCGAACGGCCGCAAACTAAGATGTTAACTACTAGGTATAGGTGTTATAGGAATGGAGGAGGAAATACCCAGTAATACGCAGGGTCCAAGCTATTTAGAACACTGTTTCCTAATATCAATTTCGGCAGGTCAATGAAACTTAGCGTCCTGAGTTCTGTAGCAATACGGTAGAGCAGTACATAGAACTACAAACGAACATACAGTATAGTACTTATTTGAACGCACATGACGCCACAGAACAGTGCTGTAATACGACTGACAATGAGTTATATTCACGAGGCAGGCAGGTAGAATGAAGCTGTGTCCTGTGTTCTATGGCAATATAACTGCAGTACAAAACACTTTTTGTTATGGCACAATTGTATCTTTATCGCGTGATAACTAGGAAGTCTAATTCAAACTTGCCTTGAGTGTATATAGATGCATTGCGAAATGGGCGCACGCCCGGTTCAAGTTTTAATTGCTATCTGGGGTTCTATCTAATTCACTTTCATCCTATGTACCTTGCCTTTATGTGAAATCGGTATATTTTGTTTATTTATTTATTCATCATTGTACATAATTATACAATAGGCGGACTTAATGGCTAGTGCCATCTACCAGTCGACCTGAGCTTTCTGTCTGAGATCTTATGTGGTATATGTTGATTTTGTGTCATATTCATATATTATTAATTTCATATCTATATCTATGGTTGTGTTTAGACATGTCTCTGTGGTTCATCATAAATATAGTATCTACCATTAAAATTTCCTTTTCGAACCCGGCCCTGGAATTGACGGCAAGCCTCAGCTTAGAAGGCGAAGGAAGTTTCTATTACTTTCATAAATGGGGAATACATTTCTATGGCTGGCCCATGATTACGGCCGACTAGTAAATAAGTAGTTAAGGAACATGGCCGATTAAGGCTTATTTTAGAGATGAAACGACACTTAAAGTTGTGATTTTAATCACAAAAGCATAAATAAATATGACTTTCATATCTATCTGCCACCGGTGTCTGCAACAGTCACCTTCCTACATGATACCGTCCACAACACAGTACAGTCGGTCCATTGATTAAATGTAAAATTTTTCTCTGTCACAATTTCGGTAAGTGATTTTCTTGTGGTTTTGGAATTCGTGATCCCCCCTAATATAAACCCTGGATCTGTTCTTTTGTACTTACCTACATTAAACAGGACAGTGGTTCACCTACCTACGTGCTCGAATCTGAATGATATCTGTAGATTTGTTGGTAAATATTTGAATTAGTAATGGTTTTCCTTAACTACTTCCTTAATAAGGATACACGCAATACAAATATATGTACATAGGTATGATGTGAAGAGAAATGTTTCTCCATTTGTGAAGACAGTTTTCTTCTAAGATTTTATCTTGGATATATTGGATTTGTATAGTAATTGGAGTAGTGCCTTCGGATGCTATTTTGTTGACATTTTTTTGCCAAACTTATTGTTACAATAATGCATGCTGTAATCTGTAATATGTTATAGGGTTAAAAGTATGTAATATCGTTTAAAGAGGTCATTTATGCTTTTTGTATTCAAATTCTTTTTCTTTTCACGTTTTAATAAATATCGAGACATTTGGATAGAATTGAGATACAAATCCCTCAGTTTGAAAGGTAGATGAGTAGACACGGTAGGTATATTGTACTAAATAATGTTTAAATTTAAATGTTATTAATTGCACATTTTTACGAAATCATCTCAATTACATAAAGCTTAGGATATTAGTTTGCTTTGATTCCAAAGCTGAATTCTCCTTCGTTCTATTATTATCGTTCAAAATAAAAGCTACATTTCATACTTAATTATAAGAAATAGTTACTAGTTTACTGCTACTACTGTACTTTTCGTGATCAGTATTTTTTGTTGGCAGAAGGGGAGATTTCAGAGTATGATAAATGCAGTAGAAATGTGAATAAGCAATGAAGAGATACGCAGTATGACACTTAGAAAGAATGAGTGAAGAAAGACTGACTAAGAAAATCTACAGAGTGAAAGTGAGTGATAAAAGAAGCCAAGGAAGACCAAGGCTGACTTATGAAGATTAGAAAACTCAGTGCAAACGCATTGAAACAAAACTAATAAAGAAATGCATTATTTAGGTACCTAAATTTATATTCTTTCGTGATCGTATAATAGATAGAAACAAAGAAACGATTGATTAATAGTGAAACAGGCTACATCGCGCCGAAATCCCCGAATCTGCAGTACTGAGCCTGTCCCGTGCGGAACATTTAATTTTGGGCAAGAAATCGGAACGTCCCACCGAAATCGGGACCTCTGGCAACGCTGGTACCTACCTATGTGTATGAAGCAGTGATAGACAGCAAGTATAAAAATTTCCATAATCGTAATAATTCGTACTTACATTCAGTGTGAAGCTGTTTATTGGTTGGAATTTCAACAGTAATTTTTACCAGACTGTGAAGGAAGGTTATGTTTTCGAGTGTATGTATGTATGTCCATTTCTGCACGCTCTGCAGCCTAAACAGCTTGACGGATTTTGCATATGAGGTGTCATTAGATTTGTCTTAATTGTGGGAGTGACTTAGGGTATAAAATTTCAATATGGCGCCCGAGAAAAATAAAGCAGACGGGAAAAGTATAACAATATCGGTATCACATGAAAAGTAATAAATAGCCAATTCCAAATATATAATAACTAATAAAAATTAGTAAACGCAGTCGAGTTTTTTGTTTTTTTAAATAATTTAGTCTTGTTTTAAATAAGACATTTATATAATAAGTTCACCTAAATATCTGTTAGGTCTGTTTATATTATATTGGATATTTGAATCAATTCGAAGCTGCAAATAGTACTAATGCTAAGAACAAGTTTCTTTTCATAATCAATTTTACTTATACTATACATTCATAGTATAATGTGGTAAAAAAAAAGTATAAATCACTATAACTGTAATTGTATCATTTTTGCATTTTTCTCTTTTTGATCTTTGAATGATTGTATTAATACACTGAATATTATTTTAAATGTGCAAAGGTGAATAATAGATACATAATCACCGCCATGACCAATTTTTACAGTTTATAGGTATTTATTTTAAAATGTTACAAAATTAACAAGTCTGAAAAACTTTGAACTGAATTTTTGTTAAGTTTTGTTTTTGCATTTACGTTAGTCCATTTATGTAGAGCCTGTTGAAATCAAGTGAAATGACGTTGAAGTTCACGCGAATGAAGTCTTAGTCAAAATCTATTATAAATAAATGACAACATTCCTGTACTAAAAAATATCGAAGACCTTAGTCCTTTTAAAACATTCGAAGGACTTTTTTCCAGCGCTTTTGTTCTCAATTACGTCTACGAGTTATTAAAAAAAAATCTCATTAACACTAACTTTGTAATGTTACGACTTACGAGAGTTCATCGACACGAGGATTGTTATTATCATGTTCATGATACATGGATCTAAGGCGACTAGTACACGCAGTGAATGAAAAAGTAATGACATTTTATAGTTGCACGATGGTTCGCTTAATATACGTCAATCAGCCGTCAGTCACTATAAGGTAAGGCGACACATTGATAAACAATAATTTAATCCAAAATAGACCCCCTGCTCTATGCAAACGTGCGCGCGCTAGCTTACGAAAAATACGAAAAAACAATTACGTATTTTCGTTTTTTTTAAAAACTATAACTATTTAAAAAAAATTCCAACTTTCATTTTGAAGAATATGTTTAGATTAAACTGTACAGAAAATTTAAAAACATAAATCGATCCCGTTACTCCGAAAAATGTACATCTCTGTTTTAAAACAGGTTTCTTTGATATTTTTTTTTGTGTTACAAAAGTTGACCAATCGTGTATCGCCACTGGCAAAATAAAGTTAATGAAATGAAAATCAGGTTACCAAATATCACTTTCATAGTCAGTTAGAAATGCCTTCTAGCATGGACCGTGGTTTCAGTCTTGCAGCCTGGGTCAGAGTAAAAGGCTGTGATGTTTCTAGCCTGTCTGGAAAGTCGTGAGAGCCGGTTATTATACGGAGACGCGAATCGCTATTGCTGCCTCTATAGATTAATCAGTGAACTAAAAAGTACTGCTAGCGACCCTATTTGTGCTACAAAAAGTCAATTTACTGTAACTGTACTGCACTGTAATTACCAATTTAAAACAATCGTCGCGCGACTGCGGCGCCGTTATCGTTCTTCACGGTGATAACCGCGCCGCCCGGTTGTTCATCCACGTGACGACCACGCGCGTGTTCTGCGTTGTCATGGCACTGCGAAGGTGTAAGGTCTCTATCACTGCCATCACGAGAAGTGCTTCGATACAGTGTATGACAGGTTCTGGTGCGTTTAGTATATAGGACACTTCGGAGCCAATCGATAACGCTCCGAGGAACGACCATCGCAGGCAATTTAGTGGGTGAAAACCTCATATAACTTAGTCACTCCCATAATGGGGCTGGGTGTTCAGGAGGTGGTCGAAATCAAGAAATGCCATAATTTCAACCGGGAAGATGGATACCGCTTATCAACATCATTAAATCTTGTCATCCAGTGAGTGTGTCCGGAGCCAGAAAAGCGGATGTCGCCAGTGTAGACGTCGTTAGTGTAGCGTGGTGTCGTAGTACCTACAGGGATTATAATAAAAATTAAAAAATGTGATGAATGAGTGGATAGTTGACAAGAACCGCACACTACAAAGACGACACTCATCCTCATCAGTCTGCCCGTGACCACGATACGTGCAATCCGGTCGAAACGTCGGGATAAAAAGATATTTAGCCTTAAAGTATAAATGCGACATAGATCCGTTAATTAGTATTGTAAGATGGGTGTTCAGATTTCTCCTGCGTTACTGAGAAAGAACGTTGGACCGTGGTTCAAATTGACAACTAACCGAGCGTGTAAAGGCTACTTTAATAAGTACTTATTATTTAAAGCTGGACGTGATTCTCTTGATTGACGAATTCACAATTCATCCTGTACATTTTTATGAATGAATTTAGATATGGTTTAACTTTCGATTATGTCCTTGAAACATTCTATGTGTAAAACATTTGCCAGTGCTTTAGTATTGCACTAACACTTTTTACGTTACGGTACACCAAACCTATTCTGTGGCTAAGGAATTATTTTATTCAACCAACAAAATAATATCATAAATAGATATTATACATTTTCTCCAACGTAAAGATCTTAATCTAGATTATCTAGAAACTTAGTACTTGTTAGGATGTTACTGGAAAATCAGGTTTTAAGCACTTAAGTTTCTTTCATCCAACCGAAAAAGCAAACTTTGAACTAAAACAAGTAAAAAGTAGAATTTTATAGGATACCTTAGTGCGTTTTTTCATTTATAGCAGATTTTTTATTACCTACGTACAAAAACCTGTTTTCTCGCACCACAGTAGCAGTGCACTATTGCATATAGATTATAATAACGTTTCGCAGACGTGCGACTAGGTAAGTTTAGTGCACTTTTTAACTTCAGTACTTTTCGAAAATGTAAAAGAAATACGTTTAGTAAAAATTAAGCCAATTCGTAAATAAATGGCGTTCCAATTCGTCCAGAATTTTTATGTGAAATAATTATCAAGATTTGTGTGAAAATATTTATGAGAGACCAAGAGATGGGTATCTGAGCATCTGTTTTCTAAGCCGGGGTCCCGGGTTCTATTTCCGGTCAGGTCAATTTAGAAAACCAACTTTTCTAAATTGGCCTGTAGTTACTGGGAGCGCGAGCTCTCCCCCAGAGTTCGTTGTGCGGTACCCATAGTACAAGCTTATTGCTTAGTTTGGGGTCGCACAATTTGTGTAATTGTCTCGGTATTGTTATTATTTAAATTAAATATAAACTGTACAAAAATAAACAGAAACATTGTTACTGCTCTAGCAAAATGCTCTAGCAAAGCAAAATATTTTCTTTTATAAGCGGGCAACATTATGCTAATGTGATTAGGTACGTGGATTGATTTTTAAAATCCTTACCTAACATTAACTAATGTCTAAAAAATTAATAACCCGAGTTCAATAATACACAAGTCAAAATGTGCCTGCGACACAAAATAATTTCTTCCTGCGTTCTCCATTAGTACTTGTACGTAAAACTATTTCTAATTTTTTCATATTCATTTCGATTTATAAAAACAAGTAATCGATTTGTTCACTATGTCCAGGTAAAAGAGATAAATGCTTTTTGTTTCTAATAAAACTTCTGTGTTCATATTACCACTTCTTAGCTCGAGCTTGACAGTGTAAAGTTCGTGAAAATTAGCAAAGTAACTTTCTTAGAATAGCCAAACTAATTAACATTTACTTTGTTCTTTATGGCATCAGTATACAAAGTAGACAGGTAAATAGGTAGGTACTAGGTATAGGTAAATTTCTTGTTTCACCTGTACATTCTCATCACGCATGTTCTTTGAACGCGCGGCGCCAGCTCGCGCGGCAGTCGAACATCGGCGGCCATATTTGCCTCAGTCCAGTTACAATCGTGTTCAATGATACACGTATAAATGAAAATGGCTGTCGCCGCAGAAACGATCGTAATAGTAAACATAGCGAACCTGTTAAGAAGTGATAATTTTTGAATTCTACTACACAAAAAACAGTTATGATCCACAGAATCAACTTTGTTTAACTACCTTCTCATGTTGAATTATTAAAAAGTTTGTGTTGCAATTTTTCGTCTTTCAAAGTTAGTTCACGAGTTGCTCGATTGCTAGTAACGTTCTGTTTTGTAAACAGTGGTTTTTGTCAATTAGTGGCGAGTCGGATTTTAATTGGTGACATTGGACTGGATTTCGGGAGATCGTTTTTCTGATTCGAAGGTAATATTAATATAGATTACTAAAGCTAGGTTATACTGAACAGTATTTTTTTTTAGAATCATTAATATTGTAAAAACGAAAACAATGAAATAATAAAGTATGTTTTTACACCTTTATAATTCTGCGTAAACATTTCTAGAATACGTTTAACTTTGTACTATGTTTTGTTACATTTATGTAAGTACAATCTATGACAATATATATCTGAATTGATAATTCAAATTTGGTGCAATAATTTTTCCAAGATGCTCGTCTATACAGACGGCAAAAACATCATTGATTAATGATATTTAAAAAAATACTGGTAACTTGAACCTATGTACCTACCTAATGTATACCTATGTAGGTACCTAAATAACTTCAATAAGTATAGCCTTGATTCATTCATTGTTTTAAAGTTGCTTAGTCGGTGTAACGTGGTCTATCTTCCGAATTTTCATACTCTTGATTCAATAGCATTCCTAATTAAAAGTAGTAGATTATTATCAATTTATTGATTTTAATTACCTTAATACGGTTATTCCCAATAGGATCATTGGATATCCATTGGATCCAAAGTAAACTATAATCACGGTTCATTTTAAATATAATAAAACTTAGCGGTAAGGCACCGGAAGCACGCAATTGATTAAGTGATTACTAAATTTTTAATACTGTAATGAAGTGTAAATAATAAGGTGCTAACACGTATACCTTATAGGTACTTACTTGCTTCGTATTAGGAAACCACTGTGGAATAAAATTATAAATTATAATAACATTACATAGATAGGTAATCCATTGTATCTTATAAATGACACTACGCAGTAAGTTATTTATTATTTACTTAAGCAGCTCGAAAGCTATTTCTTACAAAAAATTGTGTTGAAAGCAATAAAATTACTGGAACAAAATATTGTACGTAGGCATCGAATTTATATATTCTTAACCAACCCTTAAACTTAAATGAGCTTCCTGAGGTTTTCCCTAGATAAATAAAAAGGTTAGTAGCACGCAAGTGATACCGCAGTCCACAGAATCATATGAGTAAATAAAGGTACTGCGCAATGATACCCTGCTGGTGCTGCATACACAAAGGTAACCGAATACCATGTGCGGTATCATGCGCGAAGTTCACTTTTTAGGTTTACCCTTTTTGTATAGCTAATTATAACCATTTAAACATTCAAAGGAAAGATTAAAGGTAAAAAAATTGTTACATCGACACTGCTTACCAGTAAAAAAAATGGCCCACCAAGGGATCTGACCTTTCAACCCACTAAGAGGTCGACCTAAGTCCAGTCCCTCGGGAATAGCCCCGATATTCCCTGAGATCAGATCTAATTAATTATAGTTACTGATTATGAATATTACCTAAGATTTAAATTATCGTTTTTATTATACTATACGAGTGTATTTGGGGGAAAACATATAAATCATTTTTTCGAATCTACTAAGTTATCGTTATATTATAACGATTTACGGTTTAACGATTCTGATGGACGTCAGTTAGACCTCAATTCTATCTGAATGAAAGTAATGACGAGGTCAAGTATTAGTACATGGTTTTCCAGAAGACTCTTGCTTTGCTGCTCAGAGATGTAATCGGGAAAATTCTCAAAATTGGGAGGATTATGAAGTGAATTTCCGGAAATATTCCCAAACATCGGGAATCGGGAATTTTTTCCTGATTAATTCCCACTGGAGAAATATTATCGTATGAATGATGTTCCAGACTTTAACAGTACTCATTATAATAGAAGGAATTCGCTTCATGCCTATGAATGGAATGTCAACAACGTAAAGATGGAGACACCTGCGTCTAGTATTGCTCTTAGATAAAAAAACCGTGGAACTAATGCTTATTTTCATCAATAATTTCTTCGATAAAACGAAAAGGTAGAAATGGCACCATAGATCAAATATGTACCAGATACTCTAGGTACACATACAAAGACACATTGTTATCTGTCACATCATCATCAATACGTTGTATACGTATTATTTTGTCAGGGGCAATAGAGACAGAATGATTCAATAGACTGTGGCGAATGTGAGACAAGCTATCATTATTTGTATAGTTTCGGTTCGTTTCGACTCTCCTTTTCACATAGAGGGCTTTTCCCTCAATGTAAGAGGGCCATTTTCCGGTCATACTTGCCATGTCATCCTTTTTGTTAATATTGATGTACAATTCTTAAAATTTTAGGTAACTCCTAAAACAATTTAAGTTCCATTTATTGCTTGTTTTGCTTCAACATTTCGGGAAGACTTGGAACAGTTATGACAGCCTTCTGTCGTACTCAAGCTTATGAACAAAAGAAAATGATTAAAAGGGACAAAAATGTATTCCGAAGTTTAACATCGTTATAATTTTTATTAGTAACAGCGCTAAGGTATAGAAAATCAAAGTCAAATCATTTTATTTAAGGAAACTGAATGGCAAGGTGTTTTTGAACATCAAATCTACCTTCGTTCGCGTTGAAAAGAAAACTGGGCACTGAGCAGAACCGATAAGAAACTCAGTCCGGTATCATTATCATCAAAAAAGTATCATTAAAAAAAGTTAGCTGAGATTTAAGAGATGCCTTAAACGCTAATTTCTCAACGTGGGCGACAACGCCACCTTGTGGGAGTTTGAGACTTTCAGGAGGGCAGTAAAAGACCCAGAGATAATTAGCGGGCGTCGAGATAGTACAGAAGGACGTGAGCAGATTAAAAAAATATAGTCTAAAAAGATAAAAAGAAAACACGCTAATTACGTACTAAAGTAAAGTAAACTTTAATATTGGTTAATTTTTGTTAATGTATGTATTGTAATAATTTTTATCATGTGTGCAAAAATTCACATATTTCGGTAGCTTGGGAAGTGGATGAAAAGTGAACTAAAGATTTCATTACCTTCAGTCATTCAGATTTACATTAAATTGGATAAACATGCAGTGACTTTTAAAAAATTTAATTTTAGTACATAATTTAAAAAAAAAATTAAAAATTTTAATTTTTCATTTGAATTAAAAATGTACAAACCTTTCGATTCCACGGGAAATGTCTCATATATAAATACAGGTGAAGTTAAGGAAAGCATATGTTAATCGAAATAGCAAAAAAATATGTTCGTAGCAATTAAGTTATAACAAGTTTTTGTTTAAATACCACGATTTTTGCAATTCTGCTAGACTTGACAGTATTATGTGTGCTTGTTCTAACTTGCTCAGTGTCTTCGGGGCATTCGGAGTCAGCGAGTGAGCATACATGCGACGACAGGACAGCCCCGCAGCTCTCGACCCGCGGGTTTATTACCTAAAAAATTGTAGACAGCGACAGCCACGCGATCACTACGCCACCAGTGACTAATTGTAATAAAAAATTAGTATAATGTATGACGATTATTATTAAATTATAGTATTATTGCATGACCATAAAATGCACTTTTCGCGATTGATTTAGTGCCAGTGTACAAATTATATTACAATAATTCTCGTTTTGGCAGCAGATATCGCGCGAAATTGGCTGTCGCATGCTGCCTGCAAGTTACGCAATAAGCGTGCCGCACTCTGCTCCCGCGTTGCCCTTGCCGCCGAGCGGCGCCCGCGCTTTACTTCTGCGCCGGGTGTTATAAACGAGTCACTGCATGTTTATCTTATTCCTGTCGATGCGTGTTATACTTATATGTCTCCAAAAAGGCTGTGACTGTTCATTTTATTTTCATTAGCATTATCGCGCGCAATTGATAACAAGGTTTTAGAAGTTAATCTTTTACTCACGTATCTGTAAAGTAAAAACTATGTCGGAAACAAAAAAGAAGAGACGGCAGTGTAGTGTAGATTACATTGAATACGGATTTATCGAAAATCCCGCAAATCCATCATCGCCAATGCGTTTTATTTGTCAAAAAACATTTTCAAATGAAGCGATGAAGCCTTCTAGGCTTCAAGATAATTTAAATAAAATACACCCGGATAAGAAAGACAAAGATGTGACCTATTTTCAAGACATGAAAAAGACGCACGAAATTCAGCCAATTACATAAATCAAAACTTTTTTCATCAGATTCTAAGCAAGACGATGACGTACTTCGACCTTCGTAGAATATCTCATTATTGATTGCTAAAACAGGTAAACCGCATATTATTGGGGAAGATTTAATTTTATCAGTTGTAAAAGAAGTAATAACCACTGCGCTCCATAAACCAGCTGCAAATATTATCCAAAAAATTCCTTTAAGCAATAGTACTGTGCAAAGATGAATTGATGAGATGGCTGAAAAAATTGAAGATTCATTGTGCAATCATCTGCAGACATGTCAATTTTAAATTCAGTTGGATGATTCCACTTTACCAACCAATGAAGCATTGTTATTGTCATACGTGAGGTTCATCAACGATGAGAAAATATGTCAAGAACTGAACTTGTTTGAACAAGAACTGTTTGCTACAAATTTGGAAACAGATACAAAAGGAGAATCCATATTTAATACACTGAAAAAGTTTTGTGACGAAAAGGGAATTCCTTCTAGTATTATTTTGTCAGTTGCTACGGATTGCGGACTGGCTATGACAAGGCGTCACAAAGGTTTCATAGCGTGCCTAAAAAATAAAGTTTCTGACGTGTTTGCTGTACATTGCGTAATTCATCGCCAGCAATTGGTTGCAAAAATCTGAGTGAACGACTCTATACATCACTGCAATATGTTATCACAGCAATTAATAAAATTAGAAGTAACTCTTTGAATGACAGACTAGTCAGCTTTGCCAATGATGAAGATTTCAACCGATTGCTGCTTCACACAGAGCTGAGCTAGCTGTCAAAAGGTACTTATATTTGAATAGATTTTACACTCTGTTTGGGTCTGTGATGGAATTCCTAGGAAACAAAGACAGAATTGCGCGACTTAACAGCTCATGCGCATATTACAGACCTACATACATACATATCTACATACATTTACATATCTTTACGCTGTATCCCTAACGAATAGTCAGAGAAGATGAAGTGTCAAGCATCGCGGTTCTTATATACTTCTTCGCCTCCTCAAATGTCATCATTCTCCTCATATACTCTCGTCAAGTTATGCGAGTGGCTTTGACATTTCCTTCGAATAACACTCTGACTCTGGCTATTTGATCTTCATAAGTAACCCTTGATCTTCCTTGGCATCTACTACCACTCACTTTCGCTTTGTAGATTTTCTTAGACGAATCTTTCATAACCTGTATATGTGTCAAAACCATAGACTTAGTATATACTGGCATATAGACGTACAAAGAGTGCCAGTGAGAATGTAAACTTTTATGATAGTGGCATGAACAGGAAAGGAACAGCAAGGGAGACGCTATTGTAACTATCTTTGAATGACAGGTCGTCACAAGTCGTCACGCTATTGAGAACACTGTTGACTTATTTTATTATTTTGCTTTATTCCTGTTTTATTTCAAAGAAATACTGTATTTTTTAATAATGGTTACGTGTTCTGTAGGTGATTGTAATATTACATATCGCAATATTAAAGGGAATAATTTTTCATTTCATAGGTGACATTGACAAATTAAAAATCCTCACGCGTCGACGAGCTCTATGTTCGTCTATACGCCCGTTTTCTGCTATTTTCTGCTCAAACTCCAAAAACCACCAGTCGACACGTGTTTCGCCTCTCAACGAAGCATCCTCAGGATATTCCAGAGATCAGGCTCGGTCAGCTAACCAGCACCGAATCGGATTAGGTCAGCTAACCAGCACCTTTAAGAAAACTTTAAGGGGCCATCCATAATTCGTGGCGTAACGGTTAAGCGCGTCGGAAAGTAAACGGGGGTAGCGGGTTCGATTTCCGCCTCGAGTCTGGGTGTTTATGTATAATATGTATGTATTTACAAAAGAAAAGTATATAATTAGTATATCAGTTGTCTAGTACCCATAACACAAGCGCTGTGCTGCTTAGTATGGGACTAGATGGCGCTGTGTGAAATGTCTGAGTACATTATTATTATTATTATTAAAAAAAAATTTACGTCACAAATTTTATGATTTTTGACCAGTCCTTGTTACAGGTGTGACGTCACATATTTTTCAATTTTATATTTAGAAATAATTAAATTAAAATAGAAGTTCCAAATTTTTTTTATTTCCAAAAAATAATCTTTAATAAAATCAACATAAAGTCAAATATTTTAGATAATTGACCAAAAAACTAATTAAATAACAGTAAACGATTATAAAATATCTAAAAACACGGAAAGTTAACGCGATTACCTTTTATTTTCGCAATGTTAGATATTTTATAATGCAACGCGAAAGTTTAAGAGTGTATATAGTATACGATTAATTATGTTAATTTTATTTACATATAACATTAGCGTTTTAATATTTTAGATTTTGACATGCGACGTCACAAAGCTTTGACCCCCCCTTGCCCCTTTCCACCCACCGCTCCACCGCCTCCAGTTAAAATAAAACTTTATTTTTGTAATTTAAAGTCAGACATACATACATACATACATATCTCCACGCTGTATCCCTTAACGGGGTAGTCAGAGAGAACGGAGCGCCAGGCGTCTCACTCTTTACATACTTCTTTCGCTTCCTCAAATCTCATCATTCTCCTCACACATTTTCGCCTAGGTAAGCGAATGCTTTTGATATTTCCGTCTGCTAACACTCTGGCTATTTGATCATCATAAGTCAGCCTTGGTCTTCCTTGGCTTCTTTTACCACTCGCTTTCGCTCTATAGATTTTCTTCGTCAGTCTTTCATCACTCATTCTTTCTTGCCGAACCCGAACCATCTAAGCATTCCTTTCTTTATTTTTAACAATAACACTGTCGTGTAACCTAGTCATATTGCGTATCTCTTCATTGCTTATTTTGTCCGCAAGGGTGACACCGCACATATTTCTAAAAGATCGCATTTCTACTGCATTTATTTAACTTTTAGGCGATTTCGAGCATATCCAGGCCTCAGTACTGTATAATAAAGTTGTTACAAACACCGCATTGTGTATGGCCATTTTGGCTGAGTTAGATAAATCAGACGATTTTAAATTAAAAAAAAAAGCGCACGTGTACCTTAATCAAAGTTGTGTACATGTACGCAAAGAATACTTTTTTGGCGGGAATATAAAATTAAAACTGGCCTCTCGAAAGGAATGAAATAAAAATTAAAACTAGTCACATATGAAGAAAATTAAAACTAGTCCCTTGAAATGAATAAAAATTGAGACTAGTCCATGGAGATTATATTATAAATGTAATATGTATAACCTCCTTGGACTAGTCATATAAAGAAAATAAACTCTTCATTGCTAACTTCATGATGTGTTAGATATTTTAATTTGATTTTGAATAAATTTTAAATCTTTTTCACTTAACGTGCCAAAAAAAGTATAATTCCAAGAAAATAAGGTCAGAAACTTACTTGTGATTTTTCCCAGTAACTATTTAGATCTCTTTAAAAACTCTACCATAAACTAAACTCTAATGGCTTGTTCTGTGGGTCCCATACGAGAATTGGAGTAGAGTAACCGGAGACACCGAGATTCTATGCTAGTTCAGAAAAGTTTGAATAGGGTAACTATTGAAAACGAATATACAAAATCAAGCATTAACAGCTGGTCTATTCATTCATATTATACGACTAAATCTGCAGCCGCCTGTCAGTATGTCACTTGTTACGAGTACAGTTAATCAGTACAACCATAGTCTGTCTGAGCGCTGTTTCTCTGTTACACATCATTTAATTTTAATTCAGCGTTGAAAACAGGACGCGTCTCGCGTCGCACGCGCATAATCACATAAGAGCAAGAGACCGTTATGTTTCTCTTGCGAGGTACCGATATAGCGACACGACGCGACTCGTGTTTCTTTGATTAATACTGGCTCTTGTCCCAAGCACGTAAACTAGGCTGACTTGGTTCGGGATATTATAGCTCTGTAATACACAACGTGATCATTTTTTTTTATTAAGTAGAACGGGATATCTATTCATTTTCGACAATGATAGGCCACACAGTTTATCGAATAAGATTTATTTATTATATTGACAGTTTTACAAGTTAAAAAAGACACTACCTTATTAAATCTATATTACAGGTACTTACCTATAACGTTATACTATGTGCCATATAAATCGTGTGTTTTTAATTTGTTCGAAGAACTAACGTTTTAGTAGCCAATTTTTGTGCCATATGAAAGTTTAGTAGATACAATGACTGCAATAAATCTCGCGAATACATATAGGATACAATAGGTCTAAACTAGTGTAAAAACAATTAATTACATAAATTTTTAATTCTTTTCATTTTTTCAATTGCAAATTTACAGATCAAAAGTTATGAAATAATTGAAATGTTGAAATGAATTAAAATTTCGAGGCAGTCGAAGTCTAAATAAATATGAATACTTATTATCAGGGCTTTTTTGTGGCGGCACGTGGGGGCACGCGGTGCCCCCAAAGGAAATTTCGAAAATATCGAAAAATTGCCATAAAAATTGAAAAAAATTAAAGAATTTGAAAAAAAATGAAAATAAATCAATTTTGGTAAACTTTTCAAAATTTTTTGGAATTTTTTTAATAGGTTTAATAATCACGTTTTATTTCCAAAGATATTATGTTTTTAAACAATAAAAAAAAAATTTACTTCAATTTTTTCCTCAAAACACAGTGGCAAAGGGTGGGGAGGGGCTACAAAAAATTAGTGACTTACAACTTTCGAGATTTAACGTGCCCCAAAAAAGAAGTGACAAAAAAAGGCCTGCTTATTATACATATATACATAATATCTTCACGCTGTATCATTAACGGGGTGGTCTGAGAGAACGGCGCGTCAAGCGTCGCGGTTCTTACATACTCCTTTCACTTCCTCAAATCTCGTCATTCTCCTCACACATTTGCGCCTAGGTATGCAAGTGCTTTTGACATTTCCGTCTGCTAACACTCTGGTTATTTTATCTTCGTAAGTCGGTTTTGGTCTTTCCTGGCCTGTTTTATCACTCTGTAGATTTTCTTCGTCGGTCTTTCTTCACTCATTCTTTCTATGTGCCCGTACCATGTAAGCATACTTATTATTATTATTATATTTATGGCACTTTAATACTTCAAAGTAAAATATATACGAGTAAGTAGTGTGTATTTTTTTATAGGTTTATAATTTGTATTCATAAATTATTATTAAGTAAAAGAGATTACAAAGAATAAGTTTGAGGGCGAAAAACGAGTAAATTATATCTAAGTTAGAAAACACTCTTGAGAATGATTAATTTGTTTTAAGAGCCTAGCCTAGAGCTTAAAAATACAGTAGGTATTAATATAATGGCTGGAACTAATTATAATTTGGATGACTTTCCAGTTAAAGTAAAAATTTGACATTATGAAAAGGTCACGAATCCTTTTTAGTAAACGCTTATGTTCTAATTATTTAAGGCGACGTACTGATAAACAATAATTTAATCTAAAATAGACCTTCTGCTCTATGCGAACGTGCGCGCGCTAGCTTACGAAAAATAAGCAAAAACAGTTATTTTCGTTTATTTTAAAAACTGTAATTAATTTTAAAAAATCCAACTGTCATTTTGAAGAATATATTTAGATTAAACTATACAGAAAATTTAGAAACATAAATCGGTTCCGTTATTACAAAAAATGTATATCTCTTTTTAAAAAAAGGTTTCTTTGATATATTTTTTGTGTTACAAAAGTTAACCAATCGTATATCGCAACTGGCAAAACGAAGTCAATGAATTAAAGAATCAGGTTACCAAATGTCACTTTCGTACATTTTGTAGTCACTTAGAAAAATTGTAATCCCTGCAGTCAAAATTCCCAATGCGTCGACTAAAACCTCAAACTTTTATCTCACATGGTTTCCTATAAGGTAGGGTGTTGATGCCTTTGGTTTCAGACGGTTCGCGATGAAACTAGAAACAAGTTATCAGAACTTTGTCTTGGAAGAAGACTCGTTAATAAGTACAGCTACAGAGTCTTGAAGTATTTACATACAGTACCTATAAGACAGTATGATATTGTCATACGGTAGTTGTACAGTATACTTGTACATGTACATATATGTAAGTACGTAAGTGTATAAATCAATTGAATCGGTCGTTTCAAAAACAGCACAAGTCAAGTTTTTTCCTAACTTGTTTTTTTTGCTAACGCTTCCATGAAGGTGGACTCACAATCTGGGTACAAACCACCCAATTCAGCACATTCCTTCTTCTTCAAACAATACCGTGTAATCGCTGTTGATTGATTAAACAACATAAGTCAGCTGGCTTAAGTGTTTCTTACATGCAATACCAGGTGACGATAGCAGATATAACAGTGTAACTTATGTTGAATGGCAATGATTTGATTGGTTTGAATATTTGAATTTAATGAGTACTTACTTTGATGTCAATGTTCTGGAGTCGTTATATTCTTCAAGATTTGAAATTTAGTTGCTTTGCTTTTGAGAAATATCTCCAAAAAGTTACAAGCGAAACAGAGACGTCCAATAAAGGACAATGGTAGACAGAGGCAAAGTACCTTTCGGTTTTATGTTGTGAAACATTTACAGTCATAGAACTGAAAACTGAAGATGTTTTGGACTTTAAGAAAAGTTGGCCAAATTTATACAAAGAACACGTTCGTCAACAGAATCATTTGGAAGAAGTGTCCCAAATAAAAGAAAAAAAATAGATGATTAAAGCCAGTTCAGGATAGGTCATTCTCAAGAGCATATGCTATTTTAACAAAATATATTTAGCTGACCAACTCCAAAATGTTGAAGATAGTTCAGATGAGAATGATGGAGAATATGATTATTTACCATAATGATAGAAAAACATGAAATCGTTAAGTGTTATTATTATATATTAAAATTATGGTTAACATGACTGTTTTGTTCTTAAAAGCCACCTAATCCTGTTTCTTGCTAAAAAAACATAAGTCCAGAAATGTTTTTCTGGTTTTTCTTCTTATATTATTTATTAAAGAATTATAAAAAATTTTCGATATTGAAAACATTTAAGTCCAAGCACCTGTATTCAGCCCAAAAAAATCCTTACAAATTCAATGACACAGAACGACACAGTTCTTTTGACTTCTGAAAAATTGTAATTGCTTGACTTATGTGGTTTTCGAAATGACCGATTCAATTATAATATTCAATATCCAAACAGCAAAATGTGTGTATGTAGTAAATCTAAAGTAACTCAAAAGTAACACAAGTTATATAAGATATGTTAAAGACTCGAAAGACAACTGCGATCGTACTGATTATTTATTATCTAACTACAGACTAGATGTGTCCATGTAATCTACACAAGGAAAAACTAACTGGGATCAGGTTTTTGGCATCTGTTTTTCCAAGTAGTGGCTGCTTTGTGTCATAAAACATTTTGTTTTTATGCAAAACATTTCCTACATGAAAATAATTGTTGTGGAACTTGCAAAAAATGCCACCTTGTGTTATACGTCTTTTAAAATCGCCAACTTTGCTGATTATTTATTTAAACCTCTCTAATACGTTTTTTTACACCACATTATAATTTGGCTTTTCTCAACTCAAAATCTTTACACAAATTGGTTCGTGAACATTCTACCACATAGTTTGTTATTAAGGTGGTTCGTTTTCCATACAAAAAGTAATCATAATATACTGTTTCATTGAATAGTAAAAATGCTTAAAAATGTGCTCATAAATACTAGTTCAGGTACTTATTTACGCAAAATTAATAAAAAGTAATAAATCTCTAATTGAAATAACATATATCAAATACCGTTTTTTACAAAATGATATGCGTGTGTGTGTGACGCATTTCGTGTAACAACACGAAATGCAAATAAATTAGCGATGTTGCCGGCCCGCCCGCGCCGCCCGTAGGCTACGTTGTCATTCATGATATCTTTCCTTCAAACTTCAAAATGGATTAGAAACAATAATTGCGAATTTTTCACAGGATTTCAAATTATTAGTGTACACAATATATTGTAAATAGGTATCAAAAATGTAGACCTAAAATGAGTTAAATTATTATTTAAAACGAGGTACAATTATATGTTGTATATTATTTATGTACTTTTATAGTTATGACAATAATAGATATTATTTGGATATTATTATCTACATACATATGTATGTATGTGTAAAGATATCTTCACGCTGTATCCCAACGGGGTAGTCAAAGAGGACGGAGTGTCAAGCGTCACAGTCTTTACATACTTCTTTCGCTTCCTCAAATCTCATCATTCTCCTCACAGATTTTTGCCTAGGTAGGTATACGCTTACTTTGGACATTTCCGTCGGCTAACACTCTAGCTATTTGATCTTCATAAGTTAGCCTTGGTCTTCCTTGGCTTCTTTTACCACTCACTTTTGCTCTGTAGATTTTTTTCATCGGTCTTTCATCACCCATTCTGTCTATGTGCCCGAACCATCTAAGCATTCCTTTTTTCATATTTACTAAGGCATTGTCGTGCAACCCTGTAATACTGCGTATCTCTTCATTGCTTATCTTGTCCCTAAAAGTACACTGCACTTATTTCTAAGAGATCGGATTTATACTGCATTTATCTTACTTTCATTCGAGTTCGGGCATATCCATGCTTCACTACCATACAATAAATTTGGAACCAACGCCGCATTGTAGATGGCCATTTTAGCAGTGTTATATATATTTACCCTATCTAATAATGTGGACAGAGCACCGTTGACTTTATTGCCAGCTGCTGTCAGTCTCTCCACATCCAACTCACATCTTCCATCCCTCGAAAACGCGCTCCCCAGATATACAATTTCGTTCAATAGTTCTAGACATTTTCCATCTACCCATATTTCACACTTTTTCGTACATCTTCCCTTTTAAACACCAAAACCATAGTTTTGTTCACATTCATATTCAGTCCTTTCACTTCACAGTCTTCTTTTGGCAACTCCTCTTCTGATGGTGCTATAAGCATACAGCATCCTCAGCGTAGAAAAGGCAGTTTGCCACTCTACCATCACATACCGTACCACTCATACTACTTTTCAATGTCTGGAGGCAATTGTCTAAAAGGCAGACATCACGCAACTCTGACGCCTGAACAGAATTCGAACCAGGGTGACATGTCACCATCTATCCTTACGTGGGATCTGTGGTCTCGATATAATGACCTCACATCCTGCAGTAAGGGGCCCTCCACGCCATATTCAGGCAGAAGACTATAATTTTCTACTCTACTTACTTTTACTTACTCTATCGAATGCTTTTTCATGATCCACGAAAGCGCCGAAAACTTTCCGACCTATGGCCAGAAACTTCCCCACGACAAAGCAGAGCGAGAAAATCTGATACATACAACGGCTACGGTTCCTAAAACCACCTTGTGCCTCCCACAAATATCTTTCAGAAACGCTTTTCATACGTTCAGTCAATGCTGTGATATAGACTTCACTTGCTAAGCTGACCAGGCTGATAGTCTTATAGCACGCGCAGTCTAAATAGGAACCTTTCTCTATATAGAGAGGCATCATGATTACGGCGCGTCAGTCCTCTGGAACCTTTCTCTTCTGCCAGCAATGATTGCACAGATTATAGATTGCATCCCTGACTCTAGGACCACCATACTTGATCATATGATCAAGTATCATGATCAGACTGGCCCGTTGGCGCAGTGGCATATGCATATGCTTTCCAAACTAGGGTCCCGGGTTCGATCCCGGAAACGAACTTTTCTAAATTGGCTTGGAGTCTGGGTGTTACTGGGAACTCCCCCAGGGTTCGTTGTGTGGTACCCATAGTACAAGCTTACTGCTTAGTTTGGGGTCACACAATCTGTGTAATTGTCTGGAGTATTATTATTATTATAATATTTTTTCGATGATAATTTTTAGTATCTACCTACAATTTCAATAATTTCATTGAATAGGTACAATTTATAAATAAATTTGTCGGTTGATTTGTAAATATTGTTTTTTTAACAGAATCAATTATCGTTTGACAGAATCAATGTTCTAGAATTTTTTTTTTGTGCCAAAACGATTTTTTAGGGATACTACCTATATTTAATAAACTTGTAAATAAAACATTATCTAATTGCAAAATTTTATCCAAATCGTTCCAGTTGTTTTTGAGAAATAAGAAACTGTATAATTATTTTGCGGTCCCTTTATTAACATATAACGGAATATATGTCTGTCTATATCGGAATATGTCTTAAAAACTGCCTTAATATATCTTATTCTAACGAATTTTCGTTGAGTGTTTTATAAGATCTACTTCTAAATTCTACACTAAATTTTTTCAAAATTTTCCTGCTCACATTTGAAAAGTTAAAGGGGGTCACCCTTTTTACGACTTTAGAAGCACATTTCTCATCAACTATTGACGTAAATAAAAATGTCACTTCGAAACCTATATATATAATTTTTGAAGACGTATTTAAAGATACCTCACGCACTTATGCGTACTGGAATTTCTTTTACGTCCCTCAATTGGCTCGTTTGGAGTGCCACTTCTAATTTTTTTTTGGTAATTTCACTACTATATTGTATAACATAGTGGTTTATATACCACTACTTATATATACCTACCTATATACTTACCTACTTTCCAAATTTCAGCTGCAGTAGTGCTAATAGTCTTCCAGTAAAATGGGTGTGACATACGGACAGACAACTTTTAGATTGACAAACAGGCGGGACGAAATTATCAGGGTTTCGTTTTTACCAATATCTAAGAAACCCTAAAAAACTGGACCTGTTTATAAGACTGGTAAGGTAAGCGTAAGCCTAATACGTCACGTGTCATGTCCATTTCTTAGAACTGTTTAATAATAATCAAATTATTGTGTGCTATGTCCTTGTTACTGTCATCCGTGTTTCGTATGACAGCCTGAATAAATGATCAAATTGTGTAGTCTGTCTTTAACTGTATTTGTAAAGGCGTGTATAAACTCATATGAACTACGTCTTGTAACTTTTTAAACCTTTGAAAGTGGCTATTATTTTATTTATTATTTTTTATTTGAAAATTTAAAATGAACACCGACGAAAATTATTTATGAATATTATTTTTACAATTTTTTTATAATAATATACGGTAATATAATATTAAAAATAATATTATATACGGCAAAATTACGCGTTTTTCAATACGTAGATTTTCCTTCCTTCAGATGACAATCAAACACGGAAACGACTACACTAAATTTTTTCGGCTTCAGTAGAAAATCGATTTTTTTAGCGAGACGATCCTGATCCTTGTCATGAAGACAAAGTACGTCGTCTTAGTGTCCTCTTACCTTAATGTTACCGATTACTTTTAGATGTTGCATTGAGAATACAATCAAGGTGACAAAAAATCAAACATCCATTTTATTTCAGTAGCTTCAAGGTTTTATGTTTATATTTTAATTATCGGAGCTATTCTCTCAATTTAGCATTTCAATTAATCAATCGAACCCAAATTCGTTTCGTGTAGGATTATGCAAAATCAGGTCTTTGATATCGTGATTTTTAAAATGTTAAATTTATATATTCACACAAAATGAATCATATAATTACTGATTGATAACTTTATAACAACAATAACAAAATAGGATATAAATTCCGTCACAGATGCAACCGTAATTTATATACGGTTGGGACATGTTACGTTATATTTCCCATACAAATCTCTGAAACTGACAGCATATTAATATACAATATATTTAGATGCGAGCGTTACTGACTTTAAATGAGTACCCTGAGTGTAAGTAAGCACATGACCTATGTGGATGCAGTTCAGCAAAAAATGTCGATTCGATAATCTAACCTTAGCGTAAGAAAGGAATGCTTAGATGGTTCGGGCACATAGAAAGAATGAGTGATGAAAGACTGACGAAGAAAATATACAGAGCGAGAGTGAGTGGTAAAAGAAGCCAAGGAAGACCAAGGCTGACTTATGAAGATCAAATAGCCAGAATGTTAGCGGATGGAAATGTCAAAAGCTCTCGCATACCTAGGCGAAAATGTGTGAGGAGAATGATGAGATTTGAGGAAGCGAAAGAAGTATGTAAGAAGCGCGACGCTTGGCGCTCCGTCCTCTCTGACTACCCCGTTAGCGATACAGCGTGAGGATATGTAGGTATGTAACCTTAGCGTAAAATCGCTTCTCAGCCTTTTAGCTAAGATCAAAATCTAACCTTATAGTAACGAATGGATTTCGAAAAATTGTTTCAAAAAAAAAATACAACTATTAAAAAAAAGAGACGATTCGTATTTTTTGGCACGGTGTCTTCAAAAAACTATTGGAAGTCCCCAAAACTAACTCCAAAGTTCATAAATTTCGAATCCTTATTTGGGCCAATATTTGCTTACCATAAGTCCTTTCCACTCTTTATATCAAATGATAACCAATAAGCCATCAACAATCGCGACGAAAACTTTTGCGTTTGGTAAAAAAATGTTCTATTATCTTGGAAAGGAATTGTCTTGTTAAATCGATTTGTACATCAGTAACTGTGGTAAACCGAAACGATTGTTCAAATCGATGGGGCATTAACTTGTCACGTGGATCACGGCTTTATTGTGTTCGTGGTGAATAAATAACATGTTACCTTTTGAAGTTGGGCCGACGACCTCTAGTAACGCATGAATTGTGACCAGGTATAAATTTTATTGTTACCATAGAAATGTTATGAAATCATTGAAGACAAAACTAATTGAGCGCTAATGCACCGCGTATTTTTTTCCTCAATCAAACTTGTCATAATTGTTTGTGCGGGGCGCTGGAGTGAGGAATGAAGTCTCATTGGACGATTTTTTATCATAGCATTACGTTTAGATACGGTCTTGCTTAATGGAAAGAATGACGAAGTTGAAAATCAATTACGCATGCCCAGAAGGTACTATTGACTAATTCATCAATCTCGCTTTGCAAATGCCCAAGTCGTAAATGTGAGGAAACAATGCTCGAGTGGTAGGATCTTGTGCGGCTTCCGTCAGACTCGCTGCGATCATCTTACTTGCTGATTCCGCCACCAAACACAACAGTGCTTGCAGTGTTGTAAAGAATATTTTGAATCTTTTTAAAAAAAAACCAATGGTGCAAAAACGGAAAAAATATATTAGGCTAAGGAAATAATATTCGTCTATTTTGCGTAATTTAAACTTCCACTAACATTAAATAAAAGATTGGTCCTATAAGAGTTCAATTCACGCACAGTGTCGAAAGAATTATGTGGGACCATGGTACTTACCACTTCATCCTTTCTGACTATCCCATTCAGGATGCAGCGTAAATGTGTGCAATTTATGTATATTGGATTAACAAGATATGTCACTGTGCCAAAATTACAAGTTTGTATAATATATTGTTTGTTTCTGAGTGTTATTTAGACCCGATCCAAACTGTAAGTACTGATCACATGCCGTTATGGATCCGATCTCGATCAGGTAAAATTATATCAAGTATGAAACAATGTGTACATTCATACTATCCGTAACAGTCAAATTCCAGTCGAGTCACGATTCAGTCGAGATCGAACTTGTTACGATATGTACCGGTAGTGTGATGTTCTTTTGATCACAGTGAACTTTTTCGCTCTTTCGTCCGGTGAACTGAGTCAGATTGTATAATGTGAACATGATCAGATTTACCAGACTGAGATCAGACCAAGAACGGCATGTCATCGGCACTATAGTCTGGATCGGGCCTTAATGTGAAAGATAGAAGTATGATCTTGTTTCAAAGTCCGTTTTTCTTTTCCTAAAAGTGTACTAATATTGACAAATGCTTATTAAATGCTACTTATTTGCAAATTAAATTTCACTTTTATCGTTTTATGTAATCTTTGAATAATTTACATTAAGCATCCATTTAACCATGGTCAGTTCTTTCGAACAGTAAATTAACCCTTGGCCACTGACAGCTGAAGTAATGGCAGGCCGTCTGAGGATAATTTGTTCATCATGGCTGTTAATCGACCATAAGCGGTTAGAATTAGGGAGAGAATGAAAAATACGTGCCAGCCGACTCTCCTCGTTAATTGACCACTTCGATATATTGCTGGTCGTCGTTCATTCTCAGCATGTGTTGGATGTGGATATATGGGATTTACCAGATTATACTTAATAGTATGTAAACACTGATTTCCATAATTGGTTTCACTTGGTTTCTTCTACCACTTACTTTCGCTCTATATATTTTCTTCGTCTATTGTTCATTGCTCATGCTTTCTATGTGCTCGAACCATCTAATCATTTCGTTTAAAATTTTTACATCTAAAAACTTAAAAACGAAATAAAAAAATCGAATTCCTAACGATTTTATTGCTCTTGTCTAGCATTGAACGTATTATTGTAATTTTGTATTGTTATTAAGATAACATTGTCTAGCCATTATATAGCATTGAAGAAGGGAATGCTTAAATGGTTCTGGCACTGGAAAGAATGAGTGATGAATTCATGAAAGAGTGACGAAGAAATCACAAAAATTTACAGAGCGAAATTGAGTGCTAGCAGAAGCCAAATAACACCAAGGCTGACTTATGAAGAACAAATAGCCAGAATGCTAGCTGACAGAAATGTCAAAAGCACTCGTATACCTAGCCAAAAATGTGTACGGATATTGACGAGACGAAGGAAGTATAGGACAAAGTTTGGCGATCCGTCCTCTCTGACTACTCTGTTAGGAATATAGAGTGAAGATATGTATGTATATCTAGTATTGAGATCTGTACATATTCCTACTGCATAGGTGGTCCAAATATAAATAATATAACACTCGTTTACTATAAACAAATATGCATTACGCACATAACAGTCGAGCACCTCCCATGTTGTACATAGCATTCTTGGTACTGACTGGACAATACGTCGTTGTGTACTAACCATTATAATTTCTAGTGAAGCTGTCGTTTTCCTGTACCTTAACCTTTACTCATAATAATGTTTAAGTGTGTTTTCTTTCATGCTAGTGGAATGTTTGTTGTGAGGTGAGATTTAGTTCCGTCACTATGCGTCTTTTAAATTGTTATGCTTTCGTAGTTAATACAGCTGTACCCCAATCACGAATCATGGTCGTGCTTAGGGTACTGTAGATGAATAATTTGTATGAACGTCTCAGTAACTCTTCGAAACTACGGTTAAACGGTTTTTTACGTATTTGTTATCTTTGTATTCAATTATCGCATTTATATTAAGATGTTGTAGGCAATTTGTTCAACATCGTCGAATGGATTTTAAAGGAAGTATCAATTATTACCTCAATTTTATTAAAGACATTGATATCGGTAATAAAATCGATTTTAAAGATTATTATTACCACACAATTATTACCAAACAATTATTATCACACAATTATTACCACAATTTTGTTAATCTAAAATAGACCTTCTGTTCTATGCAAACGTGCTCGCGCTACATTACATAAAATACGAATATACAGTTATTTTCGTTTATTTTAATAACTATAATTAATTAAAAAAAACTCCAACCTTTATTTTGAGAAATATGTTTAAAGTAAACTATACAGAAAATTTAGAAATATAAATCGAACCCGTTGCTCCGAAAAATGTAAATCTCTGTTTTAAAAGAAGTTTCTTTGATATTTTTTTTTGTTACAAAAGTTAACCAACCGTGTATTGCAACTGTCAAAATGAAGTCAATGAAATGAATGAAATTAATATCATTATTAAATTAACAATGTTAAAAATGATAAATCATCTCCGTAGATATATCGATGGATGCTACCTATCCAATGTAGAGGTGCCGGATTGTTAAAAATGTATATTAAAATGTATATTAAAAATTGTAAATGTGTTATAAGTATATAACATTTTAATATTATAATTTAGTATTATAATTATTATATTATTATATATATTATTATAACATTCATTAAAATGTATATAGTAATATACATTTTAATGAATGTTAAAAATGTATATATAAAGTGTGGTTTAGACGTTGCACCCAAGCGCGGAAGCTTCCGGGTTGGATTCCCGGTCAGGTTAATTTGGGAAATGAACTTTTGTAGATTGCCTCGGGTTTGTGTATACTGAGAGACCCCCAGTAGTCGTTGTCTGGTTCTCATAGCACAGGGAATACCCTAGTTTTAGATCAGATGATTGGTATGTATTGTCTGGTGCATTATTATTATATCCGTGGATACGAACACGGATACGGATTATTTGTGTCTAAATCCGCGAATACTTATACGAATACGAACCTCAACTTTCGTACTTCGATTGTTCGTTCGAATACAATTTAATTTTCCTATTTTATGTAGACGTAGTGAGGTAACACTATTGCAATGTTTATCATAATTATTTGTTTGACTATTGCAATAAACAGTTCCAAAACTGTAATTTTAAGAAATAAAAGGTAATATGAAGTTATCATATTTAATTGCTATTTATTCTTAAAACTTAATATAAAAGATTCGTTCGAGATCCGCTAAAACGTAACGGATACGAAAACGAATACAGATCTTTTTTCCTTTCGGATATCCGCGGACACGGATACGAATACGGATATCCGGCACATCAGTAATCCAATGTACAGTTAAATGTTTCCCTTTAAGTAATATTTTCAGTAAAAATATGTAAATTCATTCAATTTCAGTTAACAATGGCCGTAGTTGTCATAATAAATATGGGAAACTTTGGCTTAACCGTCTTCAAAATATGTACTATATATTTTAACTTCAGGAGTCTTTCCTGTGAAGTTATGATTTTGCATTTTGGCCCTTATACATAGGGCCTATCGATATGTAGGTATTATGTTGTTATTTATACAATAGTATAATTAATTGCGGTGTTGGTGCCAACTTTATTGTACGGTAGTTAGGCCTGGATATGCCCGAAATCGAGTGAAAGTAAGATAAATGCAGTAGAAATGCGATTTCTTAGAAAGATGTGCGGTGTCACCCTTGTGGACAGGATAAGCAATGAAGAGATATGCAGTATTCACGACACGAAAGTGGTATTGTAAAAATGAAGAAAGGAATGCTTACATGGTTCGGGTACATGGAAAGAATGAGTGATGAAAGACTGATCAAGAAAATATACAGAGTGAAAGTGAGTGGTAATAGAAGCCAAGGATTTCTATAACTTTATATAACTAAAATATCTAAAATTATTGGATATTTATATAATATAAAAAAAAAATCATGTTACATAAATATTCTATAACTTTAGAGTATTAGCTCATAGCCACGAAAGCTTATAACCCTTCCCAGAAAAAATAGTATACAAGTTGGGAACGTTTGACATTTTAATTAAAACTTACAAGAGATTATTTTCCTCTCGTAATAAATTACAATTAGGTAGCGCACAGAAAATGTACTTACATAAACACATAATTTATTAAGTCGTGTCAACTAGAATCTATGTGAAAATAAATATATTTTACAAAACGATATTGCATTCGTACATTAGATATCTTCATGCTGTATCCTTCAGCTGGAGTAGACAGAGAGGAGAGACCTAGAAAGTTATAAATAGTTATAATGCTTGTAATTATATTTATAATTTTTATAAAACTGCAGCATCCGTACATTGAGCAAATTTTTAGGCTTCTCTTAACACAAAAAAAAATTATTGGACTGCTTGTCTGCTCATTCATTTGCCCGTTTATTTGTTTGAGTATCACTCGGATACCTCAGGATGGTCCTTGGTAGATTTGGGTCCATCAAATGAAATATTTATAACATTATTACATACATACATACATACATACATATCTTCACGCTGTATCCCTAACCGGGTAGTCAGAGAGGACGGAGCGCCAAGCGTCGCGGTTCTTACTTCTTTCGCTTCCTCAAATCTCATCATTCTCCTCACACATTTTCGCCTAGGTATGGGATAGCTTTTGACATTTCCATCTGCTAACACTGGCTATTTGATCTTCATAAGTCAGCCTTGGTCTTCCTTGGCTTCTTTTACCACTCGCTTTCGTTGTGTAGATTTTCTTCGTCAGTCTTTCATCACTCATTCTTTGTATGTGCTCGAACCATATGTATGCATGTTATTTATACATCCTTGCTGAGCAATGTACTTTTATCAATAGGAATTATTATACAATCCATAAAAACCTAAAATAATACCAAAATCATCCCGTGGACAAGTAAACGTGCTTTGTGTCTTGGTTAACAGCAAAGGTACGGAAAAATATCGAAATATGGTTGGAAGTTATTTCAATGTACTGATCGCATAGATATTGGCTATTATAATAAATATAATATTTATGTAAGAGCTAGCCGCTGCCCGCGACTTCGTTCTCGTTTCTTTACTAAATTAAATAATTCAGAAACCTTCTCGGGCGTACGAAGGACAGCTCACCAAAGTTTCATCATAAGCTGATAATTGTTTTAGGAACACATAGAGAACAACCGTATATAAAGATACGTTCATTTTTATATATAGAAGATAAAATGAATACGTGTCTATGTTTATACTTTCCGAGTGATTTTTATTAGGAATTCAGGGATAGTAGCGAGACAGAAATAGTTTATCAACCTTTTTGTCATCCATGTACTTTGACCTGCTTCCTGTTAACTGTTTAAAAGTAGAAATAGTTTATCAACCTTCTTGTCATCCATGTACTTTGACCTGTTAACTGTTTAAAATTCCCTAAACGATACCATTTTGTCAACTGAAATCCCTTTCATAATGTACAAAGTTTTGCTTATGGACAAACTGGAAATTTGTGATTCCAATTATTAAGGGTCCGAACTTCTGTAATTTTGAATTCTTGATTAAATTCCGGCAGTACAGTTGGCCTCTTTCTATGAAATAATCATTGTTTCTGACTTTCGTATTAGCTTTAAAATGCCATTGTCCAAGGACATCCAGGACGCTTATTACGCAACTTGCAGACAATATGCGACAACCAATATCGCGTGATATCTGCTGTCAAAACGAGAATTTTTATAATGTAATTTGTATAGTGGCGCTAAATCTACCGCGAAAAGTGCATTTTACGGTCATACAATAATAGATACGTAATCGTTATACATGATACTAATTTTTTATTACAATTATTCACCGGTCGCGCAGTGATCCCGTGGCTGTCGCTGTCTGCAAATTTTTAGGTAATAAGCCCGCGGCTTTGCAATTAACTGTAGAACGTTATTTAGATTAAAATTAAATTATCATTTGCAGTAAAGTTCAAACTGGCAGTGTGTAATTAAATAAGAGGAAATGAAAAATGGAGTAGTTGACAACTAGTCAATTTAATTACTTTTTACTTACCTTTTTACCATTTATCAAAAACATAATTTTGTATGAGAACTGTTCCGTCACGACAAACCGCTGTATCTCTAAAAATCTGAGGTAAACGCGTTTGATATTCTTAGCAGGATTTAATTTGGGTTAAGAAAGAAATCGTTTCTGTCACGAGCAAACACTGAATATAACTGAAAATAAAACACTTAAAATAGTATAACGAGAAAACAATTAACATTAAAAAAAATAGTTTTAACATTATATTCCTTCTCCTATTTTTACTCCGTGTGACTTATCATTCACACTAGTTACAACTGTGTCATGACAATTCCCTATTTATCATAACTAAATAAAGAAAATGTACCTGTTATGAAAAATTAAAAACTAATCATGCCTAGGTAACTTTTTTAAATGTCGTTGCGAATAAGGCACAAATTTTTCAACATTTGAGCGCCTTATCATAATAAATAATTAATCAAATTCATCGAATTTTAATAATTGCATACCTTTAACTGGTAGGTATCTAATTATCTATGTAACGGGTGTCTATAGTATTATTATCACACTATCGACCCGCCCCGGCTTCGCACGGATAAATATTGCTCGCTGATATAGCATTCATTCGGTAAAAGAATTTTTGAAATAGGTTGGGTAGTTTTTGAGTTTATCCATTACATACAGACAAACAAAGTTTACCTGTTTTAATATTAAATATAGATATACAAAATAATGTATTTTGAGATACAGCGTATAGTAGTGACGACAGAGATTCGAAGCTATGAACAGTGACGTCATAGTTTTTTCTGCTGCTGACGGGTCAGTTTCTTTTTATTCCTTTTCATTCAGAGACTATACACATCTCTTTATTTCTTGCTAACCATTTTATGATGTAAGTACATATATTTAATACTGTCAAATACCCAATTACAGTTTTTTAAATATTCGAATTAATTGGCAATTGTCGGCACTAATCGGGAAATATCGGAAATGTATCATCATGTGATCATCAGTTACGTAACGTTGTTTTATGCATGTTTTTATGAATATATTAATAGACTAGCGACCCGCTCCGGCTTCGGTCAGGTAGAAATATATTTTTGAAAGTAAAATACAGTCCATGTTACTCACTGATTATGTAGCTTTCCATAGGTGAAAGAATTTTTGAAATCGGTTGAGTAGTTTTCGACTTTATCCATTACATACAAACAATCTCTTTCCTCTTTATGTTATGAATATAGAGAAATGTAATAACTGGTATTTCAAGTTTAAGAAAAGTTTAAGAATATAGAAATAATTTTGTACTTACGTGCATACGTTACTAGGCTCTATGACCGCACGTGTTCTTTCAGCAGTATTTAGTAGTATTTATATTCTAATTACTGTTCTTTTTTGATATTTCATTTCGAAGTAATTTAGACAGAAAAAGTACTGACAGACGAATAAGTTTAATTATATTTCGATTCGCTTGAGAAGGTAATGTCTGCGTCATCATCTTTGCTTACATGTATAATTATATTATTATTAATTATAGTATCAATTCTGATATCTCAGTAAAAGATTCAGAAATAAGATTTTTCGTTTTTTATTAAATTACTAAAAAGAGAAACATTATTTTATAGTACAACGACAAATAACGTTACAATTGCCAGTTATTTTTGGCACATCGCTACAAAAATATATAGTTAGTTGTAACAACGCAGTAGGGATTTAAAACAAACTATTGTTTTTAATATTGTAACATTTGTTGTCAGTTGACATAATAATATAGTTTTTAATGAAAATTATTCGTTAGTTGTTCTAATAAACAATAAAAATATTTTATCGTAAATTCAACGCCATTTCAAAGTTAAGTCGTCCGATTACTGTCATAAACGCATTCTCTCCGACTTTTTGGCGGGAACGGGAGAAACGAGGTTGTCATTTTATTTAGATCTTCTATTTTTTACATTTTTGGGAGTTTTAAAGTACAAAAGTGAAGTATATTGTGTTTTAAAGTTCTGTATAAGTGAAAAGAATGGTCTAAATAAACATGTGTAGCTGAAATTCTCGCGCTCTTCCAAGAAGTCCTTTATAACTTCAGTAAAGCCTACTATCACTTTACTGGAGGAGTTTTACGATAAGAAAAAACTAATTTACTTGTGATTCTACTTATTAATACGTGACATTGGCTAATGCGCTAAACTGTGCGCCATGTCATAAGGAAAAAAAAGGCATTCTCTCTGCGGCCAGACTGTTTTGTTATCTTATCTTAATAGAAGTATCTTAAAGTGACATAATTCGTAACTTTATTCATATTGTTTCATATAGGAAATGGAGATTGAAATATTAATTAAAAGATTTGTGGCATTAATACAGCTTTGAAACCACGTGAATAAATTAATTTCAGTGTATACGTCAGCACGTTCATTTTGTGGCGAAACCGCGAATGATAGCCCGAAGCCGATTTCAATGGAATTGAAAGTTCAAAACACAACAATAGCCAAAAAGTAATCATACTCCAATGCTTTGATTTGACAATAAATGTTATTCCATTTGAATTTTGAGAGCTGTTCATGGCGTATTATATGGTTAATACAAGTACTGGGGTAAATCGTCTTGCATATACTAACAAGTCACTTATTGGATTGGTGGCCTTGTACTCCGTGCAGATATTTGATGTATAGGAATGAATCCTTTCCTACGTTTTACTAAAAGTAGTGGATAATTTAAAATAATTCAAAAATTTCGATTCAAAGGACAAAACCTGTAAATAAAAACTCCTGGATATGATAATGTAAAAGATTTGACAGTATACACGGACATAACAAATAATATTATACTAACATTATACGGATATATTTGAAACTGATTATTGGAATATCATGGTGTTCATACTATTCTCATAAAATGTCTATGAGAATAGTATGAACGCCGCTATTACCCGATTAGTGCCGACAATTATCAATTAATACCAATATTGAAAAAACTACCTGTGACTACCCGTTGGGGAAACAATGTGAAGAAATGTATGTATTGAAAAAACTAAGAGTATTTGAGAGTACCAAATATATGTACATCATAAAATGATTTGAGGAAGCGAAAGAAGTTGTAAGGACCACGACACTTGGCGCTCTGTCCTGACTACTCCGTTAGGGATACAGCGTGCAGATATGTATGCATGTATAAATGAGGCTTGCATCAAATGGTAGACTTAGTCTTCAACCGAATGAAACAAACAAAAAAATTTCTTCGTATTTTAGAAGTCATGTTGAGTCATTGAGCTCGGCTATCGCTGTTGTTAGTTGGCACTAGTTAATTAAGGACTTAAGGGCAAACGTTTTATTGCGGCTTAAATATTGGCAGCAGGTTGGTAGCCAAAATGGCGAGCACAGATAACATAAACTCTAGTCGTCTCTCTGTCAAAAGCATTCGCGTACCTAGGCGAAAATATGTGAGGAGAATGATGAGATTTGAGGAAGCGAAAGAAGTATGTAAGGATCGCGACGCTTGGCGCTCCGTCCTCTCTGACCACCCCGTTAGGGATACGGCGTGAAGATATGTATGTATGTTTCTCTGTCTGTCATACTGAGATGACGTTTGATATAAAGACGTAAATTGGTAACCTAAAGTAAATCCAGAAATAAAAAACAAAATTAAATAATGTTATGTAATATCTCTTTTTATTGTCTTATAAAATCTAGGCGCAGGGATTCTATCCTTATTTTGTTAATATCTCAATCACACGCACAAAGCGATTTGCTTCTTCGTTAATAATGCATATTGCTAAGAATGCCTAAGGTCTAGAATCTCTAGAAAACCCTTTTGGCATGTTTCCTCGGTCATACAACTTGGATATTTTCGAGGTAAGATTGTATAGATACTTCCTGAGCAAGCGTGATTGACATCAGTCTCGTTACGTCGTTACTGCGTTCCATTAGCCAGGACTGTGGTCAAACGCCCATTTAAATTAAAAAAATCTGCTGCAATCTAAAAGACCTTGTTAGACGAAAAGAACAGACGCGTGAAAGATGTGTTTCGTTATTCCATTTGAGGTATGGAACCAAAAACAAGATCCGCCATTTTGTATTTTGTATTTAGCTTTACAATTATGCCTTATCGTATATTGTTTAAATCCTTGACCCATTGGAAGCATGCCAATATTTTTCATGAACCCACACAATTGTTTGACGTCGCGTCATATGATAACCGCCACTTTATGATACTTTGTTTTATTGTGATTGCAATATACCGTTCGCTCAATTTTAGTATTCACAATGTACTTTTACTGTCCTTTAAGATTTATATATGTGAATTGAAATAAAAGAATCGAGAATATTTTTTCACTTCAAAGCTTGTAATATTTAGGTATTGTAGGTAGAGTTTCTATTTAGTACTTAGATCATTAAATATTAGAAAAGATTATAAGATATTGTACGTAATTATTCGGTAGTATTGAAAGTCATGACATAATTTTATATAATCCAATTGATATCGCAAACAGGTGTATTATTGAAATTTTTTTATACAGCTTTTGCTGATGGAAGTTAATTATCAGATTATTATTTACATACATACATACATATCTTCACGCTGTATCCCTAACGGGGTAGTCAGAGAGGACGGAGCGCCAAGCGTCGCGGTTCTTACATACTTCTTTCGCTTCCTCAAATCTCATCATTCTCCTCACACATTTTCGCTTAAGATTATTATTTAGATTGGAGAATTTCGAGTAATAAAGTTAATTATCGGTTAACCAATGCTGTTCATGCTTAAAATGCTTAAATACTCCTAATGTTCACGGTTTTTGGATACTTGCGTTTCATCAAATCACATCATTTTCGCTTTTATTTCCGTCTGTCATGTAAGGGGCCATCCATAAATTACGTCACACAAATTTTATGATTTTTCGACAACCCTCCCCCCTCCCCGTCCTTGTCTCAGGTGGTTACATTTCTGAAGCCCCCTCCCCCCTGGTGTAACGTCACATGTTTTTCAATTTAATATTTAGAAATAATTTAAAATAGCAGTTACCAAATTTTTTTTAAGATAATTGACAAAACAAAAGACTAGTTAAAGAACGAGAAACGATTAATTTGGTGAATTTAAGTTTTTTGCATATAAATTTCATGTTTAATTATTTTAAATTTTTATATGTGACGTCACAAAGCTTTTGACACCCCTCTGCCACTTGTCACACAATGTCACATTTCGTTGACCCCCTCCTCCCGCTAAACGTGTGAGGTAATTTATGGATCACCTCTAAAGAGAGCGATGCTTGGCGCTCCATATTCTCTGTTTACCCTCATAAGCTGTGAATATAGTATGTATCATATATAAAATTACGTGAGAGTTGTTTTATTATAGTTCTCGTGTGAAAATATTGAATTGTCCCGTTTCGTGGGAACTCGTACGCCTAAACTTGCATGAAGTCTCTAAATGTAAACATATATTTACCAGCTAATTACCGTTGTTACGTAACTCGGTGCATGGATCACGCGTGGGTAGACGTTACACCTACTCACTTACCTAGCTTTATTAATTATCTCCGCAAAATTCTCACAGTTATTTTGTTGGATACAAAAAGGTCGTCGGTGCACCACAGCAGTTATTTAACAAGCTTATAACGAGTGACAAAATCACCTCACTCTAAATACAGAGAGTCACGAAGAAGGGACACTGATCGCGTCTTTTTAATCATTACACGGGGTGACAAAGTAGTGAGAAATAGGTATAAACATAACATAACATAACTTCACGCTGTATCCCCAACGGGGTAGTCAGAGAGGACGGAGCGCCAGGAGTCGCGATCCTTACACACCTCTTTCGCTTCCTCAAATCTCATCATTCTCCTCACACATTTCGCCTAGGTATGCGAGTGCTTTTGACATTTCCGTCTGCTAACACTCTGGCTATTTGATCTTCATAAGTCAGCCTTGGTCTTCTTTGGCTTCTTTTACCACTCACTTTCGCTCTGTATATTTTCTTCGTCAGTCTTTCATCACTCATTCTTTCCATGTGCCCGAACCATCTAAGCATTCCTTTCTTCATTTTTACAATAACACTGTTGTGCGACCCTGTCATACTGCGTATCTCATCATTGCTTATCCTGTCAGCAAGCGTGACACCGCACATATTTCTGAGAGACCGCATCTCCACAGCATTTAACATACTTTCACTCGATTTTGGGCATATCCAGGCCTCACTACCGTACAACAAAGTTGGCACCAACACCGCATTGTGGATGGCCATTTTAGCAGTGTTAGATATATTCACACTACCCACTAATGCGGACAGAGCACCGTTCACTTTATTGCCAGCTGCTACCCGTCTCTCCACATCCAACTCACATCTTCCATCCCTCGAAAACGCACTCCCCAGGTACACAATTTCATTCACCTGTTCTAGACATAGGTATAATATTTTACAAATTTACGATATGTAATAAAAATTTTAAAATTGTCGATTCCAAAATAATCAGGATCGATTTCCAACAAAAACGTTAGTGAAAACTGGTTATTAAACAAACAACCGCATACAAATGGGCTGTTTCGTTCAAGAGCTAATAAATACAAACAGAGAGACAATGGCTTCATACTTATAACTTACCTCTGTTTCATCGGGCGTTAAATCTATCTTTTTGTAATTTACAGTGAGTGAAATACTAGTGGTAAAAAACGCAAAAATTTAAAATTAAAAAAAAACCCACGATGGGTGTAAACGTGGTAATCGAAAAAGGATTAAATAAAATTTTTGAAATACCCACGACTTACATAGTATATAGCGGAAGTAACGAAAGATAATACAAAAATCCAAATCCGTCGGAGGCTGCCGTTCCCTGCCCCAAAATGAACTAAAATTTTGCAGTTTCATGACTTTGGGACTAATTGAAATTGCGTTGGGTACGTAAATAAATGCAGTCTCTAATTGATATAAATTGCTGCATCTCTATCTCTACGAGACACAATGCCTTTCTACACTGCTATATTTTAATTAAAATTGGGAACAGAGATGGCAATGGCAGCCTCCAACGGATTATCTTGTGTTCGGATTTTTTTATTGTCTTTCGTTACTTACTTCCTTTAAATCGGGGCTTTCTCAAAAATTTGATTTAATTATATTTCGATTACAACGACTCGTCG
The DNA here is from genome assembly GCA_907165235.1 of Zeuzera pyrina. NCBI lineage: Eukaryota > Metazoa > Arthropoda > Insecta > Lepidoptera > Cossidae > Zeuzera > Zeuzera pyrina. Next base: position 4,051,512 of record OU015617.1, read on the forward strand.
TGGATTTTTCCAAATTTTGAATTTTTGCTTCTTACTTTAAACTTTTTAAAGAATTACTACGTTACTGTCAAATATCTGTCTATTTGTTTGTCCTTCTGTATGTTTGGTGTCTTATAAAATATTATACCCCTACAGTTTAACAGTTTACCCCGGTATTGCTCTATTTTATGTTTTTTTTTTATGTAATTTTTGATTATTTGAATTGTATGAATTCCGACGATGTTCTTCTGCTCTATCATCAGACACTTAATAGTTCATAAAAAGAAAAAAAAAATTATTCCAGCGCCCTCTGGCGAGTTAACACCATAAAACCTATCTAAGAACCGTCACCGATTAATTATAAACCTTTTACAGAAAACTGATAAAGAGTTAAATGGGAACATTCGTTTTTGCAAACACAATCAACCTCTCACCCTGAACGCATAATATACCTTCTCGGTTTCGTCGTGGGTAAATAATTTTTTTTTTTGTATTTTACAGTGAGTGAAATGGTAGGGATAAAATAACATCTTTTTATTTCATAGTATGTGACAAAGTGGTCTCAGATTAGTCTTTAAGTATTACAGTGACAATTATGGTAACTTTTCAGACATAATCTCTATAAAGTAGTGATTGTAAGTATAAGTATATTATAAGTTTAACCATAACTTTTATTTTATTATATATATTTTACTGCATGTTACTATTTTGACATATTGTAATAACTTTGGAGAAGAAGCTATCTACTGAGATACAGGCCATACGCCTAGTTCAGTAGTTAGAGGATTCATTAATATTGTGAAAATAGTAAATAAAGAATTTTATTATTTATTATATTATTATTGTTAATTTATTAAACTCACATACACACATATTGTTACTTTATATCGATGCAATAACCGTAAATAATATATCGCTTCTTGGTACTGTTGAAAAAGCTAACCAAATCATGTTATTATGCTACTTAAAAATACAGTGCTAAGAACTTTGCCTCGCCTTTCCAAGTACACTCAAGGCTGCGCAGTAAGAGGTCCTTTGTTGCAGTTAACCGAATTAAATCGATGAAATTGTATAATTTATAATAATTTCCAATTAAGTAACTGTACGAAATTCTATGGGAATTTCATTACGTAATCAGTCAACGGACGTGGTTAATCTCGATCTGTCTGATACAAACCGAGTAATTCGATCGATCGGGCCTTCGAGCGACGTCGAAAAACGAAAAAAACATTCCATTTCATTGTGATAAAATGATAGACTTGAAATTAATACGATTGTGTAGATTATGTTCTTTTTTACATTTACTTGTAGGGTTCTTTTTATTATTTTCGTTTGTTATTGATTTCGCAAATCGTTTTTGTATGATTACCTTAAATGCTGTAATTTATATAAAAATGAAAGTGTAAATTATTGCAAAGCGCTGGTTCTAGTAACACTAATAAAAAATGTTATCAAAGAACCGTACATAATACCACATTAAGTATTTTCTTTGTGCAGCCATTTCCTTTTGGGCTTTTTGTCTAGTGTCTAATATTTCGTAAAATGAGGTTGCATTTAGGACGTAATATTTACCGCATCGCCCGCAACATTTTGTGCATTCACTTCTTTATAATCCAGTGAAATAAGGTGTAGTAGATTATACTGAACGTAGGTTACTGTACTTTCTAGACGACGTGAAGTTTAGATGTAGAACGAGTCAAATATTTATTCTGTACATACGAGCCTCAGAGCCTTAAAGTAGCAATCAAAATAAGCCAGCCCACCTTTATATATCTAAATATACATAGTTACATCGAATAAGCAGATCGGCTATAATCGCGTTAGAAATAGTGCAGAGCAATATTTTTCAATTCTGGCATTTTTCCATTTCGCTATTTCACGAGAGTCCTATTTTCTAGCGAAATTTAATGCAAATGTATTATGTTTCATTTAAAGATGGGTTGGGTTGGCTTTTGGTAGCTTGGCTTTTGAAATATAGAACGGGAAATATATCTTTTAATTATGTTAATGTAAATCTGTCTGCCGATATAACACACTTAGATCTGACGAAATATCTAATTGATCGAACCCGGGTATCTAATTTTGAACGCGTTTGACTGCTATATCTTTAATCGTCATGAGATTTTTTTTAGAAGGTCCCTTAGGTAAAATCAAAAACTTACAGATTAAATCGTATTTTCCTTACGACATGACTAAGAAATAAACTGTAAAAGTTAAACAGTAATATAATGCTGAAATATTTTTAGCTGTCATACAATAAAGCGAATGACTTGTAGAATTATATACGATTGTGCTGTGCTAGTGATGAGCTTTTAAAAATTATCTTATTTTATTTGTAATGCCTAGTTATAATTAAGGTTTTAACGAGGCCAGAAACATTCATTTTTTTTCGAATCGATTGGCGAATATTAATCAAACCGATTTAAACTTCTGGATTGTGAAATATTACTTAAAATATTTAAATAATATTACTATAAGTATATAATAAGCTAGTGGACGCGCGGATATTTTAAAAAAACGATGTTCATATCATAATAAAGTTCATGAGATCCTCCAGGAGATTTTACAATTTTGCTCTAATTAGTTATTATAAATTTATGAAAAATGTAGTAAATGTATAATGTATAAATTATAATAAATAGAAAAAAATTAAGAACACTAGAAAAAAACAAACAAAAAAGTAATCTACAGTCGCAACGACAAAATACACGTGACTTATACCTATATAACGAACGATGGCGTCATAGGCAAGTAATTATCACTTTTTTTACGTGTATAGATGTCAAATATTTTTTATTTCGTAGCGAATGAAATTATTAAAAAATTTAAAATTTTGATAAATAACAATTGATTAATACTTAATTAAAAATTCGAAGCAATTTAAATCGTGAAGGAGCATCCAAAGAGTAAAATTTTGATGTGTACAAATAATTTATTAAAGAAAAAAAATTCGTAAAGTTTAGTTTTATTAAGATTATGTTCCTTGGTTTTTCTGCCATAATTGTAAGCTTGATTAAATATGTAATTGTAATTTATTATTTATGATTTTTTCTTTAAGGCAAAATATTGTTTAATCTTTTTATACGAAAAGAAAATACCGCGAAACAGCGCGTTCAATTCTTTTTGTCTATATCTTTCAACACGTGTAGATACTTCAAACTGTTTCCATAGGGTTTGCCATTATTCTTACTTATATCTAACGAATTACATAGAAAGACAAATTGAAGTCGCGGACATTGCTAGTGGTAAAAAATGTTCAAAAATTTAATACTAAAGGAAGTACAAGGTTTATTTATTTGAAGGATTACGAGATCGTTGAAATGTACTGCAACTTAAATCCATATTAATTAACGCCGTGTACCTGTTATGTAATATTGTATGCAGTACATTCCATATATTTCAGGGATTTCGTTACAAATAGGATTAATGTAATCCGCACTGAATATGTGTATGTTTTGGACGATATCATCACTAGATATAGGTAATTATAGTGTAGGTTATGTGTTACACATTGTATTTATTTACGAATGTCGGTGTGTAGCAAAACTGGGATTATAACCACGATTAAAATAACATGTCGATATATTGGATTTGTATATCGAAATGTATGTTTTGTTAAAATAAAAACTACAGAGAAATAACCGATAGTTTGACTACAAACAAAGACTAACCACTAGGGGTACAACACATACGCATCCGGTAACATCCAGACCAAATATGTCACCCTTACTATGTTTCGGTAGTTTGTACATACATATTACATAAAATATATGTATATGTATTAATCTATTGTATTTCATTAATATATAATACAATTTATTCGTTAATGAGAAATAATATAGTACCTACAAAAATGCTATATTTTTCTGGTTAATTCATCTGTCGTGCTGTTTGCTGATAATTATCAACCACATTTCTTGTCTTGGTTTTTTATCTTGATTTTAAAATACCTTTCATACAGTTCTTCGATAGTATTAGTAATATTTTCCAGTTGTTTCCGAGTTACAGAAGTTATTTGGAGAATTAACACATTTGCGAGGTCTTATTTATTACCACGCAAACATATCTTACTAGAGTTGATATACGTGAATCGTAATATGATTTTAATCACGACAAACAATGACCAATGAGGGTAGATGAACATTTAAATGTCGTCAGTACTACTAGCATGCACTGCTATCAAAAAAATTGAAAGTTAACGCTAGTAATACGCGGAATACTAAGAAAAATGAAAAAATAATTTTCTCAGAAAATTTACTCGATGGAATTTTTTATTGTTTTTTCGTAGCTTAGTACCTAATATATACCTAAATTGCTAATTAGTTTTTAAGAAGAAAACCATCGCAGGCCTATGTAATGAAAGGTACAGTGTTTTTTTATTATCAAATCTAAAACTTTGCTAGCTAAGGGGAAACAATGCTAAAAATTTTCGGAAAAATGAATAATAATAAAAAATAAAATTTTCCAGTATTTTCTGGACGTGCCTTATTTTGTAGCAAGTTACAAGTCTAATAAAAATAGTAGGTATATTCCTTCAATAGGTGGCACCCCTAGCCAGACCCCAAGGCAATTTAGAAGAAATTCGTTTCCTACGGTGACCGGACCTGGGATTGAACTTGCTTGTTTAATCGGAAATGTAGATATAACGTGACTGAAATTCAAAAAGCATATATAATATTTTTTTTTAAGATTATCTTGTATGTCATATTTCGAGGTATTTATCAGAACAGAAAAAACAATTTTGGTGATGGATAAAATCTCACAAAGAACAGATAGACTGAAGAAAAGTTATTGAAAAAAAAACGTTCCAAAACCTAACATGCAACATAAAATATTTGACAGAAAACACTTGTTACTCGTGAACTCCCCAATGGTTTGTGCGATATTTTGTGTAAAAAATTTCAGAAATGCGTAAAAATTTCTGGGGAGGTATTGAATCGTGAAAATCAGATATATGTTCCATTCAACAGATAGTAAAAAAATCATACATACGCACGGTTCGAAATAAATGTAAAAATGAAGATGTCAGTCAGCCTAATAGTATATAAAAAAGTAATCCTGTTACGAACTCTTAGTAGGCGGCTCTTACGCTTGTTGTTTTTATATCAGCCATTTGCAAGCTCTACTTAACCTTACCACGGCGTCGCCTATAGCAACAGGTCTTTAAGCTCTTACGTTTTTCGAGATAAGGAGTTTAATACCTTTACTTGAGAAACTCGACGTTTATTCGAACGATCGAATTGAAGTATGAGTTTTTAGGATTCTTTACCTAAAATTGAACTGTTGTTTGATTCTTCATATGTTTCCGTCTGTCTATCCGTCTGTGCGTATGTCACAGCTGATATATTCCGTCATTTTTCCACGAATTTAACAGAAAGGCAGAGATGTCAATTGGTAACACAAAACAAGAAATAAGGAATAAAATAATGTTTAATAGGTGTTTTGGACTCCATTTTTTTTTTAATTTATTTCTAATTTGGGGGAAATTGCTACGGAACTCGTAAGTTAATACGTAGCTAATACGTAGCTAATACTCTCTCGGCCGGTCTTTGTTATCTAATATATAACAATCACTATTTGTTTGTTTGTTCGTATTTTATTTCATCGCAATCTAATTACGATGAAATTTGGTATAGAAATAATTTGAATCCCGAGGAAGAACGTAGGCTATTTTAAAAGAAAAAAACGCGTACGAAGTTGAGGGCATCAGTTAGTCTAATATATTTAATATATATAATATTTGTTTGTTCGTATTTTATGGGCTGCCATACCGTTCATCGGATTGCGATGAAATTTGGTATGGTTTGGTATTTTAAAAATAAAAAACGAAGTCGCGGGCGTCAGCTAGTTTGTAATAAAAATTAGTTTTTAATTATTCTCACGTTTCTTTTAGACTTGAGATGACCTGGGAGTCACTATCGAGAATCATTTTTAGACCATTCCTGTTAATTCCATATAAAGAAAATTTTATTGTACTGACATAGATTGAACATTGATATAACACATGCAGGGAGGTGAAGTCTCTCTTTAAACTTAAGCGTAACCAGGGGGCCTAGACAAGCGGCTCAATTGTCGTAAACGTTAGTAGAATAGAATGACAAATACCACGTGATCTGGCGTAACGAATTTGAAATTGGAAGTCAAACGTTATTAACTTTCTATTAAATCAAACGAAAAGGGAAGTTGTGTGAAAATCGCCGTATAAAAAGTAGTCCAATGGCACGTGTGACAACCAATAACGCTAGCAAGGGTTTCGATTATACGAAGCGTTTGCCACTTGGCTAGGCGCTCAGGTTCTCTTGTAAACTTAGGATCATCGTCAATTCTCAATGTTTACCTTTAAACCAAGTCAAAAGGTGCAAGGTGGTATATACGGGTGCTCCCGCCCATACGGGGCGGACTACATATTGTGCGCCGAAGCCTACCGTTTACCGAAGACAAAAAATCGGTCAGATACTATTGAAGTCTTTTTTAATCGACTTCAAAAAGGGAGGATGTTCTCTGTTCATCTGTATGTATATTTTTCTATGTATTTTCGGACATAACTTCTTTTTCCCACGGTGCCAACCCTACCAAACTAGTACTTTCTGTAATTACATCTTGATATGGCACCAACTTCAGTCACTATCTTTAGTTATACATATAGGTATTTGTATCGTATTTATAAAGTTATTTTTGTAATTAAGTTTTGATTAGAAGAGGATAGTTATTTTGTACTTTTCAGTGTTTTCTTAAATCAGTTTCATTTTTTTCTTAAAAAGTTTTTTTGAAGTAGGTGTAGACGTGCTTAGTTCCATTTTATTTATAATATCAATATAGTATTTATACATAGATGTAACTGTAAGTAGACTACGTGCGAGATTATAATGAGATGTGATGTTTATGTTAAGAGAGAAGGTCTGCGAACCAGTGGTTACAAATTACAATTCCAACTTTTCGTGTACGCAGTCGTGATTTCAATTCGCTCGGAGTACCGACATTCGTGTTGTAAAAATATTTTGTTCCATTTCACGGTAGGTAGGTTGAGGTCGTGACTGAGTTTAAAGTTTTACTACTTTGCTCACATACAGTACTGGAGCCGACGTACGAAAGATTTAAGGATAGTAAGGAAAATACATAACGTATAGTAATAACATTTTATGCCCATAATCAAAGTACAATTTATTTGATCTTATGTAATGTATAGTGATTCTTAGGTGTTTGATATAACATTCCTGTGCTGATCTGAGAGAAAATGAAAATTACAGAATCTGTCAACTGCTTATTGATTTATGACTCCTTAATAGGAACTTGTATAGGTTATGGGATAGCAATCTCTAACTGCTGCGTTATGTTTTGTCGTTTCTCGTCTGTAAAGGTCAATGTGGCATTTTTGCTGCATTCGCGGTGGCGTGCGAAACCCGTTCACGAGTCACGAGACCTGCACCTAGCATCCGTAATGTCATTCATGTGTTATTTTTGACAAGTTAAAATGTTTGAAAATTGTTATTGAGAAGAAAAAAATTGACTCCTGGCGGCAGTTACTTATGTTGAACAATTTCGTATCAAACTTTATCTTAATTGCGATGTGTCGTATATACAGAACGCGATCTTCGGGAATTTCTCTAATAATGATTAGTTCCTCCTTCATACTATATAGCTTTTATTTACATAATAATGGATCTTAAGTCCAGATCGGCAAGCATCAACTGATCGCCATCGCACAGCTTCATGTGCAGACGTTGTGATCTAGCACAGAATGAACTGATCGCCACCGTGCAGGCGACTGTGGATGCGATTCGGATGCCGTGGTTTGGCTATTGCTTAAATCCAAATGTTTATGCTAGAAGTGGCGACAGAAAGACAGGTTAAACCTCGGACTAAGTATACAAGGGACGGAGTATTTGCTCTATAAGCGTGTCCTTTTTTGTTGATAAACTTTCTAGATTGTTACTAATGAGCGTGACTAGGGAAGGTCACAGTCCATTGAAACACAACTGAACACGACATATTTTTATTTTTGTGAATACTAGAATTATTATTTTTATAGTTTCCATTTTTTAATAGCCTATAATTATTTATTTTAAAGCATTATATATTTCTTCAAGTTATGATAAATAGTATCATATTTTTACGGTTGATTTTTCTAATTTCATAGTACTTTTAAATTTATTCCTTGGAGACTGTCACTCTACGAATGGTATAATATTTCGTATGGTAACACTAAATGAAATAAGAATTCATATCTATGGACATGTAATGTGTCCAGTACTCGGATCAAGTATCAAAACGGAGGAAGCAATTGCACTAAGTGCGTGACCTTAAACTAACCTTTTTTGTTGACCGAGTTTCTAGATTTTTACTAATGTGCGTGACTAGGGAAGGTCACAGTGCAACGATACACAGCTGTACATGACATTTTTATTTTTGTGAATACTAGTACCTAAAACACTTAAGAATTTACGAGTATTTTGCAATTATTTCATGACTGATTCATAACCTGACACGAGATACACTGACAGTGCGAGGTTGCCATACTTACTATAGCTAACTGGTTTACTTGTCATTGCGGTCAATGAGATAGAAAGAGACAGGAAATTCGTTGGCTACATCGTGGTAAGAGCTGCAACTTATTATAACTTCGTCCACTATGTTTTCTTGGTCCGAGAGTTAAACCGTCCACCGTATGGTGGTTGACATTAGGCCAGTTCAAAAGCCTTATAGACAGGTTAAAAACTGCCTATAGGTTTACTATTAGCCTACCTCCCCCAATCTGCACTGCGCCGGCGTGATGCAGCATAGCCAGCTTCTTTCTCACCTCATTTGTGGGAAGTGGCCTGTGCCCAGAAGAGGGATATTTACTTTTGTACAAATGCAGGTGTTATTTCTCGAAAATCCATCTCATTCTTCACCCAGAGTTTCAGAGCTGTTAATTAAGTACTCAATACTCGGTGTTGGTGTTATTGGTGTTGGGTAGCTAACCGAATCATCCTCAGGAATCTTTAGAGCTCTGACTCAGATTCAGATACGATACACATGTAGAATCATAAGTGCAACTTTGGATGGTACATAGCAAATAAATGTATTTATTTGCTTAAGTTTTTAATTTACTTAAATTTTATTTCAATTATTTAATCGGTATAGGTACCTATTTTAATTTTATTTTCTTGCTTCTGTAATTTAAAGTCTTAATTTTAAATATACTTTTTCTTTTTTCCAGGTAAATATCTTTATCGCATCTGAAGTAATAACTGATATTTAAGGTAAAAATAATAATTTTCATAGTAAAACTTTTGATGTTGTTGTTGTAAATAAAGATCCTGAATTTCTTCTGTTAAATTTACATAATACGCTTGCTTGAGTCAGGTAATTAACTTAATACTGTAAGAAAATCTGCGAGAAATGTCAACTTTGTATTTTCCACGAATGTGGTTGAGGATTTTAAATATAAGGAAATAATTCATATTTACTCATGACAATCGTTTTTTTTGTTATTCTTTACTGTGAAAAGCGAATACAAAGCTGCACTAATCTACACTAATATTACAACGAGAGCTCGCGGAGTTTTTGTGTATGTGTATATGTGGAATCCGGTAGCACTGCGCGTATGTGAAATATTATTTGACTATTTGAAAAGTACATTATTCTAGATGGACATAAGTTATATTATGTATTCAACCCGGGCGAAGTTGGGACGGGCCGCTATTACTATGCATCATTTGCACCCGCGGTAGGGTCCATGGGAGGACGATATTTTACAAAATGATTAGAAAAACAACAATACGTCCTCATGAACAATTTCTGTAACAATCAAATGTTAATTCGTTCTTAAGTTCAGTGAATTTGTAAAAAATCTTTTGGAGACATCTCTCAGTGAACAATTCTGTCTATCCAACCGATTTATTAATTTTTTTTAAACGAAACGCAAATTTGTCATCAGCATTGAAAATCACCTAACTTTAACTCTTCTCAAGTTATACTCAAGCGCGATTTCCTCCTGAACATTTCTTGTTTTCTTAGCTTTCTTTCTCTTTATCTCCGGTTTTAATTGAGGTACGCGGTTCGTTTTATCTACGAACACTCGCTGGAATGAGCTGTTTCATTGGAGCTTTTGCCCACTTAAATTAGTTGAGTTGGAGGGAAGTTAGATGTAAACAGTCAACTTGACTTTAAATTTTTGTATTAAGCTTAGGTTAGGTTACAATAACTCATCATATAAGAGCGTTATTTTTGAATTATATTATCAACACAATGCTGTGGAGCAGCACGGGTCCTCTCGTTAACAATTAAATCTCTAAAATAGATTGACACTAACCTTTTTGCAGGCACATTTTCTTCCTATTGAGTTAGTATTTATACGATATATTGTATAGAATCAGGTGTTACTTTGTGGAAATTCATTTCATGTGAATTATTATAATATCTAGCTATCTGCCGCCCAAAATTCCAAACTTTTTAAAGTATCTCCTAACCACTCAACCTATAAAGACGAAATATTGGACAATCTTATTCACCACTGCTCAGTTTATTTACATTAACAAATATCAACTCTCGCTCGCATTAAGCAGTACATAACCAATACTGGACCTGTGTGTGATATTTAAATATTTATGTAATGGCTTATTGTTCTATTCAGTGGTGTGGCAGAAACAGCAAAAAAACGAACTATTACAGAACACAGTAACCGCAACAGTGTTTAGACGTAAATTGTTTTCATACAAAATGAATGACATTGCCACTCTATAGGTTGAGTGCTCCATGCTCCTAAGTTAGCTGACCCAGTCTGATCTCTGGAATATCCTGAGGATACTTTAAGAGTGGTAACTTGAAGGCAGGTAAGTATATCCCAATAAAATTTAATTTGACTACGATCACGTGCGCATATATCGTGATATTGGCAAAAAATAGTAACGCGCGACTATGCTCTGTGTAAGAATATTGTAGGTAGATGTGAAATAAATTATGTATGTAAAATGTTTGTCTGTATATAAAATATTATTTATTTTGACATGTAATTTTATGATTATGTGTTTGTTTATGTATAATGCATATAAAGTGTAATATAATATAAATAATATAATATGTGTATATGTACAAGTAGAAATTGCACGATAATTACACAGATTAAACAATATAAGGCCTACAGGGGAAACACGCGTCGATAAATAACTTTGAGAATTTGGGCGGAAAATACCTAAAGATTATAAGCGTTCATCACATTTATATGAGCTTTAATAAAATCAGCATTTATTCTTGTTCGAGCACATAGAAAAAATGAGTGATGAAAGACTGACGAAGAAATTCTATAGAGCACAAGTGAGTGGTAAAAGAAGCCAGGGAAGACCAAGGCTGGCTTATGAAGATCAAACAGCTAGAGTGTTAGCCGACGAAAAAGTCAAATGCACTCGCATACCTAGGCGAAAATGTGTGAGGAGAATGATGAGATTTGAGGAAGAGAAAGAAGTATGTAAAGACCGCGACCCTTGGCTCTCCGTCCTCTCTGACTACCCTGTTAGGGGTAATGTGTAGTCGTGTGTAGTGTAGTGTAGTGTGTAGTCGTGAAGATATGTATGTATGTGTATGTAGCATTTATGCTTAGAAAAAATATAGTCATCTACCTATCTATTATAAAATCAGTCATCCCGTCAGCAAGACAAGTGTGATTACTAATGTTTTGCTATAAAAATTGAGAGTACGTTGTGAATTTATTAAAGTTACTTTACTTTTAATTATCTGCTAGCTTTATGAATAGACAAACACACAGAAATTCGCATATGTGTGTATAGTTATGTAGAATTCAGTAGCGTCGCGTGATTTTAACTAAACGACGCAGTGGGACGGTAGCAACACGCAACGAGTTATGTAGTTAAATTTACGGTTTAAATTGTAGTAGGTAATGTTTGCCCTTGTAATGCCCCTTAAAGTGAGGATAATACTGTGTGCGTGAATATGGATGCATTTGTGAGGGTATATGCGTGTATATTATGTTAGGGATTTTAGTCTCGACGCTATTTCGAATTTCAGAACCGAACTCTCGAGACATAAGGTGATGTGACTAAAACAACAGCAATTGCTTCAGGGATTTCATATTAGCATTGGTATAAGTTTTTGCTAAAGTATGTTTTGCACGAAACTAAAGTTTTGCTTTAAAAATATAAGTAAAAGCATATGCTGACGTTATATTCACATCACGCATTGTCTCTAAACTCTCGGAAAATTCGAATCATAAGTAACTTAACTAGAAAATATGTGTTATTCAAAGTATTTACTATCTTTTAGCTAAATAATTTTGAGATAATTGAAAACAGAAACAGTACGTAATACAACATTTTTTCAGCTTTTTTAACTGTCACGATATTGTAAATGTTCGATTCACATGCTGTTACAACAGTAGGTATTATACTTTTTGAGCAATTTATACATCTGTACATGTAAATAAAATTAAATCTTCAGCGATTTTGAAAAAATAGCTTTTTCTTCAGCTTATATGGTTATTTGCACTTAGCCAGGTCCCAAACACGCTTTTAGAATATATTGATCTGTCTCTGTTAATTTGCACGGACTAATCACCGAAAGGGAAGCGAAGCGAAGCTTGGCGCTCCGTACTCTAACTACCCCGTTAGGAATACAGCGTGAAGATAGGCATGTATGTAAAAGGACTGTTTGCTCACCTGTAATTTTTCGTAGTATAAAAAAAGGAAATTGTTTAGGCGATGAGCTAGCTGTAAGCTGTAACTGATTGTAGCTATCTGGTTCCTCTATGCCAACTTTAAGCTTTATCGCTGACGTTTGCACATTAAATCTCTGTCATGCCCGAATGGAAAATGGCGCGACGTTATAGGTATATGTACGTATATTTCATGTGTCTGTTTGCGTATGTGTTCACGTGGGTGTGCGTATGTAGGAATTATCGATACCGTGATAATACTCTTAAAGATTTATTCCACAAAATAAGGTCTATCTACTTGATTGATTTTGTTAATTATTATTGTTTGGAAATCAGTGATTAAACCATTAATTATACTAAAAGATTATGCAGAGAAATAAATTGTGTCAATGACAAGAAGATAAAGTGTACTAGTACACTAAAATCTATAAATCTTTAGACAATCACGCCGATAATATGTATCAAACGAAGCACTGAACTTGTTATGGCATAATTATAATGACCTATACATAGATTAGCGTTGCTATAAAGAAATCAACGCTTGACGAGTCTGCTGTTTCCTTCTTTCTTAAATCTCAGTCGTGTTTTAGTTTTACATACTTCTATATTTTTGCCAGTCAACACTTTAAAATAGTCTTATAATAATTGAAGAGGGGATTAATGTAGTTCCTGAACGCGATTTGACCATTTCCTCTTTATCTCCGATATTACATGAAATTTTTATGAAGATTCCAGGGAATTTAAAGCTTTGAAGTTTACAGGGAAAATACAATGAAATGTTAGCTAAGCCTTAGGTTCATATTCCAGAACGTTATTTATGTGTGAATCTCTGACTGAGCACAGTTAGAAAGGGATGCTGTTACATACGATGAATAGTGGCATTTCTTTCTAATTGTTCTCAAGTAGAGATTCTCGTTTAAGTATAGTTATGGAATATTGGCCTTAGATAATTCTAGACTTCATTCACATGGAGTTTAAAAAAAAGTAACCTGTGTACTTTTTCAGGGTCAAAGCCTGCCTTTGACCCTGAAATCGATAGTTTAGTCGTGAATACGTAACAGACAGACAAAGACACTTTCACATTAATTTACATTAATATAGTATGGATATGGAACACTCATTTCACCAAATCTTTTTTCATTGTCGTTGAATTTTTGCCATCACTAATGAGACAATTGAGATAATTGTCAATTAAAGACAATTTTGATTAATGTTTTGGACAGTGTTCGCTAAAAGCAATCTTTATTTATTGTCAATTACGGGTAACAATTCTGAATAATTCTGAACAGTCATTATCTGAAGTTACAAAGCCGCAGAACATTACCTTGACTGCATGTGTTAGGTGTTCGAGTGGTCTAACCTTTGTACGACGATATTTTATTTTAATGTCAAATAACTAGTCTGTACTGTCGTGAGTGATGCAATGACCTTTACGATGAGGGTATGGTGTGAGACAGAAGAGATTTTGTATAAAAATTATTATTCCTAACCATTTTTTTTTCAATTTTATTAAAACGGATCAAAATCGTCTGATTTGATCGTCTGAATCGTCTGATGAATTACGATATAATTATAATGCTATGATTCTACTTGATCATCCCCCGTCCCTCCTTATTTTTAAACTAATGGACCTAGAATTTTAAAAATTTTAATAAAGGCAAAGCTTTATTTATAATTTAAGGGAAAAATATAACGAAACTTCTTGAATTTGTACATTTCCTGATATGAAGTTGGAAATTTACCGTGTCATAGATACCAATATTTTTTCTTAAGATATCAAATCATTGCTAAGTTACAACGCATAAAGAAAAAAAAAATTCTAATGAATAATCGCACGCAAACTTAGGACTTTTTACGTTATAAGTATACTACTTACTTTGTAAGCCCCATAATTTGTAACGACAACAACGATTATGATATTTCAAAGAAAATAGTTCCAAGAAAGAGGTCATTTGCATCGTGTGATTTGCCATTTATTTTTAACGTCTTTAACTTGCGCCATACCCTAAGTTCACGCTAAAGCATTAAGTTGTTGCAGCGATGATGGTAACCCGCGTAATTATAGTTTTTTAGATTATCCAAGTGAAAGTTAACAGCGGGACGATTCGCCTAATGTCAGCTATTTTAGAAAATAACAAGTAGAGTCTGCATTCTATTCTTATTATAACAAAAACTGATCGTGTGTTTGTGGTATGGTATGGAGGAAAAAGGAAATAAACCTTTTTTAACTTTTTCTATTCAGAATTCTGATGAAATCTCGAGTTATACTTACAATAGATAATTATACTTATGTAGCGTAATGTTTCTTATATATTTTTAAGGCTCCGCACCTCAAAGGAAAAAAGCAACCCTTATACAATTACTTTATTGTCCGTCTGTCTGTCTGCCTGTCAGTCAAGACCCTTTTTCTTCTTAGGAACATCTGGAAGTATCAAGTTGAAATTAATATCAAATACTCAAAACTGCAATCCCTTGGAGCTGTGAAAAAATCAAACTCCTAAGTCAATGCAATCAAAAGATCACGGCCTTTTATGCCGCATATTTTGACACTCGCAAGGGAAGCAAAACAAGAATCAAGGTCTCTCATCATAAGTAAAGGAAAAATCCGAAAATCGTCAATTTATAGTAATTCGCCATTACAAAGTTACATTTGCAGTTGGAGAGTATGAGTGAACGTGTCTTTCAACTGCAAAGTTAAGTTGGTTTTGTAATCCGACTTGTATTTTATCGGTAAATACTTAACACAAATATATTGTATGGTGGTACGGAACCCTCGGTGCGCGAGTACGACTCGCTCTTGGCCGGTTTATTGTGTCTGATCATTTTGGATATCGTGCATATTTCTCGTCATATGAATAACGATTAACATTATTTTTTTCGTACTACGGAAATGGCACTATTATATTAAACGAGCAATATTTGTATATTTATAATCGCATTCTAGAGAACAGCTCTAATGTTTTCGATGAAATTTATAATATAGAGCTTTACAATGGTTAAAAATCGATTTAGCTAGGGTCCTATTCTGAGAAAATTTGTTTTCTTTATGTTTTCACACACTTAAAACTAAACTTTTCTGATTTCACAATAGAGTTTGCCTTCTCAGTAATACAGTGGCTAGAGCGTAGGTCTACCAAGTTGAAATTCACGAGTTTGATTTCTGCAATGTGGTCAGACTTTTTTTTGTTATTTTTTTTGTAAGACACCGCGCTTCGCCCAGGTACTGATAAATTAAACTGTTGTATAGGCCCATGAACACTTATAAAATATTTAGGCACTTCAGATTACAAATGCGTTGGTAACTTGTTAAATTAATTTCTTTGCGGTTCTTCTGAGTGCATGTTGTGATGACGTAATTCGGTTACTTTCATATAACTTCAAACTTGAGTTTGATTTAAACACTTGCAAAATCCACTTGTCTGTTGAACTAACATGTAATTGACAACGTCGTCGGTTTTTATTTTTAACGACTTCCGTTTTGTAGGAAATGTACCTTTGACCTTTGATTTTTAATAAAATTAATGAGGCCTCTATGGCTTATAAAAGGAGACTCACTCTCGTTGTTACCGGTACAAGGTTTAATCGACAAGAAACTATAAAATTACTTTTTTAAATTATTATGAGTAAGTTAATTTTGATAATCAATGCATGAATAAAAAAAAAGTTCATGAAGGTAAGAATGATATCGAATCTTAAGTACAATGACAAAACCAAATCAGTTTATTCAAGTAAACCCAATTACATGATGTTTCCGAACGTCAAATCTATTTTAGTTAGGTTTGAAAAAAAAAACCTGGACACTGAGAAGAACCGTCAAGAAACTCAAACGGGTATCACTTTTTCAACATTATTTTACAATGGGTTTGCATTTTTCAATGCTAAAGCTATATTGCAACGAGTATTAATTATAGTGTTATAATTATAGTGTATTATATACACGTTACATTATTAGTTTTACATTATTAGAAATAATATACCATATGTAAATCAGTTACAGTAATACAATGCTTATAGGATAATTCCCAATTGCGTAAAAAAAAGGATATTAAAAGGATAGGACAAATGAGATGCGGTTCTGAATTAATATTAACCTATTTAGTATGACTGTTAACGTTTAGTAATCGTATGTAATCGTTACAAATGAGCTCATTCAAATCGGGCAGGACTAAATAACAATAAGCTAAATCTAATTCATGTGATTGTCGATTGTATTGTGTATTTGTGGGCGGCAAGGTCTGTTTTACAATGGCAGTAGTTATGGTCCAACCCGGTGCGATTATTGAAGCGGAGCCACTTCCTGTCTGGGGTCCGTGACATGGGTCCGTAGGCGTGTTCAGATGGGAAACTCTATTGAATAAGGAAAAACCTGCTTATTTATACATCATTCTGGGATTAAACAAGGACAAATGTGGCAGCTATTGCGAGAAGTTTTAATCTTCATTTTAATAATATATGTAACAATGATAACAATGTTACATTGAAAACATAACAATGACAAATTTCATTTCAACTTTTTTACTTCATGTTTCTTATTTTCAATTTCTTCATGGCATGTCACACAGATTTTGCCAATTTTTGCCATTTTGCCATTTGCCAATGTCACGTATTGCATTATTATGTAGATATCGTTATCGTAAAACTCCTCCAGTAAAGTGATAGTAGACTTTACTGCAGTTTTATAGGACTTCTTGGAAGAGCGCGAGAACTTCAGCTACACCCATTTATTTAGACCTACTCCAAGCTTTTCACTTACACAGAACTTTGAAACACAATTACTATCAGTTTTGTACTTTAAAATTCACAAAAATGTAAAAAATAGAAAATCCAAACAAAATGACAACCTTACTTCTCCCGTTCCCGCCAAAAAGTCTACTTCATGTTTGTTGAATAATGTGATGATAACCATAGACTTTATAATTCCAGATAGCTTGTCCTGTACTACGAAGTGAGACAAATAAAATAAAATATAATGTAAATGTGTGGGTGCTGTTTTTTAACGAACTGGCGGCCGCTGGCCGATCAGTTTACCTAATAATAAATGTGTGTCGTATGTACAGGTGAGCTAGCTTGTCTGATTTACCTTACCGTTGGCGTCGACGTCAGAAGTTATTTATAAAGTTTTTTTTTCTTTATGGCATGGCGCACAGTTTAGCGCATTTGCCAATGTCACGTAATAGAATCACAAGCGAATTAGTTTTTTCTTATCGTAAAACTCCTCCAGTAAAGTGATAGTGGGCTTAACTGAAGTTATAAAGGACTTCAGCTACACATGTTTATTGAGACCTACTCCATTCTTACCTTAAAATACAGTATACTATCACTTTTGTACTTTAAAACTCCCTAAAATGTAAAAAATAGAAAATTGAAAAAAATGTCAACTTCACTTCTCTCGTTCCCGCCAAAAAGTCCATTTATAAAGTTTATGATTATTACATAACAATGAAGAATCTAGGCTGGTTGGAAAAAAAAAACGTTAAATATTATTTCGGACTCTTAAAAAATAAAATAAAAGTAAAAATTTATCTTTATCTATACATTTAGTGTATTACACATTTAGAATTAAACAATAAGGAACTTTCCAAAGTATTAAATTGTTCTAAAATTGAATGAATGAAATGAATAATTGAAAGTGAATTATAAGTGTTTTTAAAAATTGAAAAAACATATGCAAGGGTATCAAAATCCTCAAAGAGCTGGCCACAAGAGTTTTTTAGTGAAGAAAATATATATTCTACATTTTTAGTGGCTTAGTCTACCTCAGCTGATCTACTAGAGAGACTGCCTCAATATATTTATTTGTCGCCTGAAAGTTCAAGAAACATCAAAATGTATTGCGTCGACATTTTAATGAAATAATATCAAGAATATATCTATCTACTACTGAAGACATCGGCTGTTATGGGCATAGATCACTTTGCCTTCCCTTTCAAGGGAAAATCATATAAAATAAATGAACAATGTAAATTTAGCTTCTCTTTTAAATCTAGTTTTTTGGGACTTTTGGCGGGAACGGGAGAAGTGAGGTTGTCATTTTATTTAGATTTTCTATTTTTTACGTTTTTGGGAGTTTTAAAGTACAAAAGTGATAGTATATTATGTTTTAAAGTTCTGAGTAAGTCTAAATAAACATGTGTAGCTGAAATTCTCGCGCTCTTCCAAGAAGTCCTATAAAACTTCAGTGAAGTCTAACTTTACTGGAGGAGTTTTACGATAACGACTCTACTTATATGTAACTGGCAAATGCGCTAATCTGTGCGCCATGCAATGAAGAAAGAAAAATAAATCCAGTTTTTTTAAATTATTAAAACGTATATAGAATAGAACTGTAGATTTGTTAACTGTTGCCTTATTTATTTTGAAAACTTTGCTTATATAGAGTACATTGTAATTTATAAATATCTCCTAAAAATCATATTAACGATATAGAAGGGATGGAGCGCCAAGTAAGGCCATCCCAATTTGACTTTCCGACTTCCTCGAACTTTGCCATTTTTGCACCCGTCGTCTTAACACTCGAACTATATTAATATAAAATCAACCTTGGCAACCGTCTAACTCGCTTTCGCTTTATTATTTTTCTCAGTAAATATCCTTTCCTTGGTATAATATTAATCAAAGTAGACGAGCTCTAAACTGAATTTATTAGTAATAAAAAATTGAAGATTTTATGCCGTCTTTTCCGCCGCTTCACGTTAAATTCTGAACAATGTCTACAAAGTAAGTGAACCAACTAAATTTAATCTTATTCTTCTTTACTTAAGATTTAATGGCGATAAATAGGTGAAACCTTTTGCGAGTCGTTTACTTAACTGTCTACTTAACTGTAGAGGAAGGCATTTTCTTTTAAGTAATTCTATTTAATTTATAAATAACATGCAGTTATTGAATAAACTCGCGAACAGAAGCAAATTCTTTATTGAGTTCGTTCCTGTGTTTCTTATGAAAATTCAAAGACGTATTTCCCAGAGATCGTTGTTTGGAACATTAGTAAGGAACGGCACAAGGACAGATGTGAACTTCGTAATTTAAATATCGAATTCGAAGGTTAGTTTTGTACTGTAAAATAGAGAATTTGAAAATAATTTTTTTGATGTTATCATTGGCGAAAAGCTTTCTCAAACTTTTTTTGGCAACGGAACTCTTTTAAAACACTGAGGTGTTTCACGTAATAAATTCCTATAATTTTTATAATAATAATAATACTCCAGACAATTACAAAGATTGTGTGACCCCAAACTAAGCAGTAAGCTTGTACTATGGGTACCACACAACGAACTCTGGGGGAGTTCCCAGTAACACCCAGACTCCAAGCAAATTTAGAAAAGTTCTTTTCCTAAATTGACCTGACCGGGGATCGAACCTGGGACCCTAGCTTGGAAATGCATATGCCACTGCGCCAACGGGCCAGTAAATAGCTAAATATTTTGCGCTCAAAACTCCAAAAACCGCTAATCGACACGTGTATCGCCTCTCAATGAAGCATCCTCAGGGCATTCCAGAGATCAGACTTGGTCAGCTAACCAGCACCGAATCGGTGATTCAGTACTAGTCTTTGGAGTTTCGAACGAAAGATAGCTAAAGATTGCAGGAATTTATCACATGAAATTGATTTCCGCAGGGTAACACCTGAGTCTGTACAATATATATTATAATTTATTTTTAATATTTCCTCGAAAAATGTTTAAGTTTTTGTTCTACCCCAATATCCAAAAGAATCACTTAGAAAAATCTGATAAAATAATTAAAATTAAAAATAAGGTGTAAAGGTTGAAGGGAAGTTACCAGCTTTGTATTGTTACATACTTTTTGTATGATAAGGACAACTCTATGACCAGCTTTATTTTGCGGTTGGTAAGAATTAATAACTAATACGACTTAATCGGTTTTCTAGACTTACAATGTATATGTATTCGACATCACTAAAAACATGTTAAGTCCCCAAAATTGAGTCAATGTCATACGTTCGAAATAGGCATGAGTAAATTCTAGACTACGCAATATTTACAATGTCACATCACCGCCGTTTAGGCTGCGATGTTCAGTATTTTTCAAATCCGCGTTTTTATTCACAATAGTCTTTGTAACAAAAGACACAAATCATAACAATCGAACACAGAATCCTTAAAAATTTGAAATCAATTACCTTTGTTCCAAATACAAAGGCACGGAAAAGTTATAAAATTGTACATTTTTATTCCGCGTCATTTGTACCTCCAATCTGCTCCTGAATAATAAAAAAATTGTTATACCTCGTTTCCGCTGAATCTTGACCTGTTTCGGCTTCGATTTAATGTGAAAATTCCGCTATGTGGATAGTGGTAGGGGTCAATTGAAAGTTCTTTTTAAAGTGGCGTGAGTAAAAGATCGTGAGAATTTGAGATAGAAGCACCGTTAGTATGGTTAGCTGCTACTGTCTACCTTTAGTATTTGTACTTATAATGCGTATAACGAAATAACTTTCAGATAGAGTTCAAAAAATAGTAAAATTCAAATATACAAATCATATCATGTATATATGATATGAATGTATGTATATCAAAGACGCTCTCCGCGTCTGTCTGTTCGTGCGCTTAATTCTCTTTCACTTACAGGATTTCTTCTGGAAGCTTTTTATATAGGTGGTATATTATAAAATAGATTCTACGCGGGCGATGTCGGGGAGGATCGCTAGTATGCAAATAAATATAAATTTCTTCCTCTAAAATCTATCATCAAAAGACTATACCCAGTCCAATGTGGACTTGGACTTGCTCATTCACTAATCTGATTCACTCGTTATCGGTCACTGAGTGTAATGAACTATGTACGTCGTTGAATTAGTTCAGATGTTCACCAACTAATAGTGTTGAATAAACTACTGTAATTAATTAAGAGTATTAAAATAACTATATCTCGCATTTAAACTAATTAAATCACTTAATTTCGCATTGACTTCTTCGTCGATTCAATTATTAAAAACAACATGCATAATGACATGTTTTAGAATTACGCTGATAAGCCAACAACACGTTTTCCTAGTGACTGATACACACTTAACTCTCTTCTCAAAAACTACTTAACTGATTTTGATGAATAATGCAGTTTTCCCTAAGTCGGACTATACCTAGTCCAACTAAAAAAGAACTTTTGCAATCCATCTTATAGTTTTTGAGATATGCGCAGACAAATATACAAACATACATACAAATATACATACATACACTTATGAAATTTGGCACACATGTTGAGAAGCTGGTATAGACTAACATATACAAAAATTGTGCAATTCTGACAATATTACATACATACGGGTCGAATTGATAACCTCCTTTTTTTGAAGTCGGTAATAAATAACATAAAAAACTTAAAATAATTATCCTTCATTCCACGCTGTATATTTCGAACTTTAAAATAGTAAAAATACGTTATTATAATGATAAGTATGTAACGTAACGATAGAACGGTTGTCTGGTCGCATCTACATTGCTCTCGGAGCTTCAATGAACTTCGGAGCTACTTTGATGAGCAAGATGAAACTAGTTCGGTAGATCTGGTATAAGGAAACAGATCAGGGGGACTAGATAAGTGGCTCAATTGTTGTAAACGCTAGTAGAAATAGAATGATGAATACCACGTGATCCACGCGTTTGCCACTTGTCTAGCCGCTCTGTTATCTAACTGATCTGATCTTGTCGTTGACGAACGGCTCAACTCTAGTTCCATACAATAAGCCCGTTTCGCAATACCTATACCTGGCACATTTTAATATTTTTCTATTGAGCTGTGAATATCACATAATACTAATACAAATTCATGTTTATGTAATGAAGGTCAAATGGTCGTTTTATTGATTACTTAACTCTCGTTATGAAACGGCACTGTTATTATTACATGTTTTTGTTGAAAGTAATATTTAGTTTCAGTGGTTGTCATTTTGTTGACATACCTTGTACGTTCTACGTAACAATAGTTTTGTCACGTGTTTGTGAGTTCTCACGTATTGGCTGCTGGATTAGTAATTATCCTAACGATAATAATGCTCATGGATTGTAGTACTTCATGCTTTACAAACGTGACTGAAACTAAAATACTCGCAATGAATTCAGAATTGTAGGTAACCGCTTTCGTTTACATAACTATGTTTAAAAAATTATTCAATTGACGAAAAAGAAGTATAAATTTGAATAAAAAGCAACTGAAAATCACTCTGTAAAACAAGCGATTTCTTCGAAGACACATTCTGGAACTTATCTCTTCGCTGTTCCGTTTCCCAAATTGAAATTTAAAAAAAATTATACACATGGAGGCTTTTCTCGGAGACTGTTTATTATTTATAGAGAAATAAATCCTTATTCAACTGTAGGAATTATAAAAGCTATATTAGGTAGTATTTGTGGCTCCCGCTTCTAGATATCGATGATGGCCGGTCGGCATCTTGTTCTTCTTGTTCTTTTTGTTTGGTGAAACACTGTATTCTTCTTTATTTGAATGGTATTTGTTTGAACTATCTTCGGCAGTGTCCACACTATAAATTTTTTGATGTCTTTTTTTAATTTTCAATGGTGCTGCTACTTAAACGAAAGGATTAAGACGTTAGGAGGACTTAGGAAACAGCTCTTAGATCGTAACAGAGACTATTTGATTTATACAGCAGAATTTGTAACAGTTATAATGCGTAATGGCCCTAATAAGGATATAAACTTCAGAAGTCGAGTTTTGACTTGGGAGGCCAGTTTGGAGGCTTGAACAGAAAGTTAATTTTTTTTGAGGTTATTATTTAGGTTATAAATGATAATTTTAAATCACGAATTCAAAATGCACGTTAGTTCAAGTTACTTTTTTCCAACACGTTCCGATGACATACGTTAAAATCGCTGGCCCCACCTAATCTCCAAAAGTATCACCTAATCTAGCCTAATCTAAGAAGGAAAATTAGGAGGATCGTATTGATTACATTCTTTTTATACACTACGGTACTTTATTCTTACTCTTATTTATTTATTCTTTTTCGATTAGTCCTTCGGCACGGTGGCAGAGCGTCTGTTTTTCAAGCTGCTGTCCCGGGTTCGATCCCAGGGCGATCAGGTCAATTTAGGAAACGAATTTTTCTAAATTGACTTTGTTGGAGTCACTCAATTTTGTAATTGAGTGTTAAGAGTGTTATTAAGTTATTATTACAATATAAAAAAAACTGTGCTAAGAATTTTGATTTGTGCTTGACGGTCAGTAAAATGTAACAACCAATGACTAACACTACGAGACATTATTGGTGCTACGTGCGTTAGTACGTTAGTGACTAGTTTTTTTATACTGTTAGCTCGTGTTTCTTTATAGAAGCGGAGAAAAAAATTAAACCAACTTAAAAAAAAACACTAAAAAGTACCATATAACTGTTTTTTACTAATCAAAACTCAAATACAATAAAATTAGCTTAATAAATACGATACATATACCTATACAATTAAATTTGACAATTATTGAAGTCGGTGTCAAGCCTACCAAACTAGTAGACTTTCTGTTAGTGCCTTAGTTGGTTGCACATTGATTTGGCACCGACTTATAGAATAGGTTTCGTATGAGTAAAGTTATTTTTGTACTTGAGTTATGATTAGTAAAGGATAGTTATTATGTGTTTTTCAGTGTTTGTATTGTTGTCGGTTTATCTTTTCTTTAAAAATGTTTTATTTCTCCTTTTTGAGTGACCTTGGCCTAAAGAAATATCTAGGGTAGGTCTACAACTAACTTCTTTTTTAATTTGGAACGGAATTATATACAAAAGAACCATCAATATAAATAAACCCTTATAGGGCGTTAGGATTATTTGGTGTAATTTCGAAGTCCAAGTTCCAATATCAGTGTAGTTTAAATGACCTTGGAACCTTGGAAGTTATACTGAACCCAACGAAAAAAGAATCATTGAAATCAGTCTATAAACAAAGTAGTTAAGCTCGAACAAACATAAAAAAAAAGATACCTACCGACCAATAGACCTCCCCCTTTATTGAAGTCTGTTAAAAATGAAAAATGCATAATACGTTCGCAATTAATAACAAAAAAAATTTTCAAAGACATTATCAGTTGAGAATTTACACGCATTCTGTTTCTTATACCTACTCGGTAATAGTTCGTCCATGTAACGAGTATGTTTACGAATGTTAACGACAATTGACACGCGATAATACAATATTTTTGGCTAATTATACACCAACTACGATTTTGGAATAAATAAACTGTTTGCGAAATGTTATTACTTTCATATAAATAAAAACATTTATATTAAGAATGTAGACTACATATGTATATTATTTAGAGAACCAAATGAACATAATTATGAATACATACATAAAGTTTGTCTTGCGTCAAAAATTAGAAATATTCGTCGTGTTTATAAAAGCATAATATACTCGTATCCATTAAAGCTTTGACCTGTTTCTCCACTCCGCAAATAACTGTAAAAAAATCTCGCCAAACCATTATGAAAAAATGTCACATTCTCTGAGTCATTAAGATAATTAGTAAAAAACAAACAGTGTATAAACACTATGAAATCAGCTGACGTATATGGAACTCTTCGCGACATGACCAGGTCGCGCGCAACCCGTTCTGTGACATTGCATAATTTTTAGAGACGTACTGCTTTTGACCGAATAACCGACTCGAGTACACCAACGTATTTATATTTTTGTTTTCTTTTGATGTGTTAAGTGTTATGCTGACTTGCGCCATTATTTTACAAATGTTAATGAGAATATGAGTTTCTTATTTAAAGTTCTTAAAAGTCATCATAGCTTTTTCAAATATAATAGGCATGATGACAGATTATGAAATCCCGTTCTATAATATCCGTCTGTACACGTCTACTATTTCCGAAGAAAATATTATTTCAGCAATAAACTAAGTTTTAACGCCAATTATTGCATTTTTTTCTATGTAATTTGAATTAAGCGCGAAAACGCTAGGTGTCATGGCGTCCGCTTGTGACGTCACGCCTAGGTAAATATTGTTCTAAATTACGTTATTAGGATTACATTAACAAATTAGATAGAATATAAAAGTTATATTTACCTAGGCGTGACGTACATTCGCTCTGATTGGTATTTCAATTAACATGGCCGATTGCTGTATTTTATACTTATATTTTATTAAAAATATTATTAATCTCAATGCATAAAATTAAAACTGAGTAGTTTTTTAGAATCATTTCAACATATATTTTTCTCTAAAACCATTTATTCTTTGATTCGTTAATATCGTCATCATGCCTATTGCAGTAGAAACAAAATACATATATTCGTTGTTATGTTTTCGTTTAAAGTAATCTATTATTTCTCTGTAATAATTTTGAGAACAGAGCATTTCTTTTTATTTTTTCTGATATCTTTAGTCTTTATATTAGGTCACGTTTTAAAGTGATCGCTTTTGCGCGACTAGCACGTCACTAATGATAGAGATTAAAACTTTTCGAGACTCACCCAGACAAGGCAGCGTTATACAATGTCGTCGAAATAATTAATACAAATATAGTGTGCTTGTTGTTGGTATGAATTAAATTTTAATCTAGATTGTGGTAATATGAGGTTAGTAGAGCGATTTAATTAGTGGAAAAACGTGTTTTTTAATTTATAATATTATAGGTAATAGCAAAATAAAGTAATGGTGATGTATGTCAAATGACTAGAGTGAATTGAGTCGATAGTAGGTGTTATTACTATTCCTATCTATTTATATAAAATGAAAATGGTTTTTTGTCACGCTATCAGGTGAAAACTACTGAACCTATCGATATGGGTCTATGACCAGTCGATGCGGTATCGTTTCTAGATGATAAATAAAAAAAAAAAGTTATTAATAAATAAAAAAATGATTTTAGGCTATTTATTTTTTGAATTTCATAGACTACCATTTTTCAAACAAAAATCTTCTGTAGATACAAAATTTTCATTTACGCAAAGCGAAGCGAGCGGGCAATAGCTTGTATTTTATAAAATTAGACTGCTATCTTTTTAGAACATTTTTTTTTGCAAAAAATATCCTGTATTAGGACAAATATTTTTTTATTATGTAAACGTATTTCTAAAAAAATTTAATGTTTTTAATATCTTATTATTTAAAATTCAGGTCTACATGTCTCCGGAGTGAACAATAGATACGACGCCGACAGAGCGATAAGTTTTGCGGTCTCATATACTTCTTTTATTTCCGTTAATTTATTTAACATTTTTTTAATAATTTTACAATAGAGTAATATTTTCTCTATCATAATTATTTAAAATGAAATACGTAGTTATAAAAGTAATCAACCAGTTTATCATTTACGATTTTGGCGGAAGACTAAAGAAAAATGAGCATTTTGTGTGCTAATCCATTTTTTATGATTGGTTTTTATGTGAACTTTTAAATTCAACGATGTTGAAAGAATATCTTCGTAATAATATAGAATTGATGTACATATACATGTATATAAACGATACTATAAAAGCTTGGGTCATCCGCATCCGTAAATCTTTACGAGAGAAACTTAAAAGTATTTGTAATTCATTCCACTCACCTTGAGGGATGTCTGATTTTCTCACTGCGATTTTATTCGGAAATTATATCGAGATGTGACATTGTTCCATAAATAATTGCATTTGTTTGACTTGATCTCTTATTATTTCCGTCTAAAATTTTTTTGAGGAGTCTTCGTTGAACCGAGACACTATCGGTTAAGAAGATTATTGTGCTTTTAAATATGGCTAAAAGAATAATTGTATGAATATAAAGACAACAGTTTAAATTAGATTATATTAATTAATTTGATTTCAGAATAAAACAGATAAAAGTATTTAATAATTTAAAAATTTACACATCCCCAAATGCACCAATTTGTTCTGTGCGTGATTTCCTAGTACATTCACTCTGTACATTATTATGTTCCAACTTGTAATATACGACATTTTGACGGCCCGATTACGTACAGACGTAAGTCAACTTGTCTATGCGTTTGTTGATTCAGGACAACGAGCGCGTGTCGGTAATACTAAAAAAAATAAAAGCCAGAATTAATAATGATGAAATCGTCAGGAAATTGTGACTCGTATTGTTCGAATGTTCAGTTATTGTTGTCAAGAACTGGTTTGCGTTGACAACAAACCTTTGTATTCTTATCCACGCGGAACGGAAAAAATATTTTATTTTGAGTAGAGATTGTATTTATTTTGTACTCTTATATATAACATATACACGTAGATAGTTACTGTACATTTAAAAGAAAGCAATTGGAAACAATATTACGTGTTACATATTAAACCTTTTTCTTTTTGATAATCGCACAATGTTTTCAAATAATATTTATTTCAATGTACGTAGGTACATTGGTCGTATGTTTTAAAGTAGTTTCATTCGTTTAGGATTACTTAGCCGACCAGGAATCTTTTCAGTTGATATTCGGAACCCTTACTGAATACAATGACGACTAAAAAATTCTGACATTAAAATGTATATGTACTAGTAATGTAAATTAAAATGTATATGTACTAGTAATGTAAATTAAAATGTATATGTACTCTTAATGCAAACATAAATCGCTTATAACATGATATTTTATTCAATAGTGTTGTCGTGCCAAGCGTGATAAATATGACCTTTCAGTCTTACTAGATTTTTTCTTATATAACATTATTTTTATGACCCCTTTTATACCCTTTCCAAGCCTGGAAAACTAGTACCTGCTCAGTAGGATCAAAGAAAGTGGTTTTTTAAAATTCAAGACACGGTTCTTTTCAAATATATGGTCGGACGAAGTTGTAGGCACGAGAATGCTCATGCGACACTGCAGCCATAGTGCTGGCCATTACTTCTAGTTATTTTCCAAATGAAATACGATCATTTCTTAAACGTATCATGATTTCATTGCTTTATACTATCTATAATATCTATGCTATATACTATATAAATTGTGGAATAAATTATACGGTTTTAGAATAAAGAAGTACATACATATTATGTTCCTTTCATAAGTAGCTTACTTATATATTGAACATAAATATATAAAAGATATATCTATATTGAAGTACATACATAAGTAGGTAAGTGCATAACTTCACACCATGTCTCGTTAGATGTGGATAGAATCACATCTTGATACCTTTTTTTACCCAACTTCGTTACGGGTTACGATGTTAGCAGCGTATGTATGTATGTTAATATTATATTCCCTTACAAGACTAAAACTTTATCTTTATTAGTCTGTTTAATAACAACTGTTTTCTTTTTCCATTTTTATAATGTATCTTAGCTAATTCCTCGTCGATAAAAAACATTTAAGCTTACAGCTAGATGGTGACATTTCGTCCACTGCTTATACCAAGGCTTTATAATAAGTGCTTCTTCTTCTTCCCCAAGAAGAAAGAATAAAGAACAGTTGGCATGTTCTATACTTTTCTTACACTCCAAGAAGAAAAAGAAAAAATAAACAAGTAATTTTATTTCAGTCGCAAAAATTATTACATGTCTGTTTGCAGTTTCTGAATACGAGTATATTTGCCTCCTTTTTAAGATATGAATTAAATAAGAAATAGTTAAGATTGTGAATAAAATTAAGTTATCTCCGAAGATTGTTTTACGAATACCATAGACCAAGTTGCAAGATCCGATGTAGATAAAAGCAGTGTCAGGCGGACAAACAGGTCTAGATCGCATAGAAAGTGAAGTGACAAAACAATGGACCATTTTAGCGAGACTTTCACTGTTCGAGCTGAAACAAAGACTTTTGTGTTGAACTTGATATCTGCAAATGAAACTAATGATTAGGATTTCTTTAATCAAATCGTAAAGGGAAGGCCAGACGCAATGTTTTCTACATCAGTTCTCGATAGCTTTAACAGGAAAAATATGTTTATGGTACGCTTTTATACGGAATTACCTACCGCGTACAATCTGGTACTGCTATCTAAAAATTCGTCACGGAGTTGTGGAAACCTTTGTCGGTTGAAGACATTAACCTCTTTTCACTAAGAAACTTGCCAATTTTTAAGACTCCGTAGCTAAAGCACAAAAAAGGAAGTTATGATTTCCTGTACGTCTGTATGTCACAGCCATTTTATTCGAAGATTATTGGTACTATTTTATTGATTAAATTTGGAAGGTGTACTCGTATTTTATGAACTGCTACAATGGCGGAGTGAAATTAAAAAAAAAAATTTGTATTCCATACATGTAACTGAAGGGGATGAAGAAAAAAAATCCAGTGCACATAAGCGTGTGAAGTATCCTTAGATAGGTTTCCAAGAATAATATCGAAGTTTAGAATTGATTTTTCATTTGAGTTACCATATTAGCAAATATATACACTTCTAAAATCGCAATCGCAATTGGGTACCCATTCTAACTTGTAGCACAGGGTGGAAAATTCTAAAAAAATTTAAAACAGTAGAACTGAAGAAACTCTTTCAACGTAAATTGGTTCAAATAAGATGTTACATGTATTTGAGATAATTTTGCGATATGAGGAGTTCTTGGTTACACGATCAGCAACCGCAGAAATAACTTTGTTTTTCAGTGTCATTCAGAAACGTTATACATTTCTAAGACGTTCGACGAAACATTATGAATAAAACAAACTTATTTTTGCTGCCGATTAAATGAATATTGTTCATTTCGACTACGGAACCCTTTACTGTGCGTTGTCCGACATGCGCTTGGCCGGTTTTTTATTTTCGATACTTAGATAATAACTTAAAATGGTAACACAGAACAAAAAATGAGAAATAGTGCAATAAATAAGGTTTGCTATACACAATTTTAGTTTTATTTTTTTTAATTTTATTCCTACTTGTCCAAAAAATGCTGCAGAACCCTTAGTGCGCTGGTTTTATTTAGTTCTCATTACAGCCTCGTGCTTTTACTCATGATTGTGAGCATGAATCCTTTGGCTTTCTATTTTTTCAATATATTTCTTTTTTCGTAA
The DNA here is from genome assembly GCA_907165235.1 of Zeuzera pyrina. Classification (NCBI taxonomy): domain Eukaryota; kingdom Metazoa; phylum Arthropoda; class Insecta; order Lepidoptera; family Cossidae; genus Zeuzera; species Zeuzera pyrina. The sequence continues at coordinate 4,082,063 of OU015617.1, forward strand.
ACAAAAAATGTTTTGGCTCTCCGCTCAATAATTGTAGCAGTATCGTTGAAAATATTCTCTTAAAATACTTGTAATGTTATTGTGTGCAGTTCATTGACTTCTGGCGCGATTTCATAATACAAAGCAAAGTTTATTCCCAAAACGAGAGTTTCGTACGTGGGTATAAACAATTACAAAACTGTGGTCTTGCTTGGAATTAATATAAAGCTATGTTATGAAATTACAATTAATTTTAGTCTAACGTTAGTTAAAATATTATTACTTTTCACTTTACTTGGAAATATGAATCGTTTTATGTTTATTTTCATTTTGAAATAATTATTGGTAGATGTCATTGTACTTTTTAACAGACTTCAAAAAAGGAGGAGGGTCGTGTTCGTCTATCTGTATGTATGTTATTTGTTTTATGTATGTTCATCGATAATTTCGTCAAGTGTGGACTGATTTCGAAAATTTTTTTTATTTGGAAGGGACTTGGACTTCGAAGATAAACCAAATAACGTGACCTGGTTATAACTTTTAGTTATATTGATGATTCTCTTGTATATCGTCGCGGTCCAGAATTAGAAAGAAGTTAATTGTAAAGCTGCCCTAGATATTTATTTATGCCAAGGTCACTTAAAAGAGAGAAATGAAAAAATTAAATTAATTTAATTTACTACCTTCAAAAAAACCATTGAAAAGAATAAAATATAATTATCCTATACTAATCAAAATTCAAGTCCCATAAATATAACTTCATAAATAGGATAGACATATCTATATAATTATATTTGACAGTTATTGAAGTCGGTGCCAAATCAATGTGCAACAACAGAAAGTTTATTAGTTTGATAGGCTTGGCACTGACTTCAGTAACTGACAAATTTAATAATATAGGTGTGTGTATCGTACTTATAAAGTTATGTTTATGGTACTTGAGTTTTGATTAGTAAAGGATAGTTATTTTGTACTTTGAATGTTTTTTTTGAAGGCGGTTTAATTTTTTTTTTAATATTTAAAGTTTCGTTAAATCAGTTCGTTAGATCAGTGATTTCGTCGCGACATTTATTGTGACAGTTATAAACCAAATAATACAGAGTGTTTAATGACGGTATATTGGAATAGATTTGAGGAGTTCCAGCCTTATATTCCGGAACCGAGAATAAGGAAGGCTACGATGTTGCCCGCCTGTCATGAGAGGTGACCTGCGGGGTCGCGACTGATCGGAGTGGGCGCTCCGCACGCTTATTACGTAATAACACAGCATACAACGGCAAAATATCGCACAGTATACATACATATATATTCTTTGACTTTCAAATCATACTAATGTTTTTTTTTTTAGCCAAAACAAATGTGAATTGAATAGTATTAAATGAGTACTATGTATTTGAAATATAGCGTTTTTTTTCATAGTCTTATCACAACATGGTTTGTATGTATGTATGTATATCCTGCGATATTTGGCGCTATCTTTCGTTGATATTTTGCCGCTATGTTTATATTTTGTCGATATCTTCACGCTGTATCCCTATCAGGGTAGACAGAGAGGATGGAGCGCCAAGCATCGTGGTCCTTACATACTTCTTTCGCTTCCTTAAATCTCATCATTCTCCTCACACATTTTCGCCTAGGTATGCGTGTGCTTTTATCATTTCCGTCGACTAACACTGGGTATTTGATCTTCATAAGTCAGCTTTGGCCTTCCTTGGCTTCTTTTACCACTCACTTTTCGCACAATATCTGCTGTCAAAACGAGTTTGTATAATGTAATTTGTATAGTGGCGCTAAATCTACCGCGACAAGTGCGTTTTACGATCATGGTGCAACAGACACGCCATCGTCATACGTAATACCAATGTTTTTTTACAATTTAAAACTAAAATTACCGCTCACGCTATGATCACGTGGCTGTCGCTGTCTGCAAAATTTTAGGTAATAACCCTGTTGGTCATCTTTCCACGTGACTCCGATGAGGTCGACAGCGCGCGTGTCACAGTATAAACATTACAGTAGGATGTTTTAATAGAAAACTAGCGTACGCGGTTTGAAAATCCGCGCTATACGCACGCGCCGTGGCACGCACACAACGGCAATATTTTGGGTGAATATGGGCAATTATTGTAGCGCCAGTCGATGTCACACGCGTCGCAAACAAGTGGCTTCCGAAGTTTATAAAAAACATGCAGAAAGAGAGAAAGTAAACCGTTGGCATTCCCTTAATCTGAGAAATAAAGATAAGCTATGTCTTATGACGCAAAGAACATCATAGGATTAGAAAAAAAAAAAATGGCTTCCGTTTTTCTATAATTCGTTCTTCACATCGTCGAAAACACGAAAATATTTAAATCGCATAAACGAAAGTTTTATAATGTTATTAGATGCCTAAATAATTTTAGTCAATCCAATGCAGTTATCGTTCTTCAACATTACAACATTACATACAACACTACAAGAAATTGATTGAGGATTTTGGTCGCATTGATACAGGTCTTTTATGGGACCTGCACAGCCACTTACATCAAATAAAAAAAAATAGTGTTTACGTAAACAATAATAGGGATACTGTAGTTTTATTTATGTAAACAATAAAATGAATACTGTAGTTTTAATTAAACGTAAAAGATGATTAAAGTTCCAGACATAAAGAAGCAAAAACTCGCACTAATTTACCGAAATAAATTCGGTTCCGAGGTGGGTAATAAGATGGACGAAATAACTCTTCAGATTTTTGTTACGAGATGACTCTCCGTTACGTGTTTCAGTCGAATTATTCCTGAACTTCAAGAGCAGAAAACATCAAAGCGAAAAAGAAATTCTTTTGTAATTAATTGGTTAACAACGCATACCAGTGGATAATATTTTGTTTTTCTCTCGTCTATTCATTCGCAAAGTCCATTTGTTTGTTAAAAAACGCACAGAGCCGACGTGAGCCACTTGAATCGAGTCGGCAGGCGTAAGTATCGTCACTACTTTGCGTGCTAATTAACGACAGTATTGTATTTGTTCCCACATGGCGGCAAGATGGATTAATTGAAAATGAAGCGCTAAAATGCCGCTTATTATTAGTCGTATATTTCTTTGTATCTGCTTCATAATATTGTATGTTTGTATATAAATATTATGAATAACATACAGTATACATTATAAATATTATATGAATAGATATCTATTAAATATTAAATTATACACGTATAAAATGCGTTTGAATGGAGCTATCCATATTTTCACTGCATAAAATTTTATTAGGTAACTACTTAGGAAAAGCATTACAATTTTTATGTCGCTTACATTGATTCGTTTTATGTAATTATGTTGCGCATTTTATTACCTATCTTTACTTATTTTCATCACAGACAAGAAGTAAAATACACATAGAGAATATGAACAAAGGGTATAACTTATTTCTACTAGAAATTTCTTCGAGTAGACTCAAGAGAGTGACAGTTCCCATGGAAGAAAGAAAGACATACTATAGATAAATAAACTTATACTAAATGTATAAGTATTATTCATATATATGCATATAATTAAATATAAATAAAACAGATTATTTTATGTATATTGTACGTTAAGATAATAAAGATGAGTAAAAAAAAAGTACAGTACATTGCTATATGTTCGGGGGCATTCACACACACTTAAATACTTGAATAGTAAAAGAATTGGAGAAGAATTCTGTGGAATTAGAACAAATTTGAATTAATTTGAATTCAAACTTAATTATTTGATATGTAATCACTTGAAAGCATGAAGTCATTAGGCTTTTGAACCTTTCTTTTTACTACTTCTTTTTATTTATCCGTAAATTATAGTGATAATCACATATGATATACTTCATATGTAAATTATATAATTTAAGAATGAGAGATGTTTTTCTGTGTTTATAAGTAGTTAACTTTAGCTTCATTTGCAAACTGTTGAAAATACTATAAGTCCAGTGACAGAATTGCTAATGTGCCAATGAGAAAATTTCCAACGGGAACAAAAAGCAAAAGTAAATCAAATTATTTTTTACTAATTTTCTCGATTTGGGGAATTTTACAGTATTGGCACTTCAAAGTCAAATCAATTTATTCAAGTAAACCCAATTACAAGGTGTTTTTGAACGTCAAATCTACTTTAGTTCTTCTTTAGTAATAATAGCTTTATATTTATCATGCGGCATTTTAGAAGTGATGTTCACCGAGTTTACGCTAAGGACTTTGTATTGTTCTACGTTGTTCATAGTAAGGACGCAACGCGGCCTTAATTTGAGTAATGAATTATCTTCTGAGCTAGCTACGAAATTTATAAAATTAGACTGAATGCAAATTTTAGTAAAAATATTTGTATGTAGTACAGTAGATACACAAGTTGAAGTAGGTACAAAGATTCCTACTTTGGCGAAAATTTAAAGAAATAGTGCTTTGATCACATTGATATATTGAAGAGCTAATTATGTTGCCATGATGTTTTGGAGCAGCAGAAGAAACAGAATTATAGAATGTGTCAGCTGCTTATTGGCTAAGTCAGCCAAGGTCTCTCGATGTATTTATATAGTTAGCAATCTGTCACGATCTGATTGAAGGCTTCCACCCCGGGACCTTCGAGTCTCTATTTCGAGAGTCTTGAGGACCCTTTCCTATTTTGGAGATCGAGATGGAATAATTTGGTCTTGAAATTTTCGATACAGATATTTATTTTATGATACAATAAATTAATGTCGCTGAAAACCTATCACAACATCAGGGCCAGTCGGTACATTAGGCGAACTAGACGACGGCCTGGGACGCTTGTATTGGGGGGACATCAATCAGTGGCATTGAAATTGAAAAATAATACAGTACTTAAATTTTTTTATTTACAACTTGAAAATGCTCCCAATTTTTACCCAGTTTTTTACCAAAATATTTTTCTTTGGTTTGGCAACACTGCTTGACAGCGCCTGAGCGCCACCCGCCCGGCCGGTTCGCGCAGTGTGCATATAATAATTGCCAAAATTAAGTCGTATAAAATAAATCTTACCTAACCTAACGTTTTTTTTAAATTTTTCTCTTCGTGCAGCAAAAAAGGATACACTCTTTATTTTATGTAATAAATAAGAACTCTAATTTTTTGTTAAAAAATTACACACAATCTGTTTACATTAGTGTTTCATCTTGCTATAAAATTTCTTAAAAGAGCGCCGTTCCAGTCTTTCGTCTAGGGCGCCAGGAATTCTCGGGCTGGCGCTGCACAAATGGTTTAAAAAACAGGCAACACTGAAGGTGACGCGGTGATAAACTAAAATAGAGCTTAAATATACCCCATACAAACGTCTTTCGCTAACTTACGGAAAATACGAAAAAATGGTTATTTTCGTTTATTTTAAAAACTATAATTAATTTGAAAAAATCCAACTGAAATTTTAAGTTTTATTAGATTAATCCACGTCGAAAATTTAGAGGCATAATTCGGTCTCGTTAGTGCGATAAATGTAAATCTCTGTTTAAAAAGAGCTTTCTTTGATATTTTTTATATGTTACAAATGTTAACCGATTGTGTAACACAACTAGCAAAATAAAGACAATAAAATGGTGAATTAGGTTACCAACTAACACTTTCTTACATTTTGTAATAACTTAGAAAAACTGAGATCCCTACTGTCAAAATTTCTAATTCGTCGCCTTAAAAGGCTGGCCCTATTCAGTTAGTTATATACAAGACTATTATGGAACAGAATTTGAAATGTTTACTACTTCATGCTATTTTTAGTTTTGATAAATAATGTAGCTAAAAAAGAGAAAAAGATATACATATAATTTTACAAGTTACTTATGTCCTGAAAGTCTCGAATTTCCCGGGAGTTTTGGACTTTAAATAGCGTAGGGATTAAACCCTGCTCTAATTCTGCTTTATTATTTTGTCATTTTGGTAAGTCTTTGCTTAAAGTGACTTATGCCTAGTGAAGTCTGTGATATAATTGTATTTAATCTGTCCTGTTAGATTTCTGTTTCCTTTCATTTTGGTGGATTTTATCTCTCTTTCTCTCTCTCTCTCTCGTCTTGTCTCATAACTTCTAAACGTGTCTGTCGTAATAATAAATTATAATCATCAATTATCAACTTCATCTTTTATTTCAAACACGCATCATGCCACACAGTCAATGTGCGATTTGCAGTGCAATACTGCTTTGTCCACCCCGAACGGAAAATTACGTCACATTATGTATGATATGTACATACATTGTATCTCTGCCAAGGCAGGCAGAAAAGACGGAGAGCCGAGCGTTAGAGTCCTTATATATCTACTCCATTGGGATTTTAATAGGTCTGTTATGTCAGGCACATTATAGGCCTTCTCGGACCTTGTCTTTACTTAGACTTGACTTCAGTAACTTGTAAAATTATACGTAAGTACTATCTTTTTCCCTTTTTGAGCTGGAGACTGCAATATACGCTTTCGCCGCAGTATGCGTGTGATTTTGACCATTCCATTAACTATCTCTTACTATTTACATACATACATATCGTTACGCCGTATCCCTAACGGGGTAGTCAGAGATGACGGAGCGCCAAGCATCGCGGTCCTTACATACTTCTTTCGCTTCCTCAAACCTCATCATTCTCCTCACACATTTTCGCCTAGGTATGCCAGTGCTTTTGACATTTCCGTCGGCTAACACTCTAGCTATTTGATCTTCATAAATCAGCTTTGGATGTTTTTGGTCTATTACCACTCACTTTTGCTCTATACATTTTCCTCCTCACTCATTCGCTCTACATGCCCGAACAATCTAATCCTTCATTTTTACTATAGTACCTACTGTGACCTATCTCTGCCGTATTGCGAATCTTACATTAGGTACGTTATATGTATGTGTGATGAATGATGATATTGTACTACAGGAGAAATAAATTTGTTTACTTTTTCGTGCATTTCAGTTTAAAACTCCTTAATTTTCAATTACATAAGTAATGTATAAACATTATATATGAGTAATTTCTAATATTGCACGTCTTAGTTACTAACAGGAAATCAAATCATTTCAAACAGTTACGAGTTAATTTTGTGAACGTTCGTTGCATAGCTTTATAAGCTTTTAGGCTAACGATTTTGTCATACCGATGTGTTCGTGTTATCTAATCGATGATTCGGAAATAATCGTCTTCCGTATTTACCGTTATGGGTTTATTACCTATGATTTTTAGAGTTCCTTTGTTAATTATAGAAAATTCTAATTTGGCTGTGTCCGTTATTCGTTTATCTGAATGTTACAACCTTTTCATTCTCTTATTTTCATACCAAAAATAGTGTAGAATTATATGTAAAATTTTTTTGGCCTTTCGTTAAATGTTATCGAATAGGTTTTTCAAATGCTACGAAGAATTAGTTTGAGAGCTGATAGTGAACTTAGACAACATGTACTAGGTACGATGAAAGTATAAAAATAGTACATTTTACATACATAGTACATACATATCGTCACGCTGTATACTCAACGGGGTAGTTAGAGAGAACGGAGCGCCAAGTGTCGCGATCCTTACATACTTATTTCGCTTTTTCAAATCTCTAGTACATTTTAATCTGCTTAAATAAAATTCAATGTTTATGTATCACCTATAGAATCGAATACTACTCTGTTGATAGAGCTTAAATTTCTAGGTTATTGACACATTACTGGAAATATTTAGAAAAAAATTTGAGCATTTTTCGTAGTAGGATTCAGCTAGAGTTGAATAAGAAATTCAAAGTGAATAGAGAATAATCCCCGGCTTAATTTTCTGCAACTGTTATATATATACACATGCATACATATCTTCACACTGTATCCCTAACGGGGTAGTCAGAGAGGACGGCGCGCCAGGAGTCGCGGTCCTTACATACCTTTTTCGCTTCCTCAAATCTCAACATTCTCCTCACACATTTTCGCCTAGGTATGCGAGTGCTTTTGACATTTCCGTCTGCGCATTTGTAAAATAGCCATAAACGTATATCAGACTCTTCATTCCATATTCGACATTAAAATATAGTATTTTCATAATTAAATTAAATATTATGTTGTCAAAACTCGTTATTGTCTAACACCGAATCAAATATTTTAGATTTTAATTTGCGACTTCAATCGAAATATTTTTACATATAAAGTTTCGATGCAATCGGAAAAGGTTCCTGAAAGTAAATAATATAAATCCTATTTTAATATCAATGACTTTAAACAATGTTATATATCTATTTTTTTAATTTGTTATTAAGACATATACCGTCACAATTGTATACACAAAATAAAAATAACTTCAATTCATTAAAATTGCAAAAAAATAACGAATGTTTTCAGAAAGCCAGTAATAGACTTAGTGTAATTGTTACAAAAATAGGTATAATATAAGAATTAGGTAAGCACTTACGAATTCTCCTCATAATTTACCCTAGATAAAATTTTGCTGCGCGGGTATTGGGTATTAGTATTTTCATTACAATTTCAATTACGTGAAAATATTTATGTATGTATGTATGTATTCCAATTTCAAAGTATTGACATTTGTCATGTACATGTGTGTGAATAAATATGTTGTGTATGTCGTGTGAATAAAAGTTTTTAGTATAATGTTATAACATTACTTACCTGTTATATACTGCATAAAATGGAAATAAATGTTGGTACCTAAGTATGGAACCTTTTCGTGTGAGTGCCCCATACTCTTGGCTGGTTTTTAAGCATCGCATGTTTCACGCGATTTTTTCTAATGTCATAATCTTAATAACGGAAAGAATGTGGTAACAAAGTTCATCTTACGTCATCAATAGAGTTGGTATTTACGGAGTATATTAAATATATCTGACGCTTTTGTAAACTTCCGACTTTGTGTTTTTTTAATATAAACAACACGTATTTGTATTAGTATAGATCTCGACTACTGAGTCAAGATATTCGAGAGTGGATTTCAGCAAAATAGCCCAGTGGCTAACTGCACTACTGTGCAGTCTAGCATAGAATTTCACTAAAAGATGTTACAAGATATAAAGTCACTAAAAGAAATTAATAGAATTTCACTAAAAGATATAAAGTAACTAAAAGATATTAAAAGCTCACGATTATTATATATCACTCTCAACGTGTTTCAAAGAGATTTTTTGTTCATGCTCTGTAGCTACTCTAGCGCTATTCTGGACAATTTTTGAACTGTTATGTACTGCTTATAGCTAGACAATTTTTCAACTAACCCCCACATGAGATGGTTCTCCTTACCTTTACCCTCCATAATTAGTAGGATTAGTAGGATAAAATAGGATAGTAATTTCCTTTAGCGTTCCACTCTGGGCTATTGGCAACGTGGTGGCTTTGGGGTCGAATATATGTATCTCAAATCCAGTCTGACTCCCACGAACAATTGGAATCAATAACTGTACGGAATTGATATGAATTTGAAGGATTTTGTTATGTATTTACAAGAACTATAAATTACAAAATAGGGTGTGATCTATTATAATGTATTTGTACAAAAACCTTACGGAATAAATTCCCTAAATGATGGTAAAAATTGCATTAAAATCTATTGCGTAGTTTTAAAGAATTAAACGCACAAACGGACAGAAAAAAATATGATTTTGTTTTATACATACATACTTGGTCCACGCTATATCTTTAACGGGGTAATCAGAGAGGATGGTGTGCCAAGCTTCGCGATCTTTATACTTCTTTTACCTCCTCAAATCTCATCATTCTCCTGATATATTTTCGCCTAGGTATGCGATTGCTTTTGATATTTTCGTCATCTAACGCTCTGACTATTTGGTCTTCGTAAGTTAGCGTTGGTCTTCCTTGGCTTCGGCTATCACTCACTTTCGCTCTGTAGATTTTCTTTGTCAGTCTTTAATCATTCATTTTTTCTTTGTGCTCTAACCATCTATTTTGTTTTATATATTTATAGAACAGAAGATAGATGGCAACTGCATTAGCTAAAAATTGTATCACAATGGCGATCATTAAGGGAATTTAATCATTAAGTGCTCAGAATCATTTGACTCAGTGAATCTGGAGTAAGTAAAGGGAGTATGTATAAGGAGTTATACCTTCGTGTAAAGGTAAATATTAATGGATAATAAATGTACGTATACACTTTTGCTCATATTTATTTACTGTATACTCTGTTTATAAAATCTCATTACTTACATTCTAGATAAATTTTGATATTAGTTATGAGATGCCTCATCTATTTATTTTACTCTTAGTACGATAAATTTCCCTCGAGAACAAGCTTATTATATTTAAAAGTGACAAAAAAAATATATAAATTAGCTAATAGTAGAATATTTGTGTCAATGGAAGTATTTGTAATAATAGGAACAAGTACTTCCGAACCCAGACTATTCGCTCAAAATATATGAAATTTTTATTCGAAATAACGACAGACTGATATTTCTCTGTATTTTCTTCAAATAACAGACGAATCGAATTTCTTGTTGTAAATTGGTAGCTGATTAACGTTAATGATATTGACAAATGCTTGGCGTTACTCTGTTCATATCATACGCGTAACTATGTCTATGCTCTGCGGTGTTACCAGTCCAACAACACGCATATTTACACTCCATTTTACTTTTAAGGTAGACAGAGCATAAAAGCGCAACAAAATCCCGATGTCCTTTTTTACTCAACAACGGCGAAGCAAAAAGGAGAGTTATGATTTAGGCAGCGTATGTATGTATATTTGTGCATCTGTTTCCTCAAAGAGCTGACTCATCGTATGGATATTATTACGTTCGTCTCAGTTACGTCGTGTTGTTGTTATCTTAACCCTAAGGTTGGGATGAAGACCACCGCAGGATTTTTATCGAATAAAAATCCCATATAACTTAGTCTCACCCATAGGAAACCTGTGGTGATGTTTCTCCTCCGTTTCCAAAGAAACTGTTGTTTTGTGAAAAGTACTATATGACGCCTATAGTAAAACACAAAGTTAGGGACTGAAAAAGAATTTCATTAGACTCTATCATAACGGGTAACGAATTCAAGACCTTGAGAAGGCCATTTCAAAAACATCTAGCACATTATTCAAAAACGTGACACAGAACAATTTTTTTTTGCCAAAGGGGCAAACGAGCAAGCGAGTCACCTAATAGAAAATTATCACCGCCACCCATGGACACCCGCAACGTTCGGCGAATCACGGGTGCGTAGCTGGCGTTTAAGGAAACGAGGGGAAGAGGGGAGATGGGCCACCGGCACTCTCACTCACCGAACGAAACACAACAGCTATAGATGATGTTATTTCACACCGGTATTCTGTGAGGGTGATATTTCACCGGGCGAGCCGGCCTAATTCGTGCTGCAATGTTGCATGGCTCTACCACAACAATAGTTTTCATGTCTGAAAAATTTAAAATAGACGGGCACCTCTTCGAATAGTCAAACTGATTCCTTGGCGGAAGAAGCTGTCAGGCCGGCGGTATCCCGAAGCCTCTGTCGCTATATATCAGACAGTTGATAGGCTTCGGGCCTCCAGGGTCCAAAAGTTTCGACTGCAAAGTGCGTAAATATGAAACTTTCAACAACTGCTTCAAGTTCTCTGCAGTGGAATCGTATAAACATTAAGTCTGGATATATGCCAAAAATAAAGTGATACTTATTGTGTTCAGGGAATCAAAGGAAGTAATTTTCATTCTGATTATTAGTGTGACTATTGTCTCATTCAACAAAAGAATGCAATATTAGATGAAACAATGTTTCAAATTCATATTAATATGTGTGAGTTGCTCAGGATCATTTGGAATTAAGAGTTTTAAAAATAATTTAACACTTTAAACGATGAGTAATGTCAGCGCTTCGTTGTAATAATGGAGGAGATATCACATTAAACGACGTGTAATCAACTCTTTGTTCTGACAATGGAGGTAGATATGAGATGGGTGATGGAGCAGGGCAAGACATAATTGCATAATTAATATGTAAATATCGAAAATTGTCGTACCAGTATTTATTACACAAGGAGGGCAATTAAAGTTGTGTAATCCGAAACATATTGTGCACGTATGTATATAATATGAGTTATGAAGTGACAGATCTTCAGTCTGGACCAGAGAATAAGAGGTTCTTCACCGTCTGTCGTAAGAGACGATTAAAGGAGCTTTCAGGATAGCGACCGTTTAGAATTGCTACCCTAATTGCCCCTTGCCACCTCATGCCCTCCAGGATCTCATGGAGCTCCTGCTCTTATCGTTCATCCATCTGATCCCGAAGAGAACGGAAGCGCATATCGCGGGACTGCAAGCGCGCAGGGGGCTTTATTACTGCCCCCAAGAAATGCTTCGGCACAGCGGGTGAGGTACTCCGTTGCTTTCCGTTGGAGATCTCGGAGCCACTCGCTAACGCTCTGAGGACCTACAGGAGTTTTAGTGCAGTATCTCCTCCAGCAGGCTGATCCTGTGATCAGATTTCTCCTTCATTACAGAAAAAAAAGATAAAACAAATGATCATTCAAATGTAAATTTTTTAAGTTCATATTCCAGTTAATATTAAATTCCAATTAATGCTGAACTTCGTTACGTTACACACTCAATTAGTCGAATTTCAACCGTTGGTGATACTGATAGACATAAATAATTCAATGAATTCGAATTGATATTCATTTTCATCAACAAATGTTAGGTACGCCTACTTGATTGCAGGTTTAAATGCATCTAATTGATTTTATGCCTTTGGAACATTTGGAATATAGAGGTATTAAAGTTTGACGACCTTCATGGCGCAACGGCTATGCGCGTCGCAAAGTAAACGGGGGTTGCACGTTCGATTCCCGCCCCGAGTGTGGGTGTTTATGTATAATATGTATTTATTCACAAAAGAAAATTATACAAGAAGTATATCAGTTGTCTAGTACCCATAATACAAGCGGTGTACTGCTTACTTAGGGACTAGATGGCGCTGTGTGAAATGTCTGAGTATATAAAGTTTTGATGCACAGGGTAGGTTTAGATTTAGAGAGTCGTGTGTATTGGACAATCATAAATTACGAATTCGTTTAAAATTTTTGCGAACGGACGCAACAAAAAGTAATATTCAAAAAGTTAAGTATGCTAAATTTTATTTGCAGCGCAATAATGGATCGAATCCCTCTAAGCCTCTTGAAGGACAGCCCTGAATAGTAAATAAGGTCCTCTCAAACTTTCATAACTACGTCTTTCAAAGTTGTTACTTGATTTAGAAGTGGTTTAAGTAATATTCGACATTTATGAAGGTATTATCGGTTTATTTTTGGCAATATAGAAAGTTTTTTTTTGATAAGTCTTCTATTTAAGACGATATTTTATTCTAGGATGAAGTAAACTTGGATAAAATATTTACAAGGTATTTTTGTACACGATCTGATAGACATTTGTATATACATACAATATACGTAATATATCTTTATATGGGTTGTTCAATTATTTTTTGTACTAGTCGGTTTAATAGAATATTTTATTTAGTCTTAGTAACTAAAAAGGTTGAAGTCAAAGTCAAACCAATTTATTCAAGTAAACCCAATTACAAGGTGTTTTCGAACGTCAAATCTACTTTAGTTGGGTTTGAAAAGAAAGCCTGGACACTGGACATAGGCCATATATTACGTATTCAACCCAGGCGAAGCCGGGACGGACCGCTAGTGTGTACATAAAACTATTCCCATTTCGAAGTGTAAAAGCAGAAAGCGAAAGTTTGTAAATGCAGTCTATTTTGGTTAAACTCTATTGAGAAAATTCAATCTGTAATTAATTGTGTTTTCCTTTTACTGATTGTACATTATATGATTAATTACAGTTAAAAAAGAACAAGCTTCTAACACATCTACGATTTTCATCGACGAATAGATCTCGCTTTTTGCTCTTACGGCACCTTAACCCCCACTGATAGTTGTTGATATTATCAAGCGCCACTCCACTATGAGCTCAAGTCAAGTGTTTGATGTATTGACCAAAACGTCAGAAGTGTCAAGTGGGTACAGATTTATCCGCGGTATTCGTTTTGAGGCACGTTTCTAATTTCAGGCTGCTGTCGTTCAAAGAAACAAGATTTCGTCTATACTTACTAATGTCGTCCTTCTAAACGCTGAAGGACCGATGAATTACCTCTTGTTCGCAACTTTGAGTGGAATTATTTTTTCTCTCTATACTTTGATACCCTTTTTACCTTTATAGTATGATTTCACAATCGTCTAAATACGTTTTCCTTATGTGTAAATGCTTTGCGCAATGTTTTAATCTTTTCCGTACTGTGACGCCCCTTCAGAATTCCTCTAGGGTTGAATTTCCAAAAATTACTTTCCTATTCTTGGTGACATTGTGTAAGGAATCTCTTTCAATTACGTTGATGCATCAGTCAGTAGCTTTTTATAGCGTAAAGTTGAGCGTAAATGTTATTTTAATTTAATTTTGGAGCAATAATTAAAAGTCACTCTAAACCTCAAAAGACCGAACTTTTTTCATTCCATCTATTCGAAAAACGATGATTGGTTCTTCGATAAGTGCGACCAAAATCATCGAACTGAAATAGGTCTTTTCTCTGAAAGACTTTCACAGAGGTCAGAAATGAATTTGAATAAGGAACACGAATTAATCCATAATATTCTGTGAGCAAAGAAGTCAAATGAAAATATTGTATTTATAAATAATGTTAATGGCTGACGACTACCTGGAAGGCGGTAGCTGCGCGCCAGAATAAAAAGAAATTAAAAATTTAAAGATATAAAATTTCTTTGTACTTTTATTTTACACATCTAATAACGTCTCTCGTTTGTTTTTCTCACAGATGGGAATGAAAAGTAGACCGTATTAGGTACTCGGTAGTAAAATTATTTTTTTACCTCGGGCGACGTACATTGAATTCCTCACTTCGCTTTAGAATTTAGAATTCTACTTTAGAATCCTTCTAGACTCAAAATAGCACCTCGCCGTAAAAATATTATTTTACTCCCTTGATTTACAATCTACTATTAAACAAGAGCTGGTCCCACTTACAGAGTAATAATTATACTTGGGTATATTGAGATCTTTTGTTATTTGAATAGTTTATTCATGTGGAATTTGGAATTAAATAGGTGAAAGAAAATGATATTTACATGATATAGGTATAGAATATTACATATTAATTATAATAGTGTAAGTTATCATCAATGAAAGTCTCGCAATTAATGTGTTTAGTAATGTCGAAATTAATGTTTTATAATACGAGCTTATATTTAGGTCAGGGTTAATGGAAAAAAAATGAGCAAAATATTTAAAGAAATAGTCAAGCGAGAGTTTAGTCGCGCACAGAGAGATCCCTACAATATTTTTAGAGAATGGTTTTCTAAACTTAATATATGGAGATACTATAATACTTTCGTTGTTATTTTTCCTGTAAAGTAGGTAATTTTATGTTGCCTATGAATTTTTTAAACTTTTAGATTCAGTAATTTCGATAATGAGCGAAATGTTTTTTAAATTTATTAATATACGACTCCGATTTTTATTTCTCGAGTCTTGTAAATTTCAATTTATGATTTCATAATTCATTAATTGTTTTTTGAGTCTGTTATTGGTAATATATACAAATAATAAATAATTGCATTGTAAAGTTCATATATATAATTGAAAGAGTGGTAGCAAAAGTCGCGGAAGAAAAGTTTTTTTTTTATATCAAAGTCTGACTAATGACCATCAAATAGCCTGAGTGTTGGCTAACGGACATGTGAAAAGCATTAGCACACCTCGGTGGAAGAGTGTGTTTGTGAATATACTTTCGAAGAAAATTATAGCCAGCAAAATACTATATTTTCCTTGCTGATTCAGCTGTCGCACTAATACTGAAAATTAAGTATGAGAAACTCTATTTAATATGGAATGTTCAATCTTAAAATGCGTGCTAAGACAAAGAGTAAAAATAAACCTCTACTTTTCGTTTTCCCGCATATTTTGCAAATAGTGTATTTTTTAGCAAGTTATCATGAAAATACTAGTATGTTTTATCCGAAAAAAGATGGCAACCCTGGTCCACTATGAATGGGAAATGGCGTGAAATTATCTATGTTTTTAACGGACTTCAAAAAAATGAGGAGTTTCTCAATTCGGTTGTATTTTTTTAATGTTTGTTACCTCAGAACTCTGCCATTTATGAGCCGATTATGAAAAGTCTCTTTCTATTTGAAAAGATTTACTTCCAGATTGGTCCCATTTAAATTTTACTGGTATTGGAGCTTGGATTTCGAAGGTACACCAAATAACATCAAATAACGCGAACTGCTTATAAACTTTATTTGTTTATATTGACGATTCTCTTGTATGTCATTGCGCTCCAGATTTAGAAAAGAAGTTAATTGTAGACCTACCCAAGATTTATTTAGGCCAAGGTTACTCAAAAGAGAAATAAAAAAAATTATAAAAAAAATTAAACCGACTTAAAAAAATTCACTGAAAAGTACGAAATCTATCCTTTACTAATCAATATTCAAGTACAAAAATAACTTTATAAATACGATACGAATAACTGTCAAATTTACTTATATGGCTAATTTACTTTCCTTTAATTTACTTTACTTATTTTACTTGCTTCATTCTATAGAAACAAAAATTAAATAGTTACTCGTGTATTCCAAATTACCGTCTATTAATATATATCATCGTCTAAATCACTGGTCCCCAAACTTATTTTGTCTACTGAGTCGAGAGCTCATGCAGTCGTTGTCTAAGATGCCTCCTAGCTAAATGAAATTACAAATCACCCCCAGGCCTCTACACAACGCCGCCATTTTTTTTCTGGGTCTCTTACCGCCCCCCTTTAGGCC
Organism: Zeuzera pyrina; assembly: GCA_907165235.1. Lineage (NCBI taxonomy): Eukaryota > Metazoa > Arthropoda > Insecta > Lepidoptera > Cossidae > Zeuzera > Zeuzera pyrina. The sequence continues at coordinate 4,098,805 of OU015617.1, forward strand.
TGCAGCACCCACAAGGGGGCGTTATCGCCCACTTTGGGAATGGCTGGTCTAAATCAATATTGGGCAATGTTCTGTCGTCGCGTTGTCTAGTTCTAGATTACGTGACGACAGTTTACTAATATCTGAATATCGTAGACGTTTTTATTTTCATTACAACAAAACGTCTTAAGTGTGCCTGCAATACACGTGTACATTCTTAATTTCGAACAAGTTACTTAACCTGAAAAGGAACCCGAAAAAGAAAGTATTCCATTTCGTGCAGTGTCTGCAATTTAGCTTATTAAGAGCTCACGAGGTAATTTAAACTTTAAAAACAGCTCGAAAATATTTTTAACTAAAAAAAGTTAAGAACTGCTCCTTTGGTATGACTGTTATAGCACCTGCTTACCAAATTGAGGGTCCCGGGTTCGATAACCCATCACCGGTTTAAAACATGACTCTTTCTAAGATAGTGTGAAAATTAGGGTAAATTTGTGGTGCACTTCATTTCGATTATGAAATGACAGCGTACGCTAGAAATTTTTGGAAATAATTGATAGAATGTCTGGAGATAATGATGAGATGATCTCAGGCGATTAGACCTAGAATTAACAATGAGCGACTGTCAGAACCAACATAAAAGATCAGGAAATGATGTCACTTACGAAAATGTACCATTCTGTAAAATATTATAATGAGCAGGGTTTCTATTGAAGTTCTAAATCAAGCTAATTGGAAATTCCCTCGGCGATGTGAATTTGTAGTTTTTCTGCCAATTTTCTTTAATGAATACAAACAAATCACGATAAAATAAGTCTTAATGAAAACAGTATGGTAATAAATGAAAAGCAAAAGCATTACATAACGCAATTCCGTACTGAATAACAAGTCTTTCTTTAAACTTTTACATTTGCTAATTTGTGAATTTTTTTTTTGTTAATTTATACCTTTATTAGACTTTGTTATCGAACGTTTTATTTGTTCACAACTACTGGGGGAAAAGCAAATAATTATTGTATTTAGAATTCGTTCCTTATCATAATAAAATTGAAGTCAAAACTGGTCATAACTTATTATGGAAAAAATACTCGGTAAATATAGACGATAGAGCGTCAAGCGTCGTGGTATTAAATTTTAAGTGTCATGATTCATTATTCATTGTTAGATGTGGATATCAACACTATCTTAGAACCCTTTAATCCGTAGGGATGTGACATTTAAAAGCTCTGTTACATATCCTATAACGAGAAATAAGGAAAAATTTTGCGAACATACCTTAACAAGATATTATATTTTAGAAGTATTAGTAGGAAAGTTAGGTTATCGATATTACATTTTATTTAAATTTTCAATTTAGGTATGTGGTTAATATATGATGAATATTTATCATTTAATTTTTTACTTGTTTGTGTGTTTTATGATATGATATAAAATAAAAGTATTCCTATACATACATATCTTCACGCTGTATCCCAACGGGGTAGTCAGAGAGGACGGAGTGCCAAGCGTCGCGGTTTCTTACGCACCTCCTTCGCTTCCTCAAATCTCATCATTCTCCTCACACATTTTTGCCTAGGTATGCGTTTAAATTAAGTATTCAAAATATAATACTTTAAAAAGAAAGAACTAATGAATAGTTAAAAACTAAATTATGGCCCATCATATCATACCTTTACCCTTATAATAAGTGGTGGTTTAAAAACGTGAACTTTAAGATTGAATTTTCACTAGGGGTTAGTTTTGAAGGCTTAAATAAAAAAGTTCAAAATATTTCTTTGCGGCCATCGTGTGAGGTATCAAATGAAACCTTCTTTAAATCACGAAAAAATATATATTTGTCACGTAATTTTTAACCGACTTCAAAAAAAGAAGGAGGTTCTCAATTCGTCTGTATTTTTTTTTGTATGTTTGTTACTTCATAACTCCGTCATTTATGAACCGATTTCGAAAATTATTTTTTCGTTTGGTAGGTAATACTTCAGAGGTGGTTCTATTTAAATTTCACCGTAATTGGAGCTTGGATTTCGAAGATACACTAGATAACACGACCTGGTTATAACCTTCATTTATATTGACGATTCTCTTGTATATCGTTGCGCTCCGGAATTAGAATGAAGTTAATTGCAGACCTGCCCTAGATATTTATTTATGTCAAGATCACACAAAAGGGAGAAATAAAAAATTTTTATTAAAAAAAAATTAAACCGCCTTCAAAAAAACACACTGAAAAGTATAAAATAACTATCCTTTACTAATCAAAACTCAAGTACAATTAAAATAACTTTATAAATACGAAACTCATACCTACATAATTAAATTCGGTTATTAAAGTCGGTGCCAAATCAATGTGCAACAACAGAAAGTTTTTAATTTGGTAGGCTAGGCACCGACTTCAGTTTTTGTGTGGGTTTTTAAACACTTTCAAAATTAGGTTCAGATTTATGTTTAAAATCATTATCCCTATAACTACAAAAGTACAAAATTGTAAATAAGGTGAACATTGTAGAGAAATTATCAGGGTTGCAGTGTATTAAATACTTTTTTAGATTTCCTTGCATCAAAAGAAAGAAAAGGAACCTTGTATAGACTAGAGATGTGCCGCATTGATAAAAATGTACATGTATCCGGGGATATGAACACGGATAAGAATTATTAATATCTAGATCCGCGAATACGGATACGGATCTCGACTTTTGTACTTCATTTGGTCGTACAAATATAATTAAATTATCCCTATTTCATAAATCATTTCATTGATTTTTGCAATAAAAAGGGTCAAACGTATAATTTTAAGAAATATAAACTAATTAAGTTATTATATTTCATTGATATCTGTTTTTAAAATTCATTAAATTAGATAAAATAAATAAATAAAATAAAATAAATTAAATGAAATTAATATAAAATTATAAACCATCCGTTCAAGATCCGCTAAAAAGAAACGGATCCGAATACAGATCTTTTTTTGCCCTTGGATATCCGCGGACATGGATACGGATATCCGGCATGTTACTAGTATGAACTCAGGTGTTACTTTGCGGAAATCTATTTCATGTGATGAAAATTCTTACAACTTTTACCTATCTTCCGATAAAAATTACAAACCCTCAATGAATGTAATGCAATGAATTCTTTCTCCGAATTCGGCGCGAAACACGTATCGGAAGGACGTCACAATAACTACTGCTCACGTGTTTTTATACTTAATGAGGTGTATTATGGGGGTGGCAGTGACAGAATTTGTTTTGTGATGTTTAAAGAAACTTAACATCGAAGTCTAACCTAATCGCCACAAGACGTTATGTAGAAAACTTTGTTTTGAAATTTGATTAATACCGGAAACACCTAAGACACGAAAATACCAAATAGTTTTGGCTCCCATGAACTAGTTAACAATATATTTCATCAAGTGTGACCCACCGGTAATTGAACCCGGAAACTTCCCCGCTTAGACACACCGCATTAACCACTGCGTCATCGAGGTTGTTAAAGATACATCCCATTTATGTACTCCAATATAAACTTGTAAAGTACTTCCCGTTGACCTAGTATCATGGTAAGAAGAAAGGACTCACAACACAATAATATGCAAAAATCCAAAAAGTGCGAATTTGTAATTATATCACACTTTTTGCTGTTACAAACTTACATTCGCAATTGGAGAATATGGGAGAACATGTCTTTCCACTGCAAAGTAAAGTTTGCTTTTGAACGCAACTCCTATTTTTTTGGTAAATCCATAACACAAATAATAGGCACATTGTATGTAGGTATGGATCTCTCAGGGCGCGAGTCCGATTCACACTTGGCCGATTTTTTACTTGTAAATCTTTACGACACTTTTCATTCTGCACTTGACAGTCGACGAATTGAAAATTTTGACGGCAGGGATCTCAATTTTTCCAAATGATTGCAAAATGTATGAAAGTAATATTTGGTAACCTGAATCTTCATTTCATTGACTTCATTTTGCAAGTTATGTTACATGTTTGGTTACTTTGTTTAAAGAGAAAAAATCAAAGAAAGCTCTTATAAAACAGATATACATTTTTCGGATTAACGGGACCGATTTAAGCCTCTTAACTTTCGGCTCAATGATTCTTTTTGTGAGTTTTAACATCTAAACATAGATTCTAGAGGCAAAAAAATGTTTTTTGTTGTACGATTCTCCCTTAAGAGAGTAGGCAAAGATATCTATGCCCATACAGCCGACGTCTTCAGTAACAAATAATATTTATGTATATTACGATTTTCATAACGCGCGAGACGAGCGAGCATGCCGCGGAAGCGGCATGCTTGCTCGCTCGGCATGGAATTGGCTTTATAAGAACACTCTTTTTGGGTAGGTTAGTTTAGGTAAGTATGTTGACCACAACGCACGAGCCGAGCGAGCAAAGCGAGCGTGTCGCTGCAGCGGCTGGCGAAGCGTCAGAACAGAATCGGCTCTACAAGAACATTTTTTAAGTAGGGACCAGCGAAGCGGTGGCACAGAATCCATATGGAACTTAGCTTTCTTCTTCCCTTATGTTAAACATTTTTTTTTGCTAACGAGGTTTTAATGTGGCTACTGGCTGGTAGTTTAATTGCCAATGTTTTGAAAATAAAAAAAAATTGTCTTTTAAAAATTTTTTGCTAACGTGGTTTTAATGTGGCTACTGGTTGGTGGTTTAATAGCCAATGTTTAAAAATTAAAAAAAATTGTTATCTGTGGTTAAATGTCAAAACACTTAAAAATGTGCGGTTTTTTGGCGCGACTTTATGCGGAGCGGTTGGACGTTTTATTTTGATTATTTGCAAATGTGATATTGTGATGTATAATTGACGTAGTTTTACGTCCCAAGTATGTACGCTGTTGTGCTGTTATGTGAAATTGTTGAAATAAGTGCTTCTTTAGTAGAGTGATGTCGAGATTTTTTTAGTGGCTCAATCTGCCTTAGCGGAATCCTATTAGAAAGACTGCCTCAATATATTTGTCGCAAGAAACTCCAAGAAACATCTAAAATGTATTATGTCGGCATTTTGATGAAATAATATGAAGAATTTATGTATTCATTATTGAAGACGTTGATTGTATGGGCTAAGATCCCTTTACCTACCCTCCCAAGGAAGAATCGTACTACTACTACTTAAAAATGTGCTTATGAAAGTTATGTGTAAAATTATATAATTATTTTAACAAGTGGTATGTTTTGTTGAGTGAAACTTTAAATTCTGAGTATTTATAATGACTAATTGTTGTTATAATATCAACTTCGCGTTAATTGTTAGGGCATAATGTAAAATCTAAGTAATTCCGTAAATTTTCAAAAACGCGTTTTTCTAAAAGTACTAACTTTTTGAACATGTTCCTTTACCATGGGGGTTGTTGCCTCATCCTCTACATTTCTTCCCTCTTTTTCAACCCCTAATTAAAACGTATAAGTCCAAAAGTTCTTCCAAATTTTCTACATACATACCTATCCTCACACTGTAACCCTAATGAGAAATTTTCTACGTAAAATAATCTAATCACACTCTTCAAAATGTCAGTTCAAATATTTAAATTGAATTATAGTTTTTAATATAAACGAAAACAACTGTTTATTCGTATTTTTCATAACTTAGGCGCTTGCGCGTTGTTATAAATGTTGCGCTATATGATGTATGTAGGTATGTATGTGTGCAGAAGCTCTATTTTAGATTAATATTGCTTATCACTGTGTTTATAACAACATAAAAGAAATAAGTAAAAATATAATTTTTACATTTTATTGACGTTCTAGTATATTTTATGAAGTGACAAGAAAGACATGTTTTCTTTAAATATAAAAAAAATACAAAAAAGGTTTTATGTTCGTAACATAAATTCCGCCACTCGAATAACTTAACATTTCTTCAATACAAAGTTCCTATTTATTATATATTTTAAACAATTTTATAATATATACAATATACCTATTTGATAAAAAACAACTTAAAAGATAAAATAAATCAAATTCACAAACAAAAATAAAATTAATGAGTAATTACTAAAATCAAATAACAATAGTAACTAACACGGTAAAGGTGAAATTTTGGCAATCGACCTGGTGTGGGTTTTGCCGTCTGGAGTTTTTACTTCCACGACACGAACTTTATTATCCGAGCCGTAAAACACTCTAGTAATTCTAGCCATTGGCCAATCCAACACAGGAACATTATCTTTTTTTAAAATCACCAATTGATCAACTTCTAAATTGGGATGTGAATCTTTCCACTTTGGACGATTTTGGAGTTGGCATAAGTATTGCTTTTGCCAAACTTTCCAGAAGTGCTGTTTGATTTGCGTACAATGTCGCCAAAACTTTAGCCTATTACTAGGTATTACTGTGCAGTCAGGTTCAGGAAACATTATGGTAGGAGAACCGATAAGAAAATGATTCGGTGTCAAATATCCAAAGTCCGTTGGATCTCTAGATATCGAAGTCAAAGGACGCGAGTTGAGAATTCCTTCAACTTGCACTATAACAGTGTTAAATTCCTCGTAAGTAAGCAAAGATTTGCCAATAACACGTTTAAAGTGGTATTTAACACTTTTGACACCAGCTTCCCAAAGTCCGCCGAATGTTGGTGAATAACTAGGAATAAAATTGAATTTTATACCATTTATTGAAGCGAAATTTATAACTTTATCCATATTTCTATTATATGTTTTATATAGTTTTGCAAGTTGGTTGTTAGCACCTTTAAAAGTAGAACCGTTATCGCAATAAACGTTAGTTGGTAAGCCTCTACGGGAAATAAAACGTTTGAAACAAGCTAAAAAACAATCGGTGGACATGTCTGATATTAATTCTAAATGTATTGCTTTGATGGCAAAGCACACGAAAACAACGACATAACCTTTTGTAATAACACTTCTTCGGAGTCGAGATTGTTTAATTTCAAAAGGACTACAAAAATCAATGCCGACATTCTGATATGGTCGTGAAATATTCACTCGGTCAGTAGGTAATGATCCCATCAATTGTTTCGAAGCCTCGGCTTTGAATCTGAAACACTTGATGCATTGTCTTAAATTTTTCTTAATTTCTCTGTGTACATTAATTATCCAATATTTTAAACATAAACTAGCTAAAGTAAGCCTTGGACCTGCATGTAATAAGGTTAGGTGTTCCTTTAGTATGATTAAATTTGTCAAATGACATTGCTTTGGTAATATTATTGGATATTTTTGTGAGAAATTCAAGTCTGAGTTTTGCAATCTACCACCAACCCGCAATACGTTGTTACCGTCGATAAACGGGTTAAGAGCGCTTATGTTTGATTTTAAATTTTTATTATTTTTAATTGATACAAACTCCTGACTAAAATGGACTTGTTGATAACATGAAATGATTTTTGATAAAGTATCTTTTAACTCTTTAGGTGTCAAATTCTTATGTGGTATACGATCAGATTTAACTTTCTTACAATTATTGTAAAATCTATATATATAACCAACAACATATTGTAGTTTAGTTAAGCTGGAATATTTTGTTAAAAAAGGTAATAATTCAAATTTTGTATGATTGCAAACGACGTAATCATTGTCATTATTTATAAAAGTTAATATATATGCTTGGACTTCAACATTATCTATAGGTACAAAGTTCGGATTCAATAAAAATTCTGGTCCATGCCACCAGATGACGGTTTGTCTTAAGGTAGAAACATCTACTCCGCGTGACAAACAATCTGCTGGATTTTGGTTTCCTGGTATGTGATACCAATTCTGCATTGAAGTTAAATAATTAATATTTTTTTGCCTGTTATGTACAAAAACACCAAGTTTTACTGGATTCGAACATTTTATCCAGCATAATGCTATTTGAGAATCGGTAAACAAGTATGTATTGTTTATAACTGGTAACAACGATTTAACTTTGGAATATAATTGACTAAGTAATAACGCACTGCTCAATTCCAATTTTGGAATGGTGAGCTTATTTTTTAAAGGCGCTATGCGAGACTTTGCACAAATAAGGTTAACTTCAACTGTATTATCCCTATATTTCACACGTAAGTATAAACAACATCCATAAGCAGTTAATGTTGCGTCACAAAATCCAACCAAATCTATAGTCAAAGCATCTTTTATGTACAAACTTCTATTTACGTAAATAGGTTCCATATTTATAAAGGACTCATAAAACTTATTCCATTCGATTTCTAAAGCCGGAGACAATTTGTCATTCCAATTTAATTGTAACTTCCAAATATCTTGGAGAAACAACTTAGCAGTCACTAATATTGGTGCAATAAGCCCTAAAGGATCATAAAAGCCACAAATGCAAGCTAGAATTTCAGCTTTACTGACAACGTTCTTTGATTTTAGGAGCAGATATTTTAAACTGATCCGACTTTACGTTATATGTACAACCTAAAGCTTTTAAGGAGAGAGAATCCCTATTAAAATCTACCTCATCAAAGTATTGTTCATTAGACGGAACGCCCTTCAATACATTAACGTTATTTGCTGACCATTTATGCAGTTGAAAATCTCCCAACGCAAGAAGCTGGATTAACTCATTCCTTAGTCGTATGCAATCATCCAGTGTCATACTACCGGAGATTACGTCATCAACGTATGTATTTTCGAGTAATGCACGTGATGCAAGTGGATATTCATCTGCATATCTGTAAGCTAGTTCTGTCAAACAACGTGTTGCTAGGTAACTAGAACTATTTAGACCGTACGTAACAGTTTCTAGTTGTATGATTTTTACTTCCTCATTAGGATTATCTTTCCATAAGATATTTTGTAATTTCCTATGTTCAGGAGCTACTAACACTTGGCGAAACATTTGACGTATATCAGTTAAAAATACAATCTCGTATGTTCGAAACCTAATTAAAATTTCGAATAACTCTTTTTGTACTTCAGGACCGTTATAAAGTAAATCATTAATACTTTTACCACTTGACGACTTTGCACTACCGTCAAATACTACGCGCAGCTTAGTCGATTTTCTGTCATTCCTAATGACAGGATGATGTGGTAAATAGTAAAGAGAATTTACAGGTTGTTTATCTAAATAGTAAATTTCAGCATGACCTAAATCAATGTATTCTTGAATAAACTTTGTGTACTCTATTTTTAAATTCTCATCTCTAGCGAAACGTCTTTGTAATGTGTTCAACCTCTGCATAGCAATAGTAAAGGAATCGCCTATATCAAGTTCTTCGATAGGTGCAACTAAAGGTAAATTAACCTCAAATCTATTACCTGACAACTTAACAGTATTCTTATAGATGACCTCGCATAATTCCTGTTCAGTTGTCATAGACTCGCGAGCAGTAGAAACTGATTCTATTTCCCAGAATCTCTCTAACAGATCATCTATGCTATTCCTGCTGTGTAAAGAATAAGATAGTAGACTGACAGCTTGTTCTTGGAGTTCACCTGACACTACATAGCCAAACGTTGTGTTTTGAAATACGAGCCCACTCGAACTTGTTTTAACTTTGTCTGGAAGCAGAGCGTCAAAAAACACATCAGCAGCTAATAACAATGATACTGGTTCTGGAACATTGAAATTTTTGTCAGCTAATGTAATTGACTCAGGTATAATTATATTGGTCATATCTATTTTAGTTTGTGGTAAGCACAAAGAAATATTTTTCACAACTGAACAAACAATGTTCTTGTGATAATTATTATTTATGAAACACAACTGAATAATTACTTCTTTGACTGGTTGCGATTGTTGCCCTATTGTTATTACATTGAATTCATTTTTGAAAGTTTTCAACTTCAGGCTGTTAAGAAGATCTGAAGTTATGAAAGATGTCTGCCTACCGCTGTCAAGTAGAGCTCGTGTAGTGTGATAACTGCCATCGCATGCTCTCACGTTGACACTGACAGTAGGCAACGATACCATGCCAGACGAGTTATTATTGTATAAAGTAGTGTTTTGAGTTTTACATTACGTTGTTCATCGCTGTGAAGAATTGAATTATGTGTCTTACTTCCACAATAAGAACACTTAAAAATGAATTTACATTTCTTGGCTATTTAGACATATTTTACACACATTGTGTTTATTTACAAAATTGATACGTTCTCTTAATGGAGCCATAATAAAGCGTTGACATTTATACAACTTATGATCAGAAGAACTACAGAATAGGCAAATGTTGTACCTTGCCTCACCCTTCACAAAATTGGATAGTTTCGTCTTACCGAAAGAAAATTTATTTTCCACCTTCTGACTTTCTTCTAGACTGGAAGCTCTCCGTTCAAGAAAGCTAAGGAACTCTTTCAATGTAGGCAGTTTGGTTTCGTCCCTGTCGTTATAATACGTGCGGCACGAGTATTGATCCAACTTCCTTGATAATATTGGTACAAGTATCATATCCTATGCGTCGACTGGTTGTTTTAAGTTTTGTAGAGCACCAACTTGCTGATGCATTTTGGATATGAAATCTCTCAAACTCTCTGCTGTCCCTTTATTTAAAGGAGTCAAATCAAAAATATTGTGTACATGATTTGAGATCAAGATACATTTATTGTCGTATCTCTTCTCCAATAAATCTAATGAACGTTGGTAAGATTCGTTGACGAGAGGCAATCCTTCAATTAGATTTAAAGGCTCATTTCGCAAATATTTTCTTAAGTAAAACAGTTTCTGTACGGGTGTAAGACTATTGTCGTTATCAATAATGGCTTTGAAGATATCAATGAATGGTGTATATTTTCCTATATCTTTCCCATCGAAAGGAAAGATATAGGAAAATGGTATTCCCAAAACGGGCAATTTGCTTCGAAAACTTTCCATCGTGTTACTTTTTTCGTTATTCTTTGTATTAAGATTAAACGAAGGCAGATACTTTTGTTCTTCAGTTTGTATAAGTTTTTTCATATGAGATAGCAAATTAAAATATCTATTTTCGGTTTCATCGTCTATGGTTAATTCCTCTGATTCATCTGCTAGAGAGTATATCTTTGATTCCAATTCTTGATATTTATTAAATGTCTTATTCAATTGCTCCAATCTCGAAACCAAATCTTCTGGTTCGCTATATTTTTTACGATATACATAATGCTCTATACGAGTTATTATGCCTTTATAATATGACTTAAGATTTTTTCAACTTACTTATATCTTCAGCCTCTTTTTCCATTTTCTTGTTCAATTTATATTGAAGCGGTATATTTTTGCAAAACAATTGAATTAAGGAACTATTGATTTGTAGAAAAGACTGACCTTATGACTTTATCATATAATATTATGATAATATTTTCGGGGAAATAACTGATTCAAATTAATATTAATTTACCGAAGGACCATTTTTTATGTTTATAACAACATAAAAGAAATAAGTAAAAATATAATTTTTACATTTTATTGACGTTCTAATATATTTTATGAAGTGACAAGAAAGACATGTTTTCTTTAAATATAAAAAAAAATACAAAAAAGGTTTTATGTTCGTAACACACTGTGTCACCTTAACTGACAATATGACACTAATTGAGCGAATATGACTTGTATTTCGGCGGTTGTGTATTGGATTTAATATTTCTGATACTTCGGTTTCGTGTTCAAATATACATTTATTTCAATAAATACTGTAACGAGATTAAATATGAATGATCGTGAGAGAGCTATCGATTTCAATTTTTCGAATGATTTTGAATTGTCTGTATAGCAAAGAAAGTATAATATACAATATGAAAGTCGTAATTGTACATGTTTATGTAGTTCAGTTTCCCAACCAGTGATGTTAAGCGATGAAGAAACGTATAGAATATTCATGACTTTAAAATATTGTTTTATAGGTCTCATTACATTTGGATGTTTACCATTGACAGCCCATTTATTTTTCGACGCGTTCGGTTTACTAAGGATATGCAGACACCGAGTGCTCGTTGGGTAACACGATGTCGTAACGATGTTGCAACAGTCCATTGCAAGGTTCCGGGTTCGATCGCCGGTCGTGTGCGTGCGTGATACCCTGATGAAATCCTCTGTTTATTTATGTCGATAAACATATTAAAAATATAGTTTCTGAGTCAAGTATTTCAAAAGTGAAACACGCAAAATTAAGCTGCTCACAAATGCAGTACATATATATATAAACATCAAATAAGCCGATTGTACAGGGCGTCATTTCGCTAGAAAGCGAAATGGTGGCGCATTTTATCGGTTTATAACGAAAGGGTGGCTCATCCAATCGGCTTAATTATTCAAGCACCAAGCAGTTATTTATTATTATTTCAAAATGTTTTCTAACGAAATAACGGTCGTTTGGCTTATTCGATGTAATGTGTCCTATTAACAGGCGAGCCGGCTTATATTAGTCGCTTATCGCTTCTGTTTTGAAGTAGGCAACGAGAAGTACGTTTTTCATTATATCAATGGCGTAAGTACAAAAAGTTACTGAGATGTCTTTGAGACCACTATCAAAACAAGAATTATTGGTTTTTGTATTTTGTTTTAGGTTATATTATAGATTTTATTGTGAAGAATCTTCTAATTATTTCTGTTTTTATTTTCATTACACCAGTTTAATTAGCGAGCTTGTTTTATCTTTAATAACAACTAAGCTACATAGATAAGCTACATACTTGTCGTAAAAAGGTTATTGGCGGAAACAGTAGCACCACCATAAAAGGAGAATAATAATAATGAATACTATGATTTTTAATAATTCTCATATATATATATGTGTAATATAACAGCTACATATATATGTAAGTAGCAAACTAGTTTAGTTAATTAGCTTATACGCAAGAAATTCAAAATTCTACAGACAAGATAGTATAATTTAGATATTTTTTTTAAATTCTTGACATCCGGGTTAAAAATATCCCTAATGTTTTTATAACCCTGAAAACTATCCAAATCGCTTAAAAGCTTCTAAAAATAAACTCATTCCGGCATTTCAAAACAGCAGATTTTTAGCTCAACAAGTGGCCCTTTTTATAAAGGTGGTACGGTACACAAAGCGTATTTACAAAATAGACATTACGCCTGAAAGCGAGCCGAGACCTCCCACTTCTTTAATGACGTTTGACAACAAACTGAGATAACCCCGCTTTGATACGAACAAAGGAACAAATCCATTTGTACTTTAATCGTAAGCTCGTATCGTAAAGCTTGGCACGCGATATAATTTGTATTTTGTAGGCTGTTATAAATTTTGAACATAAAAGGAGTTTTTGTGCTTGTACTTCTAACATTGTTTTACAATAATATGTAACAATGTTTTGAGATTATGAATGTAATTATCAAAAAGCGGTGTTCATGCAGAGTGGATAACATGTTATCTCATGTTCCTAAGCAAGTAGGAGATAATTGAACTGGATCGAAAGGAACACGTTATACTCCCCTTGACGGTAAAGTTCGCTACTCAATGTTCTCCACTTTAATTCTTGTGTAATAACATTTTACTTTATTGACACAAATCAGTAGATACATACATTTCCGAACGTTAATATTTATAAACTTCAACAGACTGCCAGCGCTACCTTTTTGAATAGCCAAACTGATTCGTTGGTGGAAAAAGCTGCCAGCCCTTCGGTCTCCCGAAGCCTTGACCAATCGCTTACAAATATCAGAAACCTGATGGGTTTCGGGGCCTCAGAGTCCGTTATTTAACTATGGTTAAGTGCTAGCTGAAATAAATACGTGGATCGATAACATGTGTTACTATGCCGAATTTCATTTCGCGCGGTTTCTGCAAAATCCACTTTGGCAGATAGAATGGCTCGTGAGTAATTTTATAAGGATTACGTTATTCCTTTTCGATAATGATTGTTTTTCTTTTTGTGGTAACCGAACACTAAAAGTCAGACCAAAAGTATCATAACTCGAAGACGTATGGAAGTATATATGAGACGAGAGCGTCAGGATCACATTAAAAACGAAGGTCAGCTTCTGACTGCCTATTACAGGAACAAGCGTATTTGTACGTATCTAATTATTATCGTGTGTCTTATTTTTTCAATTTCGATGTTTTATTTTAATCTACGTAGTTTTCATCCAACAAATTGCATCTTTTCCTGATCTATCGATCCTACCAATAGATACACTCATATTTTGTATGCAATATATTTTGTTAATTTAAAAAAAAATTTCTTCACTACCAGTCAGATTTTGAAAATGTTTAATCTGTGTTATACGTATTTATAATATTATGAGAACTGCAGTAATTCTATTCTTACTTGTACAAATCGTTGCAAAGTCTTATCGTTCTTAGAGAAGCGTAACAGTTTTTTGTACGATTTACGGGCAACAATTCAATCGTTAGTTCATGATAATTTGTTATTTTGAAATGAAAATAGTTGTAATATTATTGGTTTTGTTTTGATATATTGTTTTGACAGGGAGAGAAAAAACTGAGGGCTAGCTTATAGAACGTAAACTAAACTTTGTGTACTTTTTTTTGTGCAAATAAATTTAAAAAAAACATTCCTGAGCGGCTATACAAGTGGTAAACGTTTCGTACAATCGAAACGCTTACTGGCGTTATTGCTCGTCAAAAGTGCCATTTGGCTTCGTTTTGTACGGCTATTTTCACACGACTACTTTCCGTTTGATATAATAGAAAGTTAATAACGTTTAAGTACCAATTTAAAATTTGTTACGCTAGATTACTTGGTATTTGTCATTTTATTCTACTAGCGTTTACGACATTTGAGCCACTTGTCTAGGCTTTATCTGAAAACGTATAAAATAAACTATACTATATTATTTTCACAACTATTTTAATCGGAACAATTACCATATGTAATAATTGCGTAATATTTTAATGGCATAAGTGGAGATATAGCTTAAAAGCTAATGAGGCTGTATATAAGTCTGACTTCAGCAATCAGAATTAGTATACTTGTACCTTTAGTTGTATCCGCGAATGGTCATTGTTTAACGCAATGTATGTGTGGTTTTACTTATGAGATACATTTTCGCAAAATAGCACTTGACTCAATACACAAAATATACGATGTATCAATCAATTGTTATTTTTCTGGGATGTGCCTATTACAAGGAAATTATAAGCGACGGGTAATCAACCTTTCACTGACCATTTTCCACATCGACATTTGTAAATTCAAATACTACCAAAGGAGTACGTCGTGTATTTTTATTTTGCCTTGATGCTATTAAGGTGGAAAATAAAGATTGGTGAAATCTTCGTGTGGCCTTCCCACAGAATCCGTCGACTGTGCAGACAACAGGAATTCGTTGAAATAAATAAACTGCTTAATTCTTCCACATATATTAATACAAAATGCAACTAGAATTATTTTTGTTTTATTTCTACAGCACAAACTAAAAAACGATTATTATAATAGTTAATTATGCGAACCATGAAAAAACACAGCGTACGTAGCCGGAGCCAGAGCGGAAAAGGGAAGAAAAAGAAAATGTTGCTACATACAATTACTATTAATAATTGCCAGTGTAAATATATTAAACTACATATTGTAAGGCATATATACACGTTCCAACAGATGCTTTGTTCAGCCCAATAGTAAATGACATGAAATAATATAAGTAGAGAGATATATTTTTATAACGGATCCATTGATTTGGTCCCGGGTCCGGTTGCCCTCATATTTATTTAGAGAAAGACATTTTCTAAATTGAGTCCAAGTGTGGGAGGTAGTGGGTGCTCCCTCAGTTCAGTGTATGGCATTCGTAATACAGAGTTAGTTAATAGTTCATGGTCATACAATTAGTGCTATTGTCAGGAGATTTATTTGTGGATGTATGGACTCTACTTATTTTTAAAATTCTGTTTATAATTATGCACGTGGGTAGATATTAGCGATGCCAAAAATTCACTTGTCTAGAAATTTCTGCAAGAATTTGAGACAAACTAATAGGTTATTTATTACACGTTGTTTTAAACTATTTCGTAGAACCTTATTTTTTTTGTTCAGCACACTTTTTGTACCGTTCTTAGAATGGCGGCCTGGCTAAAATCTATATCGTGTAAATCAACAAATATAATTTAAAAATACCGTATTTTATTTGGACAGAATAATGTCACATTGTTTTTTAATGCTTTGTCTGACGGAATGTGTATTATCTGCATGACATAATATATCATCAGCCAAAGATTTATTAAGATCACAGACTAAACTGATCATGTAACCACCGTTATAGACTCACGGAAGCGTCATTCAAAATTAATGTCAATTTCTTAATGGTTCGCTAAGTATTTGTCCTCTAATATCAGTTACTGTATTACGTGTTAATTTACTGCATTGCACCTCGATAGGACCACGGTTTACCTAAAAACAAACTATCGTGTAACGGCCGCCATAGTTTAGATCTTACATTGTCTGGTTTCAGATTTTACGCAATACCGAGGTAAAGGATGCCAATGTCCTCCATTGAGAAATATATGAGTTGTTTTATATAGTTCCCTCTCGCTCTGACCTCACAGTACACCGGGATTATTCTCTGTCCCTTCCCTTCCCTGCCGGGCTCCTCGGACCACTCGACGAACAATCATTTTTTAAAGAGCACTTGATATCAACAACCCTATAAAAATATTTTAGTTGGAAAGTGCTTTGAATTTGACTATATGTACTTTGAATTTGTAAATACTTTCTATTGTTTGCCGATTGCTTTCGGATCCCAGATCGGTGTTCTTCTTCTTCTTCTTCTTTTTTTATGTACTGGCAGCTCGTTTCATATTTAATAGAAACATTCCTGCCATTCTCATGTAATAAAGTGGTGTATCTTTTACGCAAAATATATGTTTTCTTATTATTAAGTTCCTAACACTCCCCAGTAAAGTGATGGTAGGTTTTACTCGAGTTAAATAGGACTTTTTGAGAGAACGCGAAATATTCATTTGCACATATTTATTCAAACTTTCCAATTCTCAGCACTTGCACAGAACTTTAACGCACAATATATTATCATTTTTGTACCTTAAAACTTCCAAATACGCAAAAAATAGAAAATTTAAATAAAATGCCAACTTCACATCTCCCGTTCCCGCCAAAAATTCCTAGAGTCCTAGAAGAATAGATTTCCATATTTTTATTTTCATTTCATCTATTCGAAAGAGGATGATTGGTTCCTCAATAAGTGCGACCAAAATAGATTTTTTCTCTTAAGACTTTCTTAGAGGGCAGAAATGAGTTTGAATAAGGAACACAAATTGATCAATTAAAAATATTGTATGAATAATGTTACTGGCTGATGATTACCTGGGCTGACGTAACCGCTCGCCAGAAAAAAAAGAAATTCAAAATTTAAAAACATAACATTTCTTTATACTTTTACATACCGAATAGCGTCTCTCATTTATTTTTCTCATATTTTACTCTTGTTATACTATCTACTATTGCAAGAATGTGAGTACAGAAATATGTGGCCACAAATAATTTTCCTATACACATTCTACTAATCATACCTACAGCTTGCAAATACACACATCAAAGAGTCTAAGCAACCTGTACGATTTTGAACTTTTGAACGATTTTTACTATTGTAATATTATATTTCTTTTATAAATAATAACTAAGCATTTTTTGACGCATTAGTGACTAAAGCAACAAAATCCTTCAGTCAATTGTTCATTTAATCACAGTAATTAACAATATGTGTACCGTAACATACGTAGTTTAAAATAAAGTTTAAACTTTTCATGTTTTACAAAATTAAATAACGACATTTTTAAATTATTTGGTAATTCAATACAAAGTGTGACCGCCTCTGTTGTTTAAAACTTGTCGGCAGCGATTTTTCATTGAATTTATAAGATTGTTTATCTGATCCTGCGGCAATCGGTCCAGATGGAATTTTAACAAGTCTTTCAGTTGTTGGGTTGTCGACACTCCGTTCAGGTTCTCTAGAACACGTCTCTGGAGCATGTCCCATGCGTGCTCGATGGGATTGAGGTCTGGCGATTGTGCAGGCCACGGTAATTAATACCCGGATGTTTTCCATTGCCAAGTACTCTCTGGTCCATCGAGCTGTGTGCGAACGCGCATTGTTATGCATTAGCGTGAAATCTGAGCCAAGACTTTGTGCAAATGAGTGAACATAAGGCCCGAGGACATCTTCAACGTAACTTTCAGCGTTCATATTGCTATCCACAAAAACGAGCTCAGTTCGTCTGTTCTTCATAATACCCGCCCATACCATCACTGTGGATCCACTGTAAGGGTGCACTTCCTGGATGAATCTCAGCCGTCCTGGGTGCTGCTCAGCACTATCCTCTGTATTAACGTAACGCTGCTAAAGACGACAAATCACTCTCCTATGGACACCAAAATGCCGAGACACCTGCGACTGATTTCTTTCCGCTTGTAGCATTCCCACAGCTCTCTGCATTTCATCAGCAGTCAAATGGCGTTACTCCATAACATAAAAAATGACTCATCATTCAATTTTTTCAAAAACTGTATATCTCAAAATGATAAAAGTGCGATAAATAAATTTATCAAGCAACGAAAACACAATCATGAAATCGGGAAAAAATAATTAGCTTTTATTTTAATGAAAACAAAACACAACCGAAAAGGTTCTATTTTTAAAATCAGCCAGTATATGTTTCCGAGAACAAAAAAGATTGTATACCAATCTACTTTTATAAGAAAAAAATAAAGTATCAGTTAATAAAACATGCAGTTTCTGTAAATGATGCGTGTTGCTTAGACTTTTTGGATGTGTGTATTTCTAACTTTTATTCATTGGACATCATATTATTATAATACATACTCGTATTACAGAAAAATATTTTTAAATGTAGTTGTATTATCATCTAGTCTCTAGGTTCCCAAACTTATTTTGTCTACTGAGTCGAGAGCTCATGCAGTCGTTGTCTAAGATGCCTCCTAGCTAAATAAAATTACAAATCACCCCCCAGGCCTCTACACAACGCCCCCATTTTTTTTCTGGGTCTCTTACCGCACCCCTTTAAGCCTGTAGCGCCCACAGGGGGGCGTTATCGCCCTCTTTGGGAATGGGTGTTCTAGTCTATAGATACGTCTCGAAACCGATTTATCGATGGTTAGTGGTTACAATAATGATGAAGTAAGTGTGTGAAAAATGTTTTCTGAATTATTCAAGCTCTTGTCTTAGGTGATATTTCTACACCGAATAACTTACCATTTTCATGAATTTAGAGATAGTTGACTGAACAGGCAAAGCCAAATTAAAATTTTAAATCATCTTTCATAGGCGCATATAAAAGCGAAAATTGTAAAAAGTTGAGATAGACGCTACCAATGATATTATAATACGAAAGGACGCTACTGATTTTTAACCGTTAAAATGTCGGTTATGTGGCCAGTGCAAACCGACAAAAAACCGATTAAATTTATGTTGAGCAACTCATTAACTTAGGTTCATTCAAAATAATTCATAAGAAAACCAGTTATTTAATATTTTATTTCTTAATTTCAGTTTAGGGTTACTTTCAGCTCAGTAGGTAAAGATGTTTAAATAAGACAGACATACCTACGTGAATTTTCCAACGACGAAGTCGCTGGTACAGCTAGTACTAGTTAAGTTGTAGTTTCCCGCTATTTCGATGCTGTTACGAGCACTGTGACCGTTAACCCTTGATCATGCTTGCAAGAGCATCGAAATGTAGGATAACTCGAACTTAGTATCGCGATCATAACCCGTTCATTTATATTGTATGACTAGCTGACCCAAGAGGTTGCCCTGTCCGAATACAAAAATCTCATAGAAAAAAGCACTGACTTTTTCCCGAATTATCCGATTTTTCGGGTAACTTTCCCAATTTCTCTTTTAAAAATCTATTCTGACTATTATGAACATGTATAATAAAATAGCCAAATCAGTCCAGTCGTTCATAAGTGATGCGCTTACCAACGAACAGCATTCTATTTTTATTTATGTAGGGTACGTAATGGAGTTTTTATTCTTGCTATTACATACGTACATATCCTCACGCTGTATCCCTAACGGGGTAGTCAGAGAGGACGGAGCGCCAAGCGTCGCGGTTCTTACATACTTCTTTCGCTTCCTCAAATCTCATCAGTCTCCTCACACATTTTCGCCTAGGTATGTGAGAGCTTTTGACATTTCCATCCGCTAACACTCTGGGTATTTGATCTTCATAAGTCAGCCTTGGTCTTCCTTGGCCTCTTTTACATTTCTCTTTCGCTCTGTATATTTATTTCTTTATATTATTATTTCTTGCTATTACCATATTAAAATTTTATTCATCGGTTGATGTCACGGCTTTGAATACTTTATTATTTATACTGTTAAATTATGCAAGCTGCAAGAGACCACTTGTTACAATTTTAAAAGACTGTCCTTCTCTCGGTTCAGTGATCGCAACATTATTGTAACCCATATGTACATGTAGTTATATCATTAGGAAAGTGAGAGTAATGATTTCACACACACATGCATAATTAAACTTAATTCTCTATTCGTTTCTATAGAAATATTCTATTCTATTGAACTTTAAAATTTTTTTGGTACAAGCACAGATTATTGTTATTTCGTTATGAATATAAACAGACTATGAATAGAAATGTATTTTTACGGGTTTACTCTGCGTGAAATAAATAAAAAAATTATAAATATATTTTTTATTTTTATGATGATGATAGACGCTATTATTCTCATTTGTAATTTTACGCCTTGTGTAATACGAACTGGAAGCCTCGAAGGAGGACACGCATTTTAAATGTTTTTAAATTTTAAAAATAACAGCGTACTATGAAAGTCCACTTTAGACTTTGTTTTTGGGCTTTTGTAGATTCGTAGTAGGTTAATTTGTCGCCGTGTGGGTTGCATTCGGACCCTACATTTTTAACTCCGGTCAAAAATTTACATGCGACAATACAAAGATGCCATTGTCTGTGTTACCTGCGGCATTGTAGTTCTTAAGATTTTTATTCTTAGTTATGTTTGATTTATCACAAATTTTAGATTATTCTTTAGTTAATTTTCAAGGTCAGATTTTAAAAAGAAAACCGGCCAAGTACAAGTACTCGAGAACCGAGGTTTCCGTAACACCATATAATGTATTAATATTATGTGTTTTTTTTAACGATAAAATTTAAATCGGGTTCAAAAGCAAGCAATTGAAAGGCACGTTCTCCCATAGTCTCTGATTGCAAATATAAGTTTTTAGGCAAATAACTACAAATTAACGATTTTCGGATTTATTCCTTTACTCGCGCTGTGAGGCCATGCTTCTTGCCAAACTTCACGATTCTAGGTGAATGGGAAGTATCCTTATAGGTTTCGATTTACTAGAGATAGTCAAAATGTTGAAAAAACTTAGAAGTTTGGTTTTTTGCAGCTGCAGGGAAGCTTAGGAAGTGACATTAGCCTAAATACATATCTAGAATGGTCTACAATTAACTTCTTTTCTAACTCTGGAGCGCAATGACATGCAAGAGAATCATCAATAAAATAAATAAAGGTTATAAGCAGTTCGCGTTATTTGGTGTTATTTGGTATATCTTCGAAGTCCAAGCTCCAATATCAGTGCAATTTAAATGGGACCAATGTGGAAGTATATCATTTCAAAAATAAAAGTATTTTCTAAATCGGTTTATAAACGACGGTATTTTCAGCTAAAAAACATAACAAAAATTAAAAAAGAAAAAAATATAACAAAATTGAGAACCTCTTTTTTTCGAAGTCGGTAAAAATAGTCTTTTTCTCTTTAATCAAAATTGTGTCCCTTGCAGAAATCTAATCGGCTGTCTTATTCTCCACACAGGAAGACAACAGATGACGTGGTAATTTTATATTCTCTTTGCACAATAGTGCAACAGCCGTTTGTCGGCAGGATTAACGAGGAAGATGGTAATAGCGAACCCAACGGACTCCGCACTACGTCAAACATATATGAGAACTTCTGACACAAGAAATATCGCACAATACCCATAATGTACAGTTGCTTGTACTAAAATTGGAATGGTTAGAAATAAACCAGACGAGGGGCGTCTCGTCTAACGATTGTTTTAAGTATTTCCGGAAATGTGGTTAATCAATTTGCATAATGTCAAATGTTAGAAAAATGTTAATAAAAATAATACTTCAGACAATTACACAGATTGCATGACCCCAAACTAAGCAGTAACCTTGTACTATGGGTACCACACAACGAACTCTGGGAGAGTTCCCAGTAACACCCAGACTCCAAGCCAATTTTAGAAAAGTTCGTTTCCTAAATTGACCTGACCGGGGATCGAACCCGGGACCCTAGCTTGAAAAGCAAATGCATATGCCACTGCGCCAACGGGCCAGTCCACATAATAATATATTGGTAATATTAATGTTAGAAGAAGTTTCGATCGAAGTAATTAAGCAATTAAAACTTGGCTTTATTACATTTCGTACGTTTCAAACGAATTGTGTTTGGCTCGACATTATGAACGAACACAAACGATTTTGAATTTATTATTCATTGGGTCTAATGTACTTTGCGTGTGTTTTAAATAATGTATAAGGAGGACAATCTAAATGTCAAATTACGAAGCGAAGAAAACGTGCATAATTTATACTTGATTGCGGTTGGAATACTCTTATTAACATTTTATAGAGCCTAATATTTTCACTCATGAATAAGTTGATAAAATTCAATTACAAATTTAAACGTCGGGCTCGGGGGACCTCGTCAGGAACGAAGTTCCTTAGCTGCTGGTTCAATTTCGCAAAATGAGATAAGGAGACAATAAAATCACATATGATTTAATTTCTACCAACTCAAACCTCCCCAAAGGTGCGTTAAAGAACTTCGTTCCAAAAATCCCTAACGCCAAAAATACTAAGCAGGTACACATGAGAAGAAATAAATACTTTGACAGTATTCATACTAGACTAGGCTAGGCGGCTAGGCAGTCCTGTAGCCCGGGCCTCAGAATAAGACTACGGTGTCCCCTGCCTGTCGTAGAAAGCGACAATAAGGCCCTTATTGTCGCTACTAATCAGAGTAAGGGCACCGATCGTCCTTCTACGTGACTCCAAGGAGGACGCCGCACTGCCGTAGCGCTGCGAGTGTGCAGGGGACTCTGTTACTGCCTCCCCTGAAAAGTATACTTCGGGGCATAGCGCGAGAAGGCTTCCGGTTGCGTTCCGTGGTAGTTCCCGAAGCCCCTCGACAACGCGCCGATGACAACCGCCGTCAGGTTTTAGTGGGTATACTTAGTCCAGGGGAGTCTCACATACCCTCTCCACCGACCTCGAGCAGGACAGGGATGCATAAAGCATTTCCTGGCATTAAAAATAGAAACATCCAGCGACAGCGAAGCATGTCTCTGTTACAATTTATAACATTTAATTATTGATATAATGAATCGCCGACGGATAATAATTGTTGGAATAATAAATTTTATAGGAAGTGACGTTATTTTGCAAGGCTGAGGTTTTGTTTGATGACGTTAGAGTGATTTTAGAGAGGTCTCAAATTTCTACAAAATTCGTGAGTAAAAAAACGCGAATGTATAGTCCGCTTTTGATGTATTACTTATAGCTAGATAATAAATTGTCCTTACGTCGTAATGGTATTATAAGCACAGTTTATATATAGTTGTAATTACGACTGGTGGCGTACTGGCGCGATATTATTTTGTTTATCAAATCCTTAACGGTTCCGTAAAGTTGGTTCCACGTTGTTTAAAGCTTGCCCAAAAATATCCTTCAGGTGTAATCATTTTTATATTTTTGTTTAATGACTCCACTGTGACAGGGTTTTTATTGCTGTATCAAATGTGCTATATTTTAATTATGTAAAATGTAAAGTATATAAAATGTTTTAGACATTACTTGAATTCGTATAACATTCGTAACAATATACTATATCATTCGTTAAATTACTTTGTTCTATTTTGTTTATCAAATCCTTAACGGTTCCGTAAAGTTGGTTCCACATTGTTTAAAGCTTGCCCAAAAATATCCTTCAGGTGTAATCATTTTTATATTTTTGTTTAATGACTCCACTGTGACAGGGTTTTTATTGCTGTATCAAATGTGCTATATTTTAATTATATAAAATGTAAAGTATATAAAATGTTTTAGACATTACTTGAATTCGTATAACATTCGTAACAATATACTATATCATTCGTTAAATTACTTTGTTCTTCAAGCGAATACTTAAACATTTTTTGTTATAAGAAATGCCGCGGCCAGCACTGCCGAGAACTTGGAGCGGCGTAAGTATGCGACTCTCTGAGAGTTTCATATTTGCGCCCTTTACAGTCGAAACTTTGGGTCCCTGGGGCCCGGAAGTCCATCGACTGGTTTCTGATATTTGTAAGAGACTGGTCGAGGCTTCGGGAGACCGCCGGGTTGATCGCTTCTTCTGCCAACGAATCAGTTTGATTATTCAAAGAGGCAATGCTGCTGGGTTCCTTAAGCAATGACAGCTTTCTAAGCGGCAACTTTGAGGAAGTCTATTATTTAGGAAAATGTGTAGTTTTAAGTTTGTAAATATTAACGTATGTATGTACTTTTTTGTTATTAATAAACATATGTTTTTCAAAAAAATATTTTTTTATTAGATGATTTTTATTAGATTATATTTTTATTAGATATAGAACTATCCTCATAATTACTATTTTTTGTTTCAGGTAATACTACTAAAATATAAATAATAGAAGAGAGAGAAAATCCGGAAGCGTAAGCGAGGGTTAAGCTGGATGCTATATCTCTACTCTACTGAGAATTGGTCCTGTGTGGTAGGTACCAGCTTTATTAGCAAGCATTAGTAATTAGTAAGGTGTAATTATACAAGTCGATTCCTCCAGCTCTTTCTTTCGGAAATAATTTTTAGGTTAATATAAAATGAAGTCTTTCATTTTACTATGATGTATTGAAGTTATTGAATTATATAGTTTTTTATGTTCAGATATGTCTATTTTTTAGAGGAGGATATTCAAAAAAAATAAAATACTGAAAGTATTCGAAAAACATTGCTAGAAGTGGATTTAAAAGGGATTTAATAACAAAAAAAAAATTATTGCGAGAATTTTGTAAATAATCGTAATATATACGTTTTAATCGAAACATTGATTTTACGGGATGTAAAGGCTTAAACTAAAAATCTAATATGGTTTACCATTTTATTTATTTCAAGATACACAAATTCAGATTAAAACACTTTAAATATGCTTTATATATGTTAAAGACACGTAATAATAATTGATTAGTTTCATACTATTGCATTAAGAATAACGGGAATTACAACATTTTCTAGCTTAGACTTCACGGTCTGCCGCCTTCGCGACGCGACCTCTCGTGTTTCTAATTGATCTTCGAGTACGGCGCCACGCAATTTTAAACCTTACCGACATACTATTGTGACAAAGTTTCAATTTCACAATTTTATTTGCATACTCTTTTATTATGCATAAATTAACATTTTTATGTTTATAGTAGTTAATTGCAAACGGCTCGCTTTAGCGTTGCGGAATTATAGACACTGGTCTTTGCCCGTGACTTTCCATGTGTGAGAACAGAAAAAGTAATATCTCGAAGTATTAAGTTAAGTTTTTTTAATTTCAGACTTCAATACATGACAACCGCGTAATAATATACATATTTACACCCTATTAAGTAACCGGGGTCCAAATCTTTCAAACAGAGTAATCCGCGTCGAAATCCATTTAGTAATTTTTCAGTGAAGCTCGAACAAACAGGCTAAAATTCTAAAAGCCCTTGAATTAAAGAAACCTAAAAAGCCTATATCAGTTATTTTCTCATAAATATATTCAATATACAAAAATGTGTAACTCATGGACGTAAATAAGTCGTATTTGCACAATTAGTGTCTTGTACTACCGACATTTCTGTCTAAAAATCTGTTGTGCTAGTTGAGTAGCGCACATAACCCTTGTAATAATATTTGAAATAGTAAATTTATAAAGTTCATTTGTGGAGTTCTCTATGGTTTAGAACTTTCATTATATTTTTACTGTAAACTTTAACGTTCAAGTACCGACGCGCCGTTTTACATAAGTACCGATCCCTGGTCCTACAGACCACGTAATTACTCAGAACTAAGTTATTTGTTATTTGTTATCGCCTAATATATCTATCTGTCTATTCGTTTATCGTGACAGAAAAGAAAACATGGAGTCTTTAGTTATTTTTATTAATTAAAGTAGGTAGGTTAAAGTTAAAGTACTGAACATCAGGTCCAGATCTCTTCGTACGTGCTATCGAAAACCCCACATTCCTTTTAATCCAATCTTAACAATTTTGTGCTTGACTATATTAAATTGTCGAACCATTTGCTTTGAATGATTAAAATAATAAATTCGCCAAACGATACACATCAATCATCTGATCTCAAACTAAAAGGGCATTCCCTGTGCTATGAGAACAAGACGACGACTACTGGGAGCGTAAAAGTCAAATTAATTTATTCAAGTAAACCCAAATTGCAAGGTATTTTTGAACGTTAAATCTACTTTAGTTCGGTTTGAAAAGAAAACCATTTATCATTTTTTCAACATCATTCTATAATGGTTACAGCGTCTCCCAGTACACGCAAACCCGTGGCAATCTATAATAGTTCGTTTCGCGCTTAGATGCAACACCTAAGCCACCGCGCCATCGAGGTCATCCTCGGATGAATTATTAGGCATGTATTTTTGATGTTTTATGAGATAACATAATGATCCGCCCAATATTGAGACTGGACAACGATATATACATTGCTAATTGATTCTTTGGTACTTAATAAAGAATTTATGGTTTAATTGAAACTGTAAGGAAAGTAATTTCAAGTGTGGACAGTTTAGATTTGGAGTGATTTACAAAGGCGTTTTATAGAGTTAGGAATTGTTCATAGAGAATATAGGCTCGAAGGCTGTAGTGGCGTAGGTAATGCTGACAAATCTTCCAATAAATGTTTTGTTCAATTTTGTTTTGAAAATGTTTTTTATACGACAAAGGTGACAAACAAACATACACTCCGCCTGATGATAAGCGGTAACCATAGCTTAAGGAAGCATGCAACACCAGAGGCATCGCTTGCACATTATCGATCCTGTAAGAACCTCTTCACGACCATTTTTTAAGAACTCCATGCTGTGGTAGTTTGGAAAAACCTTGACAGCGAGCTCATTCCACAACTTGATGGAGAAAATCAGTTGAAAGCGCATGACCAAAAGTTCCAAAGTGTGCGGATGAACTCTCTGCTGACGTGGATGGCGAGCGGCGCAATGGCCGAAATTAGCTATTATATAGGCATCATGTCGAACAATTTTTCGGAACACAATCCATTATACAAGCAGTAGAACATAGAGAGGCAAAATTTCTTCCCAGACTTAGGGGTTCAAGTTCACTGTGTGGGCTCGGGATTGTCGACAATTTTGGTGTTATCTTTTACAAAATAGCTAAAGTGGAAGTCTTTTAATGGGTTATATCTCTGTCGCTAATTTATTCTATCATCCTCATACCTACTGAGCTCAAAGGTACAGAGATATAAATTGGTAATCCAAACCCAGAAATGGATATTAAAACAAAACGTTTAATAATGAGTATTCGGAGAAACATATTTTGTTTTATTTTATTTTTTTACTTTATCTGAAATTGCTATGTAATCCGGTAGCACGTTTTTTTTAACAAAGAGTTGGAATATCTATGTAATCCGTAAAAAAGCAATTTTACAATTTGTTGGATACAGAAAATGTGATGTGTCATAAATGTAATATGGCGTACCTATGCTTTTGTTAACAAATTATTTTCTCCAAGACTCCGCAAGGAAAAACAAGATATTTTTATTATGTTCTACTTTTATTGAACATCTCACAAGACCTCCCTTGGTGTACTATTAAATTTTTGTTTGGATATATGTATTTAATAGTGTAGATTATTGTTCTTATTATGACCCAATTATGCCTTCGTGAAGTATATAAGTGGAACGTGATTACAATCTTCGAAGCGTGACACACCCCTGAGTACTATTAATTTAACACATTCTCTTTTTGCCATCCATAAGTCTTTTCCGGCTATAAATTCCTGGTATTTTATGCTTTCTCACATGTGATCACATCCTTTATGCAATATTTTCTTTCGAGTTATTTCATTATCATCTTTATCGTTATTTTCTACCAAGCCTGTAGCTTTGGTGTTACTTATACATTAGATACTATTTGATGTAGAACTATAATTCGGTAAAGATCTAGAAAACGTTACTGCACAAAGTTGAATGGTTTTAGGGGTGATTTTTAATGTCTTATGGGTTAATAAAGCTTACTTTCAAATACAGTATATAAACTAAAACTTTGTAACATTTATGTATTTTGGCGTGCTGATTACGAATCTAACCTTCAGAATTCTGCAACATATTATACCTATGTCTGATATAGCCATTTTTCTCTTTTTTTAATCCTATCGTTAACACCCCTCTATAATAATAATAATGCGCCAGACGATACACACCAATCATCTGATTTCATGAGAACCAGACGACGACTACTGAGGGCGTCTCCCAGTACACCCAAACCCGAGACAATCTAGAAAAGTTCATTTTCTACTTTGACCCGACCGGAAATCCAACGCGGAAGCTTCCGCGCTTGGATTAACGTCTAAACCACTGCGCCATCTAGGTCGTCAATGATAGTATGTCTAGGTCGTCTATGGAATGATAGTAGATTTTACTGGATATGTAACGTAATATGTGTACATGAAGTTTGACTTTTTTTGTTTTTATGATTAAAATCTTCACTACGCAGTTTTTACTGCTGAAAAACAACTTGTAATTTGTTATGTTATTTTTTGTGCTTATTTATTTCTTTGTTTGAATATCTTTTATTCTATCGAAAAACGAATTCATATCATTTCATTTGCGGTCTCTTTGACGATAAAATTTGATCGTCAAAGAGACCGCATAATAATCAGCACACCAAAATATATAACTATACCCAATCAATGTATTTGCTCACATACCGTATTCGAAAGTATCCAAAGATGAAGGTCCAATAAGATATTGCTATAAATGTGGCGAGTTGTGATTTTATTACACCTTCGTTCTCTGTCCATCCCAAATGGGAAATGCGTTGTTTATTACAAATTTAGTTTCTGTATAATTTTTTTCTAGAATGGTTTTATCCTTAAGTACCTTAAAGACAAAAAATCGGAAAATATTTGTCAATAAATTCTATAAAACCAATATAATATTATTTTTTCTGTAAAAAAATATAAATTGTGTTAACAGCCTGTAGTGTTAAATGCGTTGTAACTCCTTACATTTAATAATTTTGCCAATTACCGTTCTACAGAAGAATTGTTTTCAGGATTTTATGAACGTTTTGTTATTCTAACAAGTTACGTACAATTAAAAAAAACGAGTTTCCACTTCCACTCGATCTGGCATGAATTATAAGGCTCTTTAAAGCGTCTCGGGAAAATAAATAACGAAGCGGAGTAAAAAGAACATGAAAAATGTTCACATTCGATTCTAATGTATCCGTGGCTACAACGACTTCTAACGAAAGTCAAATTCTGAAGGAATAATACTTCGCTAAGGATGTAAAGGCGGTAACAGACTACACTGATACGATTCGTAAAGTTCTTACAAGTAACGACTGACGGCAATCAGGATAGGTTAAAAGCGGATTCACATTAAGTCGGATTAACAATTTTATCACTCTCATAAATATGTCATTCATATACTTGTAATTATATGTCTTTAAATAGCACTGCTCATATTATCGAATTCCGGTAAAATTATCGGGATAACTGATAACACATTTATCTGATTTTGCCTCGATTTTTCTATTGGGTTGGATATTATGGTGTATAATGTTCATCTGTAGTCGTTAGTTCATATTATGTTCATTTGATATAATAGAAATTCGTTCTAATTTAAACGCATTTTATGCGGAATAATGTTTTTTATAATTTATATTAATAGCTATGTAGACCAACAAACCTATGTCATCCAACTTTGATCTGTTGTGAATGCTACTGTGAAGATTATTTAGCTTTTTATACTAACGCTATTTTGAATTATGCTATTATGTAATGTAAGTTTCGGGAGCATAGGTGAGCGGCACATTCACCTCAGTGTACTCAGAGGAAAGAATTTGGATGTTAGTGTAATGTACCTAACTGAGGTGCTGGCGCTCCCTGATCGTCATCAACTTATGCGGGACGAGCGTGGTCAAACGTCCATACATGAGCGGCTCGGACAAATGAGTCGCTCATTTGCCTGAGCATGCTCACGTGAATATGCGGCTTTAAATGTAGTTGTTGTATCATCATGTTAGATGAATCTGTTTCTGCCCTAAGATTGTTATTTTGATTTGATTCCCGTTCCATTTCCCGACTCATAGATTGAGATTTAACATCGCCGTTCTGTTATGAGTGAGAGTTTATTAAAATAAATGGTGCAGTTACATACACTCAATTCCTTTATCTGATTTTTCTTGAAAAATTTCAACGACAAAACACATTTTTGTAGTACGATATGCGCTACAATCATTTGTATTTGCATTTTTTATATTTTATTATGATTGAATATATCTTTTCAGTGTTTCGTTTGAAAATTGGACAAACGGATCACTTATGGAACCATCTCGGCGTTTGTCTGCTTGTTCGTTTGTCACAGTCGTTTTAATCTAAGACAGGGGTTCCCAAACTTATTTTGTCTACTGTCCACTTTGAGAATAAATTATTTTTTAGCGCCCCCATTTTTTCACCTACTGAAAAACCACTATAACTTCAAATTAAATTAATTAATTATTGTGAGCTATATTAGCGGAGATTAAACATTAATTCCAAACGAGACTTTTACTATAACCCGCAAGAGTTAACTTGAAACCTGAGCGCAGTAGGTAATACACAACGGCGCTCAGGTCTCAAGTTAACTCTTACGGGCTACACCTGCCAATGAGAATGATTACTGAAACGCAACTTTATAGTATTCAAACAGAGTATCTTTTATTCAAAATAAAACAAATATAATCGATCCTTATATAAAAACTAATGTGAAGGATGAATCTGATGCTGTTTAATAAGTTTGTTGATATCAGGTTCCAATTTACTCAAGAACAGTCGCATGTCGCCACGTTTGGTAACATGCAAACGATTTCTCTTTTTAGTAAGCAGTGTTGCCACAGCACTAAATCCACGTTCACACAAATATGACGATGGGAATGCTATCAAGAATCGCTGAACGATTGAACACAATCCAGGGTACAATTGCGGGATCGGTTTTTGTAGCCAAAATTCTTGGTAACCATTTTTGAACTTGATTTTTATTTCCTCGTTTGTTGTCAATTCTATAAGTTCCTCTTCCAGCTGAGGTGACATTGCTGTGTTAACATTTGAAAACGGATCCAACACCCAGTCTGGTATTTCCAAGTTCAAAATGTCCTGGTATCGTTCGGTGAAGTCAATGTGGAGGTTTTCCAAATGTTGGCAGTAGGTAAACAATTCGTCGTTACTGCATGATACTGATAAATTCGGAAAATTGTGAAACTCACGTCTGCCCATATTCTTTTTGTGTAGAAGCAGTTTGGCTGCGAAAGCAGCAACGACGTTTTTTGTTTTAATTAAATTTAGTTCAACGCCTTGCAGTTGGAGATTCATGTCGTTGAACAATTTATACAGGTCTGTCATGTAAGCTATATCATTCTTTGATGTAATGAGCTTGTTGTGCAATTCTTTAGTTTCCAAGAACTCTATAACAGAGTCAAACAGGTTGTAAAATCGAGTCAGACAATTGCCTCTTGATAGCCAACGAACTTCAGTATGAAACAACAAACGGTTGAAATCCTCGTCATTAGTAACACAAAGCTGATGAAATAATCTATCATTCAAAGAGCTGTTGCGGATTTTATTGACTGCTTTGATGACATATTGCAGTGATTGAAATAGTCGTTCACTTAAGTTTCTAGCAACCAAATGTTGTCTATGAATAACGCAATGTACAGCAAGGACATCTGGAATTTTATTTTTTAAGTACGCTATGAAGCCTTTATGGCACTCTGTCATAGCCGGAGCGCCATCCGTAGCAACTGATATAATATTTTTCAAGGGAATCTCTTTCTCATCACAAAACTTTTCCAATGTATTAAATATGGTTTCGCCTTTTGTATCGGTCTTTAAATATCTAGCAAAGAATAGTTCTTCACATATTTTCTCATCTTTAATAAACCTCACGTAAGACAGCAACAATGCTTCATTAGTTGGTAAAGTGGACTCATCGAGCTGAATTGAGAGTTGACTTGTCCTCAGGTGATCACACAATGATCCTTCAATGTTTTCAGCCATTTCATCAATTCGTCTTTGCACATAATTATTACTCAAAGGAATTTTTCGGATAATATCTGCGGCTGCTTTATGAAGCACAGTCGTTATTACTTCCTTTATTGCTGGCAAAATTAACTCTTCTCCGATGTTATGTGATTTGACTTTTTGAGCAATTAACAAAGAGATATTGTATGAAGCTCGAAGTCCGTCGTCATCTTGCTTAGCAGCCGCCGAAAATAGTTTTGCTACACTTGGCTGAGTATTATGCTTCTTCTCTAGGTCTTGAAAATATGCTACATTCTTGTCTTTCTTATCTGGATGCATTTTATTCAAATGATCTTGCAATCTTGAAGGCTTCATTGCTTCATTCGAAAATGTTTTTAGACATAGAAGACACAAAGGCGACGATGGGTTTGTCGGATTTTCAATGAATCCGAATTTAATATATTCCGCACAGTATTGCCGTCTCTTCTTTTATACTTCCGACTTTGTTTTGTTTTGAGAAATACGTAAGTGTTGAACTTAAGTACTGCTCATCTATTGTGCGCGAAACCGCAAATGAAAATAAAATAAATATTACGTTGTTTATATAGGATTGCATAAGCAGCACGCACCGACAGGAATAAAACAAACATGCATAAACTCGTTTATCTCATTCGACGCTCAATCGTACTCAACAAGTCAGAACAAGTATTCTATGAACCAGCCGATTGATACAGGAATGCACAATTCTGGTTATTTAACAAAAACTTGTTAAAACATGATTGCCCGCGGTCTATTATCTACAAAAATTACCTATCTGAGAGTACTAATAACTATTAAAATGCGAAAGTGTGTCTGTTGCCTTTTTATTTGTTTGTTTGTGTCTACTTTCATTTCGAAACGGAACGAGCGATTGACATGATTTTTATTTTGTATATTCAATAAAACAGGACAGATATATGAACTACGCGGAGAGAAATATCGAACCGAGTTTGAGCAATCTTTTAATTAATATTAGTTGATGTTCACAAGTTGTAGTTGAGAGTCGAGAGCTCATGCAGTCGTTGTCTAAGATGCCTCCTAGCTAAATGAAATTACAAATCACCCCCCAGGCCTCTACACAACGCCTCCATTTTTTTTTCTGGGTCTCTTACCGCCCCTCTTTAGGCCTGCAGCGCTCACAAGAGGGCGTTATCGCCCACTTTGGGAAAGGCTGATCTAAGACATGTGATCCAAACACGGACATGGACTTCGAAAGTTACATTTTTAGGTTTTTTTTTGTAGTATTCGTGTACATTATCTAACGAAAGCTCTGTGAATCACAAATTTGTAACGTTACCTTACTTTTCCCTATTTTTTCTCTTCTTATTATTTTCCTTGTCCTTCGTCTTATTTTTTGAACTACGATCGAAAAACGTTTTAAAATTGCTGTTCCTCAGCTTTATCGTTGAAAGTAACAGTGGGAATAATCTAATAAGTTCAAAACAAAGATGTGTACATCAAAAGAAAATTACAAAAATTCCGTTTTGTTAGATTTTTTTACATAATAAGGAAGGGTAAGTCAATCTCAACGACTAATTTTGTCGTGGTTATCCCCAACTTGCGTCATGGTCGTAACAATAAGGTTGTTTTTTGTTTGCGATTTGACGATTTGAATCGTGCGGGAACTGGAATATTAAGAATAGCTATGTCAGGAAATCTCTATAAATATCTCTATATGAAAATTCTTAAGTATTAACAATATTTAGAAAACGAAAACTGTTTGAAAGAGGAAGAGTTTTATTTTACTACTATAATAATAATTAATAATTTAAAATAAATTCCTATTTTATATTGCGTTAACAAGCCTTTGTAAATTATGCAGGTATGTTTAAACTACAACATTAAATCACATGTACATAACAATGTCTTTTGTTTGTAAGTGTCACTTAAAGTGATTAAAGATCAACTATAGAGCTCATCATTACCTTACTCGGAGTACGTACCCTTTAAATGTGGTATGAGTATGATACGATGGCGAGAAGTCTCACTGTAAAATCAACACGAGGTCGAAGCGGGTATTCGAGCACTGAAATACGCACGAACACGAACAGTAGAGACGCAGTTGCCTTAACTCTTGTTTCCATCGAAAAACCGGCCAAGTACAAACTGTACTTGCAATTCGTATTCCGTTCTATCGGTTGTTGCCATTCGCAAAATAATGTAGAACTTTTACTTTTATATGCAAAAAAAGTATTGTCTTAATAATGCAATCTTATATTTCTTTTTTAATCTACAAATTTTATAGTTTTGGAGATAAGTTGGTGGGACAAGGATGTAACTGTAGTTTCCACATGAGGGGAGTCCAGCATTGCACAAAGGTAACGTAGACTTGCCCGTGACGTCACGCCAGAAAAAAGCAGACTTCTAAATGCCAATAAAATCAATCAATTGGAAGGTCTCCGCCCTTATGTAGGCCCGTGTGTTGGGACAACAACTTTCAAACATTTTCCGAAAACTTACAAAAACCCCGCCAAGTGCAAGTCGTATTCGCGCACTAAGGATTCCGTCTCACCTTACAATGTATTTGTATTGTGTATTTACCGATAAAATACTGTTGAATTCGAAAACAAACTTAACTTTGCAGTTGAAAAACACGTTCACCCATACTCACTAACTGTAAAAGTAAGTTTGTAATGGCAAATAATTAGAAATTTACGGTTTTTGGATTTTTCCCCTTACTTGTGCTATAAGGGATTGCTTCTTACCAAATTTAATGATTCTAGGTCAACGGAAAGTACCCTATAGGTTCTGATTCCCTTGCGAGTGTAAAAATATGTGGCATAAGCGGCCGTATCTTTTGATTGCGTTGACTTAGAAATTCGATTTTTTCACCGCTCGAGGTATTCATTTCAACTTGATACTCCACGCGTTGCTGAGAAAAAGAGTCTTGACAGACAGACGGGCAGACAGACGGACAACGAAGTGATTCTATATTATTTATTTCTTGTGTTCCCAACTGAAAATCAGTGTCATGTGCGTGTCACTTGACATTATGTTGAGTCATTTAAAACATTTAACGAGATGTATAGGTATAACACATTCGCATTAATTTAAGCTATAATAGAAGCAGAGTGACGTCACAGTTAAGTTTCCCCAGTGTATAACATCGGGTCACTGGCAAAGAATATGTAGCTAGTGAGTAGTGATGACTGACATTCACTATTATAATAAAAAGTACAAATCTATATCTAATTGTGCATAAGCATTGTTAATTGCAATATTGTTTTTTAATTAGTGCACTGCTATCATCGATTCATGTGTTTTTTAGATATATTGTACGTAATTGTGTTCCTGCATGAAATAAAATAAACAATCTTTAAGGCAACGCATTGGAAATTTTGACGCCAGGGATCTCAATTTTTCTAAGTGACTTACAAAACGTATGACAGTGACATTTGGTATCCTGATTCTTCATTTCATTGACTTCATTTTGAAAGTTGCGATACACGATTGGTTAAATTTTGTAACACAAAAAAATATCAAAGAAACCACTTTTAAAAGAGACATTTACATTTTTCGGAGCAACGAGACCGGTTTATATAATTCTAAATTTTCTGTATAATTTACTTTAAACATATTCCTCAAAATAGCAGTTAGATTTTTTAAAATTAATTATAATTTTTAAAATAAACGAAAATAACTGTTTTTTCGTATTTTTCGTATGCCAGCGCGCGCACGTTTGCATAGAACAGAAGGTCTATTTTAGATTAAATTATTGTATATCAATGCGTCGCCGTAACAGAACAATATTTGGTGTACACTCTTCGACCAAATTTCATACTTATTAGAATTATTCTACACTAACTGATCTGTATTCGTGCCCAGTCCATTTCAAATTGAGATTGGCCGTAATTTATTTTACAATGTTCCTATTTTATTACATGTAGTTATATCGTCTGTTGCCAATGGACATCGGTGAATTACTGCATAACGGTTTTTAAATTCGTGTCGAACCTGTCGAACAGCTGCACGTGGTGTGGTGTTTGTGCTTACATTGAACGAAATTACTGATAGTTCTCGCTCAGATTTTATAAAAAAATAATATACAATTTCACCAATTGTGTGACCCAAAGTGAACAGAATGCTTGTGTTATTGGCCCCATATATCGAATTGAGGCGTATTATTTACACCATGTGTCCTGAACAGCGGATTAATACCGAAGTTGCATTCAGGTATTATATTTGTTTTGTTTTGATAGAGGTGTTTTTGAACTTCAAATCTACGATCGGTTGACAAACACAAGTCAGTATACCTTGAAGGCGTGAGCGTGACCCGCCATTTTGGATTGAAGGTGACAAAAATTGGTTTTTGCCAAATATCTTTGTAACAGGTTATTATGTGAGAAAAGTTTATGAAGTTATAGAGGCTTTTATTTGTATTAATCTTTACAAGTCCTCACGCCGTATCCCTAACGAGGTAGTTAACAACTAAAAAGTTGTTTTAGTTGTGTGCTCCGATTATAGTGTGAAATATTAGATCACTCTTTTTAATCTCTGACTACCTCGTTAGGGATACGGCGTGAGGACTTGTAAATGCTTACCATTATATTTCAATGGTAGGGGCTTAAGCTCTTCGGATTGTCCAAGGTAAAGACAAGGAAAAAAGAGTTTCCACGTCCAATGCGCCACTAGAATAGAAAGGTATTCAATCACTGACATTCCGACGTGTTGATGGATGAGTTGGCTATCTGAGAAGATCGACATGGGAATGATAAATTTTTCGTTGGATATCTAGAATTGGTATGTTCGACATTTGTTTCTATCACCAGATAATCCGTTTCATCTTCTTTTGTTTTTATTTTATTATTAATTTATCATTTATTTGCTATTCAATTTTGTTTCATAAATTAATATGTCCAGACATATATTGGAAATAAATTATTGACTGGCGGGGTTGATGCGTTTACCTACTAAGCCGTGGTTCCCAGGTGCATTTTCAGGGAAGTTTAAATTGAGAAAAAAGCTTTTCTTATTAGTTAAATCATCTCGTAGTCTGGATGTTACTGGATGCTCCTCTAGTTTGTTGCGTGGTTTAAACAAGTCTAGATTTAGATAGATCATGGAGGTATACAGTTAATGTAATTGTCCGAAGTATTTATGTATTTACTATGAAGCGTTAATGAATATAATGATGAGCAGAATATAAAATTTAAGGAATAATTTCGTGTTTTTACTCGTATCTGCATGTTGTGTTAAAAAAATGCTGTCTTGTACGTCAATTAATTCTTTTATTTATCTTCTTTGTAATTAGCAACTTTGTTTTATTTTTAAATTTATTATTTCCTCTGTTCTTAAATCTTTCGCTGATATGCATCTGTCTCTTTCACTCACGTCAATCAGTCTTTCGCCTGTCTGTTCGTCCCTGTCTCATTTCTTTTCGTCGGCGTCGTCTCGTGCGCATCTATCACTCTCGGTCACACACCATTTTGTACTACCAACTCGCTCCTCATAATCTTCATCCCACATACATAATATACGTATGTATACTATTACGCTTATACTTACCTATAAAATAGCAACACAGCCACAACACAGCTGTTAGGATTGCAGCCGTAATAAAAATAGAATGAGCTTTCTTTGCATTTTTTTGTTTTTAGAGGCAAAATAAACATTAAGCGCTATTAGAATGTTTGTCTGTTATTTATTTGAACAAAAGGTACTAATATGATTTGAATATTTTTTTTTTATATAAAAGAGGAAGGAAACGGGCAAGCGGGTCACCTGATGGATAGTAACCAACCACCGCCCATGGACACCCGCAACATCC
The DNA here is from genome assembly GCA_907165235.1 of Zeuzera pyrina. Lineage (NCBI taxonomy): Eukaryota > Metazoa > Arthropoda > Insecta > Lepidoptera > Cossidae > Zeuzera > Zeuzera pyrina. The sequence continues at coordinate 4,136,755 of OU015617.1, forward strand.
AGAGAATCACGGGCGCGTTGCCGGCCTCTAGGAAAATAGGGAAATGATGGAAAGGAGGCGGAGGGGTGATGGGTCACCGGCACTCTCACTCACCGAACGAAACACAACAGCAATAAATGCTGTTATTTCACGCCGATATTCTGTGAGAGGGTAGTATTTCACCGGGCGAGCCGGCCCTATTCGTGCTGCAATGCAGCATGGCTCTACCACCTTTAAAAAATAATTTCCATAGCTTAGAGATTAGGGTTCTTACTAAAGTAGGTAGGTTAATGTTTATTCATGTTCATTAGTTACACTATCCTATCATCATTTTACTTTCGCAGTAGACCAATGGTATTCCATGTGGACGACATCGCAAAAAGCTGAAAATTTTGTCTATATGAGAGACAGAGAAAGAAAGCGAAAAAGAGAGAGAACGTATATTAATAATCGTCAAAGAAGTATAAGAATTTTTCAATTCGTTAAATAACGCACAGTTACCCACAGTCCGACAGATGTAATTATAACTAAACATGTAATGAAGAGAATTTGAATAATTATGTTATACTACAACGGTACGCGTTTAATCACGATGCGTTTCTTGTCTTATCTGATGTGATTTGCATAACTAATAATTTAAGGTATTATGTTAAAAACTAGATTCTTTACCGTGACTTTTTCTGTATATTTACAGTTCATGTTTAGTATTAAGTAATTTATAGGCTGTATATGGTATGCTGACTTGGGTAGTGTTTGGTGACTTGAATCTCGATAACTAAGGAAATTGAGAGTTAGCTTACTATAGGCTTAAGCCTATTGTCATAGAAGTATTAGAATTTTTATTATGTGATAAATTCCCAAAATCTATAGGTATTTTCCGCTAAAACTCTAAAAACCACCAATCGACACGTGTTTCGCCCCTCAACGGAGCATCCTCAGGATATACCAGAGATAGGACTCGGTCAACTAACCAGCACCGAATTGATTTGGTGTTTCGGTGTTGTTTCACGTGTCGATTGGTGGTTTTTGGAATTTTAGCGGAAAATAGCTATAGATTTTGGGAATTTATCACATGAAATGGATTTCCGCAAAGTAACACCTGAGTCTATACAAGAATTTTTATTACTTAACTACTATAGGCTTAAGCCTATAGTAAGCCTATACCTTACTATGAATAACTTATATAAGCTAGCAATCTGTTATTTGCTTCCAATTTGTCATGTGTAAGATATCCGTATAATTAGCATATAGCGTAAATATTGTATGTACTCTAAAGCTAACAAATAAGCAGATTAATTGAATTTTAACCGTGAACGTTCACGTCGTCTACGGAACCCTTCACTGTGCACGATCCGACACGCTCTTGGCTGGATTTTTAATAACAAATTTCTCAATTTGAGGCGCTAATTCGATGGCGCTCGTACTGATGGCTTTGGCAATTGCGAAATATGTTATCAATTTGAAGGGCTAATTAGATGAAGGTCTCTGTGAATCCAAATACCTATTGCTATAAGCGTCGCGACGTCGAGACGTAATTTTGTAATGCCATTATGCCCTGTCCATCCTGAATGCGAAATAGCATGAAGCTATGTAAAGTTCGATAGAGCTCACAATAATAACAACAAATACTTTAACAGTTTTTTTTTTCTTTCTTCATGGCATGGCGCACAGATTAGCGTATTTGCCAATGTCAAGTATTATTACGTAGAATCGCGACATGAAGCACGCTCAAAGTAAATTCGTTTTTTCTTCTTATCGTAAAACGCCTGTAGTAAAGTGATAGTTGGCTTTACCGAAGTTATAAAGGACTTCTTGGAAAAGCGCGAGAACTTCAGCTACACATGCTAATTTAGACCTACTCCATTCTTTTAATTTATACAGAACTTTAGAACATAATTTATGTTATCATGACAACCTCACTTCTCCCGTTCCCGCCAAAAAATTTAGTAGTTCAAAAACAGTTTAATAGTTCTGGAGATCAATCCATTAAACCTTCCATCCGAAAAACTTTGTTATTATGTTATTAATACGGATTACTTAATAAAATTATTAACTTATAAACGAACTGACAGAGGGAATTCCTTTTAACTTTATGGAATAAATACGACATTACCATTTATAACGGAAGTCTCGCTTCTTATGTATTGTGTATTAATATTCATGAACAATTTAATAGTCTAGATGTTAATTAATAATACAGAGGTAAAGGAACGTTTTTCACCTGTGAACACAGAGTTTTGTGTAAGACGAACACAATAAGAGGGCACATTGAATGCACATATCTTGTATGAAAAAATATTTTATTATTTACTAGCTGATGTCCGCGACTCCGTCCGCGTTTTTTCATTTTTAAAATAGCCTAGTCTTTCCCCGGGGCTTAATCTATCTCCATACAAAATTTAATAGCAATCGGATTAACGGCCCATAAAATACGAACAAACAAACATTGATTTTTCTATATTAGATAATGCCAAAATCGTTTTTATAAAAAAAGACCGAATGATTTCTAAAGCTGTTCCCCTGTATCTCCTATGGATTCGAATTTCGAAACGAAACAATATTGTTTGATAAAATATTTTATTAAATTTGATAACTTCTGCTGACTTTTTTAAATCACAAAACAGCACCCACACAGACTACATGTCGCGTCCGTGGGTAATTCGCGGTCGTTTGGCTCCGTCATACACTGTCGAAATGCGGTGGACGCGATTTGCATTAATGAAACCGTGCTCTCCACTCTCTCCAACAACGCCAAACAATGAATGTGCGACCGCACGAAGTGCCGTCTCACATTTGTTTCTCGAACTACCCTTATTGCGAATGTGAAATAATTGACGGTGTTGCCATTTAGCAAATCGATTACACCCAAGCATTAACTTGACATTTCGATGCGGTGTTAATTAATTAATTAATCGAGCAGCACTACAGAATGAGTATTGCTCTTGTTATGGCGACGCATTGATAAACAATAATTTAATCTAAAATAGACCTTCTGCTCTATGCAAACGTGCGCGCTCTAGCTTACGAAGAATACGAAAAAGCAGTTATTTTTGTTTATTTTAAAAACTATAATTAATTTCGAAAAATCCAACTGACATTTTGAAGAGTATATTTAGATTAAACTATACAGAAAATTTAAAAACATAAATCGGTCTCACTACTTCGAAAAATGTAAATCTCTGTTTTAAAAGAGGTTTCTCTGATATTTTTTTTGTGTTACAAAAGTTAACTAATCGTATATCGCAACTAAAAAAATAAAGTCAATCAAATGAAGAATCATGTTACCAAATATCATTTTCATACGTTTTGTAGTCGCTTAGAAAAATTGAGATCCCTGCCGTCAAAATTTCCGATGCGTCGCCTTAACGGACAAAGCTGCTCTCTCTGCGACATACATTTAATTTGATTTTCTTTGCCTCATTTCGTAGTACGGGCCAGGCTATCAGCCTGTCAGGAGTTATAAAATCTATGAAAATGAGTGAGAACCAATTTTTAAAATTTTTTTTTGTCCGAAATTGTTACAGAATCTTCCTAGCCCGTTTTATTTTAATTTAAAAAGAAAACGACGTTGTTTTGTTACTGGCGGCATTTGGCCGCTTTTATTCATAAGTATTGTTATAGAATATAGATAAAGACACTTACATAAGTTAGCAGCTAATTAATAAGTCCTCGCAGCAATCAAGTTCAATTTATTGAAACAAAATGTTTAATATCTAACATAAAATCTAATAGATGTCAATAACATATCTATTAACATTTAAAACTACTTCCAACCATACACATGTGATAGGTACAAGTATACATGGCTTAGAAACCGTTATGTGACTCGTAAAAAGTTATTTTAAGTAGTAGTATATTAAAAAAATATCTCAACTCTCGTCATAAGGTTTTGTAAATGCGAAAAAGGAGAGAAGTTCGATGTAAAGAACGTGTCAGATTGTCGGCTTCGCTGATAAAGGAATTGAGATCTTAATAGACGTCAAGATGTATAGAAGTTACATGAATAGAGCTTCGTTGCTTAACAATGCGACAGAGCAGGTCCATTATTTAATTAATTGATTTAACAGTAAATTATATTACATTACGGTATATATTTCTGGAAAGGTTATATATACCATATATACGATATACATATGTATAAATGTAACCGATTTTATTTTCGTCATAAATATCATACATATGTACTATTTATTAATTTAGGAATATTTATCGTGATAAGAACATGTTATAAATATCTCTGAACCGTCAAATGCCCTTGACATAATTTTTTATGTAGTTAAATAACACATTATAATTTTCGCGTCGCGTCTTTCGATCACCAGTCGCATCATACATACTAACCACGCGTCTGCGCGTAAACTTATTACATTTTTTCAACTTATAAAGGAATATTTTATACTAAAAACGTTATTTTAACAATTATTATCCAAAATTAGAAAGAATGAGTGATGAAAAACTGACGAAGAAAGTGAAAGGTGAGAGGTAAAAGAAGCCAAGGAAGACCAAGGCTGACTTATGAAGATCAAATAGCTAGAGTGCTAGCAGAAGGAAATGGTCAAAAGCACTCGCATACCTAGGTTAAAATGTGTGAGGAGAATGATGAGATTTGAGGAAGCGAAAGAGGTATGTATGGACCGCGGCGCTTGGCGCTCCGTCTTCTCTGACTACCCCGTTGGGGATACAGCGTGAGGATATGTATGTATCTATGTATTATCCAAAATGTATTATTGTATTTCGTATTTTTTTCTCAATCAAACAGAGGCTTTTAGTTCAGCAACAATTACGTGATGGATTGAAATGTCTTGGTTACAAATAACATAGCTAAAATAGAAAATTAAGTATGTTTGTTATATTTATAAAAGCAAGAATCCCGGTGTACGTATACGTCTGAACGTAGATACGCAATTTTAAGTAAGATTCACAACTAAGGGTGGCTTGCACTATCTAAGCTCGATTTAAGGAACTGACGTCTCGCTTGCACCAACTACTTAATAGTTGGTCCAAGCGAGATGTCAGATCCTCAATGTGCAAGCCACCCTAAATTAAGTTAATACTTGTTTTGTTTCTTTCCGACGTGTTTCCTATTAACTAATTCGCAATTAAACAAGAAATAAATTACAGAATCTTTGTCACCCATTATTCAAATAAATTACAAGGTCGATACTAAACTACACGGTGCTTGATATTTTATTGACATAAATTATACTAATATCGGGACCCGAACTTAATATAATATGTGTTTTGTGTTGTGGATGTGCTGTAAAAGAATCTCCCAACGGAACCCAAACATATAAACGTACGTACGTAATGCCACATGACAACAAGACATTAGAATTAATTACGAACACCTGTATGGTTCACAGCAGATTTTTTTTAAAAGTTTTATTGACATATTATGACATAACTTATGTTCTCTAGTCACATTACTATTTCTTCTCTATATTACAATTTTATTTTTGCTATATTAGTATGTTAAATGTGTATTGTGATAGTACGTTACGTCGTATTCCCTGTCACCTAAATATCGTAATAAGATAATTTATCGCACAAAATCCTGCCGTAATGACTACTCAATTTCACAGTTTTTTGAACCCTTGGGCTTGTCTAGTCAAGGGTGAATTTGCGTGACAAACTCCCCTTTCTCGCTCGGTGCACGCGTTGCGAACGCGTTAAGGCGACGCATTGATAAACAATAATTTAATCTAAAATAGACCTTCTGTTCTATGCAAACGTGCGCGCGCTAGCTTACGAAAAATACGAAAAAACAGTTATTTTCGTTTAAATTACAAACTATAATTAATTTTGAAAAATCATATTGTCATTTTAAGTGTGTGTTTAGATTCATCTACATAAAAAATTCCGAGGCTTTAATCGGTCCCATTTGTCCGTAAAAAGCAAATCTCTGTTTTAAAAGAGGTTTCTTTAAAATTTTTTTTTATGTTATAAAAGTTAACCAACCGTGTAATACTATTGTCAAAATAAAGTCAGTGAATTGAAGATTATGGTTACCAAATATCACTTTCATATGTTTTGTAATTGCTTAGAAAAATTGAAATCCCCGACATCAAAATTTCCAATGCGTCGTCTTAACTGAAGATATACACGCTGCATTCTCACCCGATATCACGTCATCGGGAGCACGCATAAACTTTTCACCAACCTTCGTTCTTAAAATATCCTTATTGGTAAAAATAGATTTCATATTCCTTAATCTTAACCTGAAAAGTATTGCAAAATCAAGGGTTCCTCTTGACTACTCGTAATAATATTATGTAATAATCCTCCGTAAACTGGAAGATTTTTAGAAAATCTATCAGAATATGTACCAAGATATCGACAAATTAAGTCAATTCTATACATTAAAGATTCTAACTAACAGTAACACTTACAGACTCACAGACATTTCTCTAGGGACTATGGTCTCTTAGTGCATTTAGTTAGTTGGTTGTATCTACGTTTCAGCCAAGTGTTTCGAGTTCGATTTTCGCTCCATTTTGCATACACTTTTTTAGACGGTTCGGAATATGGCTGTCACTTGGTGCTCTCCAATTTATCTTGCACTCGTGTGTCGTCTCTTACCCATACAAGCCTAGAATCATCACTCATCAGTCATAACACAACAGGTGATTTCCTCTATGGCACGTTAAGATTATTTAGTATTCAGTTCCACTATTTAAATAATAAATACTCAGATTCCTTGCTGTCAGTTATTAGATTACATAACAAAAAAATGTATCACGAAACAATAATATGGAAGAAAGCGGACAGAATAGCCGATTAAGTTTATGAATGAAGAAGCGTTTAAATTAGCTTAATTTGAGTTTATTAACATCACATAATTATGTTGCTACATATGTATATATATGTATAGAAAGCGGTATGTAACGCAGTGGAGCATTTTTTTATTCATTTTATTTATTTTTAGTAGTATGTGAAATCAAGAAAATACTTTAGTAATATAAAAACATCTTGTATGGACCCGGTTTACGTTTCGGATTTCAATTTTTTCAGATATATTGTCTTCTAATCCTATAACCTATAGCCTAAACCCAAGGAAGTAGCTATAACTGACACATGGGGGGGTCCAATAATGCACAAAGGAAAACTAGTTATAATACAAGACAGAATACTAAACGCCAATAAAATCAATTAATTGAAATTACATAAACATATCGTCTAATCGTGCAATATTTTGTTTGTACGGACAAGAAAGGTATTAAGTGGAGGATTCAGGCTATTCGGGTAATATAAGCGAAAGCTAAGGGGCCCAGTAAGGCGGACCACCTAAAAACTCCCCTTACCTCTATATACGTCCGTATTCTAGACCCATAGAAGATTCTGTCACAGTCATGGAGCACTCAACCTATAGAGCAGCAATGTCATTTATTTTGTATGAAAACAAATTACGTCTATGGTAAACACTGTTGCACTTACTGGCGTTCTGTTTTATGGTTTGATTTTTTGCTGTTTTCGAATAGAGTTTTGGTTATGTATTGCTTAATGCGAGCAAGAGTTGATACTTGTTAGTGTAAATAAACTGAGCAGTGGTGAATAAAATGTTCCGATATTTCATCTCTATAGGTTGAGTGCTCTATGGTCACAGTAAATAAATTGTGCACTGAGACAGGGCGTCTGATTTTCTTAGTAAGTTTTGAAGTAATATTAGCAATATAACAATAGATGTCAATCACACATATAAAATGATATTGCGTTTCTATTGACAATTAATGCAACATACGAGTTAATAATAACGACTTCATACAAATCAATTAATGTCTTAATAAATAACATTTTATTATTAGGTAATTACATTTTTATTTGGTTCTCTTTATAATGAAAATGCTTTGATAGACCAACTCGTTAATATTATACCTTACATTCAGTCAGTTAATATACCTAAATAACTGTTGTTCATGACTTCGTCCGCGCGGATAACGGGATAGTATACTACACATGTCCACCTTGAAGGTCCGTTCTAAATATTGGTGAAAGAATTTTTGAATTCTGATGAGTAGTTTTAGAGATTACCTCCTACATCCAAACTTACAAACTTTACCTCTTTGTAACATTAGTTCAGAAGTTTGGATTAAGTACTTAATATGAAATCAAAGACACATGTATATTTGCATGTTATATGAAATGTAATATGTATTATTTAGTATATTAGATTACATATTATTGTTATTAGTATATTATTAGAGCCGTCGATCTGGGAGCGATTAATCGCTCAACCGTCAGTGGATTGATTCAAAAACCCTAAGAGTCGGACTGATTCAGACTTATTTCGAACACATAAATTTTATGTGCATCACTATTCACGTGTTATATAGAAATATTGAGAAATATAATTTTTAAAAATGCTTGGACGCTTGTCGCTCCGTCCTCTCTGACTACCCCGTTAGGGATACAGTGTGAGGATATATATATATGTATGTATAATTTTTAAAAACTTATTTTCCAAATTTTATTAAATTTTTTGTTTCATTCAGTCATTCAGTTGCTTTTAATTGAAATCGCTTCAGAAATTGATATTTTTCTGGTAAAATCAACATCCTTATAGAGATGCATAAAATGCTGTAGAGAGTTAGTTACTATTAATTTAGTCCCTTCCCCCTTCACATCCAGTCCCTTGAATGCTCGGCTTTCACAAATACCTAACCTAAGCCCCTATTCTCTGAATACGTGTTTACACAATGTTAATTATCTAAATATTAACAGGCAACTCTACTTTGTCACTCGGCTATATTTTGTATTATCCAATTTTTTTATTTTACCTTACCTATTACCTAGACAAGTGACACGATATAGATTCAGGTATTACTTTGCAGAAATTAATAGCAAGTGATAAATTCGTTATTTATTTTATTTATCAGAAATAGATCTAGGTTTGACCACTACCTAAATCACTTGTTGTTAAGCGATAGTGTGATCGAGATGGAGCACGTCGATCTAGATAAAGTTAATTCACTCTAGCCCTGAAGGTGCCCGGATTATAGTTCTCAGGTAACAAAAAACACGGCAGCGAATTTCGTTCTTGGGTGGTACGTAATAACCGTGGAACTAAAATTAATTTTTGAAATCGCCACAGCACGGAAGTAACGAATGATAGTGCTCCGTCTTCCAACTATAGTCCTATAGTAGAAAGGAGATGGTGGGATAGACTCGTGAAGTTATTGCGCACACTCGTCGAAATGTATCCGGTAGAAGATAGACATGCTCCTTTACGGCGATGCATATATATTCCAGCTTAACTTCCAAGTTTATTGATTTGATACATGTTTCACATTTCAGCGAAGCACCCTCAGGAAATTCCAAAGATTAAATTCGGTCAGCTAACTAGCACCGAATGAACACTGAAGAATAACTGAATAGCGGTTTCTTTTGGTGTTAGTTAGCTGACCGAATCTCGCAAAGTGACACAATATAGTTGTCAGACTATACGAATCCCTTTATTTCGCAGAGTAATGGTAATGGTCCGTGAAGTATTGTCCGTTGGCCGAGGTTTAAGTTGAATGGATGGCCAAGGCAATTAGCGGTGTTAGAAATGTTAAATGTTTAAGATAATTATTAGCTTAAACGATAAAATACTCTAAGGGAAACACCATAATTATTGGGCCCTATGTAGTTACCGGACACTTCAACTTTATCGTTAAAAATAAATACTTTTGGAGTTATTTTAAAATTTAATTCAATTATTGTGTAGCAATAGCAATACACATACATAATCTCTAAAAAAATATATTTTTTTTGGTATCTTGTATGTGGCTAATAACTGTCATAGTGTACAGAGCATAGTTATTGTTGATAAAACCCATACAAATAGTTCATATCATTTGTAGTATAAAAAATTGTAACTTAGGCATACCACGTTTTTCAGTTTTCGTTTCGTTTTAACTCCAACAAATATTTTCGTAGCTAATTAAAATAATTTTACACTTTTTAGTGCATTTTAAAAACCGTGGTATTTTAAAATTATCTATATTAAAAATTTTGCAAGTCGCAAAATGCCGTTTTAGCTTCGTTGGCAAGTAGACTAGAATCGGATTTCAAGCCGTTTCCGTGTGGATACGAGTATTTAGCTAACTCTACTTACCAACTTATAACGTGTAAACCAGGCGAGCAAGACGTACTTGCAAGATTAGTAAAAACGAATACACAAATACTACTTACAGTATCACGTCAATGTGTATTATATGCCACATAAGAGATGGAATGATGGAATAGATTGTAGCAAGAGCGAGATAAACTATCGTTATTGGTATTTCAAATTGTTTTGTTGGTACGGCACTGCTCTATAACATTGACAGCTTTCTTCATCTTAATTCATGAGATCTATTAACCAGGCGCTATTGCCACATCTTCCTGTTTGTTAATACCAGTGCTAAAAACAGATTGTATGTATTACTTCAACATATTACGTTATTATTCAAAAAAAAAGCTTGACCAATAGAATACTAATTCTTTTATATTTACATACATACATACATATGCATATCTTCACACCGTATCTCTAACGGGGTAGTCAGAGAGGACGGAGCGCCAAGCATCGCAATCCTTACATAGTTCTTTCGCTTCTTCAAATCTCATCATTCTCCTCACACATTTTCGCCTAGGTATGCGAGTGCTTTTGACAATTCCGTCGGTTTCTTTTATATTTGTAAGGGATAATCTGCGACCATATAAAAGCAATTCAGTTCCAAACAACACGGTGCGTAAGTCGGCACAATGAATTAGAAATGATGCCTGTTACGAGTGCTCGACCGCTCACCGCTGTTATTTCACTTCCACGGAACCCATTCAAGTATTTGTTGCTCAAATTACGTCTATATTTCATAACCCACATAAGCGCGGGCTCGTTATTTTGTGAATTTACGTTGTATGTTTCGGAGTTGCACGCCGAAAACAATTTCGGATCTTTTATGTCACGGAAGACGTTGCTTTCATTGACTCGTTTTTGCCTGCGAATTCATTCCTGTAGATTGCGAATAAAGTCGTACTTACATGAGATATCACATCATAATGTCAAGAATGGAAATATACCTATTACAACATTTTGAAAGTTGTGACCTGGCCTACATTATGGAATTTTAGATAATAGGATTTATATAATACTATAGTTTGTAATAATATAATAATAATAATGTAATAATATATAAGGTAATAATGACTACCCTGTTAGGGATTTTTCTCTGCATGGTGGCGACTTACAACGAAGGGGATAGCTTATAATTCTTCTCCATGAAAAGACACACATACATGCCAACTTTCATGGTGATCGGTGAAACGGTGTTAGTGTTTAACAGATTATATATATACAAACATTCACTTTTATAACATTGTATAAAAAATTTACAGCTCATTATTGAAGCGCCAATTAAAATGTATGTTCAAAATAGTAATTTCATATAATCGCTTAAACAGAAGTTAATGAAAAACATGCAGAAAGAGGGAAATTAACCATTGGCATTCCCGTAATCTGAGAAATAACGATAAGCTACGGCTTATAATGCAAAGCGTATCGCATCACAGGATTAAAAAAACATTTTTATTACAGGTAATAAATAAATCATAAATTACTAGATTTTTAATATTATATTCCATAAGTAACTAAATGGGATGCACACGGGTCAATCTCAGTTTTTACTGAGTAAAAACTCATCTGAGTAATTTTAACCAAGGAAATCTTAACTTATTTGAAATAGTGGTTAGTAGTAATACGAAACTTCCCCTCTAAAATCGCCTATCCATAATACTGCTGCATATGATGATTCTTTCTGTTGTAAAGCTGTCAGTCTACTCTATGAGATTCATTTCCTACATATATAAGAAATTGTCAAACACTAGCATCTTTCAAAAAGCTCTTAAAAGAACACTTTTTGTCATTTGCATAATTACTTTTTTATAATAATATGTATTATCTATACTTATGTGTTCGTTAGTATTAGGTTAGTATTAGTAATTGTGTGTGCATAATATAATAGTAATGTGTGCATTATATTATATTTGTTATATAGGGCAATATGTATAAAAAATTGTTTAGTTATTTTTTCTTAAAGTAATGTATAATAAATTAATGTCGTAAAAGACTTATACTGAATAATGGCAGAATTTCCTTGTCACCCAAAAGCTTTGGTCAGAGCATGAACATGCATGAAGTAATTATTTCGTAGCAATTTAAAATTTACAAAAGAATTTAAAAACTTGCAATCTAAAATACTAGGCATACCAAACGGCCGTCAGCCGTCACGTCGGCCGGGTTCGTTTGGGGCCTACAAGCTTCGGAAAAGGATGTCATTAATACGCACGCAGGTGCGGATACTGAGGTAGTCGAGGTACGGATAGCCGAGGGTTACGAGGTATCCCTCGGTTGGAGGAACCCTCAGGCATTCAGCCATCTGACAGGGCGTCCTGTGCGCTTACCCCAACGCGACCGATGACGTTGACAAAGCCATTTGGGCTAACAGCAAAGAGGAGGATTTTTAGTCGGTTCGACACTATTCAATTGACGTGTAGTCCGACTGGGCGTAAAAAAATGGCCTCAAGAGGGTCGTCTAGGGTTTACAGGTCTACGAGTCCAAAATATATTATAGGAATTTCATTTTTTATGTCTTATTTCGAGTCTGAAATAATTAAATGCATTTCTGAGTCAAATTTTAGCTTAATAGGTGCAAAGCTAATAGAGTAAATCAGCTGTGACATACGGACAGACTGACAAACCAGACGAATGGACAGACAAACTTGACAGAACCATAAAGGTTCTGTTTTTGTCAAATTGGGGACGAATCCCTGAAAAAGCCGACGTCCGTGGTTAGATTGGCAAAGTTTCGAAAGCATAACTAGCCGTCCAGACTATCATTAGATGGTAGTAATCATGAAACTAGGTCGGAGGTCTTTTAAGCCGCTTGGAAACTGACGTAGGTTGACAGCCTAATTTACCTTCACTTAACTTTTCACACATTAAATTAACTACACGTAAATACATTCGTAAACAAAATCAGAAGTGTAGATAGAGTCAAAAACCAGATCGAAAGTCCAGAAAATTACTGGCATATAAAAAGGGCATAAAATAAAGCTTTTACTGGGAAACTTAATCTAAATAATAGAGGCAACTGAATTTCAATTAGGGAAAATTAGGGGCAAACAAATTCTATTCAATTCCGACAGTATTTGTGTTAGAATAAGGATTATTGGGAAGGGATTAATTTTAGTCGTAATTCTGGCTTACTGTGTTTCCTTTAGTTTGAACTTTTAGTCGAATAATTACGATAATTTTAAATCTCGCACCAAATAAACAAATTTTTAATATATGTTTACGCTTTCATTTCATACAAAGGCAAGCTTATCTCTAATAGAGATTTTTTCGAGATAATCCCACAAAGCAGTCTGAATATCTACCGTAGAGGAATAACGAAATAAAATTGTAACTAAATCGTTAGTAATTAGCTACGAATACCATAAATGTTGTTTGAATAAAAAACATAATACAAGAAAAAATATACCTACAGAAATAAAAAAACATAAATAAATGAAGAACATAGTTATATAAACAGTTATAATAAGATACAGAAATGTATACCTTTAATAAAACAAATATCTAATGAACTGATAAGTAGTGCTCTTTTAAACGTTTTTTGACAGAAAATACCGACAGACAACTACGAATTTTGACAGGGAACTTATTCCTCTTTAAAGATTAATCCGGGTGGGATGTTGAATGTTTATTGTTGTTTTGTCAAATTCTTTTTTATTGAGATTTTCATATAAAAATATCATATCCAAATTTCCAAGTTTTTCCGTGGATTTACCAAAATTTTTTTAAACAAAAATATCCGCCAATCGGTGGAGCCGTTCTCAAGTGATGCTCCGTCATACATGTGGCAATTGATTTTATTTACATTATTACATAGATATAAGAAAAGAAAAAAAAGTGGTAAAAGAAGCCAAGGAAGACCAAGGCTGACTTATGAAGATCAAATAGCTAAAGTGTTGGCCGCTGGAAGTGTCAAAAGCACTCGCATACCTAGGCGAAAATGTGTGAGGAGAATGATGAAATTTGAGGAAGCGAAAGAAGTATGTAAGAATCGCGACGCTTGGCGCTCCGTCCTCTCTGACTACCCAGTTAGGGATACGGCGTGAAGATATGTATGTATGTATTAACATAGATAGTCCGTTTTTGCTCAAATACTTGCGATAAGGTGTAAAATAAATAAATTAATACTTTAAACAAATACATCGAACGTAAGACTCCAAATTGAGTACTAAGCTGAACAATAACGCATAGAAAGTGATGAAATACACGAAGCTAAAACCTTATATGACTTGATATTAGTCTTACACGACTTCGATTGCACGACAAGCTCTCACATATCAGTTGTCGATCGCATTTTTCTGAAATAAAATAGAAAAATGACGGTCTGTGCAGAGAAATAATGTCATGCACGATGAAATAATGTGATGCTTTCCACAGGTAACTATTACATTTTCATTGAAAACTCTGCTTTCGCACGCGCATAACTTATTGCTTCATTTGTTCGCTGTCGATTGTTAGTAATTATCCAATTATAATTAAAACTCAATTGTTAATTATTAAATTTGTAAACTTTTATTTACCATCACCAAAATCACTCACGGTTCACAGAGAAAACCAGAAGAGAGTATATATACGCTAATATACATACATACGCTAATATATTAGTATTCTGCGGTGTACTCTACACCGCAGAATACTAATATATTAGCGTTATTATTTGTTATAATAGAAAATGGGAGCAGTGTTCAGAAATGATAGACATCACAGTAATAATAATGATATTCTCAGACATTTCACACAGCGCCATATAGTCCCAAAGTAAGCAGCAGAGTGCTTGTGTTATGGGTACTAGACAACTGATATACTACTTACATTCTTAATCTTAATTAATTCTAAATTGCCGTAATCAGAAGTCAAATTTGGCTTGGCTTGACTTGACCGTTAAATGCTGAAGGGGTACCAAAGAAAGTCATAAAAGGCCAGATAACAATAATGTTTTTAATGTATTGAGAGAACATGTTTGGTTCGGTTAAAAGCGGTAGATTAGATTTATTGTCAGACATACACAAATCAAATGGAAAAAAATATTGGTAATTTTTACTGTATACTGTAACTGTACTGTACTGTGTGTAAGGACCGCGACTCCTGGCGCTCCGTCCTCTCTGCCTACCCCGTTGGGGATACAGCGTGAAGTTATGTTATGTTATGTTATACTGTAACTGACTGACTGAGGAACAAGGAAGCTACAGGCTCACAATGAATATTCTGAAAAACTTTCCAGAGAAGAAGCGAAACAAAAAAATTTTTTTGCTATTTTTTTATTATACGTGTGCGTATTAGCGCACACACATACAAACCGCGTACGCTAGTTTTCTATGAAGAAATGCTACTGTTATGTGTGTACTGTGCTATCGAGCTGTCATTTGTAAGTTTTTTTTGCTGAAAGTGTCATCGAGTTGTAATTTTGTTGTTCATTAATTAATAAAGGACTGTATGAGACTAGAGTCATAGTTGATGGAAGAAAAGCCAAGAGAACCAGACACGACCGATTTATTCCCGTAGTTACCAAAAGAATACATAACAAAAGCGTAGTAAAAAATTACAAATATTTTGATTTATATTCTAAATTAAAAATAATACAAAGAAGAAAAAAAAAAAGATGCATCGTGCTCATGATATGGAAAAAAAATGCATCTTGCACACATGCTCTGAGCGAGTGTACCTACCCTACCCAAATGCGAAATGGCATGAAGTTTTATAAATATCTTTATAATTGGAATGTATGGATGTTATCCTCAGCAGCTGCGGTACAATTGTAAAGGAACTGAAAGTCTCATAAATCCGTTGTCAAGGTCTCTGACCGCGGGATTTGTGTTAATCCTTTTGAATGTAAATATTAATCTAGAAGACTCCTTGTTTTAATTTATGGCTTTTGCCGAATGTTTGGTTTAAGAAGCTTTTTATGTTCTACTATATTTTTTATTATTTTTCTCTCTAATTTTGGAAATTATTCTTTCCGTAGGTACGCCTACAATTTTTTGAGTTGTTAATAATCTCAAAACATAGTTTATCGTAGAGGTCTTTATACTCGTACGTAAGAAAAGTATTATAGTCTAACATAATGCAATAGTGATCTAATTAAAATAAAATAATAGAATTGTTGTTCTAAAAAATACTTTTTTTTTTATAAAAGAGGGGGCGAACGAGCAAGCGTGTCACCTGATGGAATGTGATCACTGCCGCCCATGGAGACCCGCAACGTGCGGGAAATCATGGGTGCGTTTCCGGCCTTTAGAGAAAGGGAAACAAGGGACAGGAGGGAGAGGCGGGAGATGGGTCCCGGCACTCACTCATCGAACAAAACACTGAAAAAAAAGTAGCCTATGTCCGTCCCCTGGTGTCAAACTATCTCCATGGCAAATTTCATCAAAATCGATCCGGCGGTTTAGCCGTGAAAACCAAGCAGACAAACAGAGAGACTTTCGCATTTATAATATTAGTATGGATATAGATAGTATGGATGTCTTCTTTAACAGTTTTTCTTCGTTATTTTTTCAATTATTGGCAATGCTTAATTGAATTCATTCAAGGGTTTATTAAAACGCATTTAAACCTTAATTGCTTCGTAGCTCTGTGTTATAATTATATGCCGTTGGCTGTCTTTAATTAATTTCGTCGAGAACTAAATGAAAAGACGTAAGATGTTATGAAGAATCCCTCGTTTTTGTTCTTTGAATATATATTTCTCATTTTAGTTTCTACCCCTGAAAGCGTATGTATTACTTTCTGTTCATTTTGATAGCTTATTACTTATTCATTACAAGTTGGTCATGGATTGGTCAAGTTTTCAATTTTCAAGACCGTCTTATTGCCTCAAATTGAAAAGTGTCAAGAAAGCAATAGACTCTCTTATTCATCGAAAATAATACGCAGTTGCACATCAAATTGGTCTGAAGTAATATGCAGCAGCAATCAACATTGGTCAGAAATAATGCCACAATGGCCTTAAAAGTTGTAAATTAATTGTTTCTGAAATCAATTTCTGAAATCTATTCGATGGCCAGCGGTAGCTTTGAGTCAATTGTATGCTTAATTTAAGAGCCCATCGTATTATGGATTACCTTGACATCCACTTCATAAACATTCCATAAATGGTCGCATAACGCTGACCAATTAATCAAAATAATTGACCAATAGTAATAGTGACCATTTCATAAACAATTAATATCTTTTTCTAAGTATCGAGCTCAATTTAAGGTGCTGATTAGATGGAGCTGTGTGACCCTTTTTATTTCTTCCCACCTTTTTATTATTATTTCGTATTTCATTATTGTTACCATGTTATATTATATTATATTACATTCAGCTTAGTACGTAACACTTAGAGATATATTGTTGTTTGAGGTTTGTGGCTATACAATGAAGTATATTGTCAGTATATACTGACAATGTGTAGTGTAATATATACACATGTGTAGTTTCTACTTATACTTGTGGCATATAGGGAGGCATTCACATAGTAATATAATTGGAAAATGTAGTAATGTTAACTGGTTCAGACAATGTCTTATTACCACGCCGTGCGATTAGTTCAACGTACCTAATAATAGGCTTAAAATTGTTGCCTAGACATATTTTCTTCTTGATCGTAATCTATAGGTATTAATATTATAAAGGAAGATACTTTGTAAGTTCGTTATGTGGAGAATAATCTCCCAAACCACAGCACCTACACAATCTATACAATCTAATTTTCGAAGAAAAAAAATAAAGTATCAATTAATAAAACATGCAGTTTCTGTAAATGATGCGTGTTACTTTGACTTTTTTGATGGGTGTATTTGAAAAACTCTTTCATCATTTGAAAGGTGCATTATTCCAGATAGGCGTAAGCTATTACGTATTCATCAACCCGGACGAAGTTGAGACGTGCCGTTAGTTTTGCAATGGTGTTTTTTTTCTGTAGGATGTTGTTATCCAGCAGTGATAGGCAGTCGTCAATTATCTAGTACCATCGAGTTAATAAGATTTTTTTAAATCTTTCTTTACTTTTCGTCTTTTTTATCTTTCTACAATCTCTGTAATGTACATTGATTAAAATCAGATAATATCATCATAGTCAATAATAATGTTATCTTCTTCTGCATAAATAAAAAAGTGACTCAGTGATTAATTGATTTATATTTGAACGCACAGCCCGATTAGCTGGTTCTACACATTTGAAATTTAACATATAGGTTTCTAATATAATGTAGACAAGCATCTAAAAGATATTTTTAAATTCAACCGCTAAAGGGTTGATAGAAAGTCTCTAAAATTAACATGCAAAAAAATTAAACATTACTTTTGTTATTAAAAAGTCTGTGTGTAAAATCTGTCAATTAAAATTAAATAAATACAGATGTGATTAATATTGAAGAATGTTAATAGCGAATAAAATCAAAAAGTATACAAAAAATTATATTCCACGAAAATTTTTTTCTCATGAAAAACTACGTCCTGAAACGCAACATATTGGAGTTTCGTGGCCAAAATGACAAAATTAAAATCCTTAAAATTTCGTAATGCTTACCTGTGCGTCTGTCTATATCTAGTGAGTTAGTAAGCTTATAATAAAGTTCATCAATAAGTTACACAATTAACAGTAAATAGATTTAGATTTGTTATAAAATGTACGTTGATTAGACAGTCATACTATAAAATAAACGATTTCGTTGAAGATAACACGATAGTCTGGAAATGATCTTGTCTGCACATGCATTTACTGGCTTTTTGAATTTTGTACTTTAATAAACCTTTTGTAAATTATGTCGAAAAAATGACTACCACTTGTCGGTTTTTCAGTGTCAGGGGAAAAGGAAAAATAAATGAAATGAAAAGGAAGTCTATATATCTATAAGTCATTAAGATAATGTGTCGTTTTAAGTTTGTAAATATTAACGTTAGGATATATATGTACTTTTTTGTTATTAATGTATATTCGCTGTACTAAAAAAAAATTGGAAAATGATGTGAAAACCGCCGTATAAACCGTAGCCAAATACTACTTTTGACGAGGAATAACGACAGCAAACATTTTGGTTTTACTAAACGTTTCCCACTTGTCTGGCCGCTCAGAAATGAGAAACTAAAAGATAAGCGACGGAACTTTGGCTACAATTACAATATCTTTAAATTTTTGGGGTTCCATAGGGTTCTTCAAAAGGAAAAATACGGAACCCTTACAGAATCACTTGTCCGTCCATATGTTTGTCTGTCCGACGAGTCAAGACCGTTTACCTCAAGAACGAGTGAAAGTATCGAGTTGAAATTTATAACAAACACTGAGGCTTATTATCTCTTGAAGGTGTAAAAAATTGAAGCTTCTAAGTTAACGCAATCAAAAAATACGGCCATTTATGTAACTACTTAAAAAAACGTTTAGTCTACTTCTGGTTGACCTAAAATCATGAAACTTGGCAATAAACAAGGTCTCATAGTAGCAAAATAAATTCAAAAATTACGAGTTTGTAATCACAACATTTTTTTGTCTTTACAAAGTTACATTTGCAGTTGGAGAATATGAGAAAACGTGTCTTTCAACTGCAAAATTAAGTTGTTTTTCAATATGACATATTTTTTTGGTAAATACGTAATACGAATAAATTGTATGGTGGTACAGAACTCGTATTTGTCTGATTTTTTTTAATATAACTTTTATTTTGCTTGAAATTACTACGTAGCCCAGAAGTTAATGGTTGTTCGACGCGCTGATGGCTGGTATTTCATTGTATCTTTGGCCTAATGTGCACACCTGTACACGACATCAAGCTAACGTTAACCCTTTCAAAGTGTCACCCCGGCCCTTTAATAAAATTTCCCTCAATGTTTCTTCAATTAAACTTTCCGTACCACGTTTCCATTTGAAGCTATTTCCTGCGAGGATCAGTTTGGTTTATTCCCCTTATAGAATAATATTATTCTGCTACAATAATAAAACTGAATAAAAACGCGGCGCTTTGTTTACCGTTTCTTTTGGTATTTGATGGTCAATTTCCTTTGTGTTCGTGTTATAACGCTCAAGAATTTACTTAATCCGAAAATTAATTGACGTAGTTAATTAACTGTCTTTATTGTTGTAGCATTAATCCAAGTACTTTATATGAAGGTGTCGACGTGGGGCCCAAAAAAGGGATAATATATTTATTATGAGCGTCATTAGTTGATACTTGGTTTTTGCGATTTTGTCTACGGTTGCGGTTGCGAATACTTTGCTACTTTATCTTTGTGTATATAATTGTAATAGTTAGTGTGTTTTTTTCTTTCTTTATAGCATGGCGCACAGTTTAGCGCATTTGCCAATGTCACGTATTATTATGTAGAATCACATGTAAAATCGTTTTTTTCTTATTGTAAAACTCCTCCAGGAAAGTGATAGTAAGCTTTACTGAAGTTATAAAGGACTTCGTGAAAGAGCGCGAGAACTTGAGCTACACATGTTTATTTAGACCCAATCGAGAATTTGGGTAATGTAATGTATATAGTGGCGTTAAATCTACCGCGAAAAGTGCATTTTACGGTCATAAAATAATAAATACGCAATTGTCATACATGATACCAATTTTTTATTACAATTAGTCACTGGTTGCGCAGTGATCGCGTGGCCGTCGCTGTCTGCAAATTTTTAGGTAATAACCCCGCCGGACACTTCATTTGACAATTAATTTTGAATTTATAGAAAGTTTAAAATAAAAAAATGAAGGTAGCATCGCTACCAGTTTAAAAAATTCTATAAATAACGGGTAAAACCACGGGGCACAGCTAGTATGTTTATAAATCATAAGTAACTGTTTAATGCATGTTTTATTTGATGACTAACCATAACCAATAAGAAATACTAAATTTACCACTAATTTTCTTGATTCAACAAAAGAAAGTTTTCTACTTAATGCGTCGAATACATTTTAGTGTGATCAAAATCCCCGAAAATGTGCCACAATTATTTTTGAGCTTGTAGTAGTTATTTCTATTGCAAATAAAAAAACTTTTTAAAAACATCTTCCCAACATCTTCACTTCTGTATTGCCCAATTAAATACTTATCTGCCTTCTTTTCTGTAAAAGAGACCAACCAAGTACAACTATGAAATATAAAACGGTTTTTAAAGATATTATTCTTTCTCATAAACGGTAATCGATAAGGTCATTGGCCGCGTTCGATTATTAATTTTCATTAAAATCGTATGATGGACCTCCCAGCGGCGTTGGTTAAATTGGAGATGTAATTTTGCTATCCACCTTTATAATCTTTAGTACCGTAATCAGTGGTCATTCGTTGATAGTGCCTAGTGCGTAGCTCTCGTAGATTCGCATTCGCGTACGTGAAGTATAGATTCTCTGTCGCATAGGTACATATTTTTTGCAATCAAGATATTCGAAATAACGTTTCCACTTCTCTGTATTCATCATTATAAAAGAGTTTGAGTAAAATTCTGGAAGTACATATTAGTACTAATTCGATATTGTTTTTTTCATTGGATACATACATACATATCTTCACGCTGTATCCCTAACGGGATAGTCAAAGAGGACGCAGCGCCAACCTGCGCGGGCCTTACATGCTATTTTCGCGTCTTCAAATCTCATCATTCTCCTTACACATCACTAAATCATTATTAGAAACAGATTTCAGACATATGTAAACATAGCTACATTAAGATTGTAAATACATGTTGTGATGTACGTAAAAGTATGCCTTGTATATCTATTTTTATTAACAACCGGCCAACAGTGTGTCGAACACGACTGGCAGATCTGTAACATCGAAACTATAATACTTTGTATAGAAAATGGTTTATTAATAAAGGAAATAAATATGACATAGTCAAAAGCAAAATATTCAGATCTTTTAAGGAAAAAAAATTCTTTATTTACATGGAGCACACAACCTATAGAGTGGCAATGTCATTTATTTTGTATGAAAACAATTTACGTCAAAACACTTGCTGTTACTGCGTTCTGTTTTATAGTTATATTTTTACTGTTTTTGCCACACCGCCGAATAGAACAATAAACCAGTATATAAACATAACATAACATATCTTCACGCTGTATCCCCAACGGGGTAGTCAGAGAGGACGGAGCGCCAGGAGTCGCGGTCCTTACACACCACACATATATATATTTAACTATTATATAAATATTCAAATATCTGTCTGTGTATACAGAGATGTACACACAGGTCCAGTATTGGTTATGTACTGTTTACTGCGAGGCAGAGTTGATATTTATTAGTCTAAATAAACTGAGCAATGGTGAATAAGATGGTCCGATATTTCATCTCTATAGGTTGAGCTCCATGTTTATTTAAAAAACACAGGTAACGTGTTCCGAAGTGAATAACAACACTGCTTACGCTCCGCTATAGGTATGCGAGCACGCGCGACGTACGTGTGGCGACGCGTCGCCACCCCAACAGCCGGTCTGACCCGCCGTATAAGATTTTTCACATCAAAAAAAAGTAAGAGTAAAAAAATTAATTTCCTCATACTACTCAATACCAAAATAAGGGTTCTATTTTAGCTACAGTGGCTACAGTACCCTAAAAATAAGTGTAAACATAGTATAATTCTTTACACTATCGATGGGAAGTTATAACAGTTCGATGCTATTATTGATTATTATTTAATAATATTGTCATTATCTAAAAGAGATTGTGTTATTAATATATTTTTAACACGCTTTTATTAGCTTCACCTGAATTGTATGGATGTAACGGAATCTTTGAACAAGATTTTCACCCACTTCGAAACGTCAGATTAAACTGAAATTTTGCATACTTATCAAGGATCGATGACAATACAATAAATTGATATTGAAATGAAAAATTTTAACATATTTTTTTGATTTGATTTGATTACTTAATTGAAAAAAATTTCATATCCCATGGAAGCTTCCTATTGTATTTAGTCTCACACTATGGATTTTAGTAAATTTTTAATCAACGAAATTACAAAAATTATAGTTTAAAAAAACTAAAAAAACACGCTTTGAAGGGAAACCGAACAAAGAAGTAAAAAATAATGTTTATCCATTAAGATTTTGTTTATTAGTGATACAAATTCCTTTTTTTTACTAAGTTTAAAATAAGAATAAAGTGATTGACAAAAATAATATTTTATTGTAAAAAGCGTGGGGTGCTTTTTACTATATTTTTTTAATAACACCACTTTTATCAACAGCTACCAATAAAATATTTTAAACAATTGATATCAAGCACACCACGCTTTGTAGTTTTTGTTATTTCGTTGACAAAATTTTTTTAGTAATCGCATTAGCAACAAAGTTTAGTTATTACATTTTATAATAACTTTATAACTTGTTGAATACTTGAATGGAATTTTTAATATAAGTAGGTTATTTGAGAGCTCTCTATATTAAAAAGTTATAAGGAAGCTGTTATTTCCTAAACGAAATATATTTTTGGAACGGTCCGCGCTCTGACAGATATTATTTGTCGGCTTTATTTCGGATAGGGTAGGTTTAAGAAGCGACTTTTGTAACAAAGTACTGTATTTTTATTTATATCCGTGTGCTTGTGCTATTATTATGTTATTCCGTGCGCTCAAACACGTTTGGTATTGTTTTAGTAAAATTAAACTTCGCTAGAAAAAACGGGGCGCTAATTAATCTACACATATTAAAAACATACATACAAAAAATCTATACTAATCTGTACTCTACATAAAGCGGTAAATTTTGTTTATTTGTATGTAATGGATAAACTTAAACACTACTCGAAAACGATTTCAAAATTTCTTTCACCTATTGAAAGCTACATTATCAGCGAGTAACATGGGCTGTATTTTATTTAAAAAAAAATTCACCTATGCGAAGCCGGGGCGTTTTATCTGTAATTTCTAAAAAAATGCTCTTCCTTAAGCTCGTAGTTGTTTATACCGTTGCACGTTATTAAAATCCAAACACGCATTTTTAAAATTTTGTCTGGGCTAAACTCTGAAACGAGATTTCTCAATCTCAATTTAGAGTAGATCGTACTGTCATCGGCAGCTAAAAGATTTTTCAGAGTAATCTAAGCTACTTACTTCTCTTCAAAATACACGATAACAGTACGTTTCATTTTCGGGAATATGAACTAAATATTAAGTATTATTAGTTTTTATTTCTTATTAAGTTTATCAATTTCTGTAAATTAACAAAAAGATTTTAAAAATAAATTATTCGTCGTCCAAAGTTAAGGCTCACATTTTGCTTTACAAATCTGAACCCTATTTCCTCATCTCTGGCAGAGTATAAACATTAAACATAACAGTAGGATGTCTTCATAGAAAGTCAGCGTACTGTTATATCTTCTGTCTCCAAGTAATATCACTTAGTCATCACCTATTCTGCACTCCTTCAATTCTCTCGACTCTTGATACAACTCAGACAGTCAGTCCTATTCCGATCTCCAAACTAAACGGGCCTGCCCCATAATTTAAATAGATAACAATTGATTTTTTAAGTGAATAAATAAACTTTATTTAATTCTATTTTCACTGTTTTTTTTAAAAAAGACAAATTGGAATTCCGTTATAACATTTGGTGGCAGCGTAAAGGGATAAAAAACATCCCCGGGACGTCTCTAATAATATTATAATAAATTAAATGCACGTTTCTTCAAATAAGTGACACAGTATAGTGAAATAATATAAAGTATATACATTACTGTTTAAGTGAAACTAAGTGAAGATAAATAATTTTGCAGTGAAATTAACACAAAAATCTAAGTGGAAAACCTCGAAGAGTCTTTCTTTGTCTTGTGTTGTGTTGTGTTGTCTTGTGTTGATACTGGATCTACGTCACTGTTTCGTTACACACGCCGTATTCATCACGTCGTTGGAGTCTTCAAGTTTGAGCCGGAAGTTTTTTTACATTGCTGATTCTACTGCGCACTGAATTCCGAGAACGTGTACAGATGTTCTCAATCTTTATACTCATCGTACTGTGAGTCTTTGGTCATCCTATATTTTCAATCTAATTATACCTATTTTATTATTGTTTCCTTTCTCAAATTGTAATTATTGTAGCAATCATAAATCTCTCGTACATAAGAATTATATTGTTCAAATGTCTGAAACGCAAACTGAAGTAAAATTGAACATAGAGACAGTTGCGTCTGGCTCTACTACACCGGAAGTCAATTCAGCACCCTCGGAAATAAAATCTCCAAGGGTCACCAGACGCGGAAATAAAAATAAGGAAATAATAATGTCAGATATGGATCTCAACATTTTGCTGAAATTCGTCAAACCATATGATGGGAGTAGGGAAACTCTAAATTCATTCATTGTAAATTGTAATAATGCCCTCGAGTTAGCCTCAGATACGCAAAAACCTATAATATTTAAATATATACTGTGCCAATTACAGGGTAAAGCAGAAATTGCTTGCTCTATCAAAGACTTTTCTACATGGGATCAATTAAAAGATTTCCTCAAAACCCAGTTCAGTGAGAGGAAACATTATGCTCATTTACTAACAGATCTGCAAGAGAGCAAGCAAAGTCTGCAAGAGAATGTTAGTCAATATGCTTTACGCATCGAAACGTGCCTATCTCAATTATTAACGGAAATTTCTTTAACAAACTCTAAGAAATCAGAATTACCCGGCCGTACGGCAGCAATGGAGGATTTAGCTCTCCATCACTTTTTAATGGGTTTACATCCACGAATATCTAATATTGTGCGATGTAGAGCACCACGCAATCTAAACGAAGCCATAAATACAGCTGTCTCAGAAGAACGAATCCAGCAAACTTTGTACAGGAAAAACCCAACTATACCAACTGTAAATAGACCCAGATTTACTAAAGGTCCACAAAACGTACAACAATATAGCACGACACCTTTCAGGCCCAATACCAGTTTTAGACCTACTAATAATAACACAATATGCCGTTACTGTAAAAACGTAGGTCATTCTATAGAAAATTGTAGAAAATTGGAGTATAATAACAAATTTAAGAATCGTCAGCCAAACCAGACAATCCCTTCTTTCTCAGCTCAATTCAGAGCGCCTATAAACCACTGTGAAGCTTTTCAAAATGACGAGGGTCGTGACGAAGTAGACGAGATCACCCCTCCAGTAGATAACACAAATTTAAACTAGATCGTGGTTCGTCAGGGCGCCGCACGAGACCACTATGTAATCGTAAAGCCGTCGCCCACTCATTTTCTAAATTAGGCCACAAGGGTAACCAGTCCCAAATAAGTGCTCCACTGTCCTCTTCCTCTGTATTAAGCCACACGGGTAACCAGTCCCAAGTAAGTGCCTCTCCGTTTTCTAAATTAAGCCACACGGGTAACCAGTCCCAAATAAGTGCTCCACTGTCCTCTGAATTAGGCCACACGGGTAACCAGTCCCAAGTAAGTGCCTCTCTGTTCTCTAAATTAAGCCACACGGGTAACCAGTCCCAAGCAAGTGCTCGTTTATCCTCTGAATCAGGCTACACGGGTAACCAGACCCAAACGAGTGCCTATAACAACGGTTTCATATCCAATGGAAGAGCTCAGAATATTGAGAGACAAAAGGAGCGTCACAGCGACTTTGTCGGAAAACCCATCCAACCCTACAAGATATATGAAATATCCAGTGATCCTAAAAAAGTATCCTTACCTAACATTCTTGTTGAAACTTCAATATCCAAAGTCCCACTTACCTTTCTAGTCGATACAGGCTCTTCTATCTCACTAATAAAAAGCTCGTCAATCCAAATACCTAATCTGAAACTAAATAGAGATAATATATTAAAATTAAAAGGCATCGACAATGACAAAGAAACCGTCCCTACCCTCGGTAGTTTTGATATGAGTCTAAAATTTTACGGGGAGTCATATGAATTTCAATTTCACGTTGTTGATAAAATTAATTTGATTTACGACGGAATAATTGGAAATGACTTGCTTACCTATTTCCAATGTAATGTAGACTATAATCAAAATACTCTCAATTTTGGAAATAATAAAGTAACACTCAAATTCACTGATCCGATTTACAAAATTCCGGCTCGTTCCGAAATTACAGTAGAATGTTCTGTTTGTAACCCCGAATTAAAGGAAGGTCTTGTTCTTGACCAGCATATCTCTGAATCGCTTTTAATAGCCAACTGTATAGTTAAAGTCAAGGACAATAAACGAGTTAATCTTACTGTAGTAAACACTTCAGAGAAACCATTAACTCTGAATTCTAATCTTCAACTTAATTTACATCCTATCGAATCTAACTCTTTCCATTTTAACAAATACTATCAAGACAAGTCTTGTTTAGAACGAACTGAAGAGCTATTTAAACTCCTTCGTACTTCACACTTAAATACCGAAGAATCCCAAGCCTTGTATGACGTATGCTCTCAGTATTCCGATATTTTCCATTTGCCTGGAGATAAGTTGACTACAACAGAAGCTATCCAACATGAAATACGAACCACTTCTGATCAGCCGATAAATGTAAAATCATATCGTTTTCCTGAAATCCATAAGCAAGAAATTCAAACCCAAGTCAAAAAAATGTTAGATCAAAATATCATTCGACCTTCAGTCTCTCCTTGGTCTTCTCCTATATGGATTGTTCCAAAAAAAATAGATGCCTCTGGTCAAAGAAAATGGCGTATTGTCATAGACTACAGGAAACTTAATGATATCACTATCGGTGAAACTTATCCTATCCCGCATATCACTGAAATACTAGATCAATTAGGTAAATCCAAATATTTTTCCACTCTCGATCTCGCATCTGGATTTCACCAAATTAATATAGCTTCACACGACATCTGCAAAACCGCCTTTAGTGTTCCTCAAGGTCACTTTGAATTTTGTCGCATGCCATTTGGCTTAAAAAACGCTCCTTCAACCTTCCAACGTCTAATGAACAATGTCCTTACTGGTATCCAAGGAGAGCGATGTTTTGTTTATCTCGATGACGTAGTAGTCTACTCGTATGATCTTGCTTCCCATATTCAGAATCTAACAGCTGTTTTCCAAAAACTCCGTTCCTTTAACCTCAAATTACAACCTGATAAATGTGAATTTATTAGAAAGGAAGTAGGTTATTTGGGTCACGTTATTACTGAAAATGGTGTAAAACCTGACCCTGCTAAAATAAAATCTGTGAAAGAATTTCCTGCTCTTAAATGTCCAAAAGACATTAAATCCTTTTTAGGCCTTATATCGTACTACCGACGTTTCATCCCTGATTTTTCAAAAATATCTAAACCACTTACATCCCTACTAAAAAGGGATACTCCCTTTGTATGGAGTAATGAACAACAGCTATCGTTTGAAACCCTAAAAAAAAAACTTATCACCGCTCCTGTGCTAATCTACCCGGATTTCATTAAACCATTTACACTTACCTGTGACGCCTCTAATTATGCCATATCGTCTATTCTTTCTCAAGGTACATCCAATGAAGACCATCCTATAGCTTATGCGTCCAGAACTCTAAATAAAAATGAAATAAACTATAGTGTTACCGAGAAAGAACTCTTAGCCATTATTTTTGGTTGTAAAACCTTTAGGCCTTATTTATTTGGTCGCAAGTTCTCCATAATAACTGATCATCGTCCTTTAAAATGGCTATTTAATCATACAGACCCTAGCAGCAAACTGCAACGCTGGCGTCTACAACTCGAAGAGTTCGAATATGAAATCATATATCGCAAAGGTAAACTCAACTCCGCTGCAGATGCTTTATCCCGATATCCAGTCAACCCTGTATATCCCATAGATGTTCCTCTAACCAATCCTGTAACGGAACCTACAACCGATAACAGCGATAATCGAAATATAGACCCTAACACTAACTCTGATCAAACAAACCTTTTATCTCCGCCTAATGAAAATCTATTAAATGAAATGGGCGAAGATTTATTCGACCTTCTACTTTCACCACCATCTGATCTAAGATCAAAAAATATAGACCTCGATATTCTGGATCTTATAAATCCTCCATCTCCGGCTTTACAAAATTCTGACCCTCGTCCAATAATAAACGTGCCTGAAAATATGGAAAATCAGGAACCGCAACCTTCTGCAAACGAACCAAATCCTAATTGCCCGAACCCATCACCAGAAATAAGAGAAACACCAGTAATCGAAGACTCTTACTCGCAATTTATAAAATCAGACAACAAAGATTATACCACTTCCATTATCGAACATAACGATAACCTCCTGAAAGGATCTCAGAAAATATTAATTGTCCCAACTTCCCTAGATTTAGATGAGTCTATGCCTTATGTCAGCGAAGTTCTGAGCAACTATCCAAACAGCAATGAATTCATACAAACTGAAAGGGCTCTATATTCTATTAAGCGAATTGATTATAATAACAAAATATGTTATTTTACTTTTTTCAAAGTCCATCACTTTGACGATTCATCTTATCCAGAAATCTTTAAAACACTCATAGCCTTGAAGGCGGAAATTCTTAGAATCAGTGAAACCATTAAAGAAATAGGTATAACGGATTTTAAAAACCCGTTCGACAAACACTCCTTTATCAAAATATACAACATACTTGGATATATCTTTAATAATACTGGAATAGAGATTCACATATATCATAACAACATTATATATCCATCTTTAAGTGAAATTTCTAAAATACTGAAAGAAAATCACGACATTCCAATCGCTGGACATCTAGGTGCAACAAGAATGCTAAATAGAATCCGCGATAGGTTTTATTGGAAATCAATGCGTAGCGACATTGATAACTATGTAAAAAGTTGCACACAGTGTCAAGAAAATAAAGCTTTAAGGAAAATAAATCGCGCGCCAATGCAAATCACTACTACGTCAACTGCACCATTCCAACGTATTTCCCTTGATATCGTTGGGCCTCTCCCAGAAGCTGGACCAGCTAAATTGAAGTACATTCTCACACTCCAAGACGACCTCACAAAATATATGCTGGGCTATCCAATACGCAGTACCACAGCTGAGGAAACCAGTGAGTGTCTAGTACATTTTATTTGCTTGTTTGGTATTCCTAAAACTATTCTAACCGACCAGGGAAC
Organism: Zeuzera pyrina; assembly: GCA_907165235.1. Classification (NCBI taxonomy): domain Eukaryota; kingdom Metazoa; phylum Arthropoda; class Insecta; order Lepidoptera; family Cossidae; genus Zeuzera; species Zeuzera pyrina. Next base: position 4,166,822 of record OU015617.1, read on the forward strand.
AAACTTCACTGCAGATCTGTTCCAAAAGACTTGTCAATTTTTGAAAATAAAACAACTCTGGTCTTCTCCTTACCACCCACAGACACAAGGCGCTCTTGAAAGGAGTTACTCCACATTGAAGGAATACTTGAAGTCATATATTAATGAGGACCAGAATAATTGGCCTCGTTATATCTATACTGCTACATTAGCTTATAACACAGCTATACATTCCACAACACACTATTCTCCGTATGAACTTCTATTCGGTCATAAACCATATATACCAAGTTCTATATACGAAGAAGCTCCTACGGCAACTTACCCTGAATACGTAAAGATGCTCCAACATCGGATTAAACACTCGCGCGACAAAGCTCTTGAATATATCTATAAATCTAAAGAAGCTTCTAAAACATACTATGACACACATACACGACCAGTCAAATATAAGTCCGGTCAATACGTTTACATAAAAAACCACCTCAGACTTCGGAAAGCTCTATCACCCTTATGGAAAGGGCCGTATAAAATAGTTAAGGTGCATGGAAACAACACCTTATCTTTATTAATAAACAGGCGTCATGTTAAACACCATTTTGACGAAGTCAAAATGGCCGAAAGTAACGAAAAAACGTGATTACTGTTTCATCTCTACAAAATTTACAAATAATAATAGTCTACCAAATAAGTCTTAGCTTCTTTAATTCTTTTAAAATGAGGTATTTTGTCTCATATCAAGTAAATGTTATCATTTACTTTTAGAACCTATTTTCTTTTACTTTTTGTCTAGTAAATTAAATATTTTTATTTTATTAATTTCAGTGCTTCTGCTCAAGCACGAGAATATGTTCATCCGATCACATCAAGTTCCGGCATTTATTTCGATTTTATAGGGAATATAAAAATAAATAATGATTATTTAAACTTACTAATTCCATTAGATATTTCACACATTTCCCCGCATATTGAAAACATACACAATGTAATTGGTACAGTCAGATTTATGTGTAAACAAACGGAGGCATTAGATGACCTGCAGTGTCATAACATGTTAGAGCCTTTAACAGTTCAATACAATGATATTGTCAAATACTATTCATCCATATCTCACTTGATCGATACCCGAGCCAAACGCAACGCGTGGATTGGTGGAATAGGAACAGTTTTAAAGCAAATATTTGGCACTTTAGACGAAAATGACGAAATCAAATATAATAACGCCATCGAATTATTGCAAAATGACGAAAAGAAGCTAGCCTTATTAATAAAAGAAAATATACTGATAACTCTATCTGCAATATCTAACTACAATAAAACTGTAAATAAGTTAAAAATTAATGAGGCTATCCTCAACGATGCTATTGACAACCTCTCGATAAATTTAAAAAATTTAACTGTAATATCAAATGAATTACTACTAAAAAATCATATGCACTCTATTCTAAACAGTTTGGAAACCTCTGTACTTGTCTTATCACTCCAGTTAGAGGACTTAACCAACGCAATACTAATGTCCAAACAAAACATTCTACATCCGTCCGTAATAACACCGCAGCAAGTTTATCGAGAGCTCGTTGATAATTACAGACACCTACATGGTACTTTAGAATTACCGATAAGTTTAGATTTAAGTTTAATACATATTATTATAAATATTTCTAACTTAGTTTGTTATTATTCGAAAAACAAAATTGTATTCGTTTTAAGTATCCCACTAGTATCTCGTACTGAATTTAATTTGTATCACAACATAGCTCTGCCTACCCCGCATAATTCTGACAAGCCAGACTCATTCTCCCTTATTATACCCAGTAATAAATATATAGCGATGACCAAAGATAAATCACAGTATTGCATTATGGATAACCTTGAAAAATGCAAACATCTAGACTCACAACAAATGATATGTGAAATACCCATCATATTTTCTTCTGATGTTAACCCTAACTGTGAGAGCGAGATAATAGCACGCGCCAACAATAAGGTCCCTCTTCAATGCAGAACGAAGATGGTTTATGGCAATCTAGATATTTGGAAACCACTAACGGACAATAAATGGCTATTTGTACAATCGCAACAGAATAAAATCTCTATAGACTGCTTAAACGAAAACTTATTTGAAGTTTCAATATTAGGTACAGGTGTACTTAATATTCCTTACCAATGTACGGCATATTGTAAAAATATGCGACTCATGTCGAAACGAAATGTGAAGAATATTAGCTCACCATTATCAATCGCTTCGAGTTTTAATTTAATAAATGAATCTTGTTGTAATATAGTTAAAAAGAATGAGATAGCGAATAATGTGCTCCCGATTAATCTGCAAAATTTAGACTTAGACAATTTAAATTCAGAAAAGGAAATATTTCTGAAATCCTCACTGAGTGACGTTGATGCCATTGTAAATAAGGCGCATATAATTAAATACGGAACACACTATTCGATATCAATAATAAGTATACTATTCATAATTATTGTCATTTATCTTAGCTTTAGAATAACAAACAAATATTGTAGATGTAAGGGCAGTCCCCAAGCTTCCTTGAAACCAGATTCCCCCCCTGAACAACCTATTCCATCTGAATCCTGTATGGAAATAGAAGAAGTAACACAATGCAATAACGTAACACCAACTCCAGTTTCTTGCATTCGAAGAATCTTCTAAAACTTTCGATTTCCTAAACTTCGCAATAAAGCCCGAAGTTTAGTCCTAGTTGGGGGAGATGTTATATCTTCTGTCTCCAAGTAATATCACTTAGTCATCACCTATTCTGCACTCCTTCAATTCTCTCGACTCTTGATACAACTCAGACAGTCAGTCCTATTCCGATCTCCAAACTAAACGGGCCTGCCCCATAATTTAAATAGATAACAATTGATTTTTTAAGTGAATAAATAAACTTTATTTAATTCTATTTTCACTGTTTTTTTTAAAAAAGACAAATTGGAATTCCGTTATAACAGTACGTAGTTTGTATGTGTGCGCGTTAATACGCACGCGGCATTACACAAACACAACGGCACTATTTTGTATGAATATGGGTAATTATTGTTGCGCCAGTCGGGGTAGCACGCGACGCAAACACGCGATCGCTTCCGTTTGTCTTTAATTCCTTACTTACATCGACACAAATATAAAAATGTCTAAATCGCTTAAGCGAACGTATTATCATATATCCTTAGATGCCTAAATAATTTTAGTTATTCAAATCCAGTTATCATTCTTCAACATAACTACAAGAAATTAAATTTACCAAACAAAAAATTTATTCGTGTGAATTGTTTTTGTTATTATTGTGTACTATGGGTATAACTAAACGAGATGCTCTCCACATCTCACACCGAACGCAACAACCCTACGTATCCGACCGAGACTAGGCCATTTCGTTACGCATGAGGCGGAAGTTGGCCTTCTTTTTTACAAATTCTGTCTCTGGTCCACTCTCTCACCTTGTTCATTAACTGGAAATACCTGGCCTAAGGTAGAAAACGCTGAAAAATGATAAAAAGTAATTTGAATTATCGAATTTGAAGGATCGAATGATAACTGATTTTAGAATACCGACGTGATTAAAAATAGTCCTCCAGGTATAACATTATATACATTCTGTTCATTTTATTTCCGTTTAAGTACATAAACAGTAATTTACGTAGGAACAGTCGACGGCATCTCATCGACGCGAGACTCGGGGGCCAGATGTTTTGTATGAATGTTTAATTTTAATACGTTCGGTGACGTTCCTCTGAGATTCAATGCTTGGATAAAATTTATGATTTAGCAGTCTTTGTTCTAGTTGGAGCACGAAACTTTCCTACGTGCACTGAATTTTTCATGTATCTATAAATTTCATGTATCTGTGTGAAGAAAATAAAAAAGTAAGAATGAAAATGTAATATTTTTATTAGACAAAACAGAGGAAAACATTAACATGGAAAAATGTAATCTGTTAGTGCTTATTAGTTTTATTTTAAATTTACGATTTTTTTATTTTTCGAAGAGAACCCTACTAATTATAATTACATTTGGGTATATGTCAATCATAATGCTCTGTGATTATATTATAATATACATATATACCTAACTACCTGCAAATTGTCACGCTGTATTCCAAACGGTGTAAACAGAGAGGATAGAGCACCAGGCGTTGGGGTATTTACATACAATTCTTTCTTTATCCTCTCACGTACTTTCATCGAGATATGCGAGTGATTTTGACTTTTCCATCAGCTAAAACTTTGGCTATTTGATGTTCATTACTCGGCTTTGATCTTTGCTACGGCTCCATTTTGATTTTCTTCGTCAATCGCTCATCATTTTTCTTCTCTTTTACAACAAAACATTTTTATTCGCATTCATATTGAACCCTTTCCCTTCACATTCTGCTTTTATGCACGTTGTATGCGTAAAAAGTACTGCTTCGGCAGCGTTAAGGTAATTATGTTGTACATACATATTTTATTTTTTAATGGCGGAGGGACAAACGATAATACCATCTTTTATGTTTGAAGGCAACTGTCTCAATACAACATGAATAGTTGTTACAGCATAGGGGCCGTACAATTTTTAAACGATAGTATTTAAATAGTTTTTTCTTTTATAAATCAATATATCTGTTCATGTTAAAGATTATTTCATACTCATTATTTTCATCTAAAATAAGGAATAAAAACAAATTAAACTTACAAGATATACTGAGATCGCAAAAACAACAGTCTTATGTAATCTCAGTGCAATGGTCTCAGTACATAATGTAAATTTTCACCTTTTGTTTTTCGTAACTTGTGTCTAGACATTATTGTAAAAACCTCAGAAAAAGCTGTTAATTATTCAGAACATTGCAACTTTCTTTAACTAAAATCGATCAGTTCTTTAACTTTGTGATTACGTTGTGAAAACCAATGCATGTGAAATTACGCTTGATGTAACATAATTGTTCGTTTTATTATATTTCTTGTTGTATTTATAATCTTAGCAGTTTTTGGATTGGCTGAAAGAGATCACCTGTGGTTAGGTTTCGAACAATCTAGCTAACTAGTTGGGACTACATTGTCAGTGCTGTCTAGCAGTCATATAACGGCTATGTGATCCGAAAACGGATCAATTAACGTAACATTTCAGTCGCATAACGGTCGTATTATGTTCGCGGTTGCACATTTTATTCACACAGAATTATGTAACGGTTGTTGTTGTGGAAATACTCCTATACAGTAGTTAAAAAACTCAAGGTTTTATAATTTTTCCAATCCTTGTTTGACCTTTGCTCGTAGAGTTGTCTGTTTTCTAAAATGAGGATAGCTTCGCATAGGTAACGAAGGCTAATGAAGTGTTACTGAGTATTGCTCCTGTTCATTGTCGAACAATGTCGGTCAATTGATATTTTTTATTGAGATTATTAAGCCACTTTTTCAACGTGGCTTGCTCAGGTCGGCAGAGTGAGGTGTGGGTTGAGTAATTGATGATGTTATTATTACTGTCACCTGGAGAGTGGTGTACCTAATTTGTTTAAGGGCGCCTAGTACACCTCTGCAATCGACATCTAATGGGATATTTATAGAAAGTTAATTAATTAGACACCAGAAAAACATCACACGAAGAAACAACATTTATTTCTTATAACTTAATCTCTATGGTGGGTTCAATCAGTTCACTATGTATTTATTATAAAAGTTAGTAACAATTTAAAAAGATTAAATGCTATGGTTAAACAACATTATCCTGTTTATTATTATATATATTAAATAAGAACATCTATTATCTAACAGCACTTAAATTTTAATTAGTTTACAGTATTAAAGTTTTACAAGTATTGAGCCTAGATATTACTTGTTATAGTTACAACAATATAATTTATTTATGTTATCTTAAATTAAAGAGAAGTGTACCTAGTTATAAAGACTTAGACACCATTACCTTGTTTATGTACTGCATTTAAATTCTTAGTAGTACAGATACATAAACCCAAGTACATTTTATACCTTATTTATCAGTATTTCATTTCACAGAGAAAAATATATTAGATACACAATACCTTTATGTGGAGCTAATATCTAACAGAGAATTATTTATTAGTTACAAGTAGAGTGTTATCAGTTTTATCAATGATTAATCTAAAGAAGGAGTTGGTCATCCACCAATTGCGCCTACTCCTCAGTCTTCCCCTTTGTCGAACATCTACTAGCATCACAGCACCCACATGCCCCGGTCCTCAAAGATTCCCCTTTAACAGGAACTGCGACCTGGCCACGCGATATAGCACCCAAGTGAAGAAGACTTAGACTTCTTGATAGTCAGAGTAGTGCACCAAAGTATTATTTTGATTAGTTCATACTGAAGTTTAGATGATTGTTGAATAGATTTTACTACTATTCCAAAGTATTCATTACATATAGGGACAGGAGGTCCACCTGGTTTCTTTAGGTGTCCTTTGAACTAAGAACAATAGTTTCTTATCCCACCAGAAGTCTCCAGGTCACACGTTGGGTGCGCCACTTTTGTTACAAAAAAAGTTATTTTTAACAAGGAACGATGTATAATTTGATACCTACTCCAAACCACGTTGTCAAAATAAATTTGTAATTTTTATTTAATCTCTAAAGGCAAGTTTGTGGTAGTCAAGTTCACGACTGTTTTTGGACCACTATACTTACTGTGTTTTTAGAAGGTTTTTAGATTAACAGACAGACAGAGAGACGCCGAGATAAGTGGTCTGTTTTTCCTATTTTCAACAAAAGTTCAATACAATCAAAAATAAAACCTACATAAATACTTGTGCAAAGTTTTCGTTGATCAATGATAATAGTTTACTAAAAAATTACCAATCCTTATAGAACTTAACACATCTTGTAGTTAATAGATTAAAATTGATAGTCATAATTGTTATATTGAACTTCGTGCACGCGATTAAAGTCCATTGACTTGCGGTGAGCAATCTTCGGTTCATTCACGCGCACCTGTCGTCTTGAGTAATATTCCTTTAGGGCTGGCATAGACTGATGGTTTGAAACTGTCTCTATCTGCGGGTAAGTCTTCTTTATGAACCTATAGCATAGTAGTTAGTATACAAACAATACGAATATTATGTTACAAAACTATTAATTTTAGATTTTTTATTTTAAAAAAAGCTTTTTAAATTTTGCATATTTTGTGTAAACTATCAAATGTAGTGGTTGGACTGACTAGAGCTTCAATGTTGTTGTCATCATCGCTATTTTTCATATTTTATTTCTTGAAAAAATGTTCAATGTGTTATGTAATTGTAATACTCGTATAGTGTTTTTTAGTCTGTTCAAAAAAAATGACATTTTATGTATAAAAAATAAAAATCTTTGTTTCTAAAGCAAATATGACTTATTATACTATAATATCAATATTTTGCTCTTACATTTCACCTTACAGCAGCTATATTTTCATACTTTACTTTATACAACCCTAATTCTTTTGAATAGTCACTGCACCTTATGAATTGTAAAACTTGTTTATATTTCTTACTATCAGTCTTTTGAGGTTTTTATTGTATGCAGATTTCGTAATATCTAATATTTAATGTGTAACATTTCAAATACTTTGTATTTTTGTATCTTTGTATTTATGTAATATGTGCTGCACTTGTATTTTATTAGATTGTTAATTATTTACTAATCATGACCATAATTTTCTAAAAAAGTTAAAACAATGTGGAATTAAAAAAAATTGACACGATAAAATACGATTGAAATGTTAACAATAGGTTAAAATATCGATCGTTAATCCTATAGAAACAATATATTAAATTTGGATTTTAAAATGTGTATTTTTAAAAGTTATATGTTTGGTACAATTAAAAGTTTTCGAAATATAAATGCATGAAATATGAATTGGACCCATTTTTCTGGTCGCTAGTGCGGTAAGTCACACATCCTCATTCCAACTTCATGTCCGTTACTTTAATAAGGGAGTGTTACGGTCCGTTTAGGTAAAATACCCTTAATTACCAAAGCGTTTTGTAAACCTTTTTATTGTCATTTGCAAAAAGGTCGTAGAAACCTGCGTAATTTGGGTATATTTTTGGGTATACTTTACCTGAAATTCAGCATTTTTCTACCTTTCTTTTACAGAGGTGATGATTTTAAGACAAAAGATATTCTGATATAGCGGTGAATTTCCGGCGAAGGTTACCCTTCTTTTATGGTCAGTATTTGACTTTTACGTAACAAAAATTATCATTCCATTAGACATTATTTTTAGGTTTCGTGGTAATACCCTTCGAATCTTTATTGTTATTACAGAAGCGTAAGATATACTATGAGTATAGAACCACACATATTATTATTTTATATACATTTTACTAATGTAAATGAATTTGTGGGATATCAGAGATAAAGATATTGAAATAAATTTTTCAATCCAATTTGTAAAAAAGGTGAACAATTTAGTGCTCAAACTATCTGCGTTATTTTCTGCATTTTTACTATAACTTGCATATAACTCTGCCATACCACGTATCTCTTCGTTACTTATTGTAAGCATATTTCTACTGGAAGCTGACATATTTTGTCTATTGTCTTTTATAGACCAGTATAAAATAAATGAGCTTGTATGTTAAAATAACTTAATTACATGTCACACTTATAGAGAAAATCAAATCAAATCATTAATTCGAAAATTGAGTTCATTCGTTTCATAACTTCATTCACATTATAAATGCATTATCATTAATTAATTAATATTTTAATAGCATTTTTGTCAACATCGAGTTGAGATAAATGTATGAAGCAATGAAATTCTAATATGCGTAGTTCATGTATATATCTAATTCTGATTTCATTTCATTCTTTACTTTATGGCTCTTAAGAATAAAGTTTAAAATTTTATTATTAAATAACAACCATATGTATGGTCTTTTCAATACATTATTAATGTAAGTATATTGTGTAAGTATATAAATAATAGAATCTTGTGAAAAAGATCATCTTTACCCCTCTTATCTCAAGTTCATTTGTGTTTGAATGGGAAAAAAGGCTATGTCAAAACATAATGCTGTTTGCATGTCGGAATAAAATGAAAGCGAAAAGAAGAAAATGAAATATTTAAACAGTACGTTCGTACATAAAAAGAACAAAATACGTTAAAATTCTCGGAGCCTGTTATAGCTGTATTCTTCAACAGCTATTACACATCTTCAGAATTACTACATCTTCCTAAAGGGAAGGGAGGGTTTTTAACAGACTTCAAAAATAGGATGAGGTTCTATGTTCGTCTGTCTGTATGTTTTGTTTTATGTATGTTCACCGATAACTTCACCGATAACGTCAATTGTGGACCAATTTCAAAAGTTCTTTTGTGTTTGAAAGTGGTTTCCGAGGTGGTCCCATTTACATTTCACCGGTATTGGAGCTCGGACTTCGAATATATACCAAATAACACCAAGCAACACCAACTGGTTATAACTATTATATTGATTATTATCTTATATACCGTTGCGCTCCAGAATTAGAAAGAAGTTAATTCTAGACTTGCTCTAGATATTTATTTAGGCCAAGGTCATTCAAAATGAAGAAATAAAAAAAATTAAGAAAAAAAATTAAACCGCCTTAAAAAAACACTGAAAAGTACAAAATAAATATCCTTTACTAATAAAAACTCAAGTACAATAAAAATAACTTTATAAATACGATACAAATACTTATATAATTAAATTTGACAGTTATTGAAGTCGGTGCGAAGTCAATGTGCAACGACAGAAAGCTTATAAGTTTGGTAGGCTTGGCACCGATAAATTTCCAAGAGAATGGTCAGAAATGTATTCAGACCACACTAACATTCATCCGAGGCAAGTGTCGCCAAAACAATCGAATCTCGTGACAATCTCGCTGATTGTATGCCTACAAAATAAAATGGGGGATTATCTTATAACACCCAGATTCCTGACTAATTTTGAAAAGTTCGTCGCATAATCCAAATTGACCTGACCGGGGTTCGAACCTGAGTCCCTGGCTTGGAATGCAGATGCTCAGACACCACGCCAGCGGGCCACTCAATGTCAGTTCAGTAAAATAAATCAGCTCAGTAGGTGTGGATGACAGTCGCGGATCCAACCCTTGAAAAAGGCTGTGGTCACGCCATCCGAAAATCGGCTAAGTGCGAGTTGACTACGAACTCGCTCACGATCGCTTGCGTTCCTATAAAATAAAGGAAACATTTACAAAATATATGACGCCCCGGCCAAGACCTAGTACAGTGTATAGGTCCAAGTGGGCAAAGCCCCGGGTGAATATTAGTAAATTAAAAAACCTGTAAAATTTTAGTTTGTTTACTTACGAAAATTAGAAAAGTAAATGTGTGTTTGTTTGCGTGTGTCCATTGTGTGCTGCGCCGCGTTCTGATTCACGGTTCGTTATTTTTTAATTTTATTAAAACTTTGGATATAGCATCAGCCTATCGACCTCCATTAGGGATTTGGGCATGCCCACTGTGGCCACAGGGATGGATCCGCGCCTGGTGGATGACAGAATAAATTTACCGTGACATACGAACAAAACAAACGGATAGACAGACAGACAATCATGACGTAAATATAAGGGCCCCGTATTTACAATTTTGCGACGGAAGCTTAAAATCCATCGTCATAAAAAAATTTGAGACATTTTCCGTATATCACTTATCGTCGTAACACTTTTTATTGTCATAGACTTAACTAATAACTTCAGACAGGTTGTCCCGTACCACGAAGTGAGGCACATAAAATGTAGATGTGTGTGTGCTGTTTTCTAACGTAATGGTAGCCGATCAGATTATCTATACCAAATGTGTGTCGTATGCACAGGTGAATCAACTTATCTGATTTATCTCATCGTTGCTGCCCGGATACGGCATCTACCAAAAAGTTATTTATAAAGTGTATTGCAATGAAATATAGCAATATTTTCAATAACAGATACCTAACCTATTGTTTTAGAATATAATCACACTGATAATGAGTCGCAGATAAAGTGTAAGTGAAACTGTTTGATTAGCATTTTGCATTGTTTCGGCTATTAGAAAGTTTCAGCTTTTTGCATTCGAGATTCAATAGTATCTACTAGAATGTAATACGGATTTCGAAATGATAATTCTAATGATCGTGGGTATACCTAGGGCTGTAGACAATCGAAGAATGGAAGACCGAAGATAAGAAAATATAATCCGATATTTGTCGTTCGTTAGCATATAGGTGTCACACAAGAATCAGGCATAATTATCGGAAAATATTCTAATTTCTAAACCATTAAAGATTTTAATTATTTTCATACAAATATATAATAATTTTATTTCAATGTAAATGTATGTAGAGGTACATAATAATTTAAAAAACATACAAATTTGAAAACATTCAATACGAAAAATAATAGGTATAGACATCTATTTCTCCAAACATAGCTAAAATAACATTTTCAAAACTAACATTTTCAAAAATTAATGCTCTCAAATAAACCACATAATAAATCAGTGTACCAGAGCTGCAATTTGATATACAGATAACGATTTAAAACTTACGACACTTCTCTCTTCCATCGGGGTTAGAAATGAACTATGTACTAAGGTAGATTTCGTCATAATAAATCTGTCAAATGTGTCCGTAAAAATAATCTGTCAAAAGTATTCTAACTCAAATCTCGATCCTAGATCCTAGATATTTGTCGTCGAGAAACCAAATACGAAAATGCCATTAACTTAAATCCGTAGCATGGTCAGATTCGGATAGGCAACATCCCTAAGTATACCGTTGGGCAATTTGATATAGAACCTGAGTAATAAATGGAGCTATGCAGCAGTTTATAGCGTAGCTCAAGTCGTGAGCCGTCATTGCACTCTGCACTATTCACCGCAATTTTTCAGAGCTTAAGGTCTTTACAGACCAACCAAATTTTAATAACACGGCTTGTGAAAAGTTTCGATTTTAAAAAGTTATTGCGCGAAAACGAAAATGTGATCACGAGCGTGTTGGGCAAGCATTAACAGGGCCCCGTAGCAAATTTGAGCGAAATTAAAAGTTTCATTTGATAAATTAATTATGAATAAATATAAATATATATTATAAAAAAATTAAAAAAGAAAGTGTGAGGCCAAAACAGCCTTTATTAAATTTTTGTTTTTCATTTTTGATTTTGGACTAGTACTAGTCTAAGCGCCTTTAAGCTTAGTAAAGAGGATAGAATAAATAAATGGAGCTGTTACTATTGACCGAGACCAGAGACCTGAGACGTCCAGCATAGATCGAGGCCCGGATGAGCTCCTTATATCCACTATCGAACGGGACGCAAGTTCATTGGTCGGGTCCTTCTAGGACTCTTTAGGCCAGTGACTCCGTCGTAATCTCTAAGGACTTAGTTGTCCAGTGTATGGCGAATTTTAGATAAATATAGATAAATAAAGTTATCTACTTGCGCTGACATACATATCCTCACACTTTCAACTAAGCTAGCGAGTTCCAAGCGTTATTATTTTAAGCATAGAAATTTTCTTAAATGTAGTTCGACGGTATCTCTGGATTAGTTTCAGACGTGAGCTCGATTTATTAGTAAGCCTACATAGATTTATGCGGGCCCGAAACACATTGTTATCGGATTATAACAGTATCCGTTTTTTACCCGCAAGCACCACAGGAAACATTAATAAATAAATAAGTGTTTCATGTTAACAATTTTGTATTGGAACGCTAAAATAAATCAGTTTAAAAAGTAAACAAAATGTAGGTCCTATTTTAGGACGTACTTTTTACTTTTTTAGTTTACTTATGTCTGATTGATTGTCAGTATGTCAATTTGTGGGAAGTTAAATAAATTAGTTGTAAGTACAAAAATGAAGAAAGAAATGTTTAGATCACTGGTTCCCAAACTTATTTTGTCTACTGAGTCTAAGTTATTTTTTGGGTCTCTTACCGCCCCCCTTAAGGCCTGGAGCGCCCACAAGGGGGCGTTATCGCCCACTTTGGGAATGGCTGGTTTAGATGGTTCGGGCACATAGAAAGAACGAGTGATGAAAGATCGACGACGAAAATCTACGGAACGAAACCGAGAGGCAGCAGAAGCCAAGGATGACCAAAACTAATTTATGAAGATGAAATAGCTAGTGTTAGCTGATAGCAATGTTAAAAGCACTCACATACCTATGCAAAAGTGTTTCAAGGGAATGATGACATTTGAGGAAGCGAAAGTAAGCCTGTAAGGACCGCGATACTTGATACCCCGTCCTCTCTGACTACGTCGTCAGGGATACAGTGTGAAGATGTATGTATGTTGTATGTATTATTATTTACATACGTTTTGTGATTCCAAAATAGTTTAAAAAAAAGCATATGTACTCAAGTACACACGTAATAAGTTATAATTCTTTGACGTGAATAAAAATAAAAAGCAAAACTGGCCACATATAAAGAAAAAATAAAGCAAAGCTGGCCATGGATAAAATTAAATAAGGAAAAACAAAAGTTGCCACATATTAAAAAATTAAAACTCGACAATTAAAAAAAATAAACTCTCTTCATTGCTACTTCATTTGTGTCGTTAGATCGGCCTAGACGCGTGCAACTACCTTTCCTAACTTCATCCTGTGTTACATCGATGACGTAACTTTCGCTACATGCTGAAATTACACCCTGATCTGTTTTTCCAAACGCGCCATAAGAAGTATTACTTCAAAAATAACTAATTTCCATACAAAATGTAATTCCCTATTGAACCATATTTATTTAATGGTCATCTATGTTGTATAAATAAATCTTGTGCAAAATGACGTGTCTAGAGGTAGATCAACCGATTTAGGCTATGTCATTCAGCCAGTCAGAGAGTTTTATTGAGTCGATTAAAAAATTCAGTAATTCTTTACGCTTTAACGTGTGGAGGCTTCATTATGTAGCGCTGCGTGTGCGCAGCTCATTGTTTCCACACGATTAATGACGTTGTTACCGAGAGTCAGTCGTTTTCATTACTTTTATTGTTTCAATACAATAGATCACCGTTTAGTGGGATGGGACTTAGTGTGGGTTTATATTGTTTTTATACGTTTATAAACGCATAGAATTCATGTTTTGTAAGAGTTGAGCTTGTGTTTAATGCCAGTTAATCTTCCTACGCTCATGACCGGGTTAATGATTTAAAACTACTTCCATAGTTGAGAGAATAGGGTCATGTTAGGATTGCTAAATTCGTCAAAACGAACCTGTCAAAACAAAATGAACGTGGGAGCGTCTGCAGCGCAGTGGTATGTCGATGGGAGTGAACGATATCGAAGAAGGTCTATGAGACAATAGTTGCTGATATATGCTTCTAAAGTAATAAATAGCGTCCCCTCCCCTTATAACTTTTCAACTCTGGGGTAGAAAATTCTGAAAAAAATTACGGTTAAATTTTTTTTAAAGTTCTACAACTTTAAAGCAATTTTAGCGAAAAAGTGTTCGAATTGGGTATTATCTGTGTTGTGTAGTTTTTAAAAAATGGGATATTTTCGATTACACAGCGATCGCAGAAACTTTTGGTTTCACAGTGTCATTGAGAAACGCAGTGAAATACGTTTACTTTAAATAAATATTTTATATCCTGTCCACGGAACCCTTCACTGTGCGTTGTCCGAAACCGGTTAGCCGGTTTTATTTTTAAATTAGTATTGCTATAAAAAAAAATTCTGGCTAAAATACAATCTGAATTTAAAAGGATAATTCCGAAATACTTTGATTTTACTGTATTACTCGACTTACCAATCAGGGCGGTCATCGATTGTTAAATTAAGCTGAAAGCGGAGTGGAAACTTTACACTGGGCGTCCCTGCAGTCCTTAATTTAGTAAAATCTGCCTAGAGCTAAAATAGTTTCTAATATTTGAGCCAAGCCTACAAGTAGTAGTAGTTCTTGTAATCAAGTTCTTATTGCCTAAGGAAATCTTAAGACCTACTTGAACAGGAACGAAAATAATGTAACTCTCATATATAGTTTAAAATTTTAATATACCTAATAAAATAATCTAACCGATATCTAGCTAGTATTCTATCAAAACAGGAATTATTACACTTTTATGTATGCATGATTGAAGAGTTTATTTTAAAACACCTAAATATTTATTGAATTATTTTCAAACATCTAAAAAAAAGGTTTTCAAGTTACTCTAGTAAGTGCTACAATTATTTGAAGGTTTAAATGGAATGTAAATATGCTGTATTTACGAATGATACCTCACGTTGTAATTATAATAAAACATTTGTAATACTATTTTTTGGTTAATAGTTTTTGACAACATTCAACGTTTTTACTACTTAGAATACAAATTAATTTTCACGCTCTGACGCTATTGGGATAAATAGCTTCTTTCTTATCCAAAAGCTATATTAAGTTCCTGTTATAAATTATTTATGTAATCGAATTGATCTATGAAGAATAGTTATTAGCAAGCGCATTATTATGATGAAGTTGATTTTAAATTAAAAATAACACACGGGAATCTCACGGTGCAAGACCGGTCCGCTGAACTGCCCGCTTCCCATAAACTGCATCCCGTCAAGTGAGTCCCACTTCCGCCGTGGCCATGCTGGAATCGAACCCGCATGGCCGATACTCGATAGTGCCAGTCACGAGTGACGATTGTAGTGGATGGTACAAGTCAAATGCAATAAGTTAAAATGATCAATTAGTATATAGTATTTTTTAACTATGTTCCACCTTAAGTTTCAAAATTTGTTCATCGATACTGTACTGTATATAGTACGGTCTGTAACCACCCTTACACTCTGCTCTTTACGACACGGAGACAGCTTGTAGGTAATTATTTCCCTTCTCTAGGCAGCCGCCGTTGTGACGCTGTCACGTGCGTGGAGGAGGACAGAATACTTTTTTCTCTTTCGCACCTGTACACTACAGATACGTGTATAAGAACACATAAATTCATTAAACACTGATCAAAGCGCTATCTATGTATAAGGTTCACTAGTAAATCATATACTAAGATGACTCACTAAACACTACCATTGACACTACTAAAATGCCTCGTTTCATATAACATATTACCATTTACCATAGCCTGCTGTTCGTAATCAATTTTGATTTTTTTCATTAACTTATTGCAGAAATTTCTTCAGCGATTATAAGACACTTTTAAACTACATTTTGAGGACTACGTTTGGCTTATAATCTCAGTTTGTCTCTGTGTCGTATACATCGTAGAAAACCTGCCATGTAATTCTGTAAAAAGTCGAATCACCCAAGCGAGACTCGCTCAACAATTCACCCCACTTCGCATTCGAACTCACTTGACCTTCCAATGGAATTCTCTAACCCAAACATTCTAAGAGCAAAGTGAAGTGACTTTAAATGGGAGTTTATCGGGGATTGCTATAAGAGTAAACATCTCAGTCGATATTTCGTCTTAGTGTATTTTAACTTCTCTGAAATAATTACGTCAAATAAAGCTCATTTTTTTTAGATTAGATTGTCATATTTAGCGAAACGTCAAAAAATTCATTATCGATGGTATGACTCGCTGCCGCACTCATCGAGGCGGCGCTAGTATCTCTGTCGACTTTAGAGAATACCAGTCCACAGTTGACAATCTCACCGCGGATTCAGAAGTGAATCCGACTAATTTGCATTAGAGAATCGCACTGCTGACCGGCTAGCCAAGTAGCAAACGACTCATACAATGAAAACCCTTGCCGGCGTTATTACTCGTGAAAAGTGACATTTAGCTATGTTTTATACGGCGGTTTTCACGATTTTACTTTTCGTTTGATTTAATTAAATATTAATAATGTTTGACTACTAATTTCCAATTCGTTACGCTTGATCACGTAGTATTTGTCATTCTATTCTACTAGCGTTTACGACAATTGAACCATTCGTCTAGGTTCCCAGGTGTAATCCAGAGCTTGGTTTTCAGAACTCATTAAGCACAGTGTTTTGAATTCACAAAAATACCACGTTCAGAACTTCTAAAACTAATTACAATTTATTAAGAGATACACACTGAGTTCACTAAATTTATCACTGATTTAACTATTAATTTGGACTATATTTTGGATCTTTCAGTCAGCAGTCTGACTAGCGCGCTGTAAATGTTATGGCAGATGTAATTGTTAGGATGACAACTTAACGGTTTGTCAAGTTTATTAAATTTTTAAAGTTAAATTAATTAATTATATATATATATATAATTAATTTAATTAAAGTTTTATTCATTTTTAGCACAATGTAATATTTTAAATTATTCTCATTTTTTATTGGTTTTATTTTATAGCGTCTACAAATATTTAAAAGATAATATATTTTTTATGATGTAGTAACATTAAATCGTATGGTTTTTTATTTTTAATAGTAATAATTAGCAATTTCGTCGATATTTTTGCCAACATCGAAGTGCCTTTAAATGTATCCCCTAATTAAATTGTAAGTATATAGTACCTATCATAGTGCAATTTTTCGCACTAAAGTAATGATTTCCTATCCGAAGCTACTACAACGTCATGACCTAAACAATTTTTTAATAACACGAAGTGTTCTCTATTATTTATATTTTCTTTAAGAAAACAAGTAATGAAATATACCCTGAATATTTACTTGTCTAAATAATCAAAAGAAATATACATATATAATATATTTATTCATATTCAGTGTACGCGTATACGTAAGCCTTGAAAGACACGTGTCAAACACCGTCTTTGTTTTTAAATTAGGGATTAAGGGAAACGAGGAAGAATTTACGATGATATTCGATTGTTTATTTCGTATTGGAAGTCAAAATAAGTCTGCAAAGAAAAGCAAATTAGGTTGTATTATGTAAATAAAAAATGTAGTGTTGGTTTAATTGTGAATGTTTTTCTCTTCAACTTTATGAACTTTCACGACTACCTTTATCTAATTAAAATAACATAAACAAACAATTTATTAATTGAAGGGATGCTTAGATGGTTCGGACACATAGAAATAATGTGTGATGAAAGACTGACTAAGAAAATCTACAGAGCGAAAGCGATTGGTAAAAGAAGCCAAGGTAGACCAAGGCTAACTTTTGAAGATCAATAGCCAGAGTATTAGTCGACGGAAATGTCAAAAGCACTCGCATACCTACGCGAAAATTTGTGAGGAGAATGATGAGATTTGAGGAAGCGAAAGAAATATGTAAGGACGGCGATGATTGGCGCTCCGTCATCTCTGACTACCTCGTTATACAAATGTATAATATTTTTTTCCAGCAAGTAACAATGTTTGTATATTTTATGTACTATCGCAGAAAGTGAATGTTTAGCAGTTTAAATACCTTTGAATTTGCCATGTAATAGACTGTTTTATCGACTCAACAAAGTCAGCAAATTGAAGTTTCTATTGGAGTCTTTGTCATTTCTAAATTCAAAATTGAAAGATAAACGTACGGAATACCAATCGATAATCTTCGCATTCCGAACTAACACGAATGACGAGAATCGAAGAGCAGCATGTGCCAAAGAACAGTAAATAAAAATTAACTGCAATTTCTGGATGCGTAGTCAAACTTGGAACCCCTATGAATTGGTCGCAGGTCACAAATAAAAAATTTTAAGTCACTCTTCATAATTTGTGTTAATTGTGTTAAGTTAATTGGATGGAATAGACAAATACTAAGAAAAAAATACTAGATGGTCGGAATACCGGTAGCCAACTAAAATATTCCAAACAAACACAAATGACGAGAAATTGAGTTTTAGCGAGTCGATTATTTTATGACGGATTATGTCATTTAATATCGATTTATGATTGGATAATAAATAAAACTAATACAGCGTCACAATAAACTGATGGTAGCATTGTTAGACTGGGTGTATCCTACTATTCTTGCAATGGGAAGAAAGAAGTCCAATCCGGTTGGGATTTACAGTTGCAATGACTAACGTAAGCAACAAGGAGTCAGTGTTCAACTACTTAAAAAAATCAGAGAATATTTGTACGTAGTGAATTCGAATTATTATTTTTCACACACTAGATCAAAACTAATTCTTACTATGTATTATAAATTCGAACGTTTGTTAGTCCTTCTTTCACATCCTTTCACCGTGAGAAAGTAAGCGATTACCACGGGAAACTCGAGTTCATGCGAACGAAGTCGCGGGCGGTCACTACTTAATAAGAAACTACGCACGAAACCATACGCTTATAAATCGGTCGCACTGACCTAGCGACACACATTCGACTTTTACTCATCTAGGACTTAAAATTCAATACTAAAATTGGAAAGACTTTTTACTGCAAATTTTAAAATTAAATAGGTAGAGGTAGAGGAACCAAGGAAATCGCCTTAGCGTATTTATTATATTCTCTTTAAAGGAAACCGCAACGCAAAAAAGTACTTGTCAATCACATGTCCTTGTAAAAATTAAGGAAAAAATATTTAGTTCATTTGGAAAATGCCTCCTGCAATTTCTACTGAGTACCGTTAAAGAATTATTACTCTGCACCAACAAGGGCGAAGTATTAGTGCCATATCGAGAGATTTATTCATATTGGTAGGCTCATAATAATGTCACTAATCTGTCAACGCATTGTTCAGCTTTATATTTTTTTTTAAACCATTTACTTTCTTTTTTTAGCTAAGTACAGTAAGCTTATGGTTCAGAAGGTATGCGGAAGAAAGCGACGTGCTAGACCAACGTCAAGGAAATCGTGGCATTGCGGCGTTATCAAATGAACAACGCTTGGAAATGTTACGAACTTACGAAATAGATGGACCAACTAGACATTTTGCGGAGCGTTTCGGTGTGCTTACTAAGATTATAAGAAGTCATTTACATTCAATGAATTTACACCACACATATCCTACTTATAAAGTAGATCTAACCGAAGCTCATAATATTGCGCATGTTAATTTTGCTCTGCAATATTTGAATTTTGATTGGTCGTCTACAATTTTTTCGGATGAAAAAACGTTTAAATCTAGTGGTCACGGTCAACTGAATCTATGGCGGTATAACCATACACGCTGCCAAGAAGAAAATGTTATACGTAATAGAGAGTCTGACCGTATCTCGTGCAAATTGTGGGGCTGATGACTTTTGTTGAATTGGGAGAACTCGTTGAGATACCTCCTGGAGCAAATGCTATCAATTATGCCAACATGTTGGAGTAGAGTATGCTGCCCACTTTGCGAGTTGTGTATTCACAGCAAGAAATGCCTAGGGTGTTTTACGTGCACGATAACAGTAGAACACACACTCCAAGGATAACCAATACCTGATTCCTCCAACACCCTGACATTACGGTGATTCCATGTCGCCTGATCTTAACCCCATAGAAAATTTATGGGGTTTAATGGTGCAGAGATATGAAGTTGTTTTTATTTTTTTGCTTTTATTTTTATTTTTGTAATATTTAAATAAATGCTCGGTAATTAACTAAATTAAATTTCTTTAATTTCTTATTCTTTTTAGTTATGTCATGTTTGACTTAAAATAATTATGAAAGTAGCATTATTTATGTATTTTTGCATACATGAGGAAACACCCGTTCAGGGTTGGACCTTGAAATAAATACAAATTTGAGCTGCCATCTCATCGTCTGCAATTCGTGTCTTTCTATTCGTCATCAATCGTGTCATCTCGTGATTGTATAATACAGCCAATTTAATATGATTAAATTAAATTATTATTAATATTGTTTTTATTATTATTATATATTATTATTTTATTAATATTGTTTGTATTAAATTATTGTTAATATCTATATTTAATTGTAAATAAAAATCAATTGCTGCATGAACGATAGACCATCACTTGAGAATGACTCCACCGATTTGGCTGTTTTTTTTTTCATTAAAGAAAATTTTGGGAAAATCCACCGGAGAAATCGAAAATTTCAGACAGATAGAGACATAAAATCCACCCACGCCGGGAACGAACAGCTAGTAAGAAATAAATATTATGTTAAAGATATAATTGGATATGCCCAAAATCGAGTGAAAGTAAGATAAATCTAGTGAAAATGCAATCTCGCGGACAAAATAAGCAGTGAAGAGATACGCAGTATGAAAAGGTTGGCTGTACTGTAACAATGAAGAAAGGAACGCTTTGATGTTACGGGTGATGAACGATCGACTAAGAGAATCTACAAAGTGAAAGTGAGTGGTAGGGTAGTAGAAGCCAAGGAAGACCAAGACTGACTTTTGAAAATCAAATATGTCAAAAGTACGGGCATGCTTAGGCAAAAGGGTATTAAGAGAATAATGAGTTTCGTAGAGGCGAAAAAGTATGTAGGAAGGGCGATGTTTGGCACTCCATCCTCTCATGACTTCACCGTTAGGGATATAACGTATGTAAAAATATAACACAGTGTGTACGTTGTTAAGAAATAAATATTCAATTTAAAAAACGTGATATGTGTGTTATGCAATGCCAGAGAAAAAAAGTATGTGTGTATGCACGGAAGAAGCTATACTTTTTTGACGTTTTTAAATATAACTGACCACATATAAAAAAATAAAAGTGACTGCTTGAAATGAATGAAATAAGGAGTTTTTGGCAAGATTTTGTGGGGAGCGGTTTAGCGTTTATTATAATTATTTGTATTATTCAAATTGTTTCTAGTGGACACTGTGATGTAAAATTGGCGTAGTTTTGCGTCTCAAGTATCTACGGTTTGTGTAAAGTACTTAGTTTAACATAAGTGTATATGTTAAAATAAGTACTTTAGTAGTGCGACGTTGAGATTTTTTTAGTGGCTTAGTTCGCCTCAGTTGATAGATAAATAGACTGCTTCAATATATTTGTCGTCAGAATCTCCAAGAACCATTAAAATGTATTACGTCGACATTTTAATGAAATAATATGAAGAATATATTATTACTGAAGACATCGGCTGTATGGGCATAGATCCCTTTGCTTTTCCTTCTCAAGGGAGAATAAATTATGTGTTACATCGGCGCATGCAACTTCGTCGTACTCTAAAACATACGCTCTCGCTCTAATGCGTTTTTCCAAAGCGCCAAAAGGAGTATAATTTCAAAACTCTACTAACATTGTAGGTACTACTATGTGGGTGAGGTGTACCGGTTTTTTTTCTTCTAAATGTAATTTGTCGGCGGGCGGCAGAGATGTTTTGTAATATATAACATTTGATTCAAATCTTCTTGTAGTCTTTTGTTTTTTTATAATCTAATGAATTGGCATACCCAAATTTTTCAGTTCTTCTCTTTAAACTTGCACCGTGCTAACTCTTCAAGCGACACCGACACGACGACCAGTAAATAATGACTAAACAAAGGTCAATGTAGGAAATCCGATAGTTATTTACACTGAACGCTCTAAGGGCCCCCCTGCTATTGTTGTTATTTAGTATCTGATGTTTGGGTTGGTAGCAGTAAATTGTAGTAATCTTAGATTTGATTTTACCGTTATAGTGATGCATTGTGAGGTATTTTCTCGTTTAGCTTAGATAGCCGTGATCCGATTATTTAAACTAAGAGATAAAGTCATGAATTTACGTTAAAGGCCATTACTCATTTGTCTGGTTGTTATATGGTATGGAGTTGCGGGTTTGTTATATTCTGTGGACTTTTCATATGTATATGCCTACTTAACAATTCTGTATTAACATTATGTCGTATCACTCGTAAGCTGTTTGTATGCAAATTGCGAGCGAATTATCCTTTGACAATCTACATAGCCCACCTGACACTCGTGAGAGTTTCATGTGAAGTTTGGTAACAAATCCTTAACTATTAATTGACCTGGCGTGGCGTCAATTTCGTCACCTACTCGACTACCGGTTGAGAACAAGTAGATGCTAACCCGCGAAGTAGTGCTGGTCGGCTACCGAAGTAGTAGATGAGTGTTGACCTTTATAATTGTTTTTAGATTTTCACATCAACAGTCGCGATCCTTTCTTATTTACTTTTCGTCTCACCTCCTTATTCTCTTTACTAAACGCTAATGTCTTCATTCAATTCGGATAATATCTAGGTTACTTGATTTTTATAAGGCATTTCTTGGTTTTCGGCTTTATCTGCATGTTTTGGCTCTGTAAATCTTTATCAGACTTTCTTCACTCTTTCTTTACTGAGAATATAGAGATAAACTCTTTTTAAATTAAACAGTAGGTATCCGTATTCTAATTTTATTTTTTGTGTCTTTGAGGAATTTACGGCATTAGTCTAGTAACGACATTTTTACTCTGGTTAGCATCACGTTATTGTATCCTCAATCTTATGAGCTACAATCGCAATACAATTTCTTCTTGATTCATTGATTTACTTTAGATATATTTTTTGGTTAGTTGTGCTATTCACTAGCAAAAGCTATTTGCTAAATTTGCTAAAAATAAATTATTTATTTTCTATTAAGCTAAACTTTTGGGTCAAAGTAAAACTGCGTTTATATGGATTTTCTCATAACTTTTTTAATATCGATCCGCTGTTCTGATAAGGCAATTTTATTGCAGCTGAGTCGGACCAGTTCTCATAGTATGAATGACTCCATTGTGATATTGATTACTAGTCGTGCCACTTCGCACTTGTTCAATACTGTTCTACATAGATTTATCGGTCGCTAACTTTTACCTTACTTTGTTATGACTTCTGAATTCCTAATTTTCTTTTACTGTTTTACTAAGCTGCAACTGGTTAATGTTAACGCAACAACTCTGAACTGATCGTGAGCTTGAATATTGAAGTATCATGCTGAAATGTCTTTTTGTTGTTTAATACATATAAATAGGTATTTTTCTAACTATGCTACGTGTAATTAATCAAAAGAATGTAGAATGGTTCTTATAACTTTATATTTATATAACTTATGTTACATCACGCCATCTCCTACTTTTAAGAGTATTTTACTATCACTAGAGGTTGTCCGGTGGTCGAATTTCGATCGTAAAAATAAACTTAGAATAAAA
Organism: Zeuzera pyrina; assembly: GCA_907165235.1. Taxonomy (NCBI): domain Eukaryota; kingdom Metazoa; phylum Arthropoda; class Insecta; order Lepidoptera; family Cossidae; genus Zeuzera; species Zeuzera pyrina. Next base: position 4,190,659 of record OU015617.1, read on the forward strand.
ACTCTTTGGCGACAATTTCTACTCTGTGCGACAGTTTGATCCAAGGAGGTTACATATATACGATTACAAACTATTATAAAGTTTGACATTGACAGTCTTTTTGAAATTGGCAGTATGAACGTAAAACCGTAAAACTATGACAAATCACACATTGCTAACACTAAAGCTCGTCAGTAGCTACTAAACAAAAAAGGAAAATCAGTTGACAAATACAGGAGAAAAAGGTACTGAACTGTTTTGTCTTTACCTATGTATACATAGATATGTAATCTTTTGAAATAAAATCGTATTAAAACCCACAAACATTTTTACTGAGTGAAAAATAATATGAAACGAGTGCTTTTCATTCTATTCAATAGTTTTTAATCAACGTTTGCTGCAGTTCTTTGTAACTGTTTTAGTTTTATATAAAGTATATTCTTACTTCTCATGTTCGTAATTGAAAAGTTTCATTTTTATTATTACTTAAGTTATTATATTATATAATAACTTTTATTGGATTTAATGTGAACTCTAATTACGAATAGTAATTTTTTCTTTCTATTGCCTTCGTCAAGGTACATATTGAACGAGAGAACGAGGCTTTTAACAATTTTAAGATGCTCAAAAGTTCGGGTAACGTTATTACGAAATCACACAGAAACGCAGACAAATTTTATTTAAAATTTGCTTACACAAACATAATATGAATATATTATTTTGTTACAGTTGAATGCGGCGCCTTATAACTTGAACTGCAAACTGGATTCCCTATAGAAACACCCATCATGGATTCTGAAAGGTAAATATTATTTAATTTAAAGAAGATAGATATGGGAACGATCCTCCTTAAAATACAATAATGTTTACAAAAACACTAGAACAAGCACTAGAAGCCGGGATAAACATGTTGATTGCATCTCCATGAAATAAAACTGAAAAAAATGACGGAAGAAAGTGTCATCATAACACATTAATAAAACAGAAAAAATATTCTAATTAACAACCTTTGTATTCAGTAACATATATAAGCACTACATTTTATCCTGTATTCTGCTATGCATACGCGTTTTTTTACTCATTTTTTTCGATACCACCTGTTTGAGTACGATTCTCCCTTGGGAAGGAAAGTAAAGAAGATTTTAGCTTATATAACCATGTCTTCAGTGAAAAATACATAAATTCTTCATGTTATTTCATTAACATGTAGACGCAGTACATTTTAATGTCTTTTGGAGTTTCTGGCGACAAATATATTGAGGCAGTCTTTCTAGTAAGTTCTACTGAGGCGGACTAGGCCACTATAAAAATCTCAACGTCACGCTACTAAATTAGCACTTATTTCAACAATTTCACATTTCACAACAGCGTAGATACTTGGGACGCAAAACTATGCCAACTTTACATCACAATATCCACTAGAAACCATTTGCAAATAATAATTAAAATAAACGGCCAACCGCTCCCCATAAAATCCCGCCAAAAACAATCTGACTTCTGACCACCTTTTTAATAAACAATCTGACTCTTTGGCGCGAACCAGAGAAGTGAGATTATCATTTTATTTTGATTTTCTATTTTTGACATTTTTGGGAGTTTTAAATTACAATGGTGATAATATATTATATTTTAAAGTTCTGTATAAGTGAAAGAAATGGAGTAGATCTAAATAAGCATACGTAGCTGAAATTCTCGGGCTCTTCGAAGAAGTATTTTATAACTTTAGTAAAGCCTACTATCACTTTACTAGAGGAGTTTTGCTATAAGAAGAAAAAATGAATTTACTTCGAATGTGCTTCATGTCGATTCTACTTATTAATACGTGACATGGCAAATGCGCTAATCTGTGCGCCATGCCATGTAGAAAGAAAAAAAAATAAACAGTATTAACGTAAAGATATGCAAATTTACTGTATTCGAAGTTCTGTTGTACACTAACACTCAGTAATTTTGTAACTTAAAACGATTCAGGACCCGATATAATTCGAAAATATTTTATTTCTAACTAAAAAATCGAATGTAAACATTTCGCATGATTCATATTTGCAAGGTAAACTACTGCAATGCAGACATTGAAGTCCCCAGAAAAGTTTTCACAAGTGAGTGTGTACAAAAACGAGTCTGTACAGGTATATAATCTTTCATAAGGTCACAAAAATTCCATTTATCTACCTCTACATTCTAGTAACAAAAGTAAACTCTGTATAATATACCCTTGTCATGTGTAGGGCTATCAAGTTTGAAAAAATGCATAATTTTTTTTTTATTTTCAAGAGAGGAGGATCGTTGATTATGATTTATATTACATATTTATATAAATATGTATATTTTCGACATTATTACTTAAATCGTAAAGTTTCATTTCTTACATAATATTAATAAATATTTTCGTGCCCTTCCGTCTCAAAAATTACGTGTAATAATGTCCAATTTCATGTGGTTACGTAATTTATCCGGAACAATACAATAGGCTAGGTTAATATTTCTTAACGACCCAATTAAAAAATAGGTTTATTACTCAGAAACAAAACTGTGAAAAAATATTTGAAATACAATGGAACGTAAGAGTTATTCGTTTTTAAACTTAAGTAGTGGGAACAGAGTGGGGATAAGTTTTGTCTGTCACTCCTGGCAATGTTATTGCGACTCTGTGACGCCACAACTATGTAATGCTATCTCTCTCTAGCTCATCCCCATTCTGCTCCCACTACTGAAGTTTAAAACCCAGTTTCTGTTAATGAATATCAGTTAATTTTTTCTCAATCGTATTCAAAATGTTTAATGATTTTAATAAAATGTGTAAAATATACCACATTTAAAAGCAGTCATCTAGCCTATTCTTAGAGTTTACAGAAATTGCACAAGTTTGTGATATTAGAAGCTGAGAGACGAAGAGTGCCTTACAAGACCAGATCATCCTAATAATAAGTGGCGGAAAATTGAAAAATACTTTAATTTTTTGAAGCACACTTGTAAAGAGAACGACGCCATTTAAGGAAATCGGAGAAGTCAGAATGTTAGGTGCCGAAACATCACAAAAACAACCAGACAACGCGGCAGTTATGTGCCGACGCACTGACGTCATCAGCTTAGGGCCTAGGCGTATACGGTGACGCTCGCATTGGTGACACAGGTCAGCACATCACAATTTTTTTTTACCACGTGCTTGTGTCGCACGTACCTGGCTGTAAACGCTCTTATACGCTAAGCAATGTTAGTAAAACGTGACTTTGTCGCATGTACTGCCTGCGTCTAGTTCGGTAGCGTAATAGCACTCTATAGGAGTGTATTTACATTACACTGGACACGCGTGCTATGTAATAATTTATCTCCTGTGCACATGTAACCATAATTACGATTGAATAATAATTATAATACCCTCTTTAAAGTAACGAGTAGCAACCCTAGTATGTTGTAACGTTGGATGATATTAAAGCAAATGTTTAACAATTTCGAAAGCTACCTCTCATATTTTTGTATTATAGGTAGATCCACGATAAAAAGTATTTGTTGGTTTTTTAGGAATATTTTTATTTTATAACTACTAACTATTGTCCTCGTTTCGTCTTGCATGGAACTTCATGTTTGATGTTTCATGTCTGAGTCTGTGCTCAAACAGGAAGTGGTTCAATTGGAATATGTATAACTCAAATTTTAATTTAATGGACTGTGTTTTTTCTACTAAGTGCGGAATTTATTATTCTAGATTATCTAGCGCCTACTTTTTACTTTCCTTAAGCTAAAAGAGGAAAAATACCTTATTCAATTTATTTTTCAACTTTAACACGTCGCCCATTATGGAAAAATAATGTTATAGTGCTACGCAAAATATTTGATAAGTTTTAAGGGAATGAACCAATATTGAGCGGACTTTGTCGTTAAAGAATATTTTATTAATATACAATCTGTTACTTTTTTATTAATGTATCTGTGCAAGCTGAAATCTGCTAGTGTTCATGAAGCCTATAAGTTTGTATATCACGAAATCAAATCGGCACTCTCAATACTAGACGCACGCAGCACGTGAACAGAACAGTGCTCTGATTTTTATTTAACTGCAGAAAAAAACTAAGTCATATATTTTTCTATGATATCGACGTGGGTGGAAACGTAGGATATAATAAAGAGATGTAGTGGAAAGACGTACTTATGCTAGGTCGTGTAATTCTCGACCGCCCGTTTTCAAAACTGCTGTTCAAAAATCACGAATAAGTAAGTTATTTTTAAGTAGCAACACTCACAAACGATAGTGCTGCCATCTATTAATGATGATTGTAACACTGGTTGATTATTGATTAATATAATTGTAACACTGATTAATAATTCAATGATTGATTAATGATGAGGTAATTACGAATATTAACAATAACCCTGGACATATTGGTACGTCTATGAAATCACTAACAATATATGTCACTTTACAATAAAAAAATCATTATAATACAAACAATTTTAACTAGGACAGTAGAAGTCTAGAAACGATTGACTTGTTTCAAATTATATTATTGCGTTTCCTTACAGTACACACATATTCATATGTTGTGTGTATACCTATCCATTATTATATTAAACGAGCAATATTTGTATATATATTTGATATCTCTTTCTCGAAAACGACTAAAGCGATTTCAATGAAATTTATGACATAGGGGTTGAGGGGGGCGAGAAATCGATCTAGCTAGGTCTCAATTCGGAGAAAATTATTTTTCTCTATGTTTTCACACACTTAAAACTACTAGACTCTAAACTCTTTTGATTTGCAACAGTTAACCTTCTCAATAGTACAGTGGCTAGAGCGTAGGGGTACCATACTGAAGTGCGCGGGTTCGAATTCTGCAATGTGGTCAGAAGTTTTTTGTTTTTTTTTTATAAAACGCTGAACAAAGCCCTGTCGCCCAGGTACTTGTATTTATATACCATCTACAATCAAGATGTTTTAATTAATCTGTAGACAAAAAGAATGTCGATAGATGTGTATCAAAGTGATGAGTATTTTTTTGTTGTAGGATAGTCGACTTGTACAGTGTATTTTTTTTAATTGTAACTGAAATAGATTTTTAATTATTATAAAGTCTGTTGTTTGAGAAAATTAAAAGCTACGTACTTCTCAGAAACTTAAAGGGCGTCTGTATCTTTTAAAACGTATTGTTTGTTTGTCAAAACTACCGACTTTTCCTATAGACGGATTACTAATTGTTTAACTTTTAATTATGTACAGCCTATTTATCATTAAGAATATAAAATACATATTAACACATTCAAGCAATTATCGTTACAAAGGAAAAGTGTTTTGAGTTTTATGTACAATTTATTGCTCCATTGTGTTTGTTGTACAAGTACTCAAACATTCTGTCAAGTTTTTTTTATAAATTTCTCATTACCCAACGGAGGTTGAACAGATAAAAAAATGAGTACAATTCGTAGTGGAAAGTAATAACCGCGCACTCAGTGCCAAGTACGTATTTTTTTCTTCGCAAGGCCGTTTTTTTTTCTAATATCCAGAATGATTTGTTGTGAATCCCTTTGTTCATTTTCAATGATTATGTAAAAAAGGCTCTCTAAGTAGCTAACAAATTGAAATCGCAATGAATGAAACGTGAATTTAAAAATTACTTCTGCACTGATGATATTTGTAAGGTAGTCAAACTAGGTAGGTTCGTGAATGTGACCGTATGTATCGGTAGAGTTATCATGTAAAGAACAATAGCTACACCTAGTGATAGATAATTTTCTGAAATTAAAATTTTTAAAAAAATGGAAAAATATCGGAAAATAATTGAAAAATATGAAATTCAAGGGTTTTTCTTGAAAAATCATCATCATCATTAATTACATCGCAGTTGTGTGACGATTGTTTTATATTGGTATCACTTTGCCATGCGGTAAAATTACTTTTTGTAGCACAAATAGGGTTTAGGGTTTTTAGTTCACTTATTAATCAACAGAGGCGGCAATAGCGATTCGCGACATTATACATCGTGCTAACAACATACTTATCGCTATTGATCGTATAAGATGCCGGATGCTGAAAGGGCCGGATACAGTTTGGAATTGCAAGTTAGTATTACCCATCATGATGACGTCCAATGAAGTTTGTTTCAAGAAACAACACGCACGTAATAAGACGAATAGATAATGCGTTAAATGGGCCAAATGGCTTCGGCTGCGATGGAGCAGATTAGCTGTTAAAATCAAGGAAAACCCATTTTTTTGCTTCACCGTAGTCAGTTAAAACCTTCGTCTAAAACATGATAGAATTTATATTAAATCTTTGCGTTCACAGTTCAACACATTTGGAAAATGGAATTGTATGAAACCTTTGTCAATTGCTTTGTCCGTTGTTTACCGCAGGTTCGGTTATCTGGGAATGGCGCAATTTATGGGCCTTTCGTCTAGAACTAGACGCGATTGGTCGTGTTCCAAAAGGATTCAGAAACTACTGAACGACTCTGGGCCGCCAGGCTTACCAAATCATCAGCGATTGTGGATATACCCTAGAATATAACGCTTAGAAGGACGCTTAGTCACAAGCGAATACCAGCAAAAAATATAAAAAAGTTATACATGTGTGCGTAAGCTGTGTATCGTTTAAAACGTAATAGTAATACTTACGTCCCTGTGGAATGCAATAATACAAACATTTTCATGTCTTTCTGATTTGTTGTGACGTCACTTCACTATTTATACCGTCGTTGTTTCTATTTTTATTTGAGAGAGATGCGATCAATAAATATTTGCCTGGTAAACGAAGTCAGTTGCAGCTGCAATTATATTGCATTAGTTTTCATAAACTTAATCAGCTTCAGCTAGTGATGAAAGACTGACGAAGAAAATCTACAGAGCGAAAGTGAGAGGTAAAAGAAGCCAAGGAAGACCAAGGCTGACTTATGAAGATCAAATAGCCAGAGTGTTACCCGACGGAAATGTCAAAAACACTCACATACCTAGGCGAAAATGTGTGAGGAGAATGATTAGATTTGAGGAAGCGAAAGAGGACCGCGACGCTTGGCGCTCCGTCCTCTCTGACTATTCCGTTTGGGATACAGCGTGAAGATATGTATGTATGTAATCAGCTTCCAAGTGTTATTATTCTAAGTCCACCAATTAATAATAATAATAATAATAATACTCAGACATTTCACACAGCGCCATCTAGTCCCAAAGTAAGCAGCACAGCGCTTGTGTTATGGGTACTAGACAACTGATATACTACTTATATACTTTTTTTTTGTAAATATATACATATTATACATAAACACTCAGACTCGAGACGGGAATCGAACCCGCAACCCCCGTTTTACTTTCCAACGCGCTAAGCCGTTGCACCACGGAGGTCGTCGAATTAAATATTGCTCAATGCAAATCGTTTGACGATCGCCCTATAGCCTATAGATCGAACTATAGCGTGTAGGTTGTTCAAAGTATTGGCACTTAAGACCGGGATATTGTGAGATACGTTAACGATAAAAAGTCGACACTTTGCTGCAACAATAAAATCAGAAATCAATAAAAGCAGAAGACATCTGCGAAAAAAATATTCAATGCAGCACTTTATCCAATAGAATTTACAAAAACGCTATATGTAATTAGAAATAAAATATTTACTTAATATCCGAAAATAAAGTTTTCTTTAGAAGTTATCGTTTATGTGAGCGATAATAATGTTTTTTTTTTTGAAAATATGTACTAATATTAATGAACTAAATGATTTATCGATTACATTTTTTATTAAGTATATCGTTGTCTCTAAATTGACAAAAATATCTTAAAAACACATTATTTTTTGTCATCCAAATATTGAAGGCTCACATTTTGCTTTATAAATCTAAGCCTTATTTCTTCACCTCTGCCTCACGCTCTCAACTCGTTCGTTATCTGGCAGCACCTGCCATGCAATTCTGTAAAAACTCGAATCGCCAAAGCCAGACTCGCTCGACAATTCAGTTATTCACCTCACTTGGATTTCTCTAAACTGTCTAAACTAACATACTAGGAGCGAAGTGAAGCGATTTTGGACGCAAGTTTGTTGGAGATTGCTTTAAGAGTAAACATCTCAGTTGATATTTCCTTTTAGTGTATTTTAACTTCTCAGATTTCACAATTAGGTTACATAAAACTTGTTTTATTTATTAGATTGTTATATTAGGCGAAACGTCAAAAAATTCATTTACTATAGTACGACTCGCGGCCGCACTCATCGAGGCGGCGCTAGTACCTATCTCTGTCGACTTTAGAGAATACCATCTCACCGTGGATTTACTGAATACAGCATTAGAGAGTCGCACTGCGGGTCTTAAATAAAAATGAAGTGCATTTGTGTGATTTGCACTCTCATAACTTCTATTCGCAGGTACATAACTTTATTGATCCCACTTTTCTTCTTTAATTTATTATTTCCATTTTTTAGTACAAAATTCAACGTGTTTTGATGCAACCATCTTTCCCGTAACTAAACCAATCTGAAAGCGCAGAGATATTTCCATCTAGCAGAATGAAATGTAACCGTTGGTCATTATACCCAGATAATTGTTTGGCGAAGCGTTTAGCTAGGAATATGAGGCCAGTCGATCAGGCAATGTCATCTTAAGAAATAACAACGTTTCACGAAATACCCAGGTGTGAGTGTGTACGATAACTTACGTTATGTAAATAATGCATCTCTTTGTTATCTTTATAGTTAGGTAGAAATACATATCTTCACGATGTATACTTAGGTATACATCGTGAAGATATGTATTTGAAGTATCTAGAAGTATCTAATCTAAATTTTCAGTAGCAAAGCAAGATTTTATTGCAATAATGGAAGTCTCCTCACGAAATCGTAAGGTGTTGCTCGTTAATAAATGCAACAGATAAGATCAATCATTGGCTACTTCAGCCTACTTAGTTAAATGCTACGAGTATTTATAAAGTCGGTATGCATTATGATGTGTGCATGTTTAATACTTGTTATGGAATTTTGTGTAGTGTTTGTAAGCGTATTATGGATTGTCTAGAAATAGAATATTAATGTATCCGACTTCATTTGAACAAACCTTGCATTTAAAATGTCAGATTTCTTATTCGTCACTTACGATGCTCGGTTTATATTGTTACTTATTACTTATTACCTACTACATTTTTTTAATGCATATTGTGTTATTTTGGATACATGTATAGTGCTCACAGAGAACTGTAACTATTTCTTTCTGTGTAATACTTTTTTAGAAAATAGCATCAAAATTGCTTTCTTCTCTCCAAACATAGCGTTACATTATAGGATTGCGTTGTATATGATATATTTTTTTTACATAAAAAGAAAGCTCAGTATCAAATTTTGTTTAGCGGTTTGCAGATTTTTTACGTAAAAGCACAGGTATAAGAAAACTTTTAGAGAAACTTTGTAAGAGATTCGTTGTTGGTAACTACAACTTACAGTACGTAACGCTAATTGCATTTATCTCTCTTGCTTTTAGGACCTGTTTTTTTGATCTTGAAATCAATCATATGATTATGTCCTAACCAAATTAAAGTTTCGCGCCCCCGAATGATGCTCAGTCAAACAGATATTATTACAAACTATAATTATCGTTATACCCTTTTTAATAGTGTTAACTATATGTTTTAAACTATGTAAAAGAAGTTTAAAATTTATTTTCACCTACTTCCGCCGTCTGAATAATTGGCGACGCATTGAACATTTTGACGGCTGGAATCTCGATTTTTCTAAGTGACTACAAAACTTCTTTTTCCAGTTGCGGTACACGACTGGTTAACTTTTGTAAGACAAAAAACTGTATGAAAGAAACCTATTTTAAAACAAAGATTTACATTTATCTGAGTAATGGGACCGATTTGTTTCTGAATTTTCTGTATAGTTTAATCTAAACATGTTCTTCAAAATGTCAGTTGAATTTTTTAAAATTAATTATAGTTTATCAAATAAACGAAAATAACTGTTTTTTCGTATTTTTCGTAAGCTAGCTCGCGCACGTTTGGATAAAGCAGAAGGTCTTTTTTAGATTAAATTATTGTTTATCGATGCGTCGGCGTCGCCTTAACGAGATGAGTGCATTTTATTTTTTTAAACTCTAATTTTTAATAAGTAATTCTAAATTTTTCCTCAACTAAAACGCCATGTTTGTACATCGCTTAATAAATTTCTATTAGAATGGAATACACAAACTAGATGCCTTTCAGTACGCTGAAAGGTTCGTAGCTATGTCTGAAGGGATGTTCAAAATTTCAATTGGATATTATGCTTTGAATATATTCCTTTCAGTTTTGTGTCATATTGATACTGTATACTGATATCGTTCTACTTGTCAAAGATAACTGATATTATCGATAATTGATTAGCATATATATTTGATTCTCATTTAAATTATTGTATATTCGACTTTCTGGGATGTAGTTAATTGAGAGTTCTAAGAGAAAACCAATCTGGTAACATTTCAATTAATCTAACTACAGTGAAGTTAAAATTAGTGCAAGTACTACATATTATAAATATGTTTATGCTCGGTAGGTACCACGGAGTAAACGTGATAGATACTGCCCACTGATTGAACACCTAAAAGTCTCAACCAATTTCATTTAAAAAAATATCGCTGGAGTAGACATGTTCCAACAACGGGTAACACAGGTTTATGTGACGTCTTCACAACTAATATGGCGGCCGTCCCAAGACACCGAATCACCTTTCGAAGTGGGAATTAAATGAAAGTGTAATAAAAAATGAAGAAATGCTTTTCAGACAATCCATTCTCTCTGATCATTAGGCTTAGTGTAAGATATTCAATTTTATAACCACTATTAAAAGCACATCTACTACGTTAACTAAACTTATTACTGATTTAACTAGTAGTTTTGACCACATAAGAACAATAAGCGGTCGCTTCTGCAGTTAAAACACAGTGACTTTTACATTTAATTTCTCAATAATTAATAACAAATTACAAACTATAACATGTCGTAACGAATAGCTAACGACAAATAATTAACAGCTAATCCCGCAGAATGATCTAGAATAATCCAGATCTTGATATGCATCGGCTTATATAGACTTGCCGACGTCACTTCTCCCACGACTTAGCGACAATAGGTGTGGCAGGCGAGATGCGACGTCAAATCGGCGACTCGACGACAGTAGCGACATCTCGCGCAGTTCACAGGCTGGCATGATGTCATTTCCTTTTACGACTAGGCGGTAGGAAGTATTGGACGGCTGAAAACAATAGGTTAGGCTAGCTGGCTGGCTGGTTGGGTTGGCTAACCCGGCGGGGCTGGCAAGCCTGGCGGAGCTGGTAGCTCAGCTCGGCTAGTTGCTTTGGCCAACCCGGTGGAGCTGGCTAGCTCGGCTTGTCTGACGAGGCTGACTTGCCGATTCTGTGTTTTTGTTTGCGTGCGCTTTAGCGTATTCTATGTTTATGCTTCCCGTACAGGTAGAAAAAACGTCTAAAGGATAGGACTTATTTCGAGGACCCTGTATTGATAATGGATTAGCGACTCCTTCCTTATTTAGTTCCATTTTGCCATCAGCAAAATGAAATACATATTGCTAGAAATCATATCAAGTCGTGGCTCATTGCGTTTTGCTCTATCCGCCCCATACTTTGGATGGTATACGACTAAAACAATAGTAAACCTCTGTTTTAAGTAAAGGGACAGCCAAGCTACCCTTATATGTGCGGGGAATGTAATAAGATATGAAGATGCGCTGATATTGATAGCCACGGAAAACTTTCGATATATATTTAAGTGGACTGTATTTTCTTTTGGTAGAATATGTAATACTTGCAAACGTTCAGTTGCACAACTCTCAGGTTAGGATAACAGGAATCATGCGCACTTATCGATCATCGTGGATGGTCAAGTCTTCTGAGGCTGGTCATCCTTGGTTAAGTAGATTTCCTGCCCGTGCGCACGGCATCCGTAACCCTTACAGTACGGTTTATAAACGTATAATTGCTTATCAACCAATTCCACCACTCACATCACCACACACAGCATTTAACGTCGGAATAGACGGTTCGAGATGTGGTTATAACAAATTATGATTATAATAAATTGTATTAGCGATGTACATAAGATGCATCAACGTTCAACCGCAGTTCAAGACCACCCCGAATCCTCGATCCACCCCGAATGAGAAATGGTGTGAAGTTATAATAGTATTTATTTATAGGACGACCGCCAATGATATTACGTTACTTAAAGTATCATTGACGACCGCAACTCTGTTGGTCGTTAATGATTTATTCGTTGTTATATTGTTCTTAGTTCATGAAGCCGAAAAAATTAAGGTAGATACATATATAAATAATTCCTAACCAATTCTCTTCGCCGGTTCACCGCAACAATAAATCTAATTACCGTCGTTATCTTGACTAGCTTCGTATCGGAAATATTACCAGGTAATAACTATATGTGTATCCATACTAATCAATATTCATGCTAATATTTTACGTTAGTAGCTAATTAATGTCTGCGAATATTATTAATACGATAGTGTCTCTGTTAGGTTTTGACGGCTAAACCACGGGACCGATTTTGATAACCACGGGACCGATTTTGATGGAATTTAGAATGGAGACAGAACAGAAGACTTTTGCGCATAAAAGTACCAAGTTCTCTAGGCGTGGAATTAAGTTAAGTGAGGTTTTTACTACCCAAAACTAGAATGCTCGTACTCGACGCGTTGTCAAGGGGCTTCATGATCTACGGAATGCACCAGAGCCCTTGTCGCGCTGTGCTGAAGCATTTCTTGGGAGGGCCTGCACCAATATAAGCTCGATTTAAGAATTTGACATCTCGCTTGCACCAACTATTAAATGGTTGGAGCAAGCGAGATGTCAAATCCTTAAATCAAGTTTAAATGATTGGTGCAAGTCACCCTAAATGTATGAAATTAATCCCCTGTCCCCCGACGCTTACCCCGAATACGCTTGGATAATATATTGCTACCACTCTGCTACTACTATTTATATTAAAACTTATCATAAACTGAAAGAGCCAATAGGTACTCATTATTTTCTTTCATTTAAGAGGTTTTTTGAGCCGGTTTTTAAGATTTTTAATTTAAGTTTCATACCATTTAGTTTAAGGCCACTTAAAATTAGTACTTCTACTTAAGCTTTGAAAATTGAAATTTGAAAATTAGAAACTCTGTCTATCGACCTTATCGTACATATATAAATAAAAAGGCGCAGCCTGTCATTGCACCTTTTGGAGCAACGTATACTGGCAGGTCAGGGCTGCTCGAGCCGAGATAACACCAATCTCATGATTGCCTGTAACCTCCATTCAGTTTTGCTCGCGAATAAAAGTGTATGTACCTGCTCATACGAAATAATTTTTAGAATTCTGTGCCCATAATACTTAGAACGGAATTTTTATAGTTTTGTCGTGTTTGTCTGTCCGCCTGTATATTTAAGTATATCACGGCCGATCTGTATTCTGTCATCTTTACGGTTTGATTAAATTGAAAGTTTGATACAGAGACGTAAATTGGTAACTCCAACCATAGACAAGCGAACTATCTTATCTATGTCCAAACCCAGAAATTAAAAACAGAAAATTAAATAATAAATAATGGGTACTTTGGACACAATTTTCTTTATATTCAACTTTGACTTTTTATTGACTACTGCCGAACCCTAAATTCAAGTTACTTTAAAAAAAACAAAATAAGTACTATAGTGAATTAAGTAAGTTTGGCGTTGTTCGTTCGTAAACTACTGCTTCGTTTGTAATATCGGAGAATGATGAGATTTGAGGAGGTGAAGAAAGGAAGGAAGGAACACGAAGCTTGGCGCTCTGACTACCCTGTTGGGAATACAGCGTTAAAATATGTATGTATGTGTAAATTATAGATAATTTTTACGTAAACGAATCGAAATAATAGATTCCTCGTCGCATGCCCGCCTCTAAAGTGAACATATCTCTACAACATATATCTGCAAGCTGTGTCCCTAACGGGTTAGTAATTGAGAGGACAGATCACCAAGCATCGCGCTTCTTACATACTTCTTTCGCCTCCTCAATTCTCATTGTTCTCCTCACGCATTTGCATCGAGACACGCGTCTCGACGCAAGTGCGTGAGGAGAACGATCTCAAAAACTAGCGTTGAAAATTACATATAAAATACAAACAAAATTTGTATTTTATATGTAATTTTCAACGCTAGTTTTTGAGATTTTATCGAAAACGTTAAAACATGGCAGGATTTTTTCATTTGCAATTTCATTTGGAAAAATTTTTTTTTTGCAAGACGTGGGTTGCTATGCTACTATTTTCGTTTGAAAATTCAATATTTCTACAAAAATGTTGGTAATTCGATACATGTTGTGTCGACAAGAAAATCAATCCGATCTTGACCCGAACTGATTGTATACAGTTGTTATATTATATTGGCAAATGGCGATATTGGCAAAACGAGACATTTGTGAAAGGTTAACTTTAGAAATGCGAGCTCATCATTAGAAATCTAAAGATTATAATATTAAAACATCAAATTTTATGATAAGTAACGTAATAATTTGTTTCGTCTGGAAACATCTTTGTTATTAATTATGTAGCAATCATGTTTAATGGTTACGAATCCACCTTGAACTTTAATGTTTACAGTTGAGATAAAATCATAAGGTCATGTAAATAAATAACAAAAATATTTGTTTGGTGGTAACACACGAAATATAAACCTAGTCAAACTTTTTGGGGGGAACGGGAGAGGTGAGGTTATCATTCTATTTAGATTTACTATTTTTTATATTTTTGGGAGTTCTAAAGTACAAAAGTGATAGTATATTGTGTTTTAATGTTCTGTATAAGTGAAAAGTATGGAGTAGGTCTAAATAAACATGTGTAGTTGAAGTTCTTGCGCTCTTCCAAGAAGTCCTTTATAACTTCAGCAAAGCCTACTATCACTTTACTGGAAGAGTTTTACGATAACAAAATACGAATTTACTTCGAACGTGCTTCATGTTTTCATCATGAATTATAACAACACTTGTGCATTGCATTTCCTAACTGTTAAACTCATCAAGCGATTTTAATTAATAGTACTTGACATTGACAAATGTGCTAATCTGTGCGCCATGCCATGAAGAAAAAAAAAACCTAGTCAACTCACTCTTATAATCGTCTTTCCATAACAATCCCACTTAAATTTTCTATATCAATCATGGTAAAAAAATAGATATGTGCAGTGTGATTTGAAACACTAATTTGTTGGATAGTTTTCGGCGTTACATTTTTTATATTGAAATAATCGTCTTATAACGATAGAGCAAAAGCAACTGTTCTATTCATAAATGGAATAAGCAAAGCCTTTTTAATTTCTTTTCGATTTTTTGTTTACACGTAGGTATGTTAAACGTAGTACTTGAAAACAGAAAAAGTTTAATTTTATCTAACACACGGGAAATGCACACGATTACCTTTAATTTGGCTAGATGTTTCGGCCGAGTTGCATGTGCCGTGGTTTAAAGCAGACTGTCGCAGCAAGTTTCACTCCATGTCCAGGGCAGCTGTTTTATCATCTACCCTTGATATTTATAAAGAGTTTACGCTCCACAGTTGTAAATAAAGGGTAATTGCATTAATTTGCAGTGTGTTAGACAAAATAATAATTATTAATGTACCGCGAAAGTTTAAAAGTATATACAGAAAAAGTTTAAAGTTTACTTTTAATATTTCGCTCACAATTTTGTTATATCAATAGACTTAAGAGTTCTATATACCTCTATCATTTGTTTTGTTCGCTATTGTAATTAACGATTAAAGCAATCGCTTTAGACGCTGGCAAAGCAAGCATTAGGCCGTGATACTCATGGTAATTGTCAAGTTTCGTGAATATAATATTGGTACTTTTGAATAAAAATTTCATGCCATAGAAAAAAAACCAATTCGAAAGTATCAATTTACTGGTTAACACAGTTTATCGAATAACTCCTAATACAATAAACATCGACAATACTTTTCATACTGTGACTATAATATTACTGTTTCTTCCAAATAAGTGAGTAGCTGCAACAAAACCAATAACATGTCATTACGTAGTAGTAATAGAGCGAATGATAATCACTTTCGCTGTGGAACTCGACGTGCGCGCATATTGACGTGCGCATGAGTGCTACCGGCAAACGCGTAGGTAATGTGACCATGATTTTATTATTATTTACTTATCTACCGTTAATTTTTTTTCCATTGAAATGGTTTCGTCGTAATTATAATCTGTGACCCATAGTACGAATCATATCTTAATCAAGTCAAAACTCAGCACAGGATTTTTTCTCTTTCAATTATAGAATTACAGTATTAAAATGTCATAAATTCATATTTTATATTGCTCACAACCCGTGTTAACTATATAAACTAATTCGAAAATATAAAACTTTTGTAAATATGGTTCACGCATAATTTTTTTTCCTGTATTAGAACAGAACGTTGTTTATACTTGTATATTATTACAATAGTATAGTACTTACTTGCGATATCAAACAATGAAGTATACATACCTACGTGACCACTATACACGTTACATGTGTATCTTTGTAGATTTGATGTATATCCATAAAAAAAAATTTAAGTTAACGTAACGTAACGTAGAAAAAACATAAATCCAAGATGTTGCGTATGAATTTGTTATTTGTTGATATATTTATTCGATCTACAAATATTTGAACAATTGAACGTGAACCGTATTAGCACACCGAACGTGTGGTAACCCACAGACGTGTCGTATCATCTTACAAAAAGATACAATCTCGATCGTGTGGTAACCCGACGTCTGAAGTGACGCAACGTTGCGAGCGCTGGCGCCGGCGCATACGAAGTGGTTAAATTCGATCGCTCGAATGTTTGTTTGCCTGTTAACTTGACAGGTAGTTTAATTAAACTATAAAAAAGTGTATTTATAGTAATGCGTAGCATTCTCCAGTAAATAGTCTACGAATTTTTTTGACATCATATTACGTGTGGTTCTTGGATGCTATTTTAATTACCAATATTTACATATGCGAGTTTTATGTAACTTAAAACCACATCAAAACGTATTTTAAAGTCAAGTCTACCACAGATTCTAATTTGAACTCAGAAGAATAACAAGGAACTATTATCCTATACTATTTATTATACAAGCAATATTTGTATATTCGTAATCGCGTTCTCGAAAACTATTCTAACAATTTCGATGAAATTTACAATGTCGTAACCCCTACATTAGATTCAATTTTATTATCGGCTATTTATTTAAATCGATCTAAGCCTCTAAGGTATAGGTTAAGGTTTAGGTAAGGTATATCTTCACGTTGTATCTCCAACGGGGTAGTCAGAGAGGACGGAGTGCCAAGCGTCGCGGTCCTTACGTACTTCTTTCGCTTCCTCAAATCTCGTCATTCTCCTCATACACCTTCGTCAAGGTATGCGATTACTTTAGACATTTCCGTCTGCTAACACTCTGGCTGTTTGTCTTTTGTAAGCCAGCCTTGGCTACTTTTACCACTCTCGCTTTAGCTCTGCAGATTTTCTTCGTCTGTCTTTCATCACTCATTCTTTCTATTTGCCCGAACCATCTAATATTTCTTTATTTTTATAATAACACTGTCGTGCAACCCTGTCATACCGCGTATCACTTCATTACTTATCCTATCACATATTCTGTGTAAAGGTGAGACACCGCACATATTTCTAAGAGATCGCATTTTTACTGCATTTATCATACTTTCACTCAATTTCGGACATTTTTCTTTTTATAAAAGAGAGGTCGAACGAGCAAGCGGGTCACCTGATGGAAAGTGGCTACCGCCGTCCATGGATACCCGCACCGTCCGCTGAATCACGGGAACAGAATATAAAATATTGGTTTATATTCTGCTCCTGTCTGCGTAACATGGAGAATAGGTAAATATCTATAAAACATACAGGAATTGTTGCATCCTGAAAGAAAGATTCATATTTGGGATGGGGATTCTTTCCAAAAATGTATTTTTAAATCGATTCAAATCGCAGTTTATGGAATCGATTTACAAAAAAAATGTTCAAAAGGTCGATTACTCAAAAATCGATTTAGGAATTCTTTAAATTTATGATTTTTTTGAAAATAAAATCTAGATATCTCAAAAAAGCGCTAAATTTAGCTCCAAAAACGCTAAGGTGGCGGCAGCGTTTGATAATATGTATAATTTATTTAAAAAAATCTCTTAGCAATACAGAAACATGATGGAAACTCGATTTTTGAGTGTCCAACATCGATTCACTGAATCGATCACTGCTCGAGATCGAATAAAAAAATTGATATTTTGACCTCACAAAACCGATTCTTCGATTAATCGATCTCAGATCGCCATTTCTAATCCATATTCATGTATGTATGTGTAACGTAGTATAATTCTAGGATTAATAACATTTCTAAAATGTTGTCGTAGAGAACCTAATTAATAGCAATATTTATTTTGTACATACTACGTACACATAGATAATATTTTTGTAGCAACTTCTTTGGAAGTTATTTCGTCGTAAGTATATTTACTTACAATCTATCCAACCAATTGGCTTTCATCCAAAACCATTTTGTTACACTTGAGAGATGTTTTATGCTAGTATATTAGATATTCTGAATAAACACGAAAGTTACAGATATTTACATTCGTACATATACTATAGGTACATATTTTGCGTTGTAACGTAACATTTACAACGTAGGACTGCTACTGTATTTTTCGTTATGTTTTTATTTCATGAACAAGATATTAAAAACAATATGCAAAGACCGTGGAGTAAAAAAATGTATTTCTGTTGTTATTGAATCAGGTTTTAATACAAACTTTACGGTAGACGGCTATTAGGTTGAAGTACGTTTAAAACCCACAGACCAATAACGACCTCCGTGGCGCAACGGCTAAGTCCGTCGGAAAGTAAACGGGGGTTGCGGGTTCGATTCCCGCCCAGTGTCTGGGTGTTTATGTATAATATGTATTTGTTTACAAAATAAAAGTATATAAGTGGTATATCAGTTATCTAGTACCCATAACACAAGCGCTGTGCTGCTTACTTTGGGGCTAGATGGCGCTGTGTGAAATGTCTGAGTACATTATATTATAAAAAAAAAAAATAAGATGACAGATGACGCTATGAAACTTTACATATAATGGAATCAAACGTGTCAAAATCTTTCGGGGCGCGGGACGGTGTACTGTGATCTAATTGGTCAGATCGAGATAAGACGTTCAATACTCAAGAGCAGAGAGGCGAAGAGCTACAAGTTGGTAGGGCGAAAATTAGTAGATCATTTCTCAAATTTTGTTATAAGTTAGTTGTACTACATTTATTGTCTTATTTTATTTTTTCTGTTTATCTTCTCATTTAAATTTGTTATTATTTTGTTTTTATCAGTCTGTTTTTATTGTTTCTAGTCTACAACTCCGATTTTCTATGTGCTTTCCAATCTATAATCTTATATATTTACAGGGAATATCTTACCTTTAGTTTTTAGGCCGTAACATTTATTGAATAAATAAAATAAAACTGCGGGAGTGGTGCCGTTTAAGTAATATATTACCAAAATATGGGAAGTCGCAGGTGCATAAGCGTAGTCTACTGGCTTAGGACTACGCTTATGGTATGGTAGCGTAGTGGTCTGCTTTAAAATTAGTTCAAGCGCTATTTAAGGTGATGTACTGATAAACAATAATTGCTCTGAAATAGAGTTACTGCGCCCATACATACCCCATATAACCGTGCACGCGCTAGCTTACGAAAAATACGAAAAAACAGTTCTTTTCGTTTATCTTAAAAACCACAATTAATTTTAAAAAATCCAACTGGCATTTTAAAGAGTGTGTTTAGATTAATCTACGCAGAAAATTTAGAGGCATATATAAATCTGTCCCGTTAGTCCTAAAAGTGTAAATCTCTATTTTAAAACGAGTGTCTTTGATTTTTTTTTCTGCTAAAAAAGTTAACCAATTGTTTAACGCAACTGGCAAAATGAAGTCAATTAAACGAATAATCAAGTTACTAAATATTACTTCTATACATTTTGTAATCACTGAAAAATTGAGATCCCTGCCGTCAAAATTTCCAATTCGTCGTCTTAAATTGGCACGATTGTCGACTAGTCATTGAGTCACCAAAAATTCTACCAAGTAATATGTTTAAGGTCGTATACACTTATAAAAAATTGGTCAATACAATTTTTATAAAATAGCAACATTACTTAGTGCTTTCATTATATTTTTGTCGTAAAGAGGTAACGTTTTTATTTAGTAATTTTTTTCGAAATCTAGGTCCGGTAGTTTCGAATTTGAGGAGATAATAATTACTTGTTATTGTTTTTGTTGAATTCATAATCGTTACCTATGTAAAATTTTATAATTTGAAATACCTAACTGCATATGTAGAGCTCCTTTTCGTTTTGAGAGTGCGAAATATGATTCTAACTTCATTCGCTTTATTGATTTACTTTGTAGTAGCTGAATGTTACATATGGTTTTACTCAGCGGTAAATACAGTGAAACTTGGAGTACACGCACAATGTTATCACAGGCAAGTGGAAGGCTAAGCGTCATACATAATGCAAAAAGGCGAAAGTAACGCCGCGGGCTCACATGTCGCACGCCTGCGGAATGTGGCGCTTGCATTTAAAAGTAATGTTCACGTAACTTGCAAGAAAACTGGACCTAACGCCGGTATTGAATACCAGTCTTTATTGCTAATATGGCAGACTATACGTAATGAGTGTCAATTTTATAACATTATGTAGGTGACCGAATTTATCACATGATTTTTGTTTATGTCTAGACAACTTTTTAACTTACTTTGTGTTTTTAAAATAACTTATAATAACATCAAATATAATACAAGAAAAATCACGTACACACACATAAATCTTCACGCCACTTCT
Organism: Zeuzera pyrina; assembly: GCA_907165235.1. Taxonomy (NCBI): domain Eukaryota; kingdom Metazoa; phylum Arthropoda; class Insecta; order Lepidoptera; family Cossidae; genus Zeuzera; species Zeuzera pyrina. Next base: position 4,211,523 of record OU015617.1, read on the forward strand.
CTTTCTGATTTCGCCGAAAAATAACCCTTCGACTGAAATCACTTCCAGTTCCAGCAATATTTCAGTTATTTGAACTTCAGCAAAGGACCAGATTATTAGTTTTTAACATATTACTGTACTTATACGTATTATATATTATTCGTTTTTAACATATACTATACTAGCGGCTCGTCCCGAGTTCGCCCAGGTTGAATGCACAGTATGTGGCATATGTCCATCTGAAAGAATGTACATTTCAAATGGTGAAATAATTTTCTTTTTAAAATATTAGTATAGTATATATTATATTATGAAGATGGAGTAAGCTGGAGTATTAGCCGACAGAAATGTCAAAAACACTCGCATGATGAGTACGCTTATTGCGCAACTTGCCGACAGCATGCGACAGCCAATATCGCGCGGTATCTGTGGTCAAAACGAGAATTTGTTAAATTTGTATAGTGGCGCTAAATCAACCGCAAAGAGTGCATTTTATGGTCATAGAATAATAGATACGCAATCGTCATACTTGATACGAACTTTTTATTACAATTAGTCATCGATCGCATAGTGATCGCTTGGTTGTCGCTGTCTGCAAATTTTTATGTAATAACCCCGGAGATTTGAGGAAGCGAAAGAAGTATGTAAAGACCGTGACGCTTGGCGCTCCGCCTCTCTGACTTTCCCGTTAGGGATATGGCGGGAAGATATGTATGGATACATATTCATAATAATTAATGATATATCTACATAAATGAAATATACAGTGTATGTAATTTTAATAAACGTAACACCTTTAGATGTGGATTTCTATTCAGCTTTAGAAATTGAAAACAATCGGTTTATGTCTTCCTTAATTGTTGGAAGTTCACTGAAAACTTTTAATGATACCTAACCGTTAAAATCGTTTGTCTATTTTTTGTGGTCTCTGCAACTATATTTTGCACAAATAATGAAACACGTGTTTCAGCCTTCTCTAAAATTGCGCCTCTAATAGTCTTTTAAAGACGTAAAAGATCGTAAAACAATTTTATTTGCCGAAACTAAGTTTCAGCTCGCTTCTTATGTTCCCTATTTACCCGTTCGAAGCTGGAACAGGTCACTAGTATAAAATGTCTTCTGCGCATGTAAGCAGTGGTACCTAACATGCCCATAAATGTTTTTTTTTTATAATTTATGAAATAAATATCTCTCTAACCTAACGCACCGCATTTGATCAGCTATTTGTCAATTCTGATCGTCTTAAATCTTGTAATGTACATATGTATGTATGTACAATTATGTAGATAAAATCAATTTATTGCTAAAGATTCCGCACGCTTTGAAAGACAAATCAAAGCTTTCACGTCAGTAACGAATGGCATAATTTGTTCATGTTAGTGTATTCAGAAAGCAGAATGAGAATTCAATTTCGAATTAATATTATTCGATCGTCGTTGTCTGAAATAAATATACGTACAATTATAGACTTCTAGTCTAGTTTCCGGGATAAAAAAAAGCATAGAATGTCTCAGCCTTGTTTTTCCGCGCAGGTAGGTACTGAAATCCGACGACGGAGCTCATATGATATATAGGCTAGCAACTCATTGCTATCTAGTTCCATTATATCACCTTTAATAATACAAGAGTAATATATTAGAGTTAGAGTAATTCCTGAGCTTTGTAGCCATTCCGTAACAATAAAGCATGCTTCACTGTGGATGAGAAGCTAAAAAGATAAATCGTAGAATATTTTAATTTTCATTACGATCATTGGTATTAAAAATAAGCGCCTCGCTCCTGGACCCCTTGAGGCGCTTCCCCAGGCAAACAGGCAACGTATAGAGCCTCTTATTCTAGAATACGTAAAATTCTTTATGTAATCTAGTAATTATTGGTTTTACTTATGAAAAAAGGGGCTATTGAAGAAATTTTAATGGTCAAATTATTTTATATCATAAAATTTTATTTCAAAATTTAATGTCATTGGTGTATATCGCAAGTAAATATAACATGTACTTATGAATAAAGTAAATATAACTTCTACTTGTAAAGTAGATGCACATATTTCAAATTTTTGGCTTTTTTTAATACAGATTTTATATGTATTTTATATATACATAAATAGGAATTTGTGACGGCAAAAGCGGCAAAATTTTTTTTATTTTTTTTTTTTATTTTTTCAAGTAACGAGAAAATAGCCTCAAACTTTCAACAAAACAGTATTTGAATAGGGGAAACGCCTTAAAGAAGAAAGCTCTCAATGTGATAAGGAGCTCCACCAAGCCTAGTCGAAACAACAACAGCTTACCTCTCATTCTCTGTCTTCATCCCTACAGTCTCCGTCTCCGATTCGAATTATGATTATAAAGTTCGTTACAAATAAAATCACAATGAACCTAGTAACAAAAAGGCTGCTATAAAAACAATAAAATAAACTTAATTATGTATTCCTTCAGGTAGCAACCGACGTACAAGAAACAATGTTATGTGAAGCGTTTTCATGTGTTCTGTGAATTTGTTGTTTGTCTCAAACGGAGCATTATATTTTAATTGTCGTTTAAATTTTGACTTTCATATAAATTAACTAGAAACATTGACTGCTAAAAATATGTCAGAAAGTCAGAATTCGCCTTTTGAAAGAAAATATGAAAGACAATGGGATTTTTTTTGCTTTGTGGCATGGCGCACATATTAGCGCATTTGCCACAGTCACGTATTAATAAGTAGAATCCATGTAGAATCACAAGTAAATTAGTTTTTTCTTATCGTAAAACTCCTCCAGTAAAGTGATAGTAGGCTTTACTGAAGTTTTAAAGGACTTTTCGGAAGAGTGCGAGAACTTCAGCTACACATGGACAATCGGATTTCATGACTGAAAACAAAATACTAAGAATACAACTACATTTTTAATAATAACTTTGGAGATTTATAATCTTAAGTTTTATAATCGTAGTCTATGTGTTATCTCTTATCTGTGGTGTGTTTTTGCTGTACGTTGTTCTTTGTATATCTTGCTGGAAAAAAGAAAATCATTTTCATAGCTCATACAAGTTTATAACTTTAGAGATGTGCCATTCTCGGGGAAATTTGTCAACATTTATTATATGTGCCAGAACCATCTAAGCATCTAAGCGTGCTCCATGCCATGTCTTCCAATAATATTTTTTTATACTCTGCAATTCGTGTGCATAATTCATTGTAAGTGCTCACAGTTGGTAGAGTGCGATAAATATGTATGTATGTCAGTAAAACTACACCTTAAAACTAATTTCAATATCTTGAAGAACATTTTAAAACTAGACATGACGTATGACTTCGCCTGTGACTACTGTGTAAAAATTACTGATATTCCCGAAGGAACAAGAAAGATACAATAATTGTTTGCATTCAGAGAAATCTAATTGTATATCCCATTCGGAAAGTAGAATCTTAAGACCCGCATTCCAGATACTCAAGGTGAGAGTCTCTGCTTGAGTATAGTTAGAAAGAAATGCCGTTGTTCAACGCATATATCGGCATCTCTTTCTAACTATGCTCAAACAGACATTCGCACTTCAGTATCGTTCTGGATCACAGCGCTTAGCCTACAATCTACATGTCACGTTACAGGACTGAGAAAAGATTTATGCCTATAACTTACTCTAAATCTAAGGATTTAAAATTAGTTAATAAGTAGGTTAGTAGAAATTCTGTGGAAACGTATTTTTATGCAGCAGGAATACCTGCTTCCTTATATGTTGTTATTAATGAAATGAAATGTTCTTTGTTTATTTTTTTTTCCATTCAAAAACGCCTGAATCAATCCGTCTCACGTTTTGCACACAGAATGGCTGTATTTCTGACCAAGACGTATGCTTGTGCCTATGTATCTATGAAATAAGCTAACTAACAAAAAGCGTAAAATATATCGAAAAAATTATAGAATGTTAAGTATTTTAATTGTTATGTATGTACGAGTGTATAATCCATTATTATATATGGCTTATTTTATTACAATTAAGCCCGAATTTAAATTTTAAAATACACGAGTTTCGGCTGAACGTGCTTATTACATGTGCCTTTGTTTAATTTCTGAAATTTTATAATCGTAGTCTATGTGTTATCTGTGGTGTGTTTTTGCTATACGTTGTTCTTTGTATATCGTGTTGGAAAAAAGAAAATTATTTTCATAGTTCATACAAGTGATTTCTCAATTTTGTTAACAAAAAACCCTACTGAAGTCAACATTAACTACATAGGAACAGAGTTCTATTATAAATATTCTCTGACATTCACAATTCCACCGCAAAAAAGGCCCATATTTCGTGCAAAGAGCTATGTAATTATTCAAAGTTGCCACAGGAGCCTCAAACCTCTAACACGTTACAATCTTAATAATAAATGATAACGTCTCTACATATAGCCGTAATGATTAATTCTCATAGCAAAGCTATTTACTTGAAAACTTGGTTGTTTATTTTAGGCTCAAGCTTGCGCATTTACTAATCTGATTCGCTCGTTCTGTCACTGAACGTAATGAATTAGGGCGAAATTTAGTTCAGTCGTTCACCGACTAATAGAAAAAACACTTTAAAATACTATCTGTTATTCAACACACCTTTTTAATCCATATATATATATATAAATTAAATTTAGTTGCTAAGCTTAAGAGAACAGTTGGACTAATTTGACAAATTCTTTACATGTTCGTAATAGTCCGAGTAATGTTTTTACGGAAAGATAAATTGAAAAAGTTGCCGGATAATTCGAAAATTCGGAAGAAATCCGACAGTGTTTTTTTCTGTGGGGTTTTTGTATGAATTCAAGACCATAACATCAATACTAATATAACATCTTCTGAGCCACAGCAACGCGTGGCCGAGCACATCTAGTTTTTAATATACTTAGTTGAATTATGCCACTTCTACAAGCAGTTCACCGAACGAGAATTACGACGACTAATATAACAATAGATTGATCGTTCTGTGGTATTTACATAATATGCTCTGTCGTATCTACATAATATGGTCTGACATATCTACATAATATGCTCTGTGGTATCCACATAATATGGTCTGTCATATCTACATAATATGGTCTGTCATATCTACATAATATGCTCTGTGGTATCCACATAATATGGTCTGTCATATCTACATAATATGGTCTGTCATATCTACATAATATGGTCTGTCGTATCTACATAATATGGTCTGTCGTATCTACATAATATGGTCTGACGTATCTACATAATATGCTCTGTCGTGTCTACATAATATGGTCTGACATATCTACATAATATGCTCTGTGGTATCCACATAATATGGTCTGTCATATCTACATAGTATGGTCTGTCGTATCTACATAATATGGTCTGTCGTATCTACATAATATGCTCTGTCGTATCTACATAATATGCTCTGTCGTATCTACATGATATGGTCTGACATATCTACATAATATGCTCTGTGGCATCCACATAATATGGTCTGTCATATCTACATAATATGGTCTGTCGTATCTACATAATATGGTCTGTCGTATCTACATAATATGCTCTGTCGTATCTACATAATATGGTCTGACATATCTACATAATATGCTCTGTGGTATCCACAATATGGTCTGTCATATCTACATAATATGGTCTGTCATATCTACATAATATGGTCTGTCGTATCTACATAATATGGTCTGTCGTATCTACATAATATGGTCTGACATATCTGCATAATATGCTCTGTGGTATCCACATAATATGGTCTGTCATATCTACATAATATGGTCTGTTGTATCTACATAATATGGTCTGCCGTATCTACATAATATGGTCTGCGGTATCTACATAATATGCTCTGCCGTATCTACATAATATGGTCTGTCGTATCTACATAATATGCTCTGTCGTATTTACATAATATCCTCTGCCATATCTACATAAAATGCTCTATCGTATCTATATAACATGGTCTGTCGTATCTACATAATGTGGTCTGCCGTATCTACATAATGTGGTCTGCCGTATCTTCATAATATGCTCTGCCGTATCTACATAATATGGTCTGTCGTATCTACATAATATGCTCTGACGTATCTACATAATATGCTCTGCCATATCTACATAATTGGTCTGCCGTAAAATTGTAATTTTTTTATTGATTAAGCTAAATAACATAGCAAGTCTCCGCGGCTTTTTCAGCACATACGCACTCTTCTGTCAAATTTTTTAAGACCGTTTTGCATAAATGCGCTCGAATTTCTTTGATACAGCGCTCAATTTCCTCCTTCAAGACTAGGGTGGACGTAGACTTAATTCAATTCAGGTGCGCTAGAGTCATGCTGCATTGCAGCACGAATTGGGCCGGCTCGTCCGGTGAAATACCACCCTCTCACAGAATATCGACTTGAAATAACAGCATCTATTGCTGTTGTGTTTCGATTGGTGAGTGAGAGTACCGGTAGCCCGTTTTCCCCCTCCCCCTCCTTTCTTTAAAGGCCGGCAACGCACTCGTAATTTCCCAAGCGCTGCGGGTGTCCATAGGCGGCGGTGATCACTTTTCTTCCGGCGACTTGCTTGGCCGTTTGCCCCCTCGTTCTATATATATAAAAAAAAGACTTGTTCACATAAAACTTTGACGTCCAAAATTCAAGAAAAAAGTTTGAAATTTTAAAATAATCTCTTCACAGTTGATGAAATTAAATCAATACTCCGACCATATTTTGTACGAAAATTGCGAACGGTTGATGTCATCATTATTTTTATAATATTGTTCAAGAATAAAATGCACCGTTCTTTCGTGTAGCACTCCATTTTTAATAACCATGAACAGTCAGCGGTCACGCTGTTTTTTTTTTTCATTGGCTACAAATGGCGTAGTCAACGAAAAAAAAGGGGCCGTACAAATGACGCAAAATTCAAATCTTACGTGGATTTTGGCACATCCGTTAGAAGAACACAATGTGATAGTTTTTGGGCTTCTATAAATTTTAATAAATGACAAATAAATGAAATCTTGTGCATATTTGTTAAAATAATCCTTTCCTGTCCAATTGCCAAAAAAAGTAAATAAAAGACAAAAGATTTATGCGTTGGAAGGGAAACCAGTTAAAGATAAATGAGAAGATTTATGCGTTGTGAAGGGAAACCAGAATTAGAGATGAATAAGATTTAGCCTATCATTTACCTAAACAAAACAAATTAAAATACATAAAGCGATTCTTGACATAAAGGCTTACGCCTTTATGTCAAGAATCAAATATTATTTCATTTTAATATTACCTTATTTTGTAATACTCGTTTTATCTAAAAAACAGATTGACAGAAACTACAAAGGTTCCGTATTATTAGCCATTTTGCCCTAAAAATGGCTAATAATTTTAAACTACGAAACCCTTTTCGTAGTTTAAAATCAAAAAAGGAACTATTATGAGGTCGCTTTTTTATCCGATTGTCCATCTGTGTGTCTGTCTGTCAGGACCTTTCTTATCAGGAACGCGTGGAGGGATCACGTTGAAATTAATGTGAAAAACGTCTGCGATCTCTTGGAGCTGGAAAATAATGAAGCGTCTAAGTCAACACAATCAAAAAATACGGCCATTTATTTACACTAATATTGTAAAAATGTAAACTTTTTTTGTTCGTATGTAATGAATAAACTCAAGAAATACTCAGCCAAATTCGAAAATTCTTTCGTCTATAGAAAGCTGCATTATCAGCGAGTAACATAGGTTGTAATTTACTTACAAAAAAATTTGTACCCGTGCGAAGCCAGAGCGGTGCGACACATATTTCGGCACCCGCAAGGAAATCAAAACCTATAGGGAACTTCCCATTGACTTAGAATCATGAAATTTGGCAAGAATGATCTCATAACACAAATAAAGGAAAAAATGTGAAAATTGGTAATTTGTAGTTATTTGCCCTTACAAACACAATTGCAGTTGCAGATATGGGACGACATGTCTTTAAACTGCACAGTTAATTTTGTTTTTGAACCTGCCTTCTATTTTATCGGTTAAACATATACAAATACATAGTGTGGTGGTACGGAATCCTGCTACTTGGCCGATTATTTTCTCTAGTAGAAAAAGTGTTCGCTTGTAGCCCTACGAGTTAACAGAAAACCGTTGAAAATTGAAAGTGTAGGAGGACGCTAATCGTAAATAAAAAAAAATTTAATGTACCTAAGTAGATAAATTATACTTGAACTTCAGACACATTATTCTTAGTTTGATGCAACTGCCATGTTGGATTTATGATGACGTCACGTGTCCTACATTACCCATTGAACTATTACAATTGTAATATCTCGTTTTATGTGTACTGTTAGATGTTTATTCTATCGTTACACACAAGTACAAATAGAGGTACATTACCTTCCCATTTTAAGTTCAAAATAATTTATTTTATTGAAGACACAAATGTAGTCTGGAAATAATATTCACATACACGTATCGATTTATAAGTATGGAACTTCGACTAGAAAGCAGGTAAAAATATAAAAAGTTATTAATAAGATTGAAGAAATACGAATATTGACAACACAGCAACCCATACTTATTTGTGAAATATTTAATTCGGATAGAGTACGAGCACCTTAACATTCTGTAAACCTTACACAAAGGGATAACTAGTTACCTACTGAATATCGAATTTATGCTATCATGCGGTAACCGAAGAGTGGTTTTAAAGTAATTAAACCAGTTTACCCTTGCTGTTAAAATTAAATATTAATTTTTCAATCTAATCTGTGCTTTCATTTTTGGCAATATGCTTAGGTTGGAAATATTTTGTACGTTGAAACAGGTGCCATGCCTCTTATAAAAATCAAAATTGACTTTCTAGTGTTGTAAAAGGATTACACGTCTTATTTAACATCAAATTACATCCAAATAAGGCAAGTTTAAGTTCTATTTACTTCTTAATTTAATAGAAGTTAAACATAATAATATTTACATAGACTATAAATAATTCAGACGCCATGTCCCAGCAGCATTGGTGAGGTTAATCATGGGTAAATCAGATAAGCTGACTCACTTGTACTTTAATTCGTTCTTCGCATCATCATAAACACGAAAATATCTAAGTCGTTTAAACGAACGTAATATAATGTCCTCAAATGCCTAAACAATCTTAGTTATTCGAATGCAGAGTAATCATTGTTCAACATAACTACCTCCAAGAAATTAAATTTAACGAACACGAAAACTTATCCGTGTGCATTTTTTATTACTATGACTAAAAGTATAACTAAACGAAATGCTCTCCGCATCTCACACCCAACGTAACAACCCTACGTATCCGGCCGAGAGGAAGCAATTCCGTTATGAGGCGGGAACCGGTCTTCTTTTCTACATATTCTTTGACTACGGTGTCACCCGCTTGTAGAAGCTTCGAGGTGATCCTGGAGTGGGGGCGATCCATGCGACCCTGAGAAGGACGACGGCGCATGTTGTACGAGCTGTCATGGTACTGCGAATGTGCAGAGGAGCTGTCTTTCCCTTCGAGAAGTACATCGGCACAGCACTAGTACATGCCGACCTGCGAGCGAAAAAGAGACGTAACATTGGTCAGTTGCTTATCTTTTCACGCAGGTCTACTATATATTATACTATATATCCCTCGTCTGTGGTATAAGGTGACTAAAAGGGGGCCCTCGGAGTTGCCACCGATCGAATCGAGAGATCCGATCCTCCGTCCACACTATCCTGAGGAAAACGGCAATGTATAAGTGTGGATAGTTCTGCGAGGTTGCTGCAAGACGGTTTTTCCTATACACCGCTAGAGTTTTACTGGGTACAAGCCCACAATCTTGTCTTATCCTGAGTTATCACAAAAAAAAACCTGTTGCTATCTGGTTCCACCTTGCGGTCTGTCGATCCAATTTTTTGTTGCTAAATGTGGAAATAATAGGGTGTGATTTTATTGCATTTGACATTGTTTCCATATCCATTGACGAGAAGTTATGTTTACTTGTATGACTCACAGATCAGTTTTATATTTTTAGAATTCAATAACGCTATTGCGCTACCAACTTCTTCCGTGAAGACGGCTTAATGATATACATATAACGTTAATGTTAAATTACTAATTTCTGATTTGGTATTTCTAGAATGTCTTCAATTGCTTTTAACTCAAAGTTATATTATTTAGACACAGGTGTTCTCTAATGTTGGAGAATAAATTTATATATTTGTTTGCTATTTTTCGCTCGAAGAATCAAACAAATTAATCGCCATATTAATGAAAATTCCAGTCAGGAAATTCCAAAGCTTTGATTCCGAAGTACCAAACATCGAGAGCGCTTGGGTACCTAGCTGACGGAGTCTGAGATCTGGACTTAAAATACGTTCCAATTAATAAGCTTGTAACTTTGGCCGGAACGTAACCAAAAATATATTAGTAACTACTCTCATATTTATAAATATATACGTTTATATGTATACCATATGTACATACTAATAAGCCTATTATGAGAAGAAACATTTATCTTTATATGAAGTTATCAGATCAATAGTAATGAAACTTTCACTGACTTGTTCTTTGTGGTTCGTAATGTCGTATATAATATACGCTACATTTGATCTTAAATTGAGATAAATCAAAGCCCTAAACTTAACATGCAAATGGAGTAATTTATAACAACGCGTCAAGTTGTACTAAACTCATGTTAGTTAGCGGTTTCACTTATCTTGTAAGTAATGACTTAAATTACAAGAAATTAGACAATTTTTCGTAATTTAAGTCCATTAAACCTCTAAATACGTCAGGAATGTAACAGAAATACATAGTAACTTTAATTTTCGTCTATACCTTTCTCGCATAGGCGCATCCACAAAAACAAATCATTTTTTTGTATCGTATTTCGTATATCAGTTTTTAAATGTATAAAGAAAGTTTTATTTTTCTTGCAATAAGTCTGGCGCATACAATAGTTAAACGATTTACTTTTTTCTCTTCATTAACTTTTTGTTTGAGCCGCAAATTGAAAAAAATACTAAAAGGGCTTCTGTCTCCTAAACTAATGAGAATTGTGTTTAGAAGTCAGCGACATTTCTCTAGAAAAAAATGTAATCGATCCTTTGTATATTAAAGACTAGCTTTTGCCCGCGACTTCGTTCGCGTGAAGTTCAAAGACACATAATATCTTTATAAATTATAGCCTATGTGTTATTTTGATTTATGAGGTATATTATTGTAAAGTTTCATTAAAATCCATTACGAAGTTTTTTGCGTGAAAGAGTAACAAACACCCACACATCCATCCTAGTAGGATAAAGATCTAACGTATATGCTGGAACAACTTGCCTCCACCTCTTCGAGAACTTTGTACTATTTCTAATTTTAAGTCGCGACTAAAATTGTATTTTCTCTCATGCCAAGCGGACGGATCCTATAGTGGTGGCTAGGTTGTTCCACAAATAAATAATTTAATAAACGGAAACTTGATTGGTGCTAGTCGAAAAGAAATGTATTTGTATGCATATGGGGGCATGAAGAATATATGTATTTATATATAGCGTATATGTTGTGTAGGTATTATATATGATAGCATATTTTCAATTTTCTTATAACTATTATTTACTAGTCCTCAGACTACCCCGCTGGGGATGCGGCGTGGGGGTATGTATGTATGTATGTATTATTTACTATTTCTTAATTTAATTGCTACGGCCATCTGTTGGACCGACGTACTCCACAAATATTGGTCCCCGCTGAAAATCAGCGCTGTAGCACTTGTGCTGCAGCACGTACTGAGTCGGTGTCCATTTTAGCATCATATCACTCACAGTACACATTGTTTGTTGTACGCGTTTAAAACTTTTTATTTACTTGTTTGTATTGTGTGTGATGATGCTAAATAAAATCTATGTCTATGTCTATGTATAGGATAAAACAAAAGACAACTTATATACATTTCTTCTTTATTTCTTACTTTCAATGATAGTATCAATGAAGGTTAATTATTGCGATCTAAATGTGTAAGCGTATACAGTGTTGTGGATAATATATGGAGAAGTATATAAGTATAATAATATATGGAGCAGATATTTCATTAAAAATCTTACGAGAGTAACAGACGAAGATAATGTACATGTCATTCGTGAGGCTACTCAGGCTACAATAAAGAAGGAAAACCGCCAGTGTAAACCAACCTTTATACCGTGCTCTGTTGAGAGTTTCGCGGAAGTTACGAGACCGTTATCGGGTCCATGTTTACTTATTCTGTATGCGTTAAGGTCTGCACAGACTTGACAACATGCTGCGTTAGATAACAAACACTTTAAGTTATTACGTGGTGTGCTGAATGGAAATTATTTTCTTACCAGTATATAAACTTATGGTTAAGTCTGTTTGGACTTGACATTATGAGAAAACTTAAATATTAATATTACTTTTTTATATTATTTCCAATTCTTGTGAGGCAAAGGGAACTATCCCCATACAGTGAAGTATTCAATATTACTTTTTTATATTATTCTCCAATTCTTGTGACGCAAAGGACTATGCCCATACAGCCAAGTCTTCCGTATTAAAAAATAAGATTCCAGTAGCACTTATGTGATGTAAAAAATTATCATCGTTAACGTAAGTTAGAAACGTTACAATGCATGTATTTGATTTTATTCGAGGACAAGTAACGTGATATATTTTCGACAGCTAACGTCAAATCACATTTTTTTTCAGGCAATTTAGCTAATGAAATGACTAATTCTACCAGTGTCATGCGTTGCAAAGAATACAATAATTTAATTACTAAATAAAATAGGGTCGTTATGCTAGTATTCGACCGATTAGTGGAGTTGCTAAGTTTGAGCAATAAAAAAGAATAGTTTTGCATATTAAAAATGTATTGGAAATATGGAATATGGTTGCAAATATAGTCTAGATGGTTTTTAATTAGAAACGAAGTAAATCTGTTTTCACGTTATTTTTGTATAAAATTAAAAGCAAAAAATAAGCTATTTCGCCAGTTTCGACCACAAAATTTAGTTTTCGACCAGCGTTAAATCAGCTTTCGGCCATACCACTTCTTAGTCTAAGTTGACAGTGTTATAAATAAAATAATACTTAGTTAGACGACATCATGGTTTTACGTGAAATGATATCAGTCTTACTGTAAGTATCTTCGATAACAAAATTGCGTTTTATTCTCATATGTAAGCAAAAATAAACTTTCTTCAATCTTATCAGCAACACAATCACCATCGATTGCTTTTTGCTTGCCATTAGGTACTAAAGTTCATGCTTAACTTAACTTTCTTACCCACGATTTTTCAATTTTTCAACTATTTTTGTTTGTGATCTTCATAGAATTTTCTTCAACTCCATCTGCAATTTCTTCTTTAGCTTGGAGGAAGATAAAAGTAAAAAAAAATATATTTAAATTATCCACTGTTTCTCATTTTTCATGAAACGTTAGGACAAATAAATGTTTACCAAAGAGATCATTCGTCAAAAATCTTATCTCGCACAAAGACGTCAGTACATTTCGTACGCGAATCCGGCAAAATTCTTACCGTGGACGAGAGTCCTAAGTATTCCGTAGTATTTGTTCGAAGTGGCTTCACTGAAATTAATTTATCTCGTGTCACATGTCGAATTTATAATACTGTTTACATATAAAGTGCCACGGGGTAGAGAGGATTTGCGACAGTTAAATACGTCGAATAAACGCCAGCCAATTGGGGACGAGAAGTTAGCAACGTCGTTTACCTTAATATATAGATATGTATAATGAAATCCCCGAAAATAATATACACGTGTAACTTAGAACTGAGAAAAGTCGGATGGTTTGAGAAATGTCGCCTTTGGGACAGCCCATCAGGCCCATGGCTAATTATCTATACATGTAAAAAGCAAATCTATACTTAGGCGAAAATGTGTGAGGAGAATGACGAGATTTGAGGAAGCGAAAGAAGTATGTAAGGACCGCGACGCTTGGCGCTCCGTCCTCTCTGACTAACTCGTTAGGGATACAGCGTGAGAATATCTATGTATGTATATAAAAGCAATTGCCACATGTGTGACGGAGCGTCACTTCAGAACGGCTCCACCGATTTGGTTGATTTCTTTTTTGTTGTGCTCGTAATTGTCAGGACAAGGTTTGTATGAAAGAAAATTCTTGGAAAATCCACGAAAAAGTCGAAAATTACGATGATATTTTTATATGAAAACCTCAATTAAAAATATTTGGTGTATTGCAAACATTCAATATCTTACTGGGGCGAAGCCGGGTCGCTAGTAATAATAATAATAAATTTTGGGTCCCTGGAGCCCCGAAGCCCATCGACTGGTTTCTGATATTTATAAGAGACTGGTCGAGGCTTCGGGAGACCGCCGGGCTGGTTGCTTCTTCCGCCAACGAATAACTTTGGCTATTCAAAGAGGCAATGCCGCCAGTCTGCTGGGTACCTTAAGCAATGACAGCTTTCTAAGCGGCAACTTTGAGGCAGTTTATTATTTAAGATAATGTGTAGTTTTAAGTTTGTAAATATTAACGTATGTATGTACTTTTTTTGTTATTAATAAATATTTGTTAAATCAAGTTTTTATTTGCTAGAATTAGAGTGGTAAACAGTTGATGTACAAGAGATATGTAAATGTAAATATATAATGAACTTTGCACGTTCTGCTAATAACATGCACACATACGGTTAAATTAATTATAACTTGTAATAATAAGTCAATCATTTTTTTAAATGTCAAAATTAAAAATGGTCATAGTACCAAATAAAATAGAAAGACAATTGCCATTATATAAATTGAAAAGTACTGCTAATTACATTTTGTGACGGGGATTATTACGTTTTTAATTTCACTTGTACTTGACACTATTTTAAGTTAGATAAAAGAAAAGTAATAGTTACTACTTAAAAGTTTTTAGGTGTGATAGAGTCATGGTACACTGGAGCACGAATTAGGCCGCCTTGCCCGGTGAAAAACCACCCTCTCACTGAATATCGGTGTGCAACAGCAACAGTATCTATCGCTGTAGTGTTTCGTTCGGAAGCGAAAGTGCCGGTGACTCATCCTCGCAACACCCATTATCTTTTTGATGTGCAAGATAAATTAAAAATCTTTTTACAGATAAAAACAATTCATTTTTAGAATTTTTACAAGACAAAGAATATTTATTACTGTTGGGTTACTTATTGAGTGACATATTTTCACATTTGAATGACTTCAATACGAGTTTACAAGGCCGTAACAAAAATGTTTTACTGATGACAGATAAAAGTCAATGCCTTTATCAAGAAAGTTTAGTATTTGGATTATACTCCCTGAGAAACGAATTTTTGATGCATTTACTGCAACTTCTGATTACATGAACAAAAATGCGTATTTAGAAAATTCAGTTATTAACCGCTTGTTGGAGAGCATGAAAACGCATTTAGGTGAATTAAAAATTCAGTTACTAGAATATTTTCCAGATGATAACAATTATTTCTCGAAAAGATGGGTTCTCAATCCGTTTGATGAAAATATTGTAACTTGTGGATTGTTAAATGGACTCATTGAACTATCAGCTGATAAAACTTTACAACTGGAAATTTTATTTCAAGATTTAGATAAATTTTGACTTGCAGGACGATGTGATTACGGAAGCTTTGAAAACATTGATACCCTTTGCTACTTCTTACGTGTGCGAAAAAGGTGGCTTTGAAAACTAAATACAGAAATCGTCTGTTATCACTCGAAAATAATTTACTTATGAGTGTTTGCAAAGATGATCCATGTATAGAAATACTTTTAAGTAAGAAACAAAGCCAACCATCGCATTAATTATTTAATATTCATGATTAATCATTTTAATTAAACAAAGTGAGCTATAAGTTGTTATTACACAGTAATATTTAATTTTATAACACTACACTAAAATTAATTCCTTTAATAAACGAATATTTTGTACATAGGTCTTCACTTTTTCGACAGATTGCGACCTCCTTTAATAACAAACACGACCCCTCCAAGGGTCGCGACCCCCAGATTGAGAAATTAGGGGTTATATAATGTATTATGTACATATAGTATAGGTAATACATTTTATATTACGTAGTTATTAGTCTGTTTTGCTTTTCATAAAATTGGATAACTAAGTAATGAATCTTGAACTTTATTGGTTTTCTGTACTTGTATATAAATAACACCAAAATCGAACTAAAATAAGATTTATCAGAAGAGTAAAATTAATTAAATCGTAAATTCGAATACGAATTTTAGGCAGCGGTAAAGTGAACGAAATTTATTCTAGTAATTAACAAGAAACTCTAGAACTGAGTTTTGATTACTTCCTAATTAATTTGGATCTCTTTATTTAAATTAATTCAAGAGAAACACCGCATAAGTGGGAGTCAAGAAATTGGTGTAATTTCATCTGAGAAAATAAATAGTAACATTGAAAAATATTTTACTTTCTTTTTCTTTCTCGAGATCCCTGTCAGTCACGCTTGGGACTTACTTTGTCATCAACTGTAAAGCGACGTACCTTGTGAACAACCGGAAAACAAAAGAGTCGATCGGTGTGTAAAGCTCGGAAGCTTAGCATGAACTTATCAAAAATGGATAACGGAAGCGAAATTCGGGCGGTGTTTTAACTTACGTAAAAGTTGACATCTCTCCTTTTTTTTGTAAAATATGACTCGATTTGTAATTTTGATGGCTTTGAGTTTTTATAAAGAACTAGGGACCCGCCCCGGCTTCGTCCCGGTGGGATATTGAATTATTTTTTATTGAGATTTTTATACAAAAATGCCATCCAAATTTCCAACCTTTTCCGTGGATTTTTCAAAAATTTTCCGTCACTAAACCTTATCCTGACAATAACGAACACAACAAAAAGAAATCAGCCAAATGGGTCTCGTGTGATGCTCCATCATACATGTGGCAATTGATTTTTACTCATATAGATAAATAAGTAATTTTAAATGAGTACTTACTTGCTGTCGAGCAGAACCTATCATGTATCTGAGACAGCGATTTCTGAACCCAGAATGTACTAATTCGTAATTTTTAACGGTTGTTTCTTTTTCGAAAAAAATAGTAGGTATTAAAAGGAACTATGCGTAAAATAGTAAATAATAAACCTGCTCTAACTTTGTAATCATATGCAAGGAATATTGCGTGATAGTATGCGATTAGGATAGGATAACTTTAAATACGGTAACTGTGTATGTCACATAAAGCGATTAAATTATCTAGTTTGCATTTTTATTATGTCAGCACAGTGTTGAAAAATTATTAAATGAATTGTAGTACTGTACTAACAGATGCGTTAACGGAAACGTCCGCAAGCCACCTGCCGCGCCTGCGCCGGTGGGCGGCCGACCGCGACCGCCGGATCTGCGCGCGCCTCCCTCATTACATAGCGTAGACTTAGGGTTGACAGTATAGGAAGTTTTTAAAAATAAAAATTAAGTAAATTTTATTCACTTCCATGCTGGTCTGGGAGAAAAGGCAATGCATAGAATATTCCAGCCTTCGAGGATTAATATTCATCCCACGCAGGTCGTAAAAGACGGCCAAGATCCCTTGGCCGTCTGTCGTAAAAGACGGCCAAGGGATAGTGCTTATTACAAGATACAAGATAAACGATGAACTGTAGATTACATTGTGCCATATAATACAAAAAGTAGCACTATTCTCATACAAGGTGGCTCCACTCCAACTCAAGCACTGTAGGCATGCTGCTGTAGTAAGTACATTCATGTATGTATGTATGTATGTACACATACATATTGCTCTATATTTACTTACTAAAATAATCTTCAATTTAAATTTCATTTTCCGAAGACTATCGAAAGCGGAACATTATTTTTTTTATTTCCGAAAAATTTTATGATCCCAAACTAAATACTAAGCTTGAACTACGAGTGGTGTAACACAATAAGTTAGGAGAGTAAGCAGTAGCGTCCACATTGCGGACAAGCCAGATCAGAAAAGTTCGTTTTCCGACAATAACAAATGTTAATAACATCACGTTACTATATAAGTAAGAGTCGATCGGTGTGTAAAGCTCGGAAGCTTAGCATGAACTTACCAAAAATGGATAACGAAAGCGAAATTCGGGCGGTGTTTTAAATTACGTAAAAGTTGACATCTCTCCTTTTTTATAAAATATGAGTGTAACTTTGAGGGCTTTGAGTTTTTATAAAGAACTAGCGACCCGCTATAAGCTTGAACTACGAGTGGTGCAACACAATAAGTTAAGAGAGTAAGCAGTAGCGTCAACATTGCGGACAAGCCAGTTCAGAAAAGTTCGTGTTCCGACAATAACAAATGTTAATAACATCACGTTACTTATATTGCTTACATTTTATTTATATCTGAATTCTTTATAACTGAATATTGAAAAAAATAAATAACTCATGCGAATTGTGTTTTGACAACCCTAGTTAACATAGAGAATGTAAGTTCGTTTTGAATTACCTGCTTCCTTGCGCACGAGTCGACTAGAGCTTTTTGTTTCCAGTGCAGTAACAAGTGCTATATTACATTTACGTGTAATTTTTCAATCATAATAAAAGTATTTCGTATGTATGAAATAAAGTAATTATTTACATGTAAAAATTTATTAAGTGTTTTTTCAAGGATTGTAATACTGCCTACGAACACAAAGTTAATAAGTCTACTGGATTTCGTTTCTTATTGTAATTGTTTTAATGTTTAGTCTTACATGTGTGACATCACGATAAAAGCACCGTAATATCTGTGATAATATAATGAAGTATAAGTCAGAATATTAAGCAGCTTACATTTTCTGAATGGAGAAACATATTCCATCCTTTTTACGGTAAGTGCAACTACTAATATGTTACTATAAGTCTAATAGCGTGCTGAAAATAGGATTTTTATTGAGATTATCTTATGGCAATTTTTATTAACTGGCATACGAATAAAGAGATCTGCAAAATAAAAACAACATTGCTTCGATAATGCGTTTTCAATTCAAATAAAGAAATGTGCCGAATTTCATAAAAATGTTGATCAAAAATAATACTGCCTTATTCAACCAAGAAATTTCTCTCTTGTCAATAATAATTATGGAATACTGGATAGGAATAACAGCTGCTTTGGAATATCTTTTTTTGTGTATTAACATTAATAATATTTTTGTATTATACAAAAATATTGTTATGAATATCTCGCGTCGTTGACAGTTTGATGTACCTTAGGTTTTTGCTTGAGAACTTCATTATTTATCAAACGGTTTTGACGTAGCTAGAAGTTCTGTACTTAATAAATCAAGACTTATCCGTATAAATAAACTTAAATGTTGTTTTTGAAGCGAATGTATTTAAATATAATTATATCTTGTAGTTCTATGCCAAATATACGTAAAGTATTCTAACAATGTCTGACAAATGATATATTACTTTATTTTAAAATTATCATATTAAAAGATTTTGTAACTAATGTTATTTTATACATTTCATATTTCAGTCATAAAATTGTAATAAAATTTATTAATCTCAAAAATATCAGCGTTCTTTAGAGCCGTCGTGTAATAAAATATATAATACTCATAGAGTACTCTCACGCTTTGATTATTATAATCAAAGACTCACGTTTAAGAAGAATGTAATGCCACCTCATTATTAAAATTCATAGTTTAGGCCCTCTATCCACGAAGGCGTAGCTTCCTAGACGCTTCAAAATACGCCGTGCAGCTTACGCAGTCTGGTGTGCTAAAGTTTGTCTACGAAGCGTATTGCTAACGTACATTTTCTTGTAGGCAGTAGCTTAAACTGCGCCTCCATGGACAGTGGTCCACGGATGCGTAGCTTTATAGACGCGTATTCATCATTATACGCTTGCTTGCTGCTTAAAAGTCCAATGACGAATCGTAAGCACTTGAATTTAGGTATTGGCGCGCTTGGACACTCATGTATGTGTGCGACTTTCATACTTTATTGTAGTGTGAGTAACGAAGCGACTTCGGTATAAAATATAATTTCAATATTTTTCCGAATCAAAAGTTTCAATTTTTGTTATTATATTTTTTTCTTTTTAGATAAATACATACAATATTTGTAATTAGTATCAAGTATTCTCTACCCCTTAAATGCATGTAAAGTAAATAGGTATAATAACATTTCTTAACACAAATATTTAGCTACATATTATTATGCTTAATATAGGTACTATTTTAAAAGTAAAGATTGAATAGAGGTAAGTATTTACCTGTCTAGTCTACTAGTATTAGGATCGGTTACCTAGAAACAAGTTACGTAGTCATGATTAGATATAATTTTCTTTTACTAATCAAAACTAAAGTTCATATCTTTTACTAATTAAAAGTAACTTTGCACCGTTTTATTATCACTTAAGTTATACACCATTTTCTTAAGTAAGTGAGACTCCAGATTATTTTATTTTACCTTAAATAAAATAATCTCAAACAAGCATGGACAGCGGCAATTCAAATTAACACAACTGCTGATTAAATGAATCTTTCAACGTCCAAATATTCAAATCTTGATTCCGTGAATTGACCTAACCGGTAATCGAACCCGAACCTTTCACTTAGCCATCTTAGCCATGAGCTAACAAAGTTTATTTGAGTAAATAATATACGTACAAGTTTCTTCTAATGTCTAAAACAAATTAATTTGTAAGACCTCTGAAAACCGATGTTACATACACGCCCCGAGCTTCTAATGGCGGTAATCACATTAAAATGTATGTCGTGTTTCACCACAGATGTATTTACCTCTGTAAAGAAATTAATTTTATTAACCATCTTCAGAAAAGGAGGATTTCAATTCGTTTGAATCTTTTTTTCTTCGTCTTTGTGCACCAATTTTAATGATTATTTTGTTATTTTAAAGTGTATAGGTATGTCCAGGATGGATCCATTGAGAAGTTAAGATCTGATAATGGAATACTGCTTAAAATAAAGAATTTCTCAACGGATTGTGTATAATTATATATATGTTAAATTAAATTAAATATTTATAACAGCGCTTCGTATTATCTTGTTTTTTTTTAAATTGACGACGACTTGACGATGATTCCAAATGACATCTAGTACCTACTACCGGAAACGGATGTCTCTTATAATTTTATTTTAATTTTTGACTTGTAAACAAACAATACATTGTGGCTTGTCATCCAATGCAATAAATCCATATTTTAAATAATATGTGTCGTTGTGTAAGTTGGTCTTTTCCTTCATCCTTTCACCAGACATAGAAGGCACATTTCATTTTGTCACAAATTTATCCATTTTAATTTAACTTTTTTATTTATAAAAATTAAAAACCGGTTGAGTGAAATAAGTTCGTTGTTGTATGTACTTGCTTCGCTGTGCTACTTCCCTAAAAATGTGAATGACAATGAAACTACCTCGCGTCCTTTTGTTTATATAACTAAGGCATTTAACATGTACGAACCTGTCTAGCGCACGTGTCACAGGATATGCGAGCCGCTTATTTGACAAGTTCGTTCAAGTACAACGCAGGTTAAATCCTCGCCTAGACAGTAATTTTAGACCCTCAGACAGGCGGGCGCGATTTACACGCGTGATAATTTATATCTGTAATGCGCGATTTTGCGTTTTTATCTCCTGAGCCTTAAAAATTTAAATTAAACGTATAAATAAACTATTAATTTAATTTTTTTTTTAATATAATTTTATAGTGAAGGGGTCGCGAGACTTTATACTTAACTTTTAGGCTTTTTTGTGGGTCGCGACATAAAAATGGTTGAGAAACAATGACCTAGAAAATACAATAGCATACGTAACACACGAAACATATTACAAGTATTATGATTCTGTGATCCGTTTTATTTTTTAAAGTATTGACCTAAATTGCATCTTAGCTATTTTCATTTCTGAGAGGTAATTTTAAGAATGTTGTATTCACAAATTATTGAGATTTAAAATCTATAAAAATATGTTATTTAACTATCTTGTAATTATTCCACCCATCTGATACACGATCAGTTTCAATCCATTGAATCAAAACAAAATCTCTATCAGTCATCTAATTTGTAATGTAAATATCGTACCATTTGATTTATTATACTTGATCATGGATAATGAAAAACACAAAAAAAAAAAAAAATTAATTAGGTTAGGGTGAGACATTTTGTCAATCATTTTGTTAATTTTTTCTAAAATAACAGAAACATTTTAAATAACTAATTATCCGTCGTCCAAAAGTTAAAGGCTCACATTTTGCTTAACGTATCTCTGCCCTATTTCTTCACCTCTACCTCACCCTGTCAATCCGTTCGTTACCTGGAAATACTTGGTTTTAAGGCGCTATGTATGGCTGTAAAGATCGAGGTGTGAACGTAGATCGCGCATGGACATGAAAATTCATGTTATGTAATATGAAAGTCCTAGTTTGGCACTATACTGTTTCTCGTGTACTGTCTGTGAAACGGTGCTTGAAATATTTTTCGTTCTGTTCCGTCTGAATCAAAATCCCTAACGTATGCAGCCAGACTAATTATAGAGTATAATTATCAAGTAAATTGCGGTTGTAGAGTTGTTGAAAATTAATAATACACTATGTAATTAGTTTGCTTGCACGTATAGTTGAAACTCAAGCGATGACGTACACTGCACATCATATTATCAAAGTCTCATTTAATGCCAAAACGCGTATTAAAATCAATGACAGTGTAATAGCAGCAATAATCACATAATAATACTCCCCTCGACAGCGTAAACCCCAGACCAAAAGTCAGGAACGGTCTGGATAGACTGCCATGAAATTATTGCCCGCAGCGAAGTAACGGTTGCGATACATACTTGCGTGGAACAAGTTTGAAGATATTAGCGGAATTATTTTTTTGGGTCAGTTTGTTTTTTTTTTTAGGTTTATGTATATCTCAACGTGGTACTTTCGTAAATTCAAATATAGTGTTCAATGAGTTATTCTAATACATGGAGTTTTATTGAGCTTTATACATAGTGTTTAGTAAGTTTAATATACGTATTATTTTGTGTACCTAAACGTATTTAAAATATTTAAAACTATACGTATGTAAAACATACAAACATTTTTGTAACATTCATTTTTGAAATGACTTCATACGCCTTTGAATTTGATATCTATCATGACGGGGTCCGTTGACATTTTTTCGAATTCTTGACATTATGTCTTATTATAAACGCCATAGTTAATTTAACAAAGGACAACCCAGCCCATGACGCGCGCGTAGTTAAAACGCAACAAATAATACCTTATATGTTGAATCGGTTGTGGTTTAGGCTGTGTGAAGGAGATGAACGTACATGACATACATACATATCCTCACATGCTGTATCCTTGACGGGGTAATCGGAGGATGGACGGAGAGCGATGCGGTGCTTACATACTTCTTTCGTCTCTTTAAATCTCGTTATTCTCTTCACACACTTTCGCCTAGGTATGCAAGTGCTTTTGATATTTCATAAATCAGCCTTGGTCTTCCCTTCCTTGCCTTCTGCTACCAATCACTTTTGATCTGTCGATTTTCTTTGTCGATCTTTTATCACTTATTCTTTCCATGTGCTCAAGCCATCTAGCATTCCTTCCTTTATTTTTACAAAAATACTGTCATTCTAACCTTGTCATATTGCGTATAGACTCTTCATTATTATTCATAAACATGAATATACTTAAATTTTACCCTCTCTTTTCTTTGCCGTAGACGAGTAAAAGGGTAATTTGCAAAATTCGTCTTCATGAACCACACGCCGTACAGTGGTTTCTTATGCCATTTACGTTCCCATGGGATACGAGGACATTAACCAATTTCAAGCAACATTCATGACCGAGATTTAGGTTTATTTAGGCCTGCAAATTCTCACATGCTAACCTAACTCAGTGGCACATGTAACTACTAAATATACTATTTTATGTCCTATATATTTGTGAGCGTATAAAATTACATATTTTCATGTATTTTTCAATAGGATCCTTTGAATGTATGTCTGTATATGATATGTAGGTTTTGATGTGAAACGAAACTCTATTCTGGTAGCATTTGTAATCTATAATGAGAAATATATGTTCTATATATTTATAAAATGTTTTTTTATTCTAAATCGCATTCATTCGTTACTTAACGTCGCGTGCATTATTATGCTTGCGTCTATTTATGGTTCGGTTGAATTAACGTTTATGGGTACCAGGATCAAATACTATTTATAACTTATACTTCTCTTCACAATATTACATTACGATCTAACATATTAGGTATAAGTATATAAACATAGCATACCTCTATATGGTATTTTAAGATTTACTTCTTTTTATTAATATAATAAATATGACAAATATAAATAAATATAAATATGAGGTTGATACAAGTTGGAAAGTAGGTATGTAGGTATAATATGTAGATTGGACACTTTCAAGCCAAGAGTAAATACATACGGAAAATGTATATACTACGTGAGCAATTGAATTAGTAATGCAGGAATTCAAACAACTAACTATTTACTATGTTTTGATTATTTAAATCATAATACACAATTTTAAATTAATCAATGTATTCGTCTTATAATAAATACAATGCCTTTCATCCTTAGCTATTGTAAACTTTAAAATTAAAAGATTTTGCATTACATTTTTAACTTAAATCAGATGTCGTTATTAGGATGACAGTACATACATACCATAATATATTGAATAAAGTATATATGTATGAAACTATTATAATTAATTATTTTGTAAATTCATTATATTTTTTCAAGTTATTAATTTTTTTAATAAAGTGATATAATATTATTTACATTATTTTTATGTAATGTATTAAAAAATTATGAAAAGCGTTTATATAGTTATTTCTATTAACTTAGACTGTTTCCTTAGCGTGAATCACAATCACCGTCGTTACTACAGACCGACTTACTGGTCTGTTGTAGGTGCTTTCGACCAGGCGTTACAGTTAAAATGTAAGTAGCTATATATATACATACATTCAGTCAAGAAAGTATCGGGAATGGATGATTTGTTTATGGTTCCAAATTCAATTTTTTGTTTTTTTTGTTGTTGTTAGATTGGCACAACAGTTTTCCATTTTGGCGCGGAGTTGGAGTTGCGTCTGTTATTTAGATTAAATACAGTGCTGTTTTTAGTTATATCATTCTAGTGTATACTGCGAATTTCATAATGGACAAAAACATCGAACAAAGAGTTTGTCTTAAATTTTGCATCGCCAATGGAATTTCGTGTTCGGAGTCACTGAAAATGTTACAGAAGGCTTACGGTGAATCGACTTTATCACAAACACGTGCTAAGCGTTGAAAAGCGGTCGAGATGTGATGGAAGATTTGCCTCGCTCTGGTAGGCCATCAACGTCTGCAACTGAAGTTAACATCGCAAAAGTGAAAGAAATAGTGACTGAAAATCCTCATTCAAGTTTGAGAGAGATAGCCGCCGAACTTTCTGTGTCTCACGAGTCGATGCGTACCATTTTAAATAATCACTTGGGTATGAAAAATGTTGCCGCTCGGCTAGTCCCAAAAGACCTGAATTTTCTTCAAAAACTCAATCGCATAAGAGTCGCTGAGGACATGCTAGAACGAGTCAATTCCGATCCAACATTCATGAAACGCATTGTTACTGGTGACGAGACGTGGGTTTACGAGTTTGATATGCAAACTAGTCAACAAGCTTCGGAGTGTCGCCTTCCAACTGAACCGAAACCGAAAAAAACACGTCAAAGTCGCGCGTAACTATCGCGGTGTTGTGCACTCGGAATTCTTGCCGGAAGGTCAAACGGTAAATAAAGAATATTATTTGGGCGCTATGCGGCGTTTAAGAGAGAAAATTCGACGAAAAAGGCCAGATTTGTGGAAAGAAAATTCTTGGATTTTGCACCACGATAATGCTCCTTCGTACAAGGCCATCATTATGAACGAACTTTTGACCAAAAACTCAACAAATACCATCGAGCAACCACCTTATTCACCAGATATGGCTCCAGCCGACTTCTTTCTTTTTCCTAAACTCAAATTACCACTTCGTGGCACCCGTTTTCATTTGGTAGAAGACATAAAGGAGAATTCGCGGCGAGCACTGAACTCAATTCCGGAAAAAGCGTTTAAAAAATGTTTTGATGATTGGATTATTCGTTGGCGTAAGTGTATCGTTTCAGAAGGAGCATACTTTGAAGGTGATAAAATAAATTTGGTGAATAACTAACTTTCGTGTATTATTGATCTTTTACCGGTACTTTCTTGACAGAGTAGTATTAAAAATATGTTTACGCTATATCTATAACATCTCATCGTACCCACCGAGAGGACGGAGCGGTTTTTTATTAACTACTTTTTCTGCCATTTACTTCAAAACATTTTAGATTTTATGTAATTTCGCTCAGCTTCTTCAGAGTATTTGTAATTTTTATCAAGCTTCCACACTGGTCTGAGTGAGAAAAAACAATTAGAAAGAGCAAGCTGCTCATGCCGTTTTCCGCTGTATTAGTTGATCAGAGGAGAAATGGAATCAAATAGGCTAGTGACTTGTTACTATCTGATTGAGCTATGCCAACTGTTAGTCAAATATTTATTATCTACTAGAAGTAGCGTGGTGCGATATTCGACTTTTGCTATATTTTAAATTCATACAAAGCAAACTATAATCCATTGACCGCCGTGTTGTACATTGCGGCCGGTACGGTCTCATTGATTATTACGTAACTGCAGTCAGTAAGCGATAATCTTCGCAATCGCTATGTTGTTAAATCGAGCACGATCTATAATGTCGCGAATCGCTATAGCTGCCTCTGTTGATTAATAAGTGAACTAAAAACTACTTTTAGCGATCATATTTATGTTATAAAAGTCATTTTACCGCATGCCAAAGTGATATCAACTTAAAACAATCATGCGACTGCGGTGCAGCTAATCATTCTTTACGTGTTAACCTAGCGTTCCAGTGGACGCGTACCTTAAAAGTAGGTATATATTTTGTACAAAAGCTGCTTTGTGATAAAGTCTCTATGATAATGAAGGTAGGCACGTACTTCATACGTGAATGATTACATAATTTCGCGTCTAACTGCCGCTTCCCTATCTCAGGGGACTACTTGAGATAATTACTTCATTTGTGTATTTACACATCATATATTAAGGCCGGATTGTATTGCGAAGTGTTTTGCTTCGTCTACATATTTTATTTAACATAAGATTTAGATTTAATTTTGTTCTAAATTAAACATTTTAGATTAAGTGAAGATTGGCTGACCTGCTACGCGGTGAAATCATCTACCTATCAAGCTGAGGATCCTAGTTTCGATTCCTGATCAGGTCAATAAATGAAACGAACTTAGTTATATACGTCAGCTATCTTTTAGTTTGACTGAGTATTGTCGCGGTTCGTTATAATGGTGCATATAATGTGCGGTATACCTTAGTTTGGTTGTCATACAATTGGTGTAATTAACTAATTAATCTGTGGTGTGGATATTGTTTAATTATTATAAAAATGTAACGTGCAAAAGGAATATTATTTTAAAATACATATACTTATTTCAATTGCGAACAAAGTTATGAATTGAAGTTCCTGAGATAAACTTTTGCTGCACAAGTGATTTCTATCAAGTATATAGTGTATTTATAATGAAAATATATATACGGAATTATTACATGTCTTTGTAAATAAAAACTTATTTTGTGTGGAGCTAATAAACGAAGAATTTTTTTTAGTTATTAATTATCTGTTCAAAAAAGTGATTGTTTTATGTGTGAATTGAATCCCATTTGTATGTAAATAACTTCGAGCTCGAATTTACAGACGTTGGATAACTTTCGTAAATAGACTACTATTTCCTGACAATATAAATAAAAAAAGAGGTTAAGCAATGTTAAATAAAACTGAAAATATAATAAAAATACTGTAGAAATACTTAGTGTACACGCTGCTTAATAGGCTAATCTGATTTCCACTCCACAGGAGAGGCACGAGGGAAATGAACAAACGATATTACAGTTTTAATACAAAGTAATGTTTTTGACGTAAACTAATGCTTTATTCACACTGTTACTTAGCTTTATTTGTTTGAATTTCTAAAACACAGAAGCTCAGAATCGTACCGCATACATGTATGTATTCCTAAGAGAAAGTTCTGGAACATAATACTCAAAATACTAGCATATTAAATCCTATAGTAGGAGCAGGGTGGCGCCTTAATATAGAGTTTCGGTACCGATTTAAGTAATTTTAAAAAATATCGAATTTTTACCGGTACCTATTTTTGAGATAAATTTTTTAACTTTTATTATCCGATATTTATTTTTAATATCCTAGATGAGATGGTTTAACATCAAGCGAGGACACCAACTGAATGGGTGATTTAGTTTCATTCATATCTAGCTTTTATATAGTATTAGAATCATGCTTGCATAGGATACCAGATATTACTAAATGGTGTTAGTTTTGTCACCTTAAAGGAAGCTTGAGAGCTGACAGTAGATTGGCTATTAATCTACCTCAACTATCCGTACTAAGCGTGGGTGGTACAATGTGATGTCTCTTTCTCAAATCGTTTGCGAAAAGAGGCCTGTCTCCAGCACTGAGCCTTATATCAGCTTTTATGTGTGATCCACCGAGAACCATACAGATATATGGCTTAAGGTTTGATCCCTATAAACTCTTAAATACGAGTAAATAATAAATGTCTCAGCTATATGTCCTTAGGCTCGGACATCAGTTCAAATCAGACATCAGTTCAAAGTACATAATTTGAATTGACGTCAATTATGAAGGCATTTTGTCAAAAATATTTTTTTAAGGTTGTCGTTTAGACGTCATTTCTGAATGAGGTTCTGAAATAGTTTTCTTTTTGTCCACAGCCGAAGCGAATCGGCTCTGAACAGTCCCACGGAGCCCGATGTTTCGCTGGCGACGTCACTCACCGACCCACTCGAGGCACACACCATGGATGAGGCGAGGAGGACCATCAGGTAATATGGTTCATATATCATAAGATTACGATGAAATTGTGCTACATAAATATAATTTAACTCGCATTTGAAAATAATTTATGTGCGACAATGCAATTCTCAATAATACGAACATGGCTGCACTTTGAATAAGAATAAAGTTAAAGCTGCTTAAATAATTCGTGACGAATTCTTCTGATTCTAATATTTTGATTCCGATCCATTTAATTTACATGTGACATCTTTTAAAGATACTCATTTATTAACTCCAAACATGTTAGTTTTGGATTCAAACAAGTCTAATAAAACTATGCCGTTATTGAGATATTTATGAAAAACAGAATGTTCCTCGCTTTCCTTTCCTTTCTTCATGTTACTGGTTTATAATAGTAAATAATATATGTACTTCTAATGGTAATAAATTTAATACAACTTAGAATTAAATATAAATGTTATTTCTTTACAGAGACCTTCGAATGAAATATCGGGCGCAGGCGCATCAACTGTTAACATGGCGTCGCGCGCACCGCATTCAGGAGGAGCTCGTAAATCGCTTGCAACGGGAGAAGGCTGAACAACTCAAGTCTCTCTCCAGTCAACTCTTACTCTTCGAATCACGACTCGTTCGTAAGCAAAAGGAAATCACAAACATGCTTGCATTAAGAGAAACGATTATAATGAAGCAGCAGAAAGTAATCGAGTCATTACAAGCTAAACTACTCGACAACGGTATCGATACTTCCCAAACAATTCCAGATTACAGAGACATGCTCCAAGATACTCATATTACAGGCGACTTTGATTCATTGAATGATTCAGATTCCGCTGTGATAATGGAGGACGTTGATTCGGATTGTAGCAATTTGCCTCACATTCCAAGATTTAGGTCAGCTAATCCTGACACTGTCACTATAGTCAGATCTATATCGGATGCAATTGATCCTAATCTTAAATATACCGTCGTACGGCGTTCCAACGGTTTCCTACGAAGACCTGAAATATTGGAAACTGTGTACAGCGTCGAAGAAGAAGCTGATGGTGATTCTACAAAAGGCCTAAGCGCTCAGAACAGCACTGAGAAGGAGCTGAAGGACGCTAATAAGACGGATGAAGAAAAGTATAAAGAGACAAGTCTCCTTGCTCAAAGGCGGGATAATTTTCGCATGAGAAGTGTTGTTCTGACCGCCGAAGTGAAGAGTATAGATAGCGACAAAGATCTCAAGTCGAAAACCGGGAAGGAAGTGTGGTCATACACTTATGTGCCAAAAAGGATGACTCCTGCGACAAACTCGGATGAGGAAGCGACGTCGAACGCTGAGAGCGACGAAGCCGATCCAGAGCCAAGGGCCAACCATGTTGTAACATACAACAGGGTTATGTCCAACCACAGAAACGTAACCAAACCTAAAGACGTAAAATATAAACGAATAAACAAAGCAAAGTCGAAAAGTCTGGAGGAGTTGAGGGGGCGATTAAAGAACTGGGTGGAGAAGGGCAAGTTGCCGAATATACCTCTAGAGCACGCGCAAAGTTACGCCTAAACGACTTTGTCGAAGTTCCTTTTACTTATGTTTATGAGGGGTAAAGCTGAGAATTTACAGTTTACAACTCTGAACAATGAATGTTATGGTATTATAACGACTTTTCATATTAAATGTAATGTGTTGTTACTATGTGTAAACGGTTCTCAAGTTTAGGCGTTGGACTCGACTTAATTGACGATATGTGATGTATCGTCTCACGTTCTTAGTAATAATTAACTCTTAGACGACTGCAAATGTTCACGTACCTATATTAGATAATGGAATACCTAACAGCTTTACAATGGAGGCAAATGTTTAACACTATTCTTGATACTTGGTCTATTGTACATAATTATTTCTTGTACGTATTAAGCGTAATTGTGCAACTAAGATTAATAGTAACTTAGAACCTTTCCGCAGTTTTCTATAGTTTACTGAATTTTTGCTATTCTCATTAAGGCTGTTATTTACTGACTCTTATTTTTAGTACGTTTGTTGACTTGCTGTTTTTTAACGTCTATAGAAAACTATGGAAAAATATTACAACTAATTTTGCGCACGACTGATTTCATATAATTTTTTTTAAGTTTAATTGTTTTAATAAGTAGGTATTGTAAAAAGGCATTATATTTGGAATTGATATATTCTGTGATGTGTCAAGTTTAGTAATTTGCATTTCGACATTCCATAGATAAGTCATTAAATTAATTATATTTGTAAGGAAAAAGTTTGAAAAAACATGAATTACATTTCTCGGTGCCAATTATAATAATCCCAACTACATTTATAATAGTTATTACTAATTAATAGAATAGAGGTCCTACATATCATTTTTTTTCTGCTAAACAGTAATATAATAGCTTCGATATTTTCTACATAATTCTATGTACACCGTTCATTCCTTATAATAGTCGAATCACAAAATAAATAAAGATACAATATATGAGTAAATTTTCTGTTTTATTCATTTACTCCATATATGATGTGTTCCCAATTTAAGCCAATAATTATGGGTATCACAAATCTAGGCGAATACCCAGAAAAACGCCTACTCCGAAACAATTTACAAAAATTTGTTTTCTAAATTGACTAGTCGGGAATCGAACCCGTATTTTCGGACTGGAAAGTAAAAGCAGTGACCCACCGCAACAACGGGTCAGTCAATGTAACGATATTCCCCTCGGAACATGCGATAGTCCCTAGCGTCCCTTTGCAACAATTATTATTCAATTCTGAATATCCTGGGATGGCTGAATGGATTCCAATAAAACATTCACGAAAACATCCGCTTTCATAAAATAAACATCCGTTCGAGAGGTACAATGACGCAGATAAACATACAGTCAATAACGATAAATATATCATATTATCTTTATTTTAAAAATGACAGAAGACAACCCATGCAAAAAAATGTCTCGAAATTCTGTGTCGTATATCTGACTAGCTGTAAATGTACATTTCCAATTCACGGAATGTCTGAAATGATTCACGTAGAGTGAAGTGAACCATTTACCTCCGGTAATTCAATTATACAATTCCTCTTTAGCGAGATTGCTACAAATTCACCTTTTGTTAAACGCTCGATGGAGCTGCGCATTGTCTAAGTTTTAATTTAATTCTTTGTGACGAAGAATGGAAAAGAATGAAGTCCAAGCCAATACAATTCTTTCGAGAGTTGTTATCTACTGTAAAATACCAAAACTTACATTTTTCTTTTAAAAATACAGGAACCCTTAAAAATAAGAATAACGTGTCTAAAATATTAAAATATCCTCACGCTGTATACCCAACGGGGTAGTCAGAGACGACGGAGCGCCCAAAGACTTCTATATAAACTGAGGTAGACATGCCCTACTCTAAGGGTGGCTTGCACCTATTTAAACTTGGTCTAAATATGTAACATCTCACTTGTACCTACTATTATATAGTTGGTGCTAGCGAGATGTCAAATCCTTAAATAAAAATGTTTTCGCGGTCTTCGAAGAAAAACATTGACGATATTACACACACACAAACACACTAACAATATTCACGTAAGTGTAATAAAAAGCAGTATATATGAAGACAACAAGAGTAAAAAGAAAGAGTAATTAAGCTTTTTTTAATTTGAAACAACACTTGATGTGAAGCATCTTATGCAGCGGGTCAGACCAGCTGTTGAGCAACTAACGCGCCTGTACTGAGCTCGTATACCTATAAAAGACCTTACTCACGGTGCAATCTGACTAGCAGTTTGTTGCTGCAATCTGTTTTAAGGCAACAAATTGCGTCGTAAGATAAGTTACATGCGATCTGCAACCTGCCTATTTACGATGCAATTAGTTGCCTTGCAACAGATTGCAGCAACAAATTGCTAGTGAGATTGCACCGTGAGTAAGGCATTTAAAACGTATGCAGTGTTTCACTTCGACCGCGTTGCCTGTTTTTTAAATTAGGAATATTTTTTTCTTCAAAGAAAATTGGAATATTTTGTTTTTGATTATGCCATATTTATTTCCTTTAGTTAACCATACTTTCATGCATATTTTCTATTTAAAATGTTTTCGGTATTTCACATAGCTGCCATGCGTCACGCAACGGCTCATTTTTTTATAAGACCGTGTGTTTCGCAAGCATGGTTTTAATTAACTCCTATATAACGGTAGGTACAGAATTTGGTGCTTACCTCAATTTATACAGAATTCTTTAGAAGCCCCAAGCAACGCGCCTTATATAATTCTATCGCCTCTACAAAATGCCATCAATCTCCTCATACGCCTTCGCTTAGGTATGATGCGACTGTTTCGACATTTCCGTCAGTTAACACCCTGGCTAATTGATTTCCATAAGAAAGCCTTCGTCTTCAACAATCTAATAAAAAACTTCTTGTTTATGTGAATAGCACACGTTTTTTAATTGAAAATATGAACCGAATGAAATGATTTGGATTGAATTGAATTAAACGATCGATTACATATTTTATTAAGTTTTCTAAATTAAATAAAAAAATTAATAAAACATTTTTCGTCGTCCAAATATAAAGGCTCACATTTTGGTTTACAAATATTAAATTTCATAAAGCAAAATGTGAGTCCCATTTTTCTCCTCTGCCACACCTTCTCAGCTCGTTCATTACCGACAATTTTGACGACCTCCGTGGCGCAACGGCTTAGCGCGTCGCAAAGTAAACGGGGGTTGCGGGTTCGATTCCCGTCCCAAGTCTGGGTGTTTATGTATAATATGTATATATTTACAAAAGAAAAGTATATAAGTAGTATATCAGTTGTCTAGTACTCATAACACAAGCGCTATGCAGCTTACTTTGGGACTAGATGGCGCTGTGTGAAATGTCTGAGTTATATAAAAAAAGAGTTATATAAATAACCAAAAGTAGGTACTGAAAATGTTTGTATCGAAACCATAGCAGTCTAATAAACCTATATTCCAATAATTTTCTCATAAATATCTTCTATGTTCAGTCACGGTTCTTTAAGTTTAGGTATATCTATATATCTAATAATATTTTCGATGAACGGTACTGGTTATACGTTCCTTGAACGAGGAGAATCTTATAGACACTATTAGTCTCTGTTATTAAGTTCTGTGTGATTGTGAACCACTGATGAACTGATGCGCTTTCTCCGAACTTATTTCCGTCAGTACTTTCTGTGTCCAGAGGTTGAGTATGTCACTCCAAAAATATTTTATTGTTCTTGGCTGCAGCGGGACTTGGCAGTACTTTGTAAAATAAAAGTACCGATCACAATAGACCACAGTTGATAGCAGTATTACAAGTAGGGATGGACCGATACGAGTAAATATGAATATATCGATACTTGTTTGAGTACCAAGTACTTTTGTACTTGATAGTATTACCTGCCAATCTCTGTATCAAAAGTATTATCGAAATAAAATGTTTTGGAATAAAGAAAGTTATATTTGAGTATGTGAAGCAAAATACATCTTTTCGAGCACGTAGAAATATTCATATATAAATAATTATTCGACTATGATGGGTGTCCCATAAATAATGGACAATCTTTTACATTCTTATAGGTGGCCACAAGATGTACTCAATAACGAAATAATTATAATACTAATTGAAAGTAAACGTCAACACCAAGTATCACCATTACCTACGTTTTTTCGAATCAAAGGAAAAATCGTGTCGTCTCACGCAGCTTCTCAGGACGGTTGTTTTCCCGTAGTCTAGGCAAACGGACCCCTACTGTTTTAGGTGTGAATGTGTGACTATTGTTAATTTAAAGTGTTTACTGCAGTTTATCACAATTAAATCTTTGGATGAAAACTTAATTTTTCTTCAAGTTAATTCAAAGTTTTATCGACTCAAAAAGTAGACGAAATTAGGCATGGCACTAATAATAATGCCCGCATGTCTCTGAATATATTTTTTATACCACAGAGAAACTAAATGTGATCGTGTGA
This sequence comes from Zeuzera pyrina, assembly GCA_907165235.1. Taxonomy (NCBI): domain Eukaryota; kingdom Metazoa; phylum Arthropoda; class Insecta; order Lepidoptera; family Cossidae; genus Zeuzera; species Zeuzera pyrina. The sequence continues at coordinate 4,246,303 of OU015617.1, forward strand.
AAAATATCCAGAAAAAAAATAAAAATAATGTTGTTTGTAACAATACCGTCCAAAGTTAACTCAAAATTTTGACGCAGGATTGATAGATTGATTATTATTTAAGTTTATTATAAACAATTACAATAACTTTTTTAAATCGTAGAAATGTCATGTCAAAAACTGGTAAGAGATGGAATTTAAAAAAATAATTCATAATAAGTTTGTAACCTTTGTATTTGCATTTTTTAACAAGTTATGAGTCATAAAAAATACGAAAATGTCTAAAAATCTTCAATTTTTACAAACAAATGCAAATAATAGCTGATCAACAATAGGTACAAACTTGGTCTTTAATCTATTTTAAAGAGTAATTAATGTTTATAAAAACGACATGAATGTTCATTGTCGTATCTCTAATAGTTTAAAAGTTACAACAGTTTGTTACTTGACAAATTAAATGGCCGCTTTAACTTCGGTATCGTGTTTTTATGAAAAATCCCAAAAAAATTTTACACTATTTTGTTACATACGGTTGGTTTTGTAATTTATTTTGATTTAGAAAAAAAACTAATGGTAGTAAGAATTTGTCTATAATAAATCGTTAACTTAATAAACAATCGAATCATTGATAAAATAAAATTTTTTTCTAACCTATTTGGAAATGTCGATTATGATTTTCAAAGAAAAAACAATTTCTTAGCTAATTATTTAAACAATAGAAATATAAAAAACAATATTTAACAATAAAAAATTTTTTTAAGAAAACATTTTTAAAAATCATAATTTTGCCATGACAACAAAATAATAAATAAAAATTTTTTTTAAATATTGAACATGTTGCTTATAAACAATTTATTAAAAATGATGTAAACACATTTTTCTCAATGTTACTTAATGCCATTGTTAGATGCAAAAACGGCAATAACAACACTTGATTAAAAAATTTTTTTAAACATTTTGTCGATATTTTATTTTTTGTTAACTTTAAAAATTACAATAAACAAAACATAAAACTTTTCAAAATTATGTACATAAGAAGGGCTACAAGAAGCAAAACAATAAAATTATAGATCAATTATTTAAACTTTTATGTCGCCTTTTGTGAAAACGGAATTCCGTGAACAATTACTTATATTATAGGCGAAAAACTAAATGCCTTTTTTTTCATCTTGATTTGTTAATAAATTTTGCGTTTTTTTATGTGCTGTAAAATCCTTAAAATACATTTTTCTAGACGTCATTCCGAATCCAATGAGCTATCACACATATTTTTAGGACATTTATCAAGAATTAACACCATTTTGAACATGTGGAACAGACTATAGGGTTATCCACTATTCTCGGGACTCCTGGGCGATATTATGGGCTTTTAAAACCACAAAATCTACATTGCTACTTTTCACAAACCTGGAAGAATATATTTCGTTTGGGTATCGATCTATTCGATTCCATTAAGAATCAATACTTTTCTTCCGATACTAAGTAGGCATCGATACCTTTCTTTCGATATAAATAATGAGTAAAAGTATCGATTATACTTTTATGGGAATTGGTACATCCCTAAATATATGTTCTGTCATAGTCTGCATTGCTAATACAGCAAAAAAGGCTCACTTTTCTTAAAATATGCTCCTACAATAACATTTTAAAAATGTCTCGACAAACTTGCAGAATATCCAACATTTATAATGAAACTCAACAAAGCTCGCCTGAAAAGATGATAGATCTCTACATTCTAAAAGTTTTTGGGCAAATTAAAATGAATTGTGTAAACAAGCTGACAGGCACGAGGCCGATTACTAGGGTTGTCAAAACAATAAAATATGTATACATGTGATTTATAACTTTTTTCCGTTGTTAATGTGTGTTACACTTTTACGAAAATTATTCGTCGATTCAGGAGGACCGCGACTCGCCAGGAGTCGCGGTCCTTACAAATCTCTTTCGCTTCCTCAAATCTCATCATTCTCCTCACACATTTTCTTTGTTTGTGTTGTGTTCTTTCATATTGAGTTTTGTTTTTGAAATGAAAGAGATGAAACGTATTTCAGCTATTGTAGGTTTATCAGCCGTTTAGAAATAAAAGGGATAATTTGTAAACATAGCCAAAATGATAAGAACATATCAGGAGTTCCAACACGTTGAACTGTTCTGAACTGGACTGAATACTTGTTCATTTAATAAAGAGTAGTAAATAGTAAATTATAAAAAAGTAAGATAGTTTTCGCTGAAAGCATTGTAAAATGTACCTACATATATATGTATATATACTTTACATATTTACATTAACTCGTTTTTTTATTCAACGCAAGTGTCAAGACCATTCTAAAGAACCTAATATTATGTATTAATAATTATATTAACAAAGTAGGCACGTAGGTACAACTAAATTATTGAAAAACAAGTCCAATGTCAATGCCAACTCTTTTTATATAATATGTTATCTGTGTGAACACAAAGTTATCTATATTCCATGATTTTGTTTAATTTTGACGAAATGTTTCTGTGATTTTGTAAAATATTAAATTTTACTAAAGATTTGTGATTGGAAATAATAATTACAAATATAACTGTATTAAAATATTATCGGCCCCCTTCTACAACATAAATATACTTTATTTTGTTCACAATTTGCAATTAAGTGATGAATGTACTGATGTTATAAAATATTTTAGAAGATTTAATTTACTTGTAAATATATCTAGTGAAATATCCTATTCACGTTACTGTAAACGCTTAGTCCATTAAAAATAAATTATCGTGAATCCCTAGGGAGAAATCAAGGCTGCTTATTGGTTCACATCGACAACCCTGAACAACTAATGATGGAAAGTCCATTCTGAAGCATTTAACGTTTAAAATTTCGGACCAAGTACGTGTCTGCATAATATATGTATGTAATGATACTGAATGTTCAACAGCAAATCTATTTTTAATAAGGTCCATCGACTATGACTCGTCAAGATTTTCTGAAGGTATGACTAAGTTCACGATAATGTTAGAGTATTATTATTAAATAATAATAAAAATACTTTAGATCAGCATTTCCCAAACTATGGGCCACGAGCGAATATTGGATGGGCCCTTAAAAGTATGATCGTCGAGCCACCGAGCATTACTCATTAGAGGGCACCTGTGGATTGCAATTGTAATGTACAGTTAACGAAATACTGGCTCTCAGATTGCTGACACATCCTGCGTGTTTGATGAAGTTATGACAGTTCTCCTCCCCTTTAATACCTCATACCTGTGTGAGGTGTCATTTTCAGCTATGGTTACCTAAATACGAAAACTAAATACCGATATAAATTGGACGTATCAAACTCATTGCGATTGAAGCTGTTAAGACAAACAATAGGAAACAAATACCTACTTCTTTCTCATTGAAGTTCTCACGCCTTGCACTCCACTCCTAAGCATTAGAATTTTAGAATGTGACTGAATGTTTTTTTATTTGAACAGTTTTTCATTCATATTATAGTGGTGGTACCCCTTTCTTTCTTCATGAAATCCATGAGGTGACTCCCGAATTTGTATTTTTTTGTTAGGTGGGGTCACGGCAACTTTCAGTACCACTGCTTTAGACAATTACACAAATTGTATGACCCCGAACTAAACACTCGGCTTGCACTATTAGTATCACGCAACGAAGTAAAGGAGAAGCTCCCAGTAATACCCAAACTCAGTTCGTTTCCTAAATTGACTTGACCTGACCGGACATCGAACCCGGGACCCCGGATTGGAAGGAAGAAGCTCTGCCATTGCGCCAATGGACCAGTCATAGAAATAACACTCATTTCCATTCTGGTCTGCCGGATAAAATAAATTAATGCTTATCTTCGTAAAATCGATTGTTACAAGGAATTGGGGCCTAGACAAGCGGCTCAGTTGTCGTAAACGCTAGTAGAATAGAATGACAAACACCACGTGATCCAGCATAACGAATTTTAAATTGGTAGTCAAACGTTGTTAACTTTCTATTAAATCAAACGAATAAAAAAAAAACATAGCCGTATAGAACATAGCCGAATGGCACTTTTGAGGAGTAATAACGTTAAGTTAGTCCAAATAATAATAATAATACTCTCAGACATTTCACACAGCGCCATCTATTCCCAAAGTAAGCTGCATAGCGCTTGTGTTATGGGTACTAGACAACTGATATACTACTAATATACTTTTCTTTTGTAAATATATATGTCGGTGGAAATAATAAAAGGCACTCATTTGACTATACTATGGCAAAGCGCGTCTTCCGATGACGCGCTAACGGAACGTCGGGGCCGGCGCTGAGAGTCAGTTAGACTATGGCGGCCGGTGCGATAGCATTTCTCCGACGGATCGTTTGCCATTATTAAATTTCCAATTAGGAGTAGTTCGCCTCTTGTAAGATCAGGTACCTATTTCTCATGGCTGAGTTGCAAAAGCACGAATTACCCCGTGTCTTTTCCGACATATACATATTATACATAAACATCCAGACTCGAGACGGGAATCGAACCCGCAACCCCCGTTTTACTTTCCAACGCGCTAAGCCGTTGCGCCACGGAGGTCGTCAAATGTCGCACATTGTTGATTTATTGATTGCTCCGTTATTCAACAAGCTGACGCGTTGACATTGTTTAACTAGTTGAAAAAATTAACCTAATTCCAACAAATAAAACGACTGCGGTTCCGTCATGCTAAAGAGGTCTTCAATTACACGTGATTCATGTCACGTGTAATAATACCGATAATCAATACAATTATGTACATTTAGTACAGTCTGGCTAGTTTTTTCATTACCTACGTGACATTTGTAAGGTTTATTCATTTTAATCACATGGCCAACTAACATATTGAATTTTTGTGTAATATTTTCGCAATTATTATTATCGTCTATATAAATAACAGAGAAAGCCGTGTCCCATGTATTGTTAGAAAGTATAGTTATTTGAAGTACCTAGTGCATTAACAATGTTGAAATTGGTTTTAACTGTATCTATAATATACTTATTTAAGGTGAGTTATTCACGACTATATTAAAAAAATATTAAAAACTTTGTAACTTTCACGAAATTTAAATATTTGTTATAGATATCCAATATTAACTCCGTTAATCAAATCGTGCTTTTACTTAGTTTTCTTTCATTTTATAACATAGGCACTTTTCTAAATTATTGTAACAGAATAACAAAGATACGTGTCTCCTTTTTAAATTCTCGTCTTGTCGTATTCTGTCCACACAAAAAATACCAAATGAATCATATAATATTGTGTAAAAAAATTAAATTCGTTGGATATTTTATTTGTGAATCGTACAAGCATGAGACAATGACGTCGCGTTTCCGGATTCAGGTCTAATGTTATTCTGCACGGATAGTAATAATAAAAACTCTAGGCAATCATACCAATTATAATGCTCCCAACCTAGCCTGCTTACTAAACTCAGTCTGGAGGAATACCTAATAACACCCAGACAGCGAGTCGATTTGAAAAATTAACTGCCCCATGACCTGCTTGTAACGGAACAGTCAAAATCGAATTAAAAAGCACTGAAAATCGATTGATATTTTCCAGGAGAACGAAGCCTATTGCTGCCCCAAACGTGAACCATGGGTTTTAAAGAAAGCTAATCGTTGCCCCAACTCGGAGCTAGCAACTCTTGGAGTAGTAACATGCCCTTCAACTTGCTCCGCATCTACCAACACCGTGTTATGCAAATGTGAGGCGCCTTGTTCGTGTATTACAGACTCGAAAAGCTCATGCAAAGTTTGCAAACCTAAGCCTACTGACGTTTGTTCCTGTTTGTCCAGTTTGGGATTCAGTCACAATTGTGACAGCGAAAAGATGAAATTGTTCGTCTATTTTCCAGAAGTAGAATATCCTACGTCAATTATGGAAATGATGTCTGATTGTTTCTGTTCGGGTTGGTAATGTTGAGTTTTATAAGCTTCTAAGTGAAAAGAATCTGTTGCGTTAAAAAATTTATGTACAGAGGAATTGATTAAAATTGCTTGAGCTCATAAATAAAAAAACAAGTAAAAAATGTATGTGTCAAATGTAATTATAATATTCGTTCCAATTCTAGTTACCAAAAAGGCAAATAAAATTGTGTTTTTTTTATTTATTTACGATATTAAAACATGTAAGTACTTATATAAAATAATTTTCGATACATATTGTTTGCATTCCATTTTTTAAATCGGTTGATATATGAGTAGTTTTCATCTATTACATAAAAACAAAGTTTACCTATTTATAATAATATGTACAGGGTTAATTTAAAAATACTAATAAACTCTTAGTATTTTGTACTAAACATTATCTCCAATAACTTTTGTTTTCCGACATTCAAAAATTCATGTTTTTCTTTCATACAAAAATAAAAATACATTAAATGTTTCTGAAAATGTTTCTGAAAATACCCAGTCACTAAAGCGGCACACGCGCAAGGCGGCGCTGAGGCCCGGTGCGCTTGCACTGCCCGTTGGAAATACGTACAGAGTAATAACGTTTCAGACAGTACAACAAAACTTAACAAATACTTTTTGAGGAACGTATTGAGTTTTGAAAAAAGTCGTAGAACAAAAGTTGTTAGGTATGTTGACAGGAATTTTGCGCTAAGAGGTTATTAGTATTTTTAGATTAACCCAAAAAATGCGAACACATATATATTCAGTCACCTGTAGTGCAATTTTCTAACGCATAGTCGAATTAGTCGCATTTAATTCTGCATACGCGGTGAGATTGTGAACTATATGAACTGATTCTCTAAAGTCGACAAAGATACTAGCGCCAGCCTCGATGAGTGCGGCGGCGAGTCGTACTATCGTAAATGATTTTTTAACGTTTCGCTAAATATAACAATCTAATCTAAATAAAGTAAGTTTTATTTAATGTAACTATCTCAGAAGAGGTTAAAGTAGACTAGACGAAATATCGACTGAGATGTTTACTCTTAGAGCTATCCCCGACAAATTCGCATCCAAGATCATTTCACTTCGCTCCTGGAATTGTCTAAACCAAACATACGTTTGGTTTAGACAATTCCATTTGAAGGCCGAGTGAGTTCGAATGCGAAGTGGGGTGAATTGTCGAACGAGTCTCGCTTGGGCGATTCGAGTTTATACAGAATTGCATGGCTGGAGGTGAGACACGATTATGTGGCGCTTCTCACCCTTAAACTTCTGCGCTGGGTCGTGATAGTGCCATTAAAGTCATTTAAAAGTATAAAATTGATCTTCATAGGATATTAATACTAGATTGTATAACAAGGGAGCAAAATATCATTTTTACGGTAAGGCGCTATTTTGAGTCCAGAGCGGAGCAAAGGTTTCTAAGGCATCCGAGGTAAAAAGTTAATTTTACTACAATTTTGTAATATACTCTGCTTTTCTTTCCCCTCTATGAGAAAAGTAATTGAAAGATGAAATTTAATATATGTAAAACTACAAAGAAATTTCATGTTTTTAAATTTTTCATTTCTTTTTTTTCTGACTGCCGCAATGACCGCCGCCAGGTAATCATCAGCCAGTAACATTTTTCATACAATATTTTCATTGGATCAATTCGTGTTCCTTATTCAAACTCATTTTTGTCCTCTATGAAAGACCTATTTTGGTCGCACTTATCGGGGAACCAATCATCGTTTTTCGAATAGATGGAATGAAAACATACTCGTACCTATTTTATGTAGTTTTCTTATTTAGTAGACGAAGTTCAGGACAAAGACAAGAATTTCGTATAGTATGTCATTAGAGTTCAATATTTAAGTGTGGTTACACGTGCTCTAGTCATGTGTGTACGGAGTTATGCGCACACAGTTTTAAGACAACATGATTAATTAAAATAACCCGTGATAGTACACGCTAAACTATGATTAATTGCGTCTATGGGGCACGAGTCACCCTCTAAATTTAGTTACAGGGAGTAATGTTAACTATTTTAAACGTTCTAAAAGTTATAACAAGTTATAGAGGTCATTATTATTTGTATAATTTATATACGTATAGAAAAGCGAAATAGCACTCACTGACTGATTGATCACGAAATCTCAAAAACTTATGAAACTGGTATTCCATACTTTAAATGTCAGTACATAGGTTTAATATATCTTCATTGGTTTTCAAAATTTTACTAATAACTTGTGAGAAATGCATTAGTCACTATATCCTTTTCTGTTCGTGGAAGGTTGTTGGTGCCGTCATCATACATTAGTTCATTTTTCGTTCATTGTTCGTTACGTTCGGGTTCGTTACACGGTGCACAGAGTTCTCATCCACTTTAATAGAAAACAATTTAAAAAAAAACCCTTTCGTCGGATTATTCGATGTTTGGTTGGTTCGACAGTATTCGGGACATAATTAAGGATTACCACTAGGGTTGCCAACTCTCCCAATGAACATTTCGGGATTAATGGGAAAAAATCGGGACGGGCAAAATAAAATCGGGACTTCTCAAAAAAAAATTTTTAATCATAGTAATAAACAAGAGGTAAAAATTTCCACTGGAAATTTAATCAATGCACAGACTCAGAATGTGACAATTAATGAACTACTTACTAGTGTTAGTTCCACATTAATTTTAATCACATAAATTACCCACGACCCCACGAGTAAGTAATATTATGTAACATTTTAGTAACAAGAACGAGGGTAGAATGGATTTCCTGCGTGTAGTGGGGCTACATAAAAGCCTGATTTTGGTCTTGTAAGAGTTCAGTTGTTGAGAAGCCGTCGAATAGTCAAGTGCATAATAGTTGTGATGAAGAATTGATAACGTGTTCATAGTGATCAGTGCTCCCGTTACATTTCATATTTGGTACTTAAATACAATACGTTTGGTTTTTGTTCTGGGATTTGGCGTATTTCAAAAGATTTTTATTTTTAATTACGTAATCGTAAAACTAGAACATGTTTCACTAAAATTAATCCTTATTTGTAATTTGGATTTAACATTTTAATTTAGAAACAACAACAGTAAAACTAGCGTGTTAAAAAAAATTTAAGATGTTAAAAATCAGCACTGCGGTCGGGACAGGACACGGAAGGCCAAAACCGGGACATCTCGATTAAATCGGGACTGTTGGCTAGCCTAATTACTACATCATACTAATTCGGGAGCCCCCCCAGGAGATGAGAAGCGACAGCTCCCGTGAGAGGCCTACATGCATTGCAATACAGTCCATAAATACCACACAGTTGGGATTAAGAAAAGGTCTAAAAATAGTCTTAAATTATTAACACGGCACAGACAAGGTTAGTTGGAATTGTAACAATCACAACATAGTCTGGTAACAATTAGTAATTAGGATTGTAACAATTAGTTATGGCTATCCTCCTTATTTGATTCGCCTATAAAAGATTTTAAAATTTTAAGCACTTTGTTCAAAACTTCTTAAAATCGTTAAATTTATGTTGAATGAATTAAACTTTTGCCAAGTTGGTAATAACTTCATTTTCGTTATGAAATCGAGCTGTCTTCTCAAAATTGTCAAAACTTACTAACAGCTATTATTTATCGGAATACAGTGTGAAGGCTTTGACTCGGCGATAGTCTGTCCTAGACAAGAAGGTATAGTTTAGGAGTAGTCTAATCATTTGGTTATAAATATTATTTAAATCGGAAGTAGTAGATTTATAGCGGAAATTAACAATGTTAAATATATAAAACTGTATATTAAATTACAAATTATTGTATATAACTGCCAAGTAATTACTTTATTTTGGCAGCAGAGAGCAAAGTTGCAAAAAATACCAAAAATAACAATTTTGAATTGATGTTAGTTACAACTAGGGTTGCCAGATGAGAAGTCCAAAATATCTGGATAAAATTTTAAAATGTTGGGATTTTGCGCTTGTTGTCGGTGGAAATAAACATTACTCATGAATTAACCGGAATCTTAATTTTTTTAAATCAATAACTTTTAAGTTTTCACATATGTGTAAAGATTTAAGACTCATCATCATTTACTAATTAAAAATTGAGAGATCAATCAACGTAGCTCACTAATTATAGAATTTACTTTCCATAATCAAATGTAATTATTTATATTTACCGTAACAATTATTTTACATTTGATCATCGGTAATAGGTAAGCATGTAATCGGTGAGGTTATCAGTTATCATGCAAAGAACTGCCTACAGCGATAGGTACGCGGTAGTCGCGCCACTGTTTTCTTAAATTGGTATCGATATCACATTATAATTGCACTATTATGAGATTGCTAGCAGCAGGCAGCAATAGCGATTCCCGACATTATATTGTGGCCAATTTTACAATATATCGCCATTAGTCGCGTAACAATTGGTTATCGTTTATTTGCTGTAGTTAAGTATTAAGGGTGCTAAGTATAATGTAATAAGTAGGTAATATATAATAAGTAAGTAGGCAATATATAATAAATGTTGGTAATCGGTATTAAGTCGCTGTCATCCGCCTCTCGAAACTCAAATTATATTCAAAAAAATTCTCAAAACTACTCCAACTCCCGACCATTTGGCAATCCTAGTTGCGACGCAATAACTACTGAAACTTCTTGAAAGTTTTATTTTAGTTAATAGTTTTTCAAATAAGAAACTACGCTCCTAAGCTAACTTGTTACGAGATAGTTTTTGTAAAATGTTAAGACACAAAGGGGCTGTTTTTCACACAATATCCTAAGGGTAAATACGCAATTTGTCCTTTGTATTACTATTTACTTGAGTACAAAGTTTTCTTTGTAAGCCGATATAAAGCAGATATAATAAAAACATTTTTATTACAGAGCAATGTCTTTAAATTTTTAATTTAACTATTGCTTGACACATTAGATGAAAAATATTAGTAGTAAGTAGTGGTAGGCGTTTACAATATCCTATACAAACTTCTATATTAATCTGTGGGAGAAAGAAAAATACAGAATTCGTCAGCTGTTTATCTTCTCATGCAGATCGTAAGAGTTAGTCAAGAGATAGGGTTTTATGTATAAATCTAGAAAGTCTATATTTTTATGTAAGGACAAGGTTTTCATACATTTAAAATAAAATTAAAAAAATGTTTGTTAGACTGGCAAAAGGAACAAGGAATTCTTAGTCACGATACTAGTGCTATAAAATAGCATGTGGAACTTTTATATCTATCGCTATCTAATTCTATAGCGAGTAAGATAGAGGAATTATTTATTGTATTATTTTGATTTCTAATAATTTATATTATTGTAACGAATTGTAATCAATTATTTCTTTTTAATTTAATAATAGATTTAAATTAACAAACTATTCCAATTTGTTTTGATTTAATTTATAGTTTGCAATGTAATCTGATATGCTATGATTTCTTTACCAAATGATAAGTAACATTATTGTAATTTAATTATCAGTTTCAGTCATGGTTTCAGTAAATTCTTTTTCACTTTCATTACCTACTATACAGGGTGTATATGAAAACGGGACAGTTACTTTAATGGATGAAAGGGCATAATTTTAGTATGTAGTTATAAAAAGAATTATCGAATAAAATGCAGCCGTTTAAGAGTTATGACCATTTAAATTTACAGGTGTTAACACCATTATTTCTCGTAGAAGTTGCTGGAACGTGTAAAGTTACAGATTTTAAATCGAACATATTTTTTTATTTTGTAATAATTTCAACCGTTATTGAAATAAAGCATAAAAACCAACTTCAATAATAATGCATATGCCCCTTAACAATTGTTTACAAATCGCTACGATCATGAACTCTAATTTAAAAATACGTTATTTCCACATACACAGGAATATCAAGCTTATCTTTACATAAATAAAGGAGATTTCTGTGGATTTGTAAAATATTGTAAAAATTAAATTTCGGTGTCGGAAATAAACAACTTGTCGTGTTAAGGGGAAGCACAACTGAAGTAATTGTGATTTGACCTGTATCATTGTTTTTATTACACAATAATACTTTATTGAAGCGTAATCAAGATGCATTCTCGGTATACTATAGCATGTTCAAGAAGGTGTTCCGTTTTCATATACACCCTGTGTATTTGTTCAAGTCTGCAATCTATTATAATCTATTATATGTACTGTCAATGTTGTTGCCCAAAGGGCCTAGCGGAAGACCAGCGCAGGTTCTATGAACCTGCTTAATGCTGAGCTATGACCTTTTTGGAACTTAATAGTAGGTGATTTTACTAACATTATTTAATGATAGTTTTTCATTTTATTTTTTAAGTGAATGCTTTGTAAAAGTTGCAAATAAATATATGTCAATATATTTACGGTATCTGAGTAGACGATGGGTTAGCAACCTATCCTTAACTAGTCCCATTTTACTGTATTGGACTTAGGTACCTCTGTACATCTGTAACCTAATAGTGTTAACCGAAATATTTGGATAAGGCTTAAATACGCAATTTTTACCTTGTATTCATCTTGTATCACTATTTACATAAGTAGAAAAATGTTCTTTTGTAAGAAATACTATGTGTATCCATAGTATATTGTTACGTATTGAAAATGCGTTTGTTGGATTTATTTTAATTGGATTGCTTTTAAAATAGAATAGGTAATTATAATATTATTGAAACTTGATACACAATCATTGAACTCTGTGACAAATTTCAGCTTAGTAGATGTAAAGGTGACAAAATCTACCTACATACATATCTTCACGCTGTATTCCTAACGTGGTAATCAGGGAGGACGGAGCGCCAAGCGTCGCATACTTACACACTTCTTTCGCTTCCTCAAATCTCGTTATTCTTCTCACACATTTTGCCCTAGGTATGCGAGTGCTATTAACATTTCCGTCAGCTAACACTTTGATTTATGAAAATCAAATACCCAACCAGCTATTTGATATTCATAAGTCAGCCTTGGTCTTCCTTGGCTTCTTTTACCACTCACTTTCGCTCTGTATGGACTTAGTTTTAAAAAACGATAACATAAAATTACAATGATATGTTTTATTTCACTATAAAAATGTGTTATTAAAATGTCTTCAACAACTCACAGCGTTTTAATTAAGTGTAGAACGCCTTTATGAATAACAGCGTTCATATTTCTCGTCGGATGCATTGCTTGCCGTAAGCTAGGCAGCGTAGCGTGATCTTTCTTGGAAAATGCGGTCTTTTCTGAGTAACCTCGTATGGAAATGCAGAATCATACAATTAATAAGTATTTAACAGACTCTTGTCTGGTGTATTTATATTTTCCCTAATTCTAAAAGATATTCGTCATAGCAAAAAGTTATCATTTTTCTACGATGTTCCGAATGAGATACATTTCAAATCTGTTGGTCAGGTGGACGACGTGCCGATTGTTATTTAAAGATTGTACATAATATAATTTTTGAGAAAAACAACTATGATAAACGATCTCCACGAAAGGTTATCCGTTCATTTCCTTTTTCCTCATGGGAAAACTACTGAATCTACCCCAATTTTTACACATAGTGGCTACATGTTCAGTCAAAACATACAGGTTCTGCCATTCACCAGTACCATTTGAACAAAATCGCAGGTAGAAGCTCGCTTATCAATTGCAAATTGTCTCAAATGTAATACAATTAAAATCCATCATGATCACCCCTAATTATTACAGATGTTTATGTACTGAGGGATCAAATTCAAGTCATTAGTATTGTAATCAAAAGTATAGTCCAAAAAAACTTGAAACAACTCTACTCTAACTTACATTTTTCCAGAAAGAAATAAAAAAAAATAAGTGTGTAGGTAATATAGGAAATATAAATAACTGCAATAACTTTTAATGTTTTTTTTTCAATATTATCCCTCAATTTTGGAGAGGCAAAGGAAACTATGCGCCTTCATACAGCTATAGTCTTCCGTGTTCATTATTCAGATTTCAGATGTAAAAATTCTTTATCTTTCATCATAAAGCATAACATGTCTAATGTAAATAAGTTTTTTTTTTAAGCGTAAAGTGATAGTAGGCTTTACTAGGGTTACAAAGGACTTCGTGCAAGAACGCGAACACTTCAGTTGAACAAATGCACATGTTCATTCGGACCTGTAAATTTTTTTGATTTGCTCAGAACTTTAACGCACAATATGTAACCTTTTTTGTACTTAAAAACGCCTAAAAGCGCAATAAAAAATAGAAAATCCTAAAAGTCTGCCATCTTTCCATAATTGCGTCATGATGACGTCCTTCTTAAAATCCATCATTAATTCTATGTCGTCAGCATAGAGAAATTTAGTGTTTATTGTGAATTTAGCGATTTTAATTTAATTCTCGATTAACAACGAACAAACTAGTATTCGAAAATCTGTTATAATTATTCCATTGCAGTGTCAAAGGAGCTATTATCAAGATTTTTAAAAATAATTTCAATGTGTACTCGCATGCGTTCAATAATGAGCTCCTTAGGCGACTGTTTCTTGAAGTTTGTATTATGCTTTGTATTTAAGCTTTGTGTATGTGCGTATAACTTATATTCCGATTTTCGCATAACATTAACATGAAAATTACAATACGTACCTACGTGATTAACATTGCAGCAATCCGTGATAATTGAAATAGGCTTAAAACAAGTAAGACTTTTACAGTAATGCATAACGTATATGGATTCAAATGCTTGTGTGTTCATTTCGTAGTTATTAGACTATTCGGAAAAATGATAAAATAAAAAAATAAGCCTTCCGACTGTACACACTTTTCTTTGTCTTTACATTTAACTTTAAACTTAAAATAAGTAAATTTAGAACAAAGCCGAAGTACATACGAGTTTATACACGTGAATTAATAACTTATTCCTATTAAAACTCACAGCTTTGTTTACACGTTAAATTAATATAACTGACTGCCACAATTTTTTTAACAGAAGTACGTCACGTGAACGCCTACAAAAAATGTAATTGCAATGCTGTTTGTAGCAATGCACGGCGTTGTAACATTTTTTTTGTTAATGTTAATCTTCTTTCCATTATACAAATGAATAAAGCTAAATGAAAAAAATACTTTTATTAAAATTTATATTACAATAATCATAGTAAGCCTTTTATTTCCTCAACTTTATACACTTAAATAAATAAAAAAATTTTAGTTATAAATTATAGTTATAAGCTAAGGGTCCCTTTCTGGGTATAGGCCTCCTCCAGCTGTCTCCATGCATTTTTTCTGCCTGCTTTTTTTCCAATTGTTTCCTTCCACGCTTCTTATATCGTCGACCCACCGCTCTCGGGGGCGCCCTCTGCTTCTATGGCTGCGCGGAAAAATTATATTAGGTACTACAAAATATATTATAATACAGTTTCAATTTTTCTAAATGACTACAAAACGCATGACAGTGATATTTGGTACCCTGATTCTTCATTTCATTGACTTCATTTTAACAGTTGCGATACAACGTTGGTTAACTTTTGTAACACAAAAAAAATATCAAAAAACCTCTTTTAGATTTACATTTTGCGAAGCAACGGAACCGATTTATATCCCTAAATTTTCTATATACTTTACTTTAAACATATTCCTAAAAATGACAGTTGGATTTTTTTTATTAATTGCCGTTTTTAATATAACCGAAAATAACTGTTTTTTCGTATTTTTGATAAGCTAGCGCGCGCACGTTTGCATAGAACAGAAGATCTAATTTAGATTAAATTATTGTTTATCAATGCGTCGCCTTAATCATATTATTTTGCTTTGAGAAATCTCATTTGTTTTTGTACATAATTGTAATTTGCAAGAAAACTACATTATCAATAAAAAAGATTGAGTAGAAAGACTTAAGATATTGTATGGTAATTATTAATTACCTAGCATACTATACAATTAGCGATTTCGATGAAGAAAAAACAATAATCTGGAAATAATGTTTCTCTGCGCATGCATTACTGGCTTTATGAATATTGTAATGAATAATAATTTTTATAGAATAATGTTGAAAAAATGATACCAGAGTTACTTGTCGGTTGTTCTCAGAGTACAGGGGGATATTCACAAACGTCGAAAACTTTCCGTGGCGGAAAGGCCGATCGTCGAAAAGCATGAATTCAATCCGACAGCTTGGATTTGTGAATACGACTATCGAATTTTAGGTTTAGGTTTTATTATATGTATCTTCGGAACCTGAGTAGGCTAATAACCTTGCCTTATCTAGTCCCATTGTACTCTTATTATACTTGTTATTGTAAGTGGAATGAAAATGTAATTTTCTTACACCTTATAATGTTCTATCTATCTACAGTTGCCAAATGGAAAAATCGAATATCTGGAGTGGATGAGATTATAAGATATAAGGATTTTGGGGTTTTGTTGGGAAAATCAAATATTATGTATGAATTTGCATGAAAATAATATACATACGTAATATATTATATGTATATGTCAGAAAAGACACAGGGCAATTCGTGCTCTTGCGACTCAGCTATGAGAAATAGGTACCTAATCTTCGCTAGAGGCGAACTACTCAATAAAATACCATATTATATAAGGCAAAGTTAATGTGCAAATTACAGAAAACTTTTATAGACAATCATTAGGTAAGTTCGTAATTCGAAATTTAAAGTTATATATAAACATTGTTACATGATAATAACAATAAATGAATAATAAATACGCCAAACAATGCATACCAATCATCTGCCTCTAACTAGAGCTTTCCCTGTAGTGCTATGAGAACCAGACGACGACTGTTAGTGGCGTCGCCCAGTACACCCAGATCTGAGTCAATCTAGAAAAGTTCATTTCCTTAATTGATTAAACCCAACCTAGAATCGAACCCGAAACCCATCGCGCTTAGATACAAAATCTACACTATTGCGCCGTCAAGGTCGTCTAAAGTAAGATTGAAGTCAATTATGTAGAAAATTTTATTATTATCTGAATGAATCATATAAATATAATTATATAATATTGTGAAGATATGTATGTATGTATGTAATATGCATGTATATAATACTGTACCTAAGACATTTGATATAAAACAAACCGTAAGCTGACTCTGGTCAAAGTATTAGTTTTCGCATCACCGAAGGACAAACAGACTTACCGTCTGTCTGGATTTACGACTGCCATATATTTTTATTGTAACACATTGCCTTGAGGACCTCGGTTATGTGTATAGATACGTACAAATACTATAGAATGTAAATAAACTATTCAGTTGTGCACGTCTGTGTGTGTCGTGGTGTCCTAATTTAGAAGAAACACAAGTTCGATTTTAATTATTCGAGGCAATATGATTTTTATTAAAGAATTGTTTTTATTTTACACTGTAATGTAAACCTTTTTTTTTTAGAGCGGTTCCCCCTTAGGAGGGAAGGTAAAGGGTTCTTTCTGTGCCAATATAACCGATATCTTTAGTAGTAAATAGATAAATCCTTCATATTATTTCATTAAAACGTCGACGTAATACATTTTAATGTCTCTTGGAGTTTCTGGCGACAAATATATTGAGGCAGTCTTTCTAGTAGGTTCCACTGAGGCGGACTAGGCCACTATAAAAGTCTCAACGTCACGCTACTAAATTAGCACTTATACTACAATAGTGTAGACACTGGGACGCAAAACTACGCCTATTTTACATCACAATATCCGACAGTAACAATTTGCAAATAATTAAAATAAACGCCCAACCGCTCCCCATAAAATCCCGCCAAAAACTCGTAATGTATTGATTATTTTCTGTAAAGTAATGCTTTTCAGTACCAACGCTGGCGTTAACGATAGTAGTTGATCGGCGCCTGCAGGTATTATCACGCTTGAGATATCCACCGTGTTAGCAATTTTGAGCAACACATTCCGGCCAACTATCAACGTTGGTGCCGCCATAAACTTCAATGCTATACGTCGGTCCACTCGTAAGATGAATAGTATTGGAGCCAAACTTGGTTCACAGCATAGAGCCAATTTTATATGGACTTTCTCATACATATATATGTACACGTTTATTCTCATATGACTATGACATAACTCTATATGACGCGCTCGCACGACGTCCGCGAGTGGTTCATATGAGGTTTGATAAAAAAATTCGCAACAATCAACGATATGT
Organism: Zeuzera pyrina; assembly: GCA_907165235.1. Classification (NCBI taxonomy): domain Eukaryota; kingdom Metazoa; phylum Arthropoda; class Insecta; order Lepidoptera; family Cossidae; genus Zeuzera; species Zeuzera pyrina. Next base: position 4,264,247 of record OU015617.1, read on the forward strand.
TGATGCTGAATGTTCGTAACATAACTTAGTATATACTGGCGTATAGACGTACAAAGAGTGCGAGTGAGCATGTAAACTTTTAAGATAACATAGTGGAACGAGTTGGAGAGGTACAGCGAACGAAACGCTATTGTAACCCTTTTTGAATGACAGTTCGTCACACGTCGTCACGCTGTTGAGAACGCTATTGATTTATCTTATTATTTTGTGTTATTCCTGTTTTAATCCAAAGAATGTATTTTTCAATAATGGCTACGTGTTCTGTGTGTGATTGTGATATAACATAACGCAATAATCAAGGGAACCATTCGTTTTATAGGTGACATTGACGAATTAAAAGTCGTCACAAGGGCTCTATTATATTCTATAGTATATTCGTCTATGTGCCAGTATATACTAAGTTTATGGTTCGAAAGCATTGCTATGTTCCACTCATTCACAGTAGAAACATAACAATAGCATATTTTTATAGAAAATTAGCGTTTTTTGTTTGTATGTGTACGCGCTAATACGCACGCGCCGTGGCACGCACACAACGGCAATATTCTGGGTGAATATGGATAATTATTGTGGGGTCACACGCGACGCGAAAATACACACGAACATGCACTCACTTACATTTGTCTTTAATTCGTTCTTCACATCGTTGTAAATACGAAAATGTCTAAATCACATAAACGAACGTGTTATAATCTCCTTAGATGCCTAAATAATTGTAGTTATTCGGTTCCACAGTTATCATTCTTCAACATAACTACAAGAAATGAAATTTGTCAAACTCCGTCGTTTCTGACTACCCCGTTAGGGATACAACGTGAAGATATGTATGTATGTATGTATAAAAAACTTATCCGTGTGCATTGTTTTTTTATTTATTTTCTTTATTATTATTTATATGCTCTCCGCATCACACTCCCAACACAACAACGCTACGTATACAGCTGAGAGTAGGTAATTAAATTTGACAGTTATTGAAGTCGGTGCCAAATAAATGTGCAACAACAAAGTTTATTAGTTTGGTAGGCTTGGCACCAACTTCAGTAACTGACCAATTTAATTATATAGGTATGTGTATCCGTATTTATAAAGTTATTTTTATTTTACTTGAGTTTTCATTACTAAAGTATAGTTATTTTGTACTTTTCAGTGTTTTTTTGTAGGCGGTTTAATTCTTTTTTTAATTCGTTCGTTGCATCATAAATACATAAAAGTGTAGTTCTCACAGACTAATATTACTATACTATATTAACAGATATCGTAATCTCTTTGGATTATTCAACTCCAGAGTTATCGTTTTTCAACATCTACAACAAATTGAATTTAACAAACATGACAAACTTCTAAACGTTTGCATTGTTTTTTTATTGTTATATATTTAAGTATATAATATATATTTAACTAAACAGGGTGCTGTACGCACTTCACAACCCTAGGTAGTACATAACATCAGTTTTCTTTTATACATATTCTCTACTGCTGAACGGATGCCGCGGTGATAAATATGCGTTGATCATTAGGTTGAACTTACATCCTAAGATATATTTCTTTATATTCTGCTTCAATTTTAGCACATGATTACATAATATAGCTGTATAAGTATGAAGCGTCATTCCACGGATTGACTACCCTACTAATGCTTTACGAGCGAAGTTTATTGTCCGTAGTTTATTCACCGCGGAATTTCGGAGCAGGTGCTACCGCGCCTCTAAATAATTTAACGTTTCAAAGGATCTCCAGGTTTACGAAGTGTTCGGTAAATATTGCACTAAAAGGTTCTGAACAATAGAATTATTATGTTACAAGATAACGTTTTAATGACGACAAGATGATGATTGATATTTAGCAGTTTTTTATCGTAAGTGTGAAGGCGAGTAATTGGTTGAGCTTTTATGTATATAGAAGAATTAAATTGACTTCGTTATAGTAAGTAAGCACTTTGCCGATTGTAGAGATCACATTTCCACCGCTTTTTTCGATAATCTGATTTATGTGTTTGTTGTAAAATATTATTAGAGTATTATATGTATATACATAGATATAATATACATATCTTCACGCCGTATCCGTGTGCAGTCAGGGAGGATGGAGCGTTAAGCATCGCGGTCCTTATTGCTTTCGCTTCCTCAAATCTCATCATTCATCTCATGCGAGTGCTTTTGACATTTCCGTCAGATAACACTCTGCCTATTTGATCTTCGTAAGTCAACCTTGGTATGTGCCCGAACCGTCTAAGCATTCCTTTCTTCGTTTTTACAATAACACTGTCTTAATTCTGTCAGTAACCCTGTCATACTGCGTCTCTTCATTGCTTTTCCTGTCCGCAAGAGTGACACCGCACATATTATTAAGAGATCGCATTTCTACTGCATTTATCTTACTTTCACTCGATTTCAGGCATATCCAGGCGTCACTCAATAAAGTTATCACTAGCACCGCATTGTGGATAGCCATTTTCACTGAATTAATTATTACATTCAAACTGCTCATTAATGCAGATTATTATTATACATATACATTATTTTGATCACACTTAAATTATATAGACTGGCAATGTTTCACTGAGAAACGCTGAATTGTTTGAAGCCAATTGGTATTAAGTCGTTTAGACGAACACAAGTGCTTGAGAATGAGTAACAGAACACGTCATTTGCTAACATTTCATTACACAAATGTTTAAATAAAACGTTATTATTTAATTGCTTATCAAAGTTATATTAAAGTGTTTACAAGTTTTTATTTTATTTTATTCCGTATTTTACAACAAAATACTATTTATAATTGACACAAAATAGAAGCAGGTAGAGTCGTCTTGTAGTTTAATATCGTTCTTACTTATACTTCACTGCACTTTATGAGGTACTCCCTTTCTCGCTAACCGTCCATACGCCTACGTTGTGACTGTAGTCCATGCTATGAACTGAGACAACGTTTTCATTCGCAATTACGTGTCTACTTAGTCTTGCCATGAATATTGCTACAAGGAAAACATCATTTTTTTTCTATTACATAAAACGTTTATTACTGCAGGGTGCGTTAGTTTATACAATAATATAATAGCATTTTAGAAATATAAAGCTCATGCAAAATGATCTCCATTGGCCTTAATCTCCATTCTGTTGTAAACAGAGGACGTTTCATTATAGGTACCTATCAGTAGTCACTGTACACATACATTCAACTAATATCAAGCAGATGGAGAGTTTAAAAAATTGTATTTGGCTCCATACCTACTTTGTGTAATGCTATCACAGCAATTCGGTTCTCTTTATCATCGCACTCCATTTTAATACGACAAGAATTTTTTTTACGAAGATATTTTTTACAAAAATGAAAAAGCTCTATGAATGTTCATACGAGAATGACAGATTCCAAAAACGAATATACCTCATAAACCAACTTCTCATCAAAAAAATCGAAACACTGGGGCAAGTGCTATTCCGGCGGCATTTAAATAAAAAAGAGGTTTGATATCATTAAAAAAAATACTCCAATAAAATGTGGAGCTCAATGTGGAGATTGTTTTCAATATGTATTCCGTCTGAATTTTTGCATTTAATCACATTGTTTTTGCCAAAAATATCGTTTTTTTAATAGTGATTGTCAACAAAGCTTTGTTACATCCTACAAGGAGATTATTTTCCTAACAAATATGGATACCTCGCTCACCCACGGAAGCTGCCCAAGTCGTGGCGTTGCTGAATTCAGGGCTTAGTCAACGTGTTGTGGCTGCACAATTGCAACTTAGCCTCTGTGCAATAGAGTGTATCAGTGTTATCTGAAGACTGGTATGTTTACTCGCCGTCCAGGATCTGGTAGACATCGACTCACGTCTGAACGAGATGACCGGTATATTGTGTCAGTTTCTCAAAGAAATCGTCGATTTCACTCTATTCAACTGCAGCAGTGGCTTCGTGAGATTCGAGGATTAACTGTGAACGATTCTACCATGAGAAGAAGATCGTGGCCTGAAACCTCATAAACCAGCTAGTGGCCCACAATTGCCGGTAGACCACCGAAGAGCGTGTCTCAATTTTGCACGTGAGCACTTAAATTGGTCATACCTTCAATGGAGCAAATTTTTCTTTTCTGACGAATGTAAGATCATGCTGTATGGTAACGAGGGAAGAAAGAAGGTGTATCGAAGAGAAGGAGAGCGTTTTGCACAGTGCTGCATTGAAGAAAGAGTCAGTTACAGTGGCGGTTCATGGACGGTTTGGGGAGCCATAAGCGCCGATGGAAAAACCGAACTTGCTTTTGTATCTGGACCTCGCTTACCATCATTAAATGGGTCACGTTACGTTACAAAGAGTGTCTGGAGCTACATGTGGTATCTTACGCACATTTTATTAGCGAAGAGTTCATTTTTATGCAGTACAATGCCGGGGCTCGTACTGCAAGCATTGCAAATGAATACTTGAATGAAGTCGGTATTACGGTTATGGGCTGGCCAACAAAAAGCCCGGATATGAATCACATAGAACACCTATGGGATGAGTTGAAGAGACGAGTTAGAGAGAGAGATCCTGCTCCGGAGACGCTTGGCCAGCTTAAAACAATACGAGAAGAATGGGATAACATCTCACAACACAAAATTGTGCCTCTCATCCGTTCTATGAGGAACCGCATGGAAGCAGTCATTAGAGCTCGAGAAGGAAATACGAGAAACTGAATAAACTTTTTTTAAACATTTTTTTGTCATACGTCTTTGTTTCTAACATTTTACAAATTCTTCTCAAAGGGTAAAACCATACCTGTTGAACAAAACACGCTAGCTAAAGAAATTTAATTTTAATTTGAAACATCAATGTTTGTTAAACGATACCTTATAATATCCGCAATCAACTGGCACTATTTCTTTTTTTTGTTTTAGCGTAAAAAATTCATAAGACTCATTCAAAACCAAACTTCAGGGGTGTTTCGATTTTTTTGATGAGAAGTATATTACTGTTCTTTAATTGTAACACTACTTACGGCCCGACTGTGCATATATTGTAAGTGTATGCAGTTATATTATTAGTTATGTAACTCTACGTTTTATAAAAATTAATATCATATTATTTACATAACTGTACGAGCGTGGAGTGGATTGCTACAGGCTGACGATGACGATGATGACGCAAATAAGTCTCCTATTTTGTACATTGTACATACATATATTTGTTATGAATTAATTTAATTAATATTTAACTTGGAAAGGTGAAAATAATAAAATAAAGTTATTTTAGTAAAAGATGAAAACAGTTATTTTGTGGCGTACAAACAACTTAATATGTAGAAGGCATCGGTATGTTTATTGTAAATAATTCATCCATCCATCGATCGTCGCGCGTCGTGGCTACTAGCTGGATAGCAAAATCAAAATAAACTGTCATTTGGCATGTGGGCGTGGTCCGAGTCACAAATTAAATGAGAAACAATACACTTGTTGGTCTGGGAAAGAAAAAATACTCTAGGACGCTACCACTCGACGTCTTGTAATCAGTAATAGAAGATTAAAAAAATATTATTTTTGTCACTGTCTTGATTTTCCATATTGTATTTATATAGTATATATTTATTCATTTGTATATGTACACGTCTTTGAGTATGTATGTAAATTTGTTTATATGTATATATATGTATTTGTAAGTGTGTGTATTATATGTTTATGTATATATATATATGTTATGGGTATATAAGTATAAATATAAGTTGTACACACTAAATTTGCTTTTAAATATTATATCTCCCATCGCAGGTCTGCTGGAAGAGATTTCTTCGTGAAATAAGCAGTGCCTTTGTACAATATTTTCTTGTCATGCTTTCTTCTTTTATTTGTATTTTGTGTAAATAAATTGTTAAATAAAATAAATTAATAAAATAAATTAATAAGTAAATAAACCACCGTAACTGGTGGTGTCTACTACGTTCTTCTCTGTAAGAAACTTCTGTTTTTTATGAGGGTAAAGGGTCTTCCACGACGTGCAATAAATAAAATAGTAAATGTTCCAGAAAATACACCAATTGCATGCCTAAATTCGTTCATTACCCCCGCGCCCTATGACAATAATAATAAAGTTGATTTTGGTAGTTGCAGTTTTATCACATTATAGCGCGGAGAAGTCGCAACATTTGTTTTAGGTTTTACTTCGTGGTTTTAGGGATATATATAATGGAGCTATAAAATTAGTAATTTGCAAGAAAACTGCATTACTAATTAAAAGACTGGTTTTAGGGATTTGAGACATTATAATGATATATCCATTTTAGTAAAAATCATTTCAAAATTCTGTAGAATTTCGGAAATGCAACTGAATCTTTGTGCAAAACAGTTTTTTCTGGAATTTTTTTTGTCGAATTTTTTTTACCCAATCTCGTTTCCACATTTAAGGATTTCAAGATAAAGAATTGAAGTTGTATGTGTTCAAATATCTAAGTCACAGTCTTCTTAAATATCGAGATCCAAGTCACCAAACACACCAAAGTCTGCATAGGTAGACTCTATGCTTGTATCATATGAACAACACATCGAACTGGGAGAGAGAGGGACCTATAGACTCTAAGATAATTTTGACAAGTTGGAAACGAACCATAAGCTCGATCGATGTCTACTAGTTAAGTTATGTGTCATTTAAATATTCGAAACAAACACATATCTTCACGCTGTACGTCACACACACCAAGAAGACACCAAGCGTCGCAGACTTTTTACATTATACTTCCTTCGCTTATTCGAATGACGTCATTCTCCTCGCACACTTTCGCCTAGGTATGTAAGTGCTTTTCACATTTCCATCAGCTAGCACCCTAGCTATTTGATCTTCATAAATCAGCCTTGGTCTTCCTTAATTTCTTTTACTCTTCACTTCACAAGTTCTCACTTTCGACAGATTATAACCTGCAGATTATTACTTGCAGATTTTGTTCGACAGTGGTTCGTACTTTTATATGTAAGTACGAAATATTGTACAATAAGAATCAACTTAATATATCTACGTATAGATAATAAGTACGTACTTATGTTATACCTACTCGCCATGAATACTCTGAATAAATGAGATTTTTAATATTATGCAACTGTTGCTTAGTTTAATTTAAAATTTAAAAAGCGTTGCATTCCTGTTGTACTCAGCAGTGCACTTTCAACTTTCATATTGTCTATCTCTCTTCTCGATGATAGGGTTTTCTGAATGTTATAAGAAAAAAATATTTTATGAAATGGATGCGGCATGTTAACACCATGTTATTCTTATTTATTTTATATCATAGTAAAATACCATACTATGATATAAAATAAATAAGAATAAATTACCAGACAATTCTCCAGACACGCGAAGTTATGTTATTCATTACTTGAAGCGCTATGTACGCTATTGTGCTATGTCTAATTATTATGCAAAAGCACCTATATTTGTTTAGATTAGATTAGATTTATTGAATCATGATGTTTTTTGGTTTTAAAGTAGTGAAATCACAGACAACTTAGTTTAGGGTACGTTTCCTGTGAGTGAAATACAGTATAATCCGCGTCCAAGGGACCGGTGATATTACGTCGTATTAACCGGAAGTCGTACGAACTGACAATTTTAATTTTTGTTTTTTATTAAAATAATCACATACATACATAATGTATTTACATATTAATATTTTTATTTGTTTATTTATTTAACAATTTATTGCACACATAACGTCATATACAAAAAGAGATACATACAGAAAAAAGAGCCCTGTAAAAAATATTTATGTGACCATCAGAGAAAAAAAAACATTTAAATCAAAATATTTATTGCATAAAGCCCACGTACATAATGTACCTCTCTATATATGTAACTATATAACTAACAACGAAATATCTAGTGCAAAAAGTCTGCAATTTTTGATTGTTTTTGGTTTTTATTTCTATAGTAAGAAGTAGGGACGGCATTACGCAAACGAGACAATACTTTTCATAGCGTCATAATCAAAATTAGAATGCACAAACACATTCAGCACTTCTGCAGCTTTTAGAGCTTCAGATACACTCGGAGTGGTACAATTTCCTTCCAGGCAGTCGTCATTATTATTGTCGCTATCTTGGCTGTTGACGAAAACATTTTGTAGAATATTTTCGTCAGTCGGCTCCTCACACGTTGCGACATCATCATCAACAGCAGAATATTGTTCAAGTTCTTCATTTCCTATGGGCAGTCCTTAGCTCTCAGAGCTCTCGCCCAGACAAAGAGCGGCACATCATCATCATCATCGTTGTCGACAGCAACACACTGGGACTGTCTCGGACAAATCCACCGTGTTTATAACGGTAGAAAACGACGTTGAAGTAAACTTGTTCTAGGCGTCATAAATCACCAGAATGGCATCCAGTGTGATCTTGGGATGTTTGGCACTGCACTTGTAAATGATTTTATGGATTTATTAATGTTCGAATATTAATACATATATACAAATAAATAAAATAAAGGCTTCTTCTTAAGCTTCAGCTTATTTGCCCAATTCCAAAATCCAAACAAGCGTTGTTTAATTTTATGTTTGTTGAACCGATTTTGATAAGATGAGTGGTCAGTAGAGGAGAAAAAATGTAATAATACTAATAATAATATTCCAGACAATTACACAGATTGTGTGACCCCAAACTAAGCAGTAAGCTTGTACTATGGGTACCACACAACGAACTCTGGGGGAGTTCCCAGTAACACACAGACTCCAAGCCAATTTAGAAAAGTTTGTTTCCTAAATTGACCGACCGGACCCTAGCTTGAAAAGCAGATGCATATGCCACTGTGCCAACGGGCCTGTCTATGATGTCTATGACTTAATTGGGACAGAATATGACTTAATTGGGCTGCAAAATATACATTTAAAATTGATTAAATTTCATTAATATAGTTTATTTCGTTATACGCAAAATTAAAAGGTCGTGGGCAAGTCCATTGTCACACATCGAATTGCACTTTCGCATTTGGAGCGACGACACGATGTCACTGTCTCGCTTTTACTTACGGAAGCGCCAGTTCCCGCGTCACACTCAGCTAGCGCGTGCTGCCACGATCATTGTTTTATTTACTATTCACTATATAGTGTAATGTATAATTCAGGAATCGGATCTATCAATATTTACAATTTTAAAGTACCTTCTATCTATTTCATATTGGCTACAAATTCCAACATCCATGTACACTTAGGTGGTCGGGACGAATTTTAATGATTATATTCGTAACCACCAGCGCGCGGCTATTAGCATATTTTTATAGTCGTCAGTCCGAATAATTAAGACCAAGAATTTTGATGATGTTCCGAACGAAATGTCTATTGCATTATTCTTAGGAATAATTTATTTTAAGTGAGTACTCCTAAGCTTCTGAGACGAATGGAAATCACCATTGTATAATTATATAAATTTATATTTATAAATATTACTTCCAAGTTCCAAACTGATGTAAAAAATGTCTATTCCTAACTATATTTGCGCAACACACAGAGCACGGCATCCAACTCTTTAGACATCACGACCAAAATTGTGGCTGCGACCCAAATTGGTCGTCTTATATCGACGCCGTTCGGCTTGATTTTGGCTAACTATGAGACCATTCATGTCCTCAATCACTTGGTTACAATGAATAAAAGTAATAATACTACCAGTCCATGATTATCCTAACCGGGTCGCACAAGCAATTCGTGGATACTCATGAAACTCATATCTAATAAATAATACGTACTTACATATAACTGGCTTGTGCCTTGTGCATGCATTCGGTTATGTGGCTAGTTACTAGTACGCTCAGTGCGTAAATGATACAAATAAGCACTACAATTTGTCTGCCCGAATGCAACCATTATATAGGGGTTGTGGCTGCGTAGTGTGCGTTGTGCCTTAGAACCTTTGTCCATTATAATTTAAATTATGCTATTATACAATTATAAAGAATAAAGATATGGTTTAATCTGAAAAATTAAAAAAAATTGAGTTTAAATTCCAAATAATAAGTAAAGAATTTTTATTACTTTACGCAATCGAATAATTACGGGCAAAATTACAGTAATAATTTAAATAGAAAATTAAACCTGTTTCAAACAAGCAAAGGTTTAATTTTTATGTAGTTAATGCTATCTGTATGTTGTTATAAGTATTCCAATCCTTTTTGCCGAGTTGTGACTTTCCAAATCTCATGTCCATCTATCAACAGGGATTTGAATAAGACAGAAAAAAATGAAGCTTAGTCGGGGAAAATATTTAGGGTTTTGTGAAACGAGAGCTATTTCATGTAATACCATGACGTCACAGGTGAGAAAAGCTGATTGTAGCAATATCTAAGGGTTGGTACGATTGTATCTAGAATTAACTTTAGTCCCGTTTTAATTTTGCTGTAAAATTGAAGTGATCTTTTTTTGTTTTAATTGTAAAAAGTAGTTATGCGATATGTACTTAATAATTGTAAGTACTGGAGTCTTCGATCACAAATAAAAAACAAGATACGCAATCAACGCTCCAAAAATGTCCGAACCAAATGTGCGCTCAAATGAGTATTTGAGCGCACTTCTGTTTTAATAGTATTCAAAAACGCTAACAGCGAACATGTCAAAGTGCTCCTTCAAAAATTGCAAAAATAACACATCTAGAACGCTAAAAAAAGACGCGAGTTCTTATTTTCGCTTAATAAATAAATAATATTATTTACGTGTTCATTATTTCATTATAGTAATAACGTTACATAGCTCTTTTTTATTAAATTCGTAATCATATTTTTAAATATTGGCTGATAATATTTGTCTTATCCTTGTCACTTTCACGTAACAAATCAAAATGACATGCATAGCAACGCAAATAGATTATTTGAATTATATTTTATGCACGAGACGTAAGATTGCATTTTAAATATTTTATTTAACAAACTTCGTTTCAATGTCATGCAAGTCGTTTACGAGCGTTTATAACCTTATGGTTTGACAGTAAGGTCTACTTTAGATTAACACAACATTGCCGATAATACTTTACGATATTACAAATATATACGTCAATTCGGACAATAATTTGTTTAAACTTTATAGGAGATTGTGAATCTAGTTCTTTATTTGTGATCGAAGACTGGAGTAGGTACTTAGAAACGGTTTCCAAAAAAGGTTTGAATAAAAATCTTTCTACAATTTAAATGATTGTAGTTATTGTACCTAAAATTCATATAGCTACATCATGAGCTCTCTCATCTTGCACCCCTCTGGCTAAATATGGCTGGCGATGCTCTCGTTTAACTTTGATATTTCTCATGAAATTAAATTTTTTTTAATAATTTTCTTGTAATTAATTTAAATTTTGAAATCGTAATTACTATGTAACAATTTTAATATACGTATAAAGCAAACCAGTTTGAAGACAAAACAATTAAATTAAATAAAATATAATAAAATAACAATTGTTTGGACAAACAACAGGATTAACGCACATCACGTTCATCCTTACCCAAATAAATTATTTTCCTTGTCGATGAACTGAAAGATAACTAATAAATTGCTGTGAAGTTACACAAATCAATATAAACTTCGTCAATAAATGTGTCTTCAGTAGTTCTTTCTTAACAAACTTTCACTTGCCCTCGAGCCTTGAGAAACACAAAAATAATGTATAATACAACTAGTAGACAACTTTTACTTCTAAAATATTAATTACAATTAAACAGAATTGGCAAAAAGCCTGTCGAAAAAGCATTAACTTAGAATTTCGAAGCAATTTCAAACAAACAAATAAGTCAAGTTAAAAAAATAAAAAAAACATTAGCTCCATATTAAATTAGTTATTTTTTCAACCATTAAATAGCTAACTAAACAGTTTATTGAATAGTGGTATTCTCGAAAATTGCAGCCTTCAATAAAAAAAGCCATATTTATATCGGTTCGTTCGTTTAAAAGCTATGATGCTACTGACAAATACACAGATAGACACAACGCTAAACTTATAACACTCCTGTTTTCCGTAGGGGTTAATAACTTAATCAGTTAACAAAAGCTACACAGGGAAAGCTTTGTAGCTTTTAAAAAATCATAACAAAGATTTGTAAATGATCTCCACATGTAAATCAGTATTCGATACTCCATAATCTCTATTTATCTAATGACTGGCCCATTGGCGAAGTGACATATGCATCTGCTTTCCAAGCTAGGGTCCCGGGTTCGATCCCCGGTCAGGTCAATATAGGAAACGAACTTTTCTAAATTGGCTTGGAGTCTAGTCCCCCAGAGTTCGTTGTGTGGTACCCATAGTACAAGCTTACTGCTTGGTTTGAGGTCACACAATCTGTGCAATTGTATGGATTATTATATTATTATTAAATCATGATTTCTGACTACCCCGTTAGGGATACAGCGTGAAGATATGTATGTATGTATAAGGCATAGAAATATACGCAGGGCTGTGTCCATGATCGTAAATCGGGAGCGTTCGAAAATGACCAAAGTCATCGCCGCTCGGTTCAAATTGAACGAGCGAATTTACGTGGGGTCAACGACATCTAATTTTTTTCGGTGCGGTCTATGGTGCCCCCCGAAATGTGATGCCCTAAGCAATTGCTTAATTTGCATATAGGCTTTGGTCAGTGGTAATAATACCTATATTTACCTATATTTATATTTACAGATAATATGTACTGTTATGGAGAATAAACATGACGTGGTTCTACATTGCAGTACGCCCAACGTGAATGGGGAAACAATAGAGGCTCGGGGGATTGCTCTTTGTGGAAGCGGATTGCATGCATGGTATCAGAGCGTGTTGTAGCTACCTATTATGTGAACAAGGTAGATTACTTTTTAGAACTGGGAAGAGAGATTTCACTCGTTATATATAATTATACAGTTTACTTGATTGATGATGAGATTTGAGGAAGCGAAAGAGGTGTGTAAGGACCGCGACTCCTGGCGCTCCGTCCTCTCTGACTACCCCGTTGGGGATACAGCGTGAAGTTATGTTATGTTATGTTATGTTATACAGTTTACTTGTTGAAACGGTTCAGCATATTTATAAAACTATTTACCTGTTTCGGTGTTTGATTTCAATGTTTCAATTACGTTGCATTACCTTCAGACAGAAATTTTAGATCCCACATGTGATTTTTCTCCTCATAGAAAGCTGACGTAAACAAAAAGAAAGCATAAAGGTATTAAGAGTTCGCCTGTGCAGCCCAATGCAACCGAATTCCTTCATTACCCCCGCGCCGTATACAGATAACAATAAAGTTGACTTTCGCAGATGCGGTTTGATCATAATTTAGCGCGGAGAAATCTCAATATTGGTTTTAAACAATAATAAACTGATGCTCGAAATGCTTGGTTAAGTGTTTCTCCGAGTACTAACCTGCCTACCTCGACCTTTTCTCAAAAACACTGGGATGTGCCTCTATGCAAAAATGTTCGTTTACAACTTTTAGATTCTTGTAGTACCGAAAAAGATCGGTCTCGCCTCCTAGCTGTTTCTGAGAAGGAGTCAGGACACTGGTTGAAGGTAATACCTTCAAAAAACTTAGGAACCTTAATCGACAATACCACGCTTTCTCTCATAGTATCCCTTCGTCTGGGGGCCAGGACTAACCTTCTTCACCGTTGCCGCTGTGGTGATCTCGTCGATGTACTAGGTCACCACGGTTTATCCTGTTTACGTAGTGCGGGCCGCATGTCACGACATGCTGTGGTGTGGGATGCCACTTGTGTCGATACACTTGCTGTTTCCCATGTGCCGGCGACTTCCAAGTCAGCAGGTGCCGCGGCCAGCACTGCCGAGAACTTGAAGCGGCGTAAGTATGCGACTCTCTCTGAGAGTTTCATATTTACGCCCTTTGCAGTCGAAACTTTGGGTCCCTGGGGCCCCGAAGCCCATCGACTGGTTTCTGATATTTGTAAGAGACTGATCGAGGGTTCGGGAGACCGCCGGGCTGGCAGCTTCTTCCGCCAACGAATCAGTTTGGCTATTCAAAGAGGCAATGCTGCCAGTCTGCTAGGTACCTTGAGCAATGACAGCTTTCTAAGCGGCAACTTTGAGGAAGTTTATTATTTAAGATAATGTGTAGTTTTAAGTTTGTAAATTTTTAAACAATTGTTTTTTGTTAAAAATACATTACCAATTAAAAAAGTGGTTTTAGAGTTTCTAGATATTACTATAATTACCCATCCATTTTAGTAAAAATCATTTTAAAATTCTTCAACAGTTTCTGAACTTCTTCAAGAGATTCCGAGATGCAACTGAATCTTTTTGCAAAACAGGGTTTTTTCTGAATTTTTTTCTATGGAGATTTTTTTATCCAATCACGTCTCCACGTTTAAGGATTTCAAGCTAAAGAATTGAAGTTGTATTTATCAAAATATCTAGCTCTCAGTCTTCTTAGATAAATAGAGATCCAGGTCACCAAACACCAAAGTCTGCATAGGCGGACTCTTATAGAAAATATGTGCCATGAATTTAACTCGTTTCAAAAATAAGGTAAAAATATCTACCTCAGTTTGTTGGTGGTAAAAATTGGTGTAATTTTCTGGAAAAAAACTGTATTATAAAAGAAGTATGTGTGTCCCTACTCACATACCTACGCAAGTAAGAACTGAAACAATACATTTTGACTACATCTACACTATAAGTATTTATTGTATTTCGTAGCAACAGAGCACCATTATGCTACAAGCAAAGACTTCTATTATAAACGGTAGTAGACCTCTATTTCTGGTATATCCTGAGGATGCTTCGTTGAGAGGCGAATCACGTGTCGATTGGTGGTTTTTGGAGTTTGAGCGGAAAATTGCTAAAGATTTTGGGAATTTATCACATGAAATGATAAATTATCAAAAACTTTCATGGTCATATTCTACTTGGCCTTACATTTTATCTGGGAAATGAACGCACTGATACCGATTAGCTATATTAGATTTATCGTTTCAAAATTTGGCACGTACAACGCGTCTACTTCAGTTTATATAAAAGTCTTTGGCTACAAGTCTTTGCCTCCTACACATAAAAGTAGACGAATTAGTTTTCTAGTTTCACCCAGCGTTGCTGTATATTGGAAAAGTGTAAATGGCTCTTGGCGTATCGTTTTCATATAGGAACACCTACATTAATATGTCGGTCACGCTCGAGCAGTATAGACTCCGTAAAGCTCTTAGTGCATAAATGGGGGAGATCGTGTGCTAGTTGAGCTTCACTTTTACACATTGGAACAGCATTGGAAGTAATTTGTAATAGGAAACGTTTAAAAAGTTGTGTTGTGCACTTTACAGGCTTTGTATTGTATGTGGGTATAATGTAAGTATTATACCTAATACCGACACAAACAAATGACGGTGTGGTTGTGTGAGCGTATAGCAAGTATTAGTCAATGAGTTTTAAATTCAGTTATGTTTAACTAAAATTAAGTTGCCTTTTCTGATATCACATTTTTTGCCTTTTTATAATTTCAAAATTTTCTGAATTGGAAAAAAGTAAGTACACAAACTGTAAGGTCTTCAGTTCACCTATTTTGTGCTTTTAAGACAAAAATAAAATCATCAATTTTCGTTCAATCAATAACCGTGAAAAGAAAATCAAGCTTACGTATATAACGAAGAATCTAACCAAGAATGTTTTTTTTTGTACGATTTTCCCTTGAGAGGGAAGGCGAAGGGATCTATGCCCATAACAGCCGATATTTCAATAGCAGATGGATGCATTCTTCACACTATTTCATTATAATGTCGACGTAATACATTTTAAAGTGTCTTGGAGTTTCTGGCGACAAATATATTGTATTTCTGGTAGTCTTTCTAGTAGAATCCACTGAGGTCACTAAAAAAATCTTGACATCGCACTACTAAATAAGAACTTATATTGACAATTCCACATAATGCACAACAGCGTAGGTACTTAAGTCGCAAAACTACGTCAATTTTACAACACAATATCCACTAAGAAATAATTTCCAAATAATTAAAATAAATGTCCAATCGCTCCCCATAAACTCGCCAAAAACTCCCAAGAATAGATAAATTAAGTAGACATAAAATACATTTATAAAAAAAATTCAAAGTAACATTCGCGCGAAAACGCATTCATAACTGCAACTCGTGCTCATTTAAAAATTCATGACTAGTCTTCAACTCGTCTTTAGTTGCTTCAATGAAAAGAGTGACGTCATATCACACTGAAAGACATGGAATTACATCTGTTTAGTCGTTGCCGAACGAGTTCCGGAAAAAAATATGTTAATGATACTTTTGTCGTTGTACTTTTTCGTTGGTTTTTTGCAAACATTTCAGTGGCACGGTATCGAGGAAATCAGAGTCGTGGTGTAAGTCCCTGTTACAGTGGAGATCGTGAAATAGAAGACAAACCAACAGACCACATGAAACAAGGTGAAAGGTCGACATTATGTCCAAAACAGATCGGAATGGAGAACTTGAGATTTGCATCAGAATGATTGAGGGAGGGTTATGATAGAAGATAGATAGATATATATATATGATATCTTCAGATCACGGGCAGAGACTACGACTTATGACATAACAAATCGTAGGCTTTATGCTGAAGGCGAGCAATGAACAAGTAGCGCGGGAAATTGTATAGCTTTATGCGACGCTATGATTAATATTTTTTGTTATTTCTCGAAGTTTATCTATCACTATCATTTATGGTATGATTTTATACAAAAACTGATAACAATTCATTAAAAAAGAGATGTTTAGAGACGTTTAAAAACTAGGGTTTACCAGCGGCTGCGATCGCGTGCTGCGTGCGACATTTGAGGTTGATTAATTGATACTTTTTACGTAAAAGCTAAACGGACAATATTACCTTTATAATAGGGATAATTTACCTATTTCTCCTAATGACGAATTAATATATTTTTTGCGATGGTGAATATCTTCATATTATATCGACTCTCTGGGCCCATTACAAATTGTGATGAAATTCACTCTCAAATTGTGATGAAGTCGCGTGTTTTATTTTACTCGTACCAAACGATTATCATAATTTTAACCACACGTCATTTACTGGAGTTTGAAGCATTTAGCTTGCATCATGTTATTTTTTTTTTGTTTACGCATGAGTAACTAGTAACAGATTTGACAGGAGACTGTACCCAGAACAAGTACGTACATAAAAAAAAAATTAAATTTAAAAAAACCCCAGTACAAAAAGACCGAAGAGTAAAAAATAATTTCCGCTATTTTACGCGTCACTGGTTGGTATCGTTGTGTTGTTACGAGAATGGGTAGGTACTACCTAGTAGCTAGTACCTATTTTGTGTTGAGTTTTATTTTATGCCCACAACGCCTTTTATTTTTTCTTTCTACGGGTTTTTTATGTGTCGGGGTTTTATTAAATTTTTAAACTAAATTTTATTTTTTTATTTAATTTAATTATTTATGTACATACACACATGTTTAAGAAATACCTGAAATGAAATTTATATGCAAAGGTACTGCTTATTTCATCATGAAATTTCTTCCAGCAGACCTGTGATAGAAAAACCGTTACGAAAGCAAAATCTAATGTGTATGAATCGCAAAAAGTATACAAAGTATAATACACACTATATGAGTCATACATACATATTATATACAAACATATTATGATCATACAACATATTATAAATAAATTATACATACACTAAACTACATTTAAAATATATATAAAATACACAACTACATGTACTAAGGTAATGATTATATAAACATTACACATATACATACAATATAGTTTATGGTGCTAAGGAGAGATAATATTGTTTAACTCTTCTTTTAAAAACGTATACAGAATTACTGTCTCTAATATGAGGCGGAAGTGAATTCCACAATCTTACCGCGTGAACGGTGAAGGAATAGGAATAAATTTCAGTTTTATGGGATGGGATATTAAGAAGGGTTCTCAGATGTTGTCTACAGGAAGTGTCTGACGGTCGAGCATAAGAGAAACGAATTTTTAAGTAGGAGGGAGATTATGGGTTATGCAGTATGTTGAAGAGGAGACATAGTATTCGAGTGTTCCTGCGAGAGCGAATAGGGAGCCACTTCAGTGTTTTGCGCAAATGAGAAACACGGTCGAATTTTCTAAGACCAAAGATAAACCGTATACAAAGGTTTTGCAGGCGCTAAAGCTTATTTAGAAGCTCTTCAGTCAGGTCCAGATAACAGGCATCAGTGTAATCTATTATTGGCTGGATAAGTGTTTGTGCTAGGGAAATTTTAGTGTTTAAAGGTAAAAAATTTTGAAGATGTTTCAATGAATGTAATGAGAAATGAACTTTTCTGCTGACTTCACAAATATGAGCACTCCATGAAAGATGAGAGTCAAATATGACACCCAAGTTTTTAGCAGTATCTGCAAAAGGAATCTGAGTGCCATCTAAACTCACTAGAGATAGGAATGAAAATTCAAGACGACCACGTGTGTACCTGCTACCAATTGTCATGGCTTGGGATTTATTCGGGTTAATTAAAAGGCCATACAAGTTCGCCCATACACTAATACTATTCAGATCGTCATTCACAGCAGCAACAGCTGAATCAATTTCAGTTGCCTCACAGTGACGATAAAGCTGCAAGTCGTTAGCATAAAGATGAAAGCTAGAAGAAATTACTTTTGTGACAGAATTAATGAAAATAGAAAATAGTAAAAGAGAAAGTACTCCGCCCTGGGGCACACCAGTACATATATTACATCAGTCTGAGAAAGATTCATTACAACGAATAGATTGTGAGCGGTCCCTTAGATAACAATCAAACCATGATATAGAAGAAGAAGAGATATTAATGGAACGGAGTATTCCGAGGAGAATATCGAAATCTACTGAATTGAATGCACTACTAAAGTCAAGGAGGATTAGTATAGAGAGTCACTTGTTTTTCATAGCCCAACGAATGTCATCAGTGATTTTAAGAAGATCTGTCACTGTACTATGGCCTGGGCGGAAGCCAGACTAGTAAGAATCAATAAGATTTTTGGAGATTAAAAAAGCAAACAGTTGTTTATGAACAACGTGCTCAAGTACTTTCGACAGAAAGGGTAAAATAGAAATAGGTCGATAATGAGACAGCCTAGAGGGATTAGAAACCTTAGGTAAATGAATAATATGTGCTTGTTTCCAAACCGAAGGAAAAGAAAAGGAAGTTAAGGAGTAGTTGAAAATGTGGGTAAGAATAGGAAGTAGCAAGGGCAGTATGAGAGTAATCATTTTTGAACACAAATTGTCGTTCACGACAGCAGTGGAAGAAATGGCAAGAATAGATTTCTTAACGTCTTCGTCAGTGTCAGCCTTAAGGTGAAATGGAGAACAGTGTGGTACTGGAAGGTTGGAAATCTCCACCAATGTGTTAGCTTTAACGTGAGGTTGCAAAGAAGCTGGCGAAAGAGAAAAATGTTGATTAAGAGTGTTCAGATCAACTTCCTTACAACTAGCAACCGATGATTTACCAATACCAACAGACTTTAGAAACTTCCACACCTGTGTCAAGTTGCGATTTTCTAAGGAATCATGAAAGTAAAGTCTTTTCGCATCTCGACACATACGGCTACAACGGTTACGTAAAACTTTAAATCTAGTCAGGTTACGCTCTGATGGACGACGTTTGTACCGTCTCTTCGCTTTATCTCTGCGGCCCATAAGATCCTTAATATCAGGTTTAATCCAGGGAGTAGGATTGTGCTTAATTTTAACCAGTCTCAATGGGGCATGTCGATTATACAGTTCAAGGACTTTGTCATTAAATTCATTAACCATTACGTCGACATTGGCGCCATTGATCAACGATAACCAATCAGTAACGCCAGCATCACACCACAATGCTTCCATGTCTATATTCTTGTAACTACGGAGTAATGTAAATTAGGTCTTATGCTTAGGAGGACGAATACGATACGATAAATAAATTAAGTCGTGATAAGAGAAAGAAGTAGTAACTTGGCCATGTGTAGCGACATTTTCAAAAGATGACACAATCATTAAATCTAATAGAGTGAGAATTTATTTCAATGTTTTACAGTAATAATTTTAACTTGTAAAAGTTTTATTTATTCATTAAGACGATGATGCTCTCACGATAAATAATATTGTATATTGTAAAATAATCTCTTCTACGAATTAGAATTTGCGAAATCAGCTACTTTTCTTGGTTTAACAGTAGATAATAAGTTACAGTGGGCTGGTCCATATGGGGACTTTGGATAATAAGCTCAGTTCGGCAATATATGCTATTAAACGCATTAGACAGTTAACAGATGTGGCTACGTCTAGGCTGGTGTACTTCGCATATTTCCATAGCCTTATGGTTTATGGCCTGTTACTGTGGGAATCAGGAGCGTATATGAAATCTATCTTTATTTTAGAAAAGAGTGTAATACGTGCCATCTACAGTATGAACGCACGAGAGTCGCTGAGAGATCGTTTTAAAGACATTGATATACATAACTTACCCTCGTTATACATCTTTGAAAACATAATGTACACTAGAATAATATAGATCTATTTCAAAAGAAAGGCTTTATTAATGGTATAGAAACTCGTGGTCGTGATCAGCTAGTATATTCCTAAATTTAAATTACAAAAGTGAAGTGGTTTTTTTTTGGGCAACTGTGTTCGTTTTTATAATAAAATTCCTCAAGAAATTACTCAGTTAACGGAAAAGAAATTTGAACTTGTTATTAAACGCAAACTGATTGGAAATTGGAAAAGCGTGCTAAAAAATTTGTGATTTCATTGAAGACACAACAATACTCTGGAAATAATCCTCTCTACACATGTTTTTACTGACTTTATGGATATTGCATTTTAAATAACTATTGTAGAATGATGTTGAAAAAATGATACTTGACTTAGTTTCTTGTCAGTTCTTCTGTGTCCAGGTTTTCTTTTCGAAACGAACAAAAGTAGATTTGACCTTCAAAAATACCTTGCTTTTGGGTTTACTTGAATAAATTGATTTGACTTTGACTTTGACTTGGGAACTACGATCCCACAGACAGACACGTAGACACGCGGACAGACATAGGAGTCAAACTTACAACATCTCTCTTTTTGTATCGGGGGTTAATAAAATGCATGTTTTCATCGTTTTATTGCTCGATATACAAATATGGAATTTGAAATATTGTTCCATTATTTCAATAGAGATTAGGAGATTAATAAAATTCACGGCAAAAATATTTATGAGCATTGAGCCCAAGAGATTAATTTAAATAAAAAAATGGATATGTAGGCGTTAGAGAAAGATTTTTGTGATAAATATTTCTGGTTAAATCAAATTTGATTTTGGAAGGGGTTCGATTCTATGGAAATTAGAAACGTAAAAAACAAGAAAACTAGTCAAACATATTTTTTTCATAATATAATATAGTTATAGTATTGTATAATAATGTAGAGTATAGTTTTCCTTGGTTTATTTTTTCGATAAAATATCAAGCTAGAGCACTGGTTCCCAAACTTATTTTGTCAACTGAGTCGAGAGCTCATGCAGTCGTTATCTAAGATGCCTCCTAGCTAAATGAAATTACAAATCACCCCCAGGCCTCTACACAACGCCCCCATTTTTTTTCTGGGTCTCTTACCGCCCCCCTTTAGGCCTGCAGCGCCCACAAGGGGGCGTTATCGCCCACTTTGGGAATGGCTGAGCTAGAGAGTACATGCTGCAGTGACAACATGTAGGCCCCGTAGTATGAAGAAGATAACCGCCGATTGCTTTAGTCATGGAACAGATAAATGACTACGTTTCAGCAAACTATGTAAGGCGTCTTCCATTGAGACGGATCGACGATTTGCGCATAGTGGCTGACTAATCAGATGTTGGATGAGAGACGCAAAAGATCGGACTCAATGGCATACATTTTGAGTGACCATTACAGGCTGCAAGGCTAATAAAATAGGGATATGTCTTGGTGATCATGAGCAGCAAACTGCGACGTATAATTATTATCTCAAACAAGACGGGCTTACGATCTGATCAAAGATGCGAAGATGTAATCGGCCCCGGATCTTTGTGCTTTGGCAGAGGCCTATGTCCGACAATGGATGCCTTACAGTTAAATGTATAAAGATGGATTAGCAACTTATTTTAGATCTTCTTTAATACTACAAACGATGTTAATTAGAATCAAAGTACGTAAAACTTATTTTACGTGGTGAAATTACAAAGTAAGCTAGAGAATTTGTTTCTGATATTTCTGGTTTGAATATCTAAATACGATCAACAATACAACAAGTGGAAAAAACAAAAAAGATTAAACAATATGAATATCAATTAAGAAAATGACAATACCATTCAATGACACACTTGAACGGGACGTCGAATAAATACTCGAGTAACTTTAATCACCTATCGTTTTCCTGTCATTTGCATGCTCAAATGTCGCAATGGTGTAGCCAACTTAAGGGTTTTCTGCCTAACACCTGGAGTATATAAATTGCCAAAGGGTTTGTGGAGGAAATATTTAAAGATATTTTAGAGGTATAGCAAAAACAAAAATTTTCTAGACCGCGAAAGTGAGTTGTAGCAGAAGCCAAGGAAGACCAAGACTGACTTATGAAGATCAAATAGCCAAAGTGTTAACAGACGGAAATGTCAATAGCACTCGTATATCTAGGCTAAAGCGAGTAAGAAGAATGACGAGATTTGAGGAGGCAAAAGAAGTATGTAAGGACCGTGATACTGGCGTTCCGTCCTCTCTGACTACCCGTTAGAGATACGGCGTGAGGATATTATGTATGTAGGTACCAAAAATTAACATTTTGAGTTAAATTTTAATCAAATTACGAACAAAAAAATACCTATAATTCTACAAAATGTCATAACAATGAGTTTTGGTTTGATTACTGGTGACTTTTAGGTCACTCTTAAGAGTGAAATAAAAATGGATGTTGGCAACACTGCATAATAATGAAGACAGTGTTTGTTATGCCTTTTATGTAATTTAGGGGCAATTAAAGTTTATAATGAGTTCGCTTCTCGCAACTTTCTGACTTACACGTAGGTGTAGCTCTTCTCTCTGTGGATGTTTCCTCAATAAGATGTTACTTCGCATCCGGCCGTCGAGGCTAATACGGTGGCTACATAATAGGGCTGCCCATCTACTTATGGATTTTGAAAAGCAAGATATAAGATTGAAAAAATTACAGCAAATTAGTTTAAAAACAGTACAGATTGTTAAATTAGTAAATAGTATATACTGTATGTAATGAAAACTGCATAAAAAGAGTCAATGAAAGTCATGGTCTATATTTGAATTACAATTTTCGAGTTAGATTTGCCGCGTTCCAATAAGAGATTCGCCTCGCCACGGTTTACTGTTTCGCGAATTTATCGCTAAAGTGGCTAATTCATTCATCGTATTGATATCTTTCTAATGAAGTCATAATTTCCGTTGCTGCGTGACATCATCATATATCGATACGTAAAATATCACGAACATGAATTTCACGAATCTCAAGACACCGAACTTTCCCAAGATGAGTTAAAAATCGGTATATTTTATTAGTAATTTTATTGCAGTTTTACATTTCCTGACGTTTATAAAGTCCTCGATCCAGTAGTTTCGGAAATAGGGAAGGTTGAGATAATATTTTAAAATATTATCTCTTAAGTATTTTGTGGAATATAATATGTGACAGCGGACGAACGCATGAATAATCTTAAAAAGATTTCGTTTTTCTTTTTAAGAGCAAGCTCCCAAAAAAAGTTTTTTACGAAGTCTCCTCCCTCACACTCCACCACCCGAATGTGATATATATCGTTATAACTGGAATATTAATTCATATAATAAAATATCCTGTAGCCACTATTTAGTAAACTGTATTGTCTTCCTGTTAGCTGCACTTTTATGTAACTTACTCAAGTAATTTAGGAGGAATACTTAAAATTCTCTCAAAAAGGCATCACATTGCAGAAAAAAAGTATCGAACGAAAATACAGAAATTGCGTTATGGTTATATACAATCGACAAAAAAATGTATAAAGAAATATATATTGAAATTTCAAATTCATTAAACATGTGTCCGCCTCAGCAAACTTATTTGAAAACGCTAAAAATATTGGCATCCGAGTCTCAAATTACGAAACTAAGAATACTTCTCAAAAATATTAAGGAATAAAAACAGGACGGTTCGCAACCCTATTGTACTGTCATGGCAATTTAATGCATGAAACACGAGTAGGACTTTTTGGCGGGAACGGGAGAAGTGAGGTTGTCATTTTATTTAGATTTTCTATTTTTTACATTTTTAGGAGTTTTAAAGTACAACAGTGATAGTATATTGTGTTTTAAAGTTCTGTGTAAGTGACAAGAATGGAGGAGATCTAAATAAACATGTTTAGCGGAAGTATTCGCGCTCTTCCAAGTCCTTTATAACTTCAGTAAAGCCTACTATCACTTTACTGGAGGAGTTTTATGATAAGAAAAAACTAATTTACTTGTGATTCTACACTATGGATTACTTATTAATACGTGACATTGGCAAATACGCTAAACTGTGCGCCATACCATAAAGGAAGAAGAAGAAAAGAAAAAGAGCGAGAAACTTCGTTTCCCTAACTTTCGACTCATATTTACTTGGTCAATGGCTAAATGCAATCTGCGAAGCCAAAACAAAGAGAAAAAAAAAACACGAGTATAGGCAATGGTTAATTCAATAAAAACGTGCAGCTTACGACGCGATTGTTTTCCTTTAAGACACACATGTACTTCGCATATAGCAAATAAATGTTTATTTACTTAACTAATTGTTATTCGATGTTGTGAAATGTGTGTTTCTGGAAAACGTAGCTTCACGTCTTAGTTTGTTCGACAAGTTCAAAATGGTGTTAATTCTTGATAAAGGTTCTAAAAATATGTGCAATGGCTCATTGGATTGTTGTTTTAAGGATTTTACAGCACATAAAATTTTGCAAAAGTTATTGACAAATTAAGATGACAAAAAAGGGTATTTAGTTATTCGCCTATAATTAAAAAACTATTCATATTTCAGAAATTCAGAGATAAGATTCTTAAAGAGGAGGAAATTTCCTAAAAAGTTTCCATCTTCCTGAACTCTACCTTCATTATTTATACTTTTAATTTAACGCTGAAAATAGGGCTCCGCGCGGCCGGTACCGCATGGGCGCACCGCCGCTGAAGATACCACGTAAAATATTTTTTTTTACAGTGATATTAAAATTTGAAAAATTATGGTGTCATCAGAACACTTCAAAGAATAAAGTACCGTTGGAAAAAATTTATATTGATTTTTCGAAAAGTAATGAAATTGTTAACTAAGTAATTTTTCGCGGACTTCGCGGTTTAAATAATTCCTTTCCTAAGCGTCTATTCCTAAGCCCTTCTTATACATAACAAGATCACGAGATAAAAGTTTTTAAAAGTTGTATATTTTGTGTATTATAGTTTTTTAAAGTAAATTGGTTTAATTTTTGTACTTTTTTTCATTTTTCACTTTTGAGTGACCTTGGTCTAAATAAATATCTAGGAAGGTCTACAATTAACTTCTATTCTAATTCTGGAGCGCAATGACATACAAGAGAATAATCAATATAAATAAACAAAGGCTATGAGCAGTTCTCATTTTTGGTGTTATTTGGTGTATCTTCGAAGTCCGAATACCAATAAAATTTAAATGGGATAAATCTGAATTTTCAAAATTGGTTCATAAATGACGAAGGTCTGAAGTAGAAATACTGAATAAAAAATTTTAATACAGCTTTTGTTTTAGCTTTTGCTAAAATACAGAAATTGCTAAAATTGCATGTGCATCGCGACATTTTCCAAATCGATAAGCAAATAAAATATTCGTTGAATGCACAGACAGCCTATGAGACCTTAAATGTTTATGAATTTCTAAGCAGACGTAAGCGGTCGGCACGGATAGCGTCGTGTATAGTGTACTAGAGGAAAAAGAGATTATACATGTCGATATTGTACATGTCGATAAATCATGGGTACGAGAATTCTTTTGATGATTCTAGAAAAAGAAAAATTGTAATAATCAAAATAAAATTATTTATTTTGATATAGAAATATGTACGAAGTTACTGCTCTAAATCATTAAATTTTTAATTTAAAAACTATTTGCAAATCAAAAATATTTGTAATAAGTATCAACTAATTAAAAGCCTGTAATGGTAGGAAGGAAACAAGATAATTCGTAACTAGCTATATAATTTCAAAGAATGATAGTCATTACAAATTTCCAAAATTAATTGAAGCAAAATTGACATATCGATACGTTTTTTCGTATCTCTACTTATACTCTTGCAAGAGTGAGACGCGATGTGAAGGACAAACGCCGACTCGAAGCTTAGCAGCAATCACTATCACTAGAACTCTGCTCATTAATTTTGTACCTACCGAAGAAACGTGATATTGTCCTTTTTGAAACTATTTTTACGATTGTCACTATCACACCACTATACAGCGCAATTTGGCATTACTTACGTATTATATTCTATATTTTTTGATACCGCTTAGACACAGGTCAGGTATTTGCTTCCCTTCCTGTTTACTACTAAATAATACGTAGTGATTATATTCTATTTGTACTAAACGAACGCACATAGTGTTTGAACTTATATGAGCATTTGTGCAGGCAGATAGATGGCAGAATACGGTGCCTTCCTATTTCAAGCACAAAGTTAGTATACCTAGCGGAATAGAAAAACAAAGATGAGTAATCAAATGAAACCGGAATCGAATTGCACCTGAGTGCGTAAAATTTGTCTGTGAGTGAGTGTTTTTAGAGATGTTTTGACACTATCGAGATAATATCGATAGCTTGCAAACGATCATAAAATCAATATGATAATGATTGTGAAAAGTAGCTTTCGTAAGTTGTTCAGGAATTTGTGTAATAAAATTTACTGTTTTTGCTTTACAAGTGTAAACACAATGCAGTTTTTGGTGCATACATACGACTGGATGTTAATGAATCACGTTTTCTACAAACAAAGCGCCCATGAAAATGTATACATTATTTTACGAACTTTGAGCATACACTCCTTCAATGTATTTGGATCGTAGATCGAGCGTATCACAAATGCACGGTCGTGTGTCAAGTTCTATATTGTCCAATAAAGTCATTTCTGTCTACCGCACTTAATTAACTGATACTCCACACTCTCAACTAGTAACTAACCTGTGCTATCAATGATATAAAGTTATCAGGTAGTTTTACACGCCAGATTTAGCTATTCTGTTATATGTACGTAGTTTTGCGTCAGCTGTTTTAAAAATTATCATGAAAAATAGGTAATAAAGAAAACATTGTTGTACAAGGGATAAACACAAAGTAGTTTTAATCATACTAATACAAATTCAACATTTCTTATCCCGACAGTGGTAATCATTGTCCTCGGAAAAGATTTTGAACAAATTTTTTTCAAGATTTTGGCTGTGATGTTGAAGGTTTTGGCGAAATGTCCCTGTAAACATATGATGTCTATTGATGATTTGTAAACAAAATACACATCCACATGCATTAATTTTTATTTTCTCAATCGACTAATTCTTACAACAGCTACTTACTTTTCTAATCACCAAAACCAGAGAGTCCTAAATATTTATATAGACTATATCATAACTAACCTACTTCTATGTTGCCACATTTAAAAATAAACATTGTGTCTCAACAATGTCACAGGTCGCTTGGAATTTATAATTCACCTGTAACTAAAAATAATTTTTAACACATCATAATATGCTGTACACATTAAATCCGCTGTTGGACGAAGGCCTGCCCTAAAAGGAGTAAAATGCCGTAGTCACCACACTTGGAAGAAATGAACATCGTTCATAGCCGACAAACACTACCACATGGCAAATCCACCAAAAAGAAAAGCTACATGATGCGAGCAATAATAACAAATTAGCTATAATATTAAAAATATTATTGCGTTACTATGTACTGTGATAAATATAAACAAATACCAACTGGGACAAATTCCGTAATACTTTCTTTAAAATACGTCTATGGTTTCTTTGAATGAAACAGTTACTTGCTACACACCCACCCTACTACACACACAAATGTCTGCTACACACCATTTAATTTCTGTGAGGGTCTCAGGCTCTTCGATTTAGAATGCGTATCCATTTGTCTTTAACATCTGCATATGCAGGAAACCTGGAAGTTATTGACAAACACCTATTTTATGACTATTTTTTTATCTATGTATTTAAAATAGTTTTAGAGAAAACTTTTACATTTTCACTAAACTTTGGAATAACATGAACAAAGATTCTACAATTAATAAAATAAAACATTAGAAAATATCGACTCGATAAATTTTATTCAATCTACGATGAACTTCACAAAATTCACAAAATTCACGGCCGCAAAATCTTTTTATTTGACACGTATAATTCAGAAAAATAAAGAATTCAGAAAGTGTACTGTTTATTCCATGTCATTAATGTACAACCAAGTAATTTTGACAATAAATACAATGAAAATAGTCCTGCGAGTTTGTATTTACCTGTGAAACGTCTTTTTGTTTGAATTATTATCGCAAATTACATCACAATTAAATACAGAACACGATACCAATATCAATTTTATTGATTTTACAATGAAATTCAGGATGATTGCGAAAAATTCACAAAATACAAATGACATTTATTTTGACAGGAGATTAACGGAGACTAAACAGGTTTCAACTTTCAAGCTGGTTCTACAAACATTCTGCTGGTTTCTGACCCTTTTCTTGCAATAATTTTTGCCATAAGGATCAATTTGCTGTCGCACACTGTGTTCGTCTATTACGCTAGTACATTATGTTTATGATTTCAAGTCTCGTAAGCTAGGTTGTCTGTGGTTAAGTACAACTAAAAACAATCACATAGACAATCACGCCAAGAAACACAGCCGGAGTCGATATTTATTTACTCATACAATCATATTTATATTTCATACAGTCATAATATATAATCATACAATCTTATGAAATCGTCAAACACTCAGAGTCAAGCAAATATGTATGTATATGAAGGCATACTTCAAAAAAACCCGAAACTTCAATGATAATGACATTAGATGTGTCATATTAAAGCTTATTAAAGAAGTGGTTTCATTTTTAGTAACAATTTAGAAAATATGGCCCTATTATATTCTAGAATACGCTCATTTTTTTATCAAAAAGCTGCGTATAACGTAATACGAGGAACAAACATGTCAATGTTTTCAGCCTTACTCAGCCATAATTTGCGTCTAGTCTAATCCAAACAAGACGTTGGCAAAAATTATCTACGAGTAGTTGCCACTATATTTACAAAAAAAAAAAATTGCGTCTAGTTAGTAAAAGTAGTTTTTGTTTTATAGCATTTATACACTATTTTTGTGTGGTTCATTACTCTTCTTCTAATACAGGTTGGGTAGAGCAACTTGCTTATTAGGGCCCCTAAGTTTGGTTCTTATTTATTTTTTTGTTCATTTTTCAGGAGCCTCGATGAGCATCATGGAGTGGACGAAGTCGGAACACGCTTTCGCTGTTGAGGCATATTTTTCAAGCCATCGCTTAATCGTCGCCACGCAACGTGCATTTCGTAGACATTGCAATATTTCCCCACGTGCTCGTGTTCCCGGCCGGCAGTCGATTGTTTCATGTCTAAACAACGTCAGGGAAATTGGTGATGCAAAACTATTTTTTGTAGGGCTATCTGGAATCAACTGTTTACAATGATCGTCCTAGCACCCTGGCTCACCTGAAGAACAACATTAGTCAAGCTGTCGCCAACCAATGGATATGTTGGAAAGAGTTGACAGAAACTTCAGAGTTCAATTAACGCAGTGTATTGAGAAGAATGGACGCCATCTTTAAAACTGTTGTAACATAAGTGTACTTGATGTTGTTCAAAGAATTATTTTTTTATTTATTTAATTATTTATGTACATACACACACATGTTTAAGGAATACATGAAATGAAATTTATATACAAAGGTACTGCTTATTTCATCATGAAATTTCTTCCAGCAGACCTGTGATAGAAAAGCCGTTACGAAAGCAAAATCTAATGTGTATGAATTGCAAAAAATATAGATATACATAGAAATATTACATGTATATATATATACACACACATACACATATATATATACACATATATACATATACACACACACACACACATATACATACACATACACACACATACATATATATATATATATATACATACATGATACATACATAATATGATCATACAAAATATTATAAATAAACTCTACATACACCAAACCATATTTAAAATATATATCAAATACACAACTACACGTACTAAAGTAATGATTATATAAACATGACACATATACATACGATATAGTTTATGGTGGTGAGGAGAGATAATACTCTTTAACTCGTCTTTTAAAAACGTATACAGAATTACTGTCTCTAATATGAGGCGGAAGTGAATTCCACAATCTTACCGCATGAACAGTGAAAGAATAGGAATAGAAATCAGTTTTATGGGAATTATGTGTATATTTGTGTTATTTTTGTTTCAATTCTTCCCAACATGCAAGTTGCTCTGCCCCACCCTGTACCAAGCATTCGAAATTTAAAATGTATTAATGAAAATTTGATTGATGGTGTTTGCCAACCATCGAACACTGTTTGATGGATAGTTGCAACACTATCGCACTAGGAAGATTTAACCGTCTTATTAGAAACAATATCTGAAGTTTTTAAATGGTTCGTCTGCATTTTGTTTCAAATACATTCCATTCTATGTTTCTATTTAGAGATGGGATTTACAGCAGAAAGTAACTAATTGCCTGACAACTTTAATGACGTGAATTTGTAAACTATAAACTTGTATACTTGTGAACTGAGGCGCAATTATGTGGAAAATTAGTAGTTACTCATTGAAAGTTGGCTACGTGCTCATTAAAAATGTTCTTTGTTGTTTGACCTTTTAACTGTCAATAAATATATACAATGAATTAATCAATGCGATATAGAAACAGTACATAATGTCATTTATAAACCGATTTGGAAAATTTGTTTTTTATTTTAAAAAATACTCTTCCAGATTGCTCCTATTTCAATTTCACTGGTATTGGAGCTTGGGGTTCGAAGATACACCAAATAACGAGAGCTGTTATAACCTTTACTTATTATTATTGATGATTCCCTTAAATGTCATTGCGCTTTAGAATTAGGAAAGGAGGTAATTATAGACCTGCCCTGATATTTATTTTTGGACTAGGTTACTTAAAATGGGAGAAATAGAGACTAGACTTCGAAAAAAAACAACGAAAAGTATGAAATAACTATCCACTGCAAAATCAATGTGCAACAACCGAAAGTGTATTAGTTTAACAGCTTGGCATTGGCAGTATCTGCCAAATTTAATGAATGGGTATTTGTATCATATTTATAAGGTTATTTTTGTACTTAAGTTTTCATTAGTAAAGGATAGTTATTTCGTACTTTTCAGTGTTTTTTTTGAAGTTGGTTTAATTTTTTTATTATTTTTTTTTTAAATTGGTTACAAAGGGATATTTACGGAAACGCCTCTGTGCTCGGTTCTCGGATACTATTGCGGATATAACGGAAAGTAACTGTTATAACATACATACATATCTTCACGCTGTATCCCAAACGGGGTAGCCATCTCTGACCACGAATCTCTTTTTGAAGGCGGTTTAATTTTTTTTCTCAAAAAATTTTTATTTATGTGATTTTTATTTATATAGCTAAGTTGATATTTCAGTCCAACTAACACGAAATTTTCATTCTTTAGTCCATCTATGCAGCCCAGTGCAACTGAATTCGTTTATTACGCCTGCGCCCTATGGCGAGAACAATCAAGTTGATTTTCGCAGTTATGGTTTGATCATATATTAGTGCGAAGAAATCTCACTTTGATAATTTAATCAGTCTCGAAAATTTTTTTTTGCACATAATTGTAATTTGCAAGACAACTACATTACCAATTAAAAAACTAGTTTTAGAAATTTAAGATATTATTTATCTATTTTAGTAAAAATCATTTTAAAATTCCGTAGAATTTTGGAGACGCAACTGAGTCTTTGTGCAATTTTTCAACGAAATTTTTTCTAAAATAATGTTTCCACGTTTAAAGACTTCAAGTTAAAGAGTTGAAGTTGTATGTATATAATGTATTTTTAATACTATACGAAATAAAAACAAAATTGGATCGCTCTGAAAAGAGAATATTTCGAGTTTTTTATTAGACATTAAATATTACTTAACCTAATACATTATTTCTTTAAAGCAATAACCTAGGTATTGGTATCTTACCTGAAAAGAGAAACAAAATTTAAAGCTACTATTTCACACTTTCCTTTTAATCCACTAAGTATGATATTTTAAATTTATAGCGTACAGTCTTTCAATGAAGAATGAAACATAACCTCTCCCTTCAACCCACAGAATACTCCTTTATACTTTCAAGCTACGTCGACAGAGCTGTCATGTCAATGCGCGGCATGTTTAAATTAAATGAAGGCCGAAGAACTTCCTTTACATGTATTCTAATATCTAACTCTCAGTCTCCTTAAATATCGAGATCCAGGTCATTAAAACACACCAAAGTATACATAAGCGGACTCTTAAATCTTTGTCCTCATTTACATAATGTCGTTCAAGTCACGCTTATAGGAAGTTCCATCACAATCTCATGCCATTTATTTAAATTTATTTTTGAAGCGGATTTAAGTAGGTTTTGTGGGATTTAGTTACATGCCTATAATTTTTATACTCTGATAGACACGTTATTCGTTAAATGATAACAAAAATTGAAAAGTTATAAAGTAACTAGCTGTACCCGCGACTTCGTCCGCGTGGAAAAATGTTCCTTAACCTCTTTAGGTTACTGAGGTTCCCCGAGGTACTCATATTGTTGGTGTTAAAAAAAAAGTTATTCTCTATAATGGAACATCTGCCACATTAGATTTATGCAAAAACAAAACGCATATACAAAAACCTGCGTATTCTATTTCATTCGATACCGATATTGTTAGTTTTGAACGAAAAAGTTATTTCCTTTTATGGAACATCCGCCATATTGGATTTATGATGACGTCACATATACAAAAACCTTCTCCTGCGTATTCCATTTCATTTGATACCCATATTGTTGGTAATGAACAAAAAAATTATTTCCATAGGGAACATCCGCCATATTGGACTTATGATGACGTCACATGTCCGGGAATTTTCCCCTGCGTATTCCATTTCATTTGATACCCATATTGTTGGTGTTGAACGAAAAACTTATTTCCTATTATGGCACATCCGCCATATTGGATTTATGATAGCGTCACATATACAAAAACCTTCCTCTGCATATTCCACTTCATTTGACACCCATATTGTTGGTATTGAACAATACTCCGAGAAACCTAGAACATGACACCCA
The DNA here is from genome assembly GCA_907165235.1 of Zeuzera pyrina. Classification (NCBI taxonomy): domain Eukaryota; kingdom Metazoa; phylum Arthropoda; class Insecta; order Lepidoptera; family Cossidae; genus Zeuzera; species Zeuzera pyrina. The sequence continues at coordinate 4,297,585 of OU015617.1, forward strand.
TGTAGATCTATAAAAAAAGTTATATTCGCCATCTTAGATTACAAAACGTCATTTTCGTAATCAGCACCGTGAGGTACTTAGAATTTGACAGCCATATCGATTTATCCAAAAAAGTAATATTCGCCATTTTGGATTTGAAAATAAAAGTCATTTTCGTAATCAGCACCCCGAAAAACCTAGAATTTGATACCCATATCGACTTATCCAAAAAAAGTAATATTCGCCATCTTGGATTTGAAAATGAACATCATTTTCATAATTAGCACCCCGAGAAACCTAGAATATGATACCTATGTCGATTTAACCAAAAAAATAATAATCACCATCTTGGATTCGAAAATAAACATAATTTTCGTAATCAGCACCCCGAGAAACCTATAATGTGACACCCATATCGATTTATCCAAAAAAGTCATTTTCGCCATCTTGGATTTGAAAATGAACGTCATTTTCGTAATTAGCACCCCGAGAAACCTAGGATGTGACACCCATATCGATTAATCCAAAAAAAGTAATATTCGCCATTTTGGATTTGAAAATGAACGTCATTTTCGTAATCAGTACCCCGAGAAACCTAGAACATGACACCCATGTAGATTTTTAAAAAATAATAATATTCGCTACCTGGATTACGAAATGAACGTCATTTTCGTGATCGGCACCCCGAGATACTTAAAATGTGACACCTATATCGATTTATCCAAAAAAGTAATATTCGCTATCTTCGATTTGAAAATGAAAGTCATTTTCGTAATCAGCACCCGAGAAACCTAGAATTTGATACCCATATCGATTTATCCAAAAAAAAAGTAATATTCGCCATCTTGTATTTTAAAATGAACATCATTTTCGTAATTAGGACCCCGAGAAACCTCGAATATGATACCTATGTCGATTTATCCAAAAAAATAATAATCGCCATCTTGGATTCGAAAATAAACATAATTTTCGTAATCAGCACCCCGAGAAACCTAGAATTTGATACCCGTATCGATTTATCCAAAAAAAGTAATAATCGCCATCTTGGATTTGAAAATGTATATCATAACATTCGCCATATTTGATTTATGGTGACGTCACATATGTATCTACCTTCCCCTGCGTATTCTATTTCATTTGATACCCATATTGTTAGGGTTTAGCATTATAAAGTTCCCCTATAAAGTTTCATCCCCTTTTTCACTCCTTTAGGGGTAGATTTTTAATAAAAAGAAAACTATGTTTGAATGAAAAGGTGTATCTCTGTACCAAACTACATCTTAAGTGGCTCAGCGGTTAAAAATTTCCCATACAAAGTTTTATCCCCCTTTTCACCCCTTTAGGGGTAGATTTTTGCAAAATAAAGTAGCCTATGTTCATTCCCTGGTGTCAAACTATCTCCATGTCTAATTTTATCGGAATCGGTCCGGTGGTTTAGCCGTAAAAACCAAGCAGACAGACAGGTAGACAAACAGAGACTTTTGCATTTATAATATTAGTATCCCCTATAAAGTTCATCACCCTTTTCACTCCTTTAAGGGTAGATTTTTGGAAAAAAAGAAGTCTGTTTTTTAACAGAAAAGGTTTTATCTATGTACTAAATTTCGTCTTAATCGGTTCAGCGGTTTAGCATTTTCTCTGTAAAGTTTCATCCCCCTTTTCACCCCTTTAGGGGTAAATTTTTGATAAAAAAGAAAACTATTTGTTTTTAATAGACAAGGTATATCTGTACCAAATTACATCTTAATCGGTTCAGCGGTTAAAAATTTCCCATACAAAGTTTCATCCCCCTTTTCACCCCTTTAGGGGTAGATTTTTGAAAAATAAAGTAGCCTATGTTCATTCCCTGGTGTCAAACTATCTCCATGTCTAATTTTATCGGAATCGGTCCGGCGGTTTAGCCGTGAAAACGGAACAGACAGACAGACAGACAGAGAGACTCGCATTTATAATATTAGTATGGATATGGATGGATTATGTAGGTATATTTGTATCGTTTTTACGAAATTATTTTTGCACTATAGTTTTGATTAGTATAAGACCATTATTTTATTTTAAAGTTGGTTTAATTTTTTTCTTAACTTATTTATTTTTCTTCTGAGTGGCCTAATAAGCTTTTTCCAATATTAGAACGGAAGAGTGAATAAAAGAATCATCAAGGTATATTTACTGCTGAAAATTTTGCGCGTGACCCGGCTGGGATACGATCCCCTATGCGAACCGAACATGCGAACCGAGCGGGATGCGGATGAAATAAAACTTATTTTTTCTATCGATGCGAGCTTGAGTCTTTGCAGGTGTCTTTGCTTGTTCTTGTGTAGGTAGGGGGTGGAAAGCGGCGGCACGTGCTTTTTTTTTGGTATCTGGGAGGCGAAAATATCCCCACGGACACTCAGCCGGACTCTACGCCGACTGAGTAGTGTCAGACTCAAACCAACTAAAAAACCCTTCTTTGCTGTTAGCCCTAGTGGCTTTTACAGCGTCACCGGTCGCTTTAGGGTGAGTGCTAAAGGCGCCCTGCCATATGGTCGACTGCCCGGGGTTCCTCCAGCCAAAGGATACCTCGTATGGAGGGCGGACCTCGGGCTCAAGGCGTCGCCAGGGGGGCTTTCCGCACCTGCGTGCATTTTAACGGGCTTCCTACTCGGATGAGGGCCGGGCTTCTAGCGGGCCCGACCGGTAAGGCGGCGGCGCGTGGCAGTTTACAATGTGGCTTAAGGCCCACGTGTGTGCGTGTGGAGCTACGTGATCGAGCTTCTAAACGTGAGACCCTACGGGTGCCTCGGGGGACGTCCTCACCTCCGCCGGTGGGGGCGATGCGGTCGTAGTGAGTAAGTGGGCATGTTCGCGTTCGAGTCGCCTAACACATGTCTGGGCCTTCGATAGCGTTTGCGAACGCGAGGCGCGGGGGTGCACGATGACGCCCTGACCACCAGGGGGTTTGGTTGTAAAGATTAACGGTGAAAGAAGCGTTGGGACGCCTCTTTAATATACTGGGTTACTGAGGACAATTCTAGGTCATATTGTAGACCTACGTTGTGCACGTAAGGAGGGGTACCGGTGGGCCTGCGCATGAATCAATTCTGAATTATTTATAGGGAGTTGATATGAGTGGGCGTAGCGTGAGGGAACGGCGCACGGCGACGATGTTCTCGGTGTTGACCTCGATTCTCCAAAGTCGCACCCACTCGCCTAGGCTCGTTACCACGCCTTGGAGGAGTTGGGAGACTCGCGGCGCTGATACCTGACCCACTAAGGTGGCAATAGAGGTGTCCGCAACGAGCGACTGTTGTAACTATATCGTTCGGGGACGCCCGGCGAGTCATTCTATCTCTATCTATGTTATTAATATCTATGTTGTTAATAATATTAATAATAATATTCTATCTATCTATCTTTATCGGACCGGGTGCCCCGCGTTGCGGACGCCTCTGATTGGTCCCCACACGAGCCAGATAGTCCAGCCCACGGGTGTGTGTTCTGTAGAGTGTTAGTGTGATGTATGTTTAGGTGCGTGTATGTATGTAGCTCTGTTTCTTTATTATTAATTTCTATTACATGATGTAATAACTGGCCTATGTTATGACCTATATATCTATTTATAACAATAACTATTCTGTATCTATATACGTAAACTATATTCCTATTAACCTATAATCTATATCTATTTATATATGTAATTATGCTATCTATAACTACCTACATTCTATAACTATGTCTATATTAACATAAAATATCTATTTTATGTCTATGTACTATTTGCTATAATTATCTTCTTATCAATCTATATCTATGCTTATAACTATACTATCGATAACTATACAATTATTACTATTTGTAACTATCTAATACGTCTCTACTATGTCTCACAAATAAAAGACTTTTTATTTTATTTTATTTTTATTTATTTATTTATTATATCTCACAAATATTTTGTACTTGTCTATGTACATAATAATTATAATTTCACACACCAATATAATAATATTACTAATATCCGCTTTCCTATTTACGTCGCGAACAAAATTCTTTTGTTTAAGCAGTACATCATTAGAGTTTAACTAAATTTTTATTCATAACCATCACCGAATTCGCTCCACGTGGTAAAGAATTATCGCTGAACATACAAATAAACAAAAAAGATTCCGAAGACTCCTTTCTTTTAGTCTAATAATAAATAACCTAAGACAACACCTTAAACATACAGACAAATACGATGTTGAACCAATTACATCCCTCTATTGCGCTAGTTTAAATAATAAGCATTTATATCATATAATGTATACATAGTGGTTATGTGCTTTAAAGATCAAGAATAATATACACTCACAGTTACTCAATGTATGACCTATTATTTTGCCACTTTTTTAACATTACTTCGATGGACAGTAATGGACAGGATGTGGCATGACAATATCGTATATCACAAAAATTTGACCAATATCTCATCATTCTTAATTGATTCCCATAGATGCAAATCAAATCCTTATTTCAAAATGTGTACCATGTTTAAATCGATTTGATGTAATTGAAAATAATAGTAAGAATTTATCGTTTAACATATTATACTATATCAATACTAATATTATATATACTACAAAATTTGTGTGTTTGTCTGTCTGTCTGTCTAGTACGTTTTCGCGGCTAAACCACTGGACCTATTTTCATGAAATTTGGAATGGAGATAATATGATACCAGGGGACGGTCATAAGCTACTTCATTTTTCAAAAATCTGTGTCTTTCTAGTAGGATCCACTGAGACAGATTGAACCACTAAAAAAATCTCAACATCATATTGCTAAATAAGCACTTATTTCAACAATTCCACATAAAGCACAACAGTGTACTTAGGTATCTACTATCTACGCTGTTGTACCCTATGTGGAATGGCGTAGTTTTACGTACCATTTGGGAAATTTTACATCACAATATCCACTAGAAACAATTTCCATATAGAGTCTTGAGGCCTCGGAGCCTCGGGGCTCCGTCAGGCTTTCGTGAGGGCTTCGCCACATCAAAATAATACCAAAAAAACATCAAAATTATTATAAGAACGTCACACCAAGTCGATTTCTGGACGTAATTTCACGAAATCTGTAAGACGTCCTCTTTTCATTACATTTTTCCCGTAAATAATAACACTATATTCACTGAATCACATAATAGCCGATAATGAGGTGTAAAACAAAAAACTTCTTCATACCTCCCATTAAAAAGAAACAATTTCATTAATTTATAATGGCATACTTACAGTACTTTATAATTTGTATAAAATATCTATTTTTGTACAATTTTTATTAAAAGAATAACCATAAAACCAGTTTTTTTTCATTTTAGGACTCCATAAAATATTTAGGTGTTCTAAAAGGGTTCCATTGCGAGAAAAATTTGAGAACTGCTGGCCTACAGATTGCAATGAGCATTAGGAGCTCAGTTTTTGGAATCAATTCACGCAATCTTTAGACTAGAATGTGGTATAAAAATTTGTTTGTAATTATAAGTAATTGTTAGTGTTAATAGCATAGTTGCAGTACATAGTAGTAACAGTAAAGCAATTAGTACCTAGTCGTTATAGGCATAGGCTTTAATATATATCTATTTAATATAACTGTTCAAGAATCTGCCTATACAGCCAAATGCAAACGAATTAGTTCATTACCCCCGCGCCCTATGCCCATAACAATAAAGTTGATTTTTGCAGTCGCGGTTTAATCATATTGTTACAGTTGGACCTTAAGCGTAGGGAATAAGGTCGATTTTTGGTGGAACTCGAAACATAACTTTTAGTGCTTATATCTCGAGACCTAGGCTTTATCGAGTTATGACCTAAAACGCATTACTAGGTTTAAGGCTTACTATCGAATGGTATAAGTCAAATTAAGAAAGAAGAACCAAGTTGCACCTCGAATATTCCCGAGCGATGACGTGTCATGTACCTATGACTTCGACATCAAGGCGAATTACATAGACCACTACGACGACTACTGCGACGACCTTGGATAGAAGAACTCTGCGATTCGGGAACGTTGTTATTGAGTGAAGCGTGTACCTTCGGTGACTACTACGCGAGTACCTACTTCGAGGGCGACTACGAAGACTAGAGACCGCCGTAATTAAGTTGGCGTGTTCTTGACATCTGCTCGTACGAAGGAAAATAAAACTCTTTGCACCCTTAACCGGCATCTTATTACCCTCAGCTCGTAACAATATTTTAGCGCGGAGCTCAACAGTTGTTTTTGCACATAATTTCCAAAAAAATTACATTACCAATCATAAAACTGGTTTTAGAGATTTGAGATATATTAATTACCTATATATTTTAGTGAAAATCATTTTAAAATTCTGTAGAATTTCGGAGATGCAACTGCTTCTTTGTACAAAACAGGGTTTTTTCTGGATTCTTTTCATCGAGATTTTTTTCTCCCATCATGTTTCCGGATCACGTTTAAGGATTTCAAGATAAAAAGTAGAAGTTGTATGTGTCCAAATATCATCCTCTGTCTTCTCAGACATCCAGATCCAAGTCCAAAATACACCAAAGCCCGGACTCTTAACTAATTAAATCGTCTCAGTTTCTGATTCTTAATTATTCGTTATAAAATTGCCTACTTTCGTTTTTGTTAAGAACAATGTATAAAACAATGTTAGACACACATTAACTAAATTAAAACAATAAACACCATTACTTCTACAATGGCGTTGTAAATTCCAACACTGTAAATATTTCTTACGGCTAACCATCATAAACTTACCTCCATCCTCCAACACCTTAGCTACCCTTATCTTGTTTTTTATTTATGTTGTTACGATTGAAAGCTATGCGTTTTTCTAGAATGTCGACATGGACGGAAACATAGGATTTATCTCTTCTCTATCTCTAATCTCTAAATAGTATAAAACAAAGTCGCTGGCCGCGTTTGTTTCTCCGCTTACTTGTTCTAAACCACGCAACAGATTTCGATACGGTTTTCACTCTCATTTAGAAATTTCTTCCGGAAGGGTTATCTATTGGTTACATTATAACAGTTCCCACTCGGGCGAAGCCCGGGTGGGTCACTAGTTGAGATTTAATTAAAAGACGTGCTTTCGCTAGCTCGTATATTTCTCGACTGACTTATTTTTTTGAAATTCGAAAATAGAAAATACCATAATATTATTTAGTAGCAATACCCTCAAAATAGTTCAGTTTGCTCCCAGTGTTACAAAGTCTGTTTGTCTATTTGTATGATCGTCTTTTGCATAATATTAATTTTTTTTGTTAATCTAGTAATTTGGGGTGCATCGTATAAAATTTTCCATTCAATAATCCATCTCTGCAGAGGGGATGCACCCAATACTTTCGGTTTCTCTTCTTGGCCGTTCGCCTCCGTTGTATAAAAACAATAATAACATTTCTGGACAACTTCGAAGTAACTTTCATTACGGACCACTGTCTTCAAATCCGCTCACTAACTAGCAAATCGGAGTTTTTGGCGGTAACGGGTGAAGTGAGGTTGTCATTTTATTTAAATTTTCTATTTTTTACGTTTTTGGGAGTTTTAAAGTACAAAAGTGATAGTATATTGTATGTTAAAATTCTGTGCAAGTGAAAAGAATAGAGTAGATCTAAATAAACATGTGTAGCAGAAGATCTCGCGTTCTTCCAAAAAGTCCTATAAAACTTCAGTAAATTCTACTATCACTTTACGGGAGGAGTTTTACGATAACGATTCTACTTATTAATACAATACGTGACATTAGCAAATGCGGTAATCTGTGCGCCATGCCATGAAGAAAGAAAAAAAACTAGCAAATTGTTAGAGAACAGACAAGCCGACTATTTGGCTGGTCAGCTGACTCACCAACAACCCAAATGTTTAGTTGGCACAGCGTACGCGCTAGTAGTCCAATCTGCTGGGCTCTAGACTTCAAGGTATTTAACAATAATTGAGATTGAGGTTGCGACCTTCTTCGTTTTTTAAATATATATCTCAAACTTTTTTAATAAAGCTTGCTGCTGGCCACCTAAATAAAGACAATTAATGTTTCATGTTCTAAATTTAAATTTTAAAAAAACAGTCCTCTTATTTCTATCCATTTTGTCAGGAATGATCAAGAATCTAGCTTAATTTTATCTCAAAATTATTATCATTTTAATCATTTTCAACGAGCTGCTATGGGAATAAAAATTTTATTAAAAAAAATTAAACCGCCTTCAAAAAAAACACCGAATAGTACAAAATAACTATCCTTTATTAACCAAAAGTATAGTACAATTAAAATAACTTTGTGAATACGATATACATACCTATATAATTAAATTTGACAATTACTGAAGTCGGTGCCAAGCCTACCAAACAATAGACATTCTGTTATTGCACATTGATTTGACTTAAATAAATATCTAGTGAGTGGGGACAAAGCGTTCAAAAGCGGTCGAGATGTGATAGAAGATTTGCTTCGCTCTGGTAGGCCATCAACGTCTGCAACTGAAGTTAACATCGCAAAAGTGAAGGAAATAGTGACTGAAAATGCTCATTCAAGTTTGAGAGAGATAGCCGCCGAACTTTCTGTGTCTCACGAGCCGATCCATACCATTTTAAATAATCCCTTGGGTATGAAATATGTTGCCGCTCGGCTAGTCCCAAAAGACCTGAATTTTCTCCAAAAACTCAATCGCATAAGAGTCGCTGAGGACATGCTAGAACGAGTCAATTCCGATCCAACATTCATGAAACGCATTGTTACTGGTGACGAGACTTGGGTTTACGAGTTTGACATGCAAACTAGTCAACAAGCTTCGGAGTGTCGCCTTCCAACTGAACCGAAACCGAAAAAACCACGCCAAAGTCGATCAAAAGTCAAAGTCATGTTGACTGTTTTCTTTAACTATCGCGGTATTGTGCACTCGGAATTGTTGCCGGAAGGTCAAACGGTAAATAAAGAATAATAAATCTTTTTCCTAAACTCAAATTACCTCTTCGTGGCACCCGTTTTCATTCGGTAGAAGACATAAAGGAGAATTCGCGGCGAGCACTGAACTCAATTCCGGAAAAAGCGTTTAAAAAATGTTTTGATGATTAGATTACTCGTTGGCGTAAGTGTATCGTTTCTGAAGGAGCATACTTTGAAGGTGCTAAAATAAATTTGGATGAATAACTAACATTTCGTGTATTATTGATCTTTTCCCGGTACTTTCTGGACAGAGTAGTATATTCGTCTCCATTTGTTTTTTATGTATGTTCAACGATAATTTCATCAATTGTGGACCGATTTCGAAAATTATTTGTTTATTTGAAACGGTATACTTCCGAGATTTTGTGGTAGTCCCATTTAAATTTCACCGATATAAGAGCTTGGACTTTGAAGATACACTAAATAATACCAAGTAACGCTAAACTGCTTATAACCTAAACAAGAGAATCATCAATATAAATATGATTGATGATTATCCTGTTTGTCATTGTGCTCCAGAATTAGAATAGAAATTAATCGTAGGCTTACGCTAAATATTTATTTAGGCCAAATTCACGAAAAGGAAAAAAAAATTAAGAAAAAAATCAAACTGACTTCAAAAAAAGTAAACACTGAAAAGTACAATATAACTATACTTTACTAATCAATACTCGAGTACAATAATAATATACATATATAAACACACCTATATAATTTTTGACAGTTATTAAAGTCGGTGCCTAATCAATGTGCAACAACAGAAAGTTTATTAGTTTGATAGGCTTGATACTGACTTCAGTAACTGTCAAATTTAATTATACAGATCTTTGTATTGTATTTATAAGTTATTTTGTATCTTTCAGTGTTTTTTATCGTTATTTTTGCCAATTTTAGGTGCTTAGTTACATTCATCCCTTTAATAAATACTGCGAAATGCTTATAGAAATATATTAAATGGTTGTCTAGACAATATTTACCTTTATTGCATTCAGCCGGCGTAAAAGCAGAAAACTTAATCAAAGTTAGCTGCTATCTGGTTCCATGTAAAAAATGGATATTAGGTTCATTTGCATTACTGGGGCGTTGCGAGACACCAAAAGATAGGTTAAGGTTATACGATACCTTCATTGTCAGAAGGGGCAAAGTCAACACACGTAATTTCGTCTATAATGAATATTATATGGGATATATATGGTATATTACTGGAGATATAGAATTAGTAATTCTATCTACAACTTAGTGAGTTGTAGATAGAATTAGATAAAGATAGTGTCTTTAAAATTAATGGTTTTCTCGATTAATTTGCTACTGTTAATGACATGTTCTTTAAAATTAATGGTCTCCGCAATAAATTTACTAATTATATCCAAAATTAACAGTTTCGCTATAAAATTTTGTTGACAACTTTAATCGCTGAAAATTTAATGTAGTGTAATGGTAATAATAAATGCTTGGGAGGCATTTGTAAAGACAAATACAGGCTAAAGTTTAGGTTGTTTCACGTTGTGTAAAATTTTACAAAATTCTTTCGTAAATTATTAAAAACATTCGATACAAGTATTCAAGATTTAAAGTGCGACTTTACAAGTTTAAATTTTTTACGATATTAATTTTGTAATTTCTGTACGAACACTCTTTTAGGTTTATTTCGGTTAGGTATCTTCATCACAACGCGCGAGTCCAGCGAGCGAAGCGAGCGTGCCGCGGCAGCGGCCGGCGAAGCGCCAGATCAGAATCCGCTTCATACCCATGTATGAAGCGGATTCTGATCTGCCGCTACCGCTCGACAGCGGTATTGAAATAGGAGGCCGCACTCTGAGGGGGTAGTCGAAGTCGAGAAATTTAAACTTTTTTATTTTTTATTTATTCATTTAGGTAACAAACAGTCAATAAACAATTTCGTACTTAAAAGTTTAACAGAATACAAACAGACCTAAAGTACCATAAACTAACATACATTAAATGGTATCAAGAAAAACACAGAAATCTTGAAACATCTCTATTCCCCTCGCATCTCTTTTCATTTTTTGCTGTTGGTTTATCTGTATATAGCAATCTTATATAATATACTAATAGGTATATTTCCGAGTTATTTCCAAGAGCTAGAAAGAGACAGAAATGAAACGTTAGTGATCAAAGGTTACTCGAAGTTACATAATTTGTCTTCAACTACCTCTTCGGAGTACGGATCCAGCTAGATTCAAAGATTGGATACGATCTATTTCTATTAGTTAGTTTTTTACTTTTTCGTTTATAATTTATGCGTTCTTAATTTTCATATGCTATTGAACCAATAAAAAGGAATAAGTGAATGATAATGCATGAACTGAAACTTTATGGCAAATGTCATTGTTAGAATGCAGTTTGATAAGTTTGTCCTCTAATTTGAAATAGATCTTATGAGTTTCATAATACAATTTCAATTTTTTTATAGGCTATGAATATTGTATAAGATAACTTATTTTTGTTAATAATAATATCTTTTTAATGAAGTGTAACATTTTATTATATAACATTATACTTTTAATAGCAATTTATAGCAAGTGCTATTAATTGCATCCCATATTGTAAAGGCAATAGTTTGTTACTTTTATACGGTTAAACAACTGAACCTATTTTGATGAAGGTATGTAGATGTAGATTCTTTTGTAGGGGCTAGGCCAGGGATGGCGAATCTTTATTTAATTATGTTGCATTTTTTTAAAGAAATATTTAACGAGACCATGACGTGCCATCAATCTTGACTTAGTGATTAATAAAAAAAAAAATAACAAATGTGTATGAAAAAACAAATTGTTTCGATTAGGTATCTAAATTCTTTAATTACAGCCCTGCCGTAATTATTTTGCCGTTCCGTGCCGTTGCCGTTGCCATCAACGGCACGCGTGCCATTGGTTCGCCATCGCAGGACAAGGGATCGCTAGCCCTGTAGCCCGGGCCAAAGAATAAGGTTACGGTGTTTCCCGCCTGTCGTAAAAGGTGACTAAAGGGATCTTCCGGGTTGCGGCCGATCGGAGTGGGGGTTCCGGTCGTCTGTCCATGCGATCCCGAGGCGGACGACAGTGCGTGTGGTCCGCGTTGTCGTGACAATGCGAAAGTGCCGGGGGGTTTTGTAGTTGCACCCCGAGAGCTGTTTTGGCACAGCTCGGGAGATGCTCCGGCGCGTTCCGTAGGAGTTCCCGGAGCCCTTCGATAGAGCGCCGAGGACAACCACCGCAGGAGTTTTGGTGGGTAAAAGCCCCACATAACCCAGCCTCTTCCCCAGCAGTCTGGGTACCTGCGTGCAGATCTTCTGCGTAACTAAAAAAAAAAGGACTAGGGATTGCAATGCTGAATCCAGCAATTCAGTTGGATCCAGCTCATTTCAGCGGTGCAGATCCGTAATCAGCTAAGAATAAGTAACTAACTTTCTTCCCGCATGAATACGTCACGAAACTTAAAGGTGAAAACCTAACTTTAATTTAGAATTATATGATTACTCTCAAACCAAACACCGCGGAAGCAGAGAGAGCCTTTTCCGCAGCCGGGTATAAGATATGTATACAGTTTTTTAAGAAGTAGGCTGGGAGATAACGGCATCAATAACATTTGTTAGAACGAAGTTCTTTAACGTGGCTTGCGAGAGGTTTGAGTTGGAGAAATCATCACGTAAAGAAAAAGCGTTACGTGGGGTGCGACCCGCGCGTCGCGCTGCGTTAGGTTTTTGTTTGTGAGTTTTATTGTCTCATTATTGCAATTAAGTTTTGAGAAATTGACACTGCAGCTAAGGAACTCTGTCCCTGATGGGAGTCTTCCGACCGTACATGTTTCTTTTCTTGAATCTTACTTTCAGAAAAGTAAAATAAAACTTTTTTAAATAATGAAGCCAATCAATTATGTAAAATTGATTGGCTTCATTATTTAAAAGACAAGTCAAGTCTTAAATTGTTGAGGTCTAAAGATTTTATAAGCGGGCTACGCAATTTTATCTTGAAAATTAGTGAGACTGAGAAACTGAGACCACATAGTTAGTAAAATAAGTAAATGAATAGCTATTAAATAAATTTCAGATATCTAGGATATCAACTGATGTAATTTATGATTGCATTATGATAATTAATAATAATATTCCGAACTATTACTTACGACCTATTACATTTAAAGTACTTTATACTAACACTAAAAATTACTCATAACTAAAAACGAATATGTGATGTAAATGTAGGTAGGTAGTTATTAAAATTTCCGGAGTTTTAAAAAAATTGTTTCACTTGAAAAATCGAATAATGTTGGATCCGCGGGGGATCCAGCTGGATTCTCTTCGATCCAGCATAAATCCAGTTGGATCAAAAATGTCGCTGCTGGATTGCAATCGCTAGTAGGGACGTTCGCCAGGCTGCCGAGGGGCTGTTACCTTTACCCAATGATCAGCCATTCAGCTCTGTTTCCTGAACTAGAGCTCTGGTTGTTATTAGCCTGGTGGTCCTCCCTCCTAGCTCGTCTACGGATCTTCCACTCTTCCTACAAAACATGAAGATGTACCTTAGTTTGGTGTACCAATGCTCTATGCAAATACTTCCGTTTGCATAGTGCATTGTTTCTCAACCACTTTTATGTCGCGACCCACGAAAAAGCCAAAAAGTTAACTGTAAGGGCTTGCGACCCCTTCACTATAAAATTATTATTGTAATAATATTTTAATTAATAGTTTATTTATACGCTTAATTTAACTTTTCAAGGCTCCCTGAGGCGATAAAAACTCAGAACCGCGCATAAAAAATATATATTATCGCGCGTGTAAATCGCGCCCGCCTGTCTGAGGGTTTACTAGGTTACTATTTAGGCGAGGTTTTAACCTGCGTTGTACTACCACGTACTTTTCAAATAAGCCGCCCACGCATCCCATGACACGTGTGCTAGACAGGTACATGTTAAATGTCTTACTCATAAAAATAAAAGGACGCGAGGCAGAGTTCCATTGCCATTTACATTTTTAGGGAAGTAGCCCAGGGAAGCAAGTACATACAACGACGATCTTATCTCAGTGTTTAATTTTTATAAATAACACTAAAAAAGTTAGATTAGATGGACAAATTTGTGACAAAACGAAATGTGCCTTCTATGTCTGGTGAAAGGATGAAGGAAAAGACCAACTTACACAACGACACATATTTAAAATATGGATTTATTGCATTGGATGACAAGCCACAATGTATTGTTTGTTTTCAAGTCCTATCCGCGGAATGTATGAAGCCTTCAAAATTACTCCGGTATCTGGAAACAAGACACCCGTCTTTACAAAGCAAACCGTTAGAACTCTTCGAGCGTAATCACTTGTTTTGAAAAATCAATGAATTGCTGTAAAAAAAATTCAGCCGTAATGAGGCTCCAGCACTTCATGCTTCCTACTTAGTAGGACTGCGAGTTGCTAGAGAATTTAAGCCCCATACCATTGCGAAAAGACTCATTTGACCCGCTACTATTGATATGGTCAATATTATAATAAGTCCGAAAGAAGCTAAAAAATGAAAAGATTTACCCCTTTCAAATGATACAATATCGAGACGTATTAATAAAATGGGCATCGACATTCACAAACAAATAATTGAAAAAGTTAAATTAAGTGAATTTTTTGCCATTCAGTTTGACGAGTCAACAGATGTGTTGAACTTGGCGCAATTTTTATGTTTTGTCCGATATGAATGCGAGGAGTCTATTAAAGAAAATATGCTTTTTTGTAAATAAATTCCTGGTCGCGCATCTGGCGAAGGACTTTTTAAAGTATTCATTGAAGCAACACAAAACGAAAACTTGGACTGGAATAAATGCATTGCGGTGTGCACTGATGGCGCGAAAGTGATAACCAGGAAGAACATGTATAGTAAAATTAAAAGACATTATGCCACATGTGGAATGAACACACTGCTATCTTCACAGATAAGCGCTTGCCGCGAAAAAGATGCCGAACAATTTACAAAATGTTTTATCACAAGCTATTAAAGTTCTTAATTTTATTAGCAGCCGACCGTTTTAAACTAGATTGCTTTCCACACTGCGAAGAAATGGTTGTCAAGAACGATTCACTGCTTTTCCATACTAAAGTGAGATAACTGTCGCGAGGAAAAGTTTTAACAAGGCTTTTTGTTGTGAAAAAGATTGAGAGTATTGCTAGAGTATTGTTGCAGCTGCCAAGTTACGAACTGAGACTCACACTCTACTCATTGAACTATGGGCTGATAAAACTTTACAACTGGAATTTTTATCCCAAGATTTAGATAAATTTTGACTTGCACGACGACGTGATTACAGAAACCTAGTAACGGAAGCTTTTTAAACATTGATACCCCTTACTACTTCTTACTTGTGCGAAAAAGGGAACCTATCTACCTATCTAACTTAACGAGTATTTAGTTTTCAAAGCCTTGAAAACTTGAAGCTTCTGCTACTAGTTGCTGCTAATTTTATAGATTTTGGAATAAAGAAATATCCTATATAACACAAACACCAAAAACCAAAGGTTCTTTTTTAAAATCACTTTCAAAACTACCTACTAAAGTCCATTGACTTGGAAATTTGTTCGGCGTAAAAGGAAAAACTTCGAAAAAGTGTTGTCGGTTCCTTTCATTTTCCTTCCTGGGTGTATCAATTTGACTTATTTTATCAAGTTCGTCTTAAGGACGTATTCAATACGCCACTGTGTACAAAATCCGTAGGGATTTCCGTCGTATCCTTGTCCCAATTCTCGCATTAACATTATTACTTTATTTCCATATCTGAACAATAGTAATGTGTTTTTCGGGTAAACATTGTTGTTTCTATCTTTGACATTATTCACATGTACAGAATTAGTTAAGAAAATTACTAACATTTTTAAAATGTTAAATTCTTAATTAAAGTTCTGAAGATCTTTGACTTAGTATTTCCATTACATTTTTCTCATTATATGATCTTAATGTAAGTGTAATCGCTAGACTTCAACACCGTACGACTCATCGCCATGAAAGCTAGCACGTATATGTAATTTTTCATGGAGAAGATTTTTAAGTTATCCCTTTTGTTGTAAGCAGTCACCATGCGACAAAGTCACGGGCGAAAGCCACTTGTACTATCTACATACATACATGCTGTATCCCCAACGAGGTAGTCAGAGAGAACAGAGCGCCAAGCGTCGCGGTCCTTACATACCTCTTTCGCTTCCTCGAATCTCATCATTCTTCTCAAACATTTTCACACACTCTGGGTATTTGATCTTAATAAGTCAGGCTTGGTCTTCCTTGGCTTCTTTTACCTCTCACTTTCGCTCTGTAGATTTTCTTCGTCAGTCTTTCATCACTCATTCTTTCTACGTACTATATTAATACATAAAAACAAATAAATTAGTTACTAGCGTAAATTATAAGTTACTTTAGATTATCAGAAGTTTTTAAAGCACTTAACTCTTGGATTAGGCGGGGATTTCCCCATCTAATCCAGGAGTTAATGTTCAAATAGATTTCGAGTTCTTTAATGTTTATTTAATGTAATGGGAATGTTCGATTCAATTTGGCCCTGCTTTGATTCTCTTAGGAATAATATAAAATGTTAACTAGTACAACATATGGGTGTTTAGTGTTGACAAAACGTATCACTATGCCAAATTTCGAGTGTGCATGTTATAGTATATTCAGTTTCGAAGAAAATTAACTGACTGACATGTAAGTGGTGCTTGAGTGACCTTATAAGAATGCTGTAAGTAAGTAACTAAATAAATATAAAATAAACACTTGCTGTTTCCCATGTGCCGGCGACTTCCAAGTCAGCAGGTGCCGCGGCCAGCACTGCCGAGAACTTGAAGCGGCGTAAGTATGCGACTCTCTCTGAGAGTTTCATATTTACGCCCTTTGCAGTCGAAACTTTGGGTCCCTGGGGCCCCGAAGCCCATCGACTGGTTTCTGATATTTGTAAGAGACTGATCGAGGGTTCGGGAGACCGCCGGGCTGGCAGCTTCTTCCGCCAACGAATCAGTTTGGCTATTCAAAGAGGCAATGCTGCCAGTCTGCTAGGTACCTTGAGCAATGACAGCTTTCTAAGCGGCAACTTTGAGGAAGTTTATTATTTAAGATAATGTGTAGTTTTAAGTTTGTAAATATTAACATATGTATGTACTTTTTGTCGAGTCATTAAAAAATATCTACGCTGTTAAAATCAGTATAGTACTTTCACAATTATCGGCGCTACCTATACCCCTATTATAAAGACACTAGTAGCGTAGTAATATATTCTATTAGGCAATGGGAAACCTCGTTCTTCAAATAATACAATCTGCACTGCAATCTATTTAGAAATTTCTGTATCCCTAACAGAGTAGTCAGAGAGAACAAAGCGCCAAGCTTCGTGGTCCGTACATACTTCTTTCGCTTTTTCTAATCTTATTCTTCTCACACATTTTCGCCTAGGTATCCAAGTGCTCTTCAGATTTCCATCAGCTAACACTCTGGCCATTTGATCTTCGTAAGTCAGCCTTGGTCTTCCTTGGCTTCTTTTGCCACTCGCTTTCGCTCTGTAGATTTTCTTTGTTAGTCTTTCATCACTCATTATTTCCATGTGCCCGAACCATCTAAGCATTCCTTTCTTTATTTTTACAATAACATTGTCGTGCAACCCTGTCATACTGCGCAACTCTTCATTGCTTATCCTGTCCGCAAGGGTGACGTCGCACATATTTCGAAGAGATAGCATTTATACTGCATTTATCATACTTCTACTGATTTCAGGCATATCCAGGCCACGCTACCGTACAATAAAGTTTGCACCAACACCGCATTGGGGATGGTCATTTTGGCAGTGTTAGATATATTCACACTGCCCACTAATGCGGACACAGCACCGTTCACAGCACCGTTCACTTTATTGCTAGCTGATACCCGTCTCTCCACATCGAACTCACATCTTCCATCCCTCGAAAACGCACTCCCCAGATAAACAATTTCATTCACTTGTTCCAGAGATTTTCCATGTACCCAAATATCACATTTCGTCTGTACCGCTACCCTTTCAAACATTTCTGCGCAGACAGACGCATTTCACATTCTTTTTCATGCACGTGACTAGTGATTGCAACTCCGCTTATGATGGTGCGATAAGTACAGCATCGTTAGCGTGCAAAAGCCAGTTTTTTTTTAAATTTTTAAATTTATTTATTTACTGCTTCTTTTGTCCTTTCTCATTCAATTCTTCCTCTGAGTACATACCATCTTTTATTCAACCTCACTCTTTATTTCCTATCTACCTCCTTTTATCTTATTATTTAACAATTTAATACATTTGTCTTACTTGTCTGTAAAATTTTTGCCTCTAATACAATTTTTCTTTATCTAATATTACATTCATCTAAACCTATACACTCTATCCTTATGCCTACTTATGCTAATATCACATTCATTCCTTAAACTAATATCACATTTATTCCTTATCCATATAATATTAGACTTTTATTCTATATTCTAACATTCTTTATGTTCCAATGTTTTAATCTTCTAAAAAGCTATTTATTCCTTTTATTGGTAATATTGGTGAAATAATTTTTGCAAATCGGGTGAGTAGTTTCAGAGATCACCTTCTACATCTTACAAACATTACCTCTTTAAAATTTTGGCATAGATGATGAGCAAATAATAATTTTATTTGCAAAAATGTATTGCAATATGCTGTAGTCAATACTTTGATACCTGTATGTCTTTTTCCACGGAAGAATATGATAAGTATAGGTACTGTCCTTAAAAATTATTGTTAAAATGAAACCAGCCTCTCTTTATTACAATAATTACAAGACTTATTTATTTTAAAAAGTCATATCATAGAGATTAACTTCATTCTGATTCAAATCAGCATGGAGCACTCTTTCTCTATCAAGTGAGATAGAAATAAAAAGATAGACAGTGAATTCTTGCCTTTGGTAAAATAAGTAGGGGTTGGATAGGGTACGAGGCAATGTGAAGTGAAAAATAAAGCGTAGGTTAGACATAAGATTCAAATCAATAAAATTTAATAAACCCTGATACAAAACATAATATGGGCCGATTTCCATCAAACATAATCACTGAGAACATTCTCGAAAAACGCGGCTTTCAAACGCAAAAAACAATGCAAATCGGTTCGAGGGATAAGGTACCATAGATAAACACATACACAGGCAGACAAAAGTATCAAACTATCATAAGGCTTCCATTTTATGCCATTTAGCTACGGAATCCTTGAAAAATATTTTACTGTTATGTTTGTTTCTTGAATATGTACTGTACATATAATTAATTAGCTCGTTACACGTATAAAAGCCTGTTTAAAAATTTTGCAAAACGTAAAACATTCTCTTTATATCCCGTAATCACGGAAACTGCAATTCCATTTTATGGATAGTTGAACAGCACTACTACGTAGCAGCGAATCAGAGTTAACGGCCCATTACATTGATTGGACAATAAATAAAAATATAAGATGTAAAGAAAACTTCCTTTGTAAAAAACATAAGTGGACGGGCATGAAGCAATCAGCGTGTTTCTTCTACTTAACAAATTTTTGGATGACTCTATTATTTAAATATTTTCGTCGTAAGTTCATTTTAGTAACATGACATAAACGTGTACCTTCTTATGTAACTAACGTCTTACGCACTAATATTATAAGGATCACAATATTATAAGGAGCACCTATAGCGCCATCAGAAGCATATGGGAAACTCCAATCACGTATATGAAAGAAGAATGAGAAGTGAAAGAATTTAATATGAGTGTGATATGAACAAACTAAAATTCTAATGCTTGAAAGATAAGATGTGCCGACAAAGTATGGAAATATTATCTAGAAAAAATGAATGAAACTGTATATCTATGGGAGTGAGTTCTCGAGGGAGGAAGATGTAAACTTGAAGTAGAGAGAGAGAGAGTAGCAGCTGGCAATAAAGTTAACGGTACTCTGCCCGTGTTAGCAGGGAGTTTCAAAATGGCAAAATGGCCATCTATATAGCAGTATTGGTGCCGACTTTATTGTTACTGTAGTGAGGCATGGATATACTCGAAATGGAGTAAAAATAAGATAAATGCAGTGAAAATGCGATCTCTCAGAAAGATATCCGGTGCCACCCACGTGAACAAAATTAGCAATACAGAAATACATATTGTGGCAAGGTTGGATGACTGTTTTATTGTAGAAATGAAAAAAATAATGCTTAAATGATTCGCGCACATGACAGAATGAGCGATGAACGATTGAAGATGAAATGAAAGTGAGTGGTAGTAGCGGAAGCCAAGGAAGGCTTCCGCTACTGCTGATTGGCTGATTTATTAAGATCAAATAGCCTGAGAGTTAGCTGACGGAAAGTCAAAGTACTCGTATATCTAGGCGACAATGTACGAGGAGATTGATGAGATTTGATGAGGCGAAAGAAGTACATACATAACGTGATGCTCGGCACTTCATCCTCTCTGACTACTCCGTTAGAGATACAGCGTAAGGATATGTATGTATCACGAATATATCATGACGCACTTGTTTGTTATATTTAAATATAGGTAGGTACACATTATAGTTAACATAAGATACCTATGCAATTTTTTAATAATCATTATTTATTGACTTCCTTCTTTAATCTTTGCCCTATTATTCCATCTTTTAAGAAAGACACACATATAAATGTTGTAGCTAAGGTAAGTTTTAGCTACAACATTTATATGTGTTGTTTTACTGCAAGAATTTTCTTAAAGAGGCAATTCGCCCTTGTATGCATATAACATTCACATTGCCAATGTATAGTTGTGTATAAAGGATAATATATTAAATTTAGTCTGTAGTAAAATGTATAAAATCAAAAGTTATAGTTTTAATAAATGCTCTGATTGTAATACTTATATCTAATATATAGTTTCTTTATTTATAAAATTATCCTATTATGGTGAATAACTAGCTCATTATACAAAGACATCACTATCCAGTCTGTATACTAAGTACGCCTTGAGAACTTCTATATTTAAACTAAAATTGTACAAAATTTGATTGTTTGTTTGTAATAAATAAACCCAAAAACTATGCAACCTCTAGTCGTCGCCAGTCGTGAATAATAAGTGAACACAGGTAAATAAAATATAGAAATCTTCCTTATATTACACTTTGTATATTTCAGACAGTTATATTATTATGTCATTATAATATGTACATATATATGACATAGTTTCGTAAAATTGCAATATGTAAAGGTGGTCATTATCTCCTTTCAATCTCATTTTGAATAGAAGAAACTTGAGAATAGAAACAGGATCTACTACATGAAGATGTTACCTATAAAATCTTTTGTTAAATTTCTATGCCTAATGGCGGTCCAGGGTGAGCCTTTCAGACAATGAGAGACCTATTAATGACAAGCGTTTTCTGAGAATATCATTCGAAACATATTAGAAGCAAATTATTACGATATTAATGCTTCAAAAATTGACACTGATTTATGAGAAACTATTTAATACATATCTTTTTAAAATTCCTTACCTACGGCTAAATGCGCGTCGAGGCACATGCAGTGTAGAGTTCCGTAATTACCCGTCACAATATGTGTACTTGGAAGGAACTTTTCGATACTATGAGCACATAATGGAATTTTTACTTATCCAATTATATTTTATAAATTGCTCGACTAATAATGGTTAACTTGTAGAGCCTACTTAGCTGTGATATTTTTAGTGTTAACTTTGTTACAAGTGTCTCGTGACTACTTATCATATAGGTACCCAAAAACCCTAAAAAGGGTTAAATTTGAGCCGAGCTCGATTTGACCATTCCACCTTACCTTCTAAACTATTGAACCAAGAACTTCAAAATTTTAAGGGAATATGAAGCCCGAAATTTTAGGAAAAATGTAATGAAAGATTTTCAGAAATTTACTGTTTTATAATTTCGTACGGAACCCACTGTGCGTGTCGAACTCACACTTCAACAATTTTTTAGGGCGCTCTTATTAAATAATGACACATCATTTATTATGTGATTAATAGATACGTAATAAAAACTGTAATATAAGTATATAAATAAAAATGATTAATTATGTAATAAATAATGAAAGTGCTTTACTTTGAATTCTAACGACTTCAATTCTACGTAATTTAATTTGTGTTGACTTTTATTATTATTAATACTTATCAAAGAATAAATTAATCATAATATTTCTCTGCCTTTCATGTTAAATACACAGTATGTCCATAGTACATCACACTAAATAAGATTTATTTTTCTGGATCCACTGTCAGTTCTAGGAATACTTTTACTTCATTACGAAGTTTCGTGATCAAATCTTTGAGATGAGGAGACAATAATTCATTTGTAAAATTCATTATTAATTGCTTCATACTCTTCTCTAAACTCTTACCTTCTTTTACCCATTCTATAAAATGATTTAAGAAAGTGTTGAAAATTTCTGTGAATTTCCTCTTCGTAAAACTTAAATGATCCATATCTGAGAGAATCATGTGGAGTAATAGTATATCTAATCCTTTCTCTTTATCATCTACAAAATGCAGTTTTTTTGCTACAATTTCTTGGACGGACAAAAGAACATCTTTGGCAGACACCCTTGGAGAATACGCCATATCGTTCAGAATAATTTGAAACTCATTAGCAGTTAATTCATCGAGTATATCATAAAAAGGAGTTCGTGATAGTAATTGGTAAAAATGTCTCATGAATTCGCTCAGTTTGTCGTCTGAAATATCCTTCAAATATTTTAAAAGTTCATTCAAACTTTTCGTACAGTGGTACAATTTTACGCAAATATTGTGTTCAATACATAATTTGTGTTCATATCTAGTTTCCACCATCACGATGGTAATCACAGCTTTCTGTTTCAATTTCTTTTTAAATTCATCTATTTTGCTTGAATTGTTGTCAAGAGTTTTACCTATCATTGTCTTTGACATCGTTTGAAATTTTACACTTATTTTTTTAATCACATCCGTCCAGATCAATACTTCATTAGACTCCATTATTTCATCATCAGCTTTCTTGAGAATTTGTCTAATTTCTTTTAGACAATTTCTTATATGTCTTTCTAGTAATACAGCCACATACAGTGTTTCTTTAGTTTTAGATTCCTGGTTAATTACACTGAATATTTGCTCAATAAGATTAGCCAATGCAACTATGTACTCGTGTATAAATTGATCCATTTTTTTCGTACAAATCTGTAAATTTTGACAGAGGTGGGCTGATTTGACTACTAAAGCTATCGGGTCCTTTTTATTGTACATGAGTGATCGTCTTCCACTTTTTAAGTTATCTTTATTAAGAAAATGCGTAAGGGTTTCCATCACATCATGTCCAACTTTCACCCAACCTTGTACATTAACTCTAACACTATCGCACTGGAACACAGTAACTGCAATCAAAGTACATAAAGTCACAATACTTACTAAAAACGCATTTTAGTTTTTCAAAGGTTGATTAATTTATACCTAATCTCTGATTACCGACAGACTGCTCAGTAGAATTAGTCAAAAAACGCTCAATATCTTTTTACGCAATGAAAATACATAGATTTTCCATTATTTTTTTAAATATGTATTGTAATCAACTTAAATACTATTAGGTAACCAGGTACATCAAATGGCTATATGAAGTAATTTAAATATGATATTGTATGTATCAAATCTCAAAAATAAAACTTACAACATATCAAAAATACCGGCATAAAATATTTCATGGTAGGTACTTTGTTTTAATCTACCTATACTCATAAGTTGTACAAGCTGTACTCATAAGCTGTTAAATTTTTATGTTCCAATAACTTAAAAAACTAATAAAATATGCTTTATTTTAAATTTAATGCAGTGATAGCCAAGTATTGTACCTACATACATGGTGTGCTCTATAAACTTATATTATTATATTTTTTTCTCGTTACTACCTCAGAGGCTCAAACCGAATAAATCTGAGGTTATTACAATATCAAATGATTTTCAATTTGTTACTACTTGAGTCAAAATCGTTTAAAAAGAAAAATTCAAGAGAATTTCAAGTTTATTAGGTATTCCTCAAAAATATTTATACATGTATTTATCTTTTCTGTAAGAGTTGAAATGACAATCACAATGATCGCAATAATATAGTCATGTTAACGTATGTTAGCTTTTACATTTCCTTCTTTCATTTCAACACCTATTTTTACTTCTGTCTCCCACTTCAATTTAGCGAACACAGGACATTCGACAATAACGTGTAGGACTGTCTCCTCTTTTTCTTCGTCACAGATGCACGACAGATTCTCCTTGCACTTAAACCTGTGCAAGTAAGCCGAAAACCCGTCGTGCCCCGTCAGATTCAAATCTTTAGAAAAAAGGCTAACTAAGGACAATGATTTAAAACAAAGGTACAGGGATGTAATAAATGAGTACATAGAACTAGATCATATGAGACCAGTGAATGATGATGACAGTAAGAAAGATGAAGCTGTTTATTTCCCACACCACGCAGTGATACGAAATGATAAATCCACAACCAAAGTGCGGGTAGTCTTCAATGCATCTGAAAAAAATAAAAAGGGTGTATCATTAAATAGTACATTAATGGTTGGACCTACCTTGCAAGCAGATTTACGACACACGGTGTTGAGATGGAGGATTCATCCTATTGGTCTCGTAGCTGACATTATTAAAATGTATCGACAGGTGAGAGTTGCCGACGAAGACACTGTATTTCAGCGCATTGTTTGGCGTGACCGTCCTGAAACCGAGATCAAAGATTACGAGCTACTTACTGTTACCTTTGGTACAGCGTCGGCTCCTTATTTGGCGATTAGGGCTCTGCATCAGGTAGCCTATGACGAAGGACACAAATTCCCATTAGTAGTAGATAAGGTCTTGAACTGCTTTTATATGGATGACCTCATGACAGGCTGCTCAAGTGTTGAACAAGGTGTAGATATCCTGGAACAGATGACATGTCCGCTTGAGAAAGGAGGTTTTAAACAGCGGTGTGGATTACGCTGGCCCTATAAGTATAAGAACAACTCCAGGTCGCGGACATCGCTCTTACAGGGGCTACATATGTTTATTTATTTGTATGGCGACTCGGGCCATACATTTAGAGGTGGTGAGTGATATGACCACTCAAGCATTTTTAGCTGCCTTTAAGAGGTTTGTTTCAAGACGAGGCCATTGCGCTCATTTGTGGAGCGATAAGGGCACCACCTTTATAGGCGCTTCTAGAGAACTACAGCAGCTCACATTAGTTCAACAGCAGGCCATAGTAGAGCAATTGGAAGTGTCAGGCACAGCGTGGCATTTTATACCACCCCATGCCCCTAACTTTGGAGGCCTCTGGGAAGCAGGAATTAAATCCACCAAGTTCCACCTCAAAAGAGTCATTGGAGACTCGACGCTGACTTATGAGGAAATGAGTACACTCCTTTGTCAGGTGGAAGCTTGTCTAAACTCAAGACCACTTAGTGTTTTGATTAGTTCAGAACCTTTAACGCCTGGCCATTTTTTAGTTGGAGAACAATTATTAAGGGTACCCGATAATAATTACCAGGGTTCGAGTATTTCTTATTTATCTAGATGGCAATTAGTTCAGCGCCAGTTGCAAACCTTTTGGCGTCGTTGGTCACATGAATATTTGTCAACTTTGGTAAATCGTTATAAATGGACCGCTCAAACTCCGGAACCCAGCATCAATGATGTAGTTTTGATTAAAAAAGACGATTTACCACCTAGCCGTTGGCTGTTAGGACGAATTGTTGAAAAACACCCTGGTAAAGATGGTATGACACGCGTGGTCACGTTGAAAACGAAGTCGTCTATTATAAAGAGACCAACTTCAAAAATTTGTGTATTACCCCTTAGTACATGAGGGAGTTACCGTTTCTTATTTTAAAAATAAATTTATATACTTTAGATCTTTAGTTTAGTTCTTAAGTTTAAACAATTGCTTTATATATCCTTGTTATTATGTTAATTTGAAAGACATTTCGTCACTAAATGTCTTTGGGGGGCGATATGTTTACGACCCTTCTATAGTGCAATCGGTAAATTAGATTTAGTTCACTCAAATTGTACCTAGATGGCGCTGTTCGTTTTTAAAACGCGCCATCGTTTAGTTCACTAGAAAAAATAAGCTGTGAAATGTTATTCCTTTTTTATGACTTCAATAACCATTACAAACATTTCACTTGATAAGTTGTTTCATTTAACTACAGGTATCAAGCTACAATTCAACTAAGTTCTACTGTCCTGACACTTAGTAACTTTTTCACTTATTACATCTGGCAACATTCATAGTTCGGCTTGGTTAGGGATACGGTATTGTGACGAAAGTATCGATATTGTACTTAGTACTAGTATCGTATGAAATGTATCGATGATATGCAAAGTATCGAAAGAGAACTATCGATACTTTAAGGTATCGAATACTTTTGGATTTTATTATTAAAAAAAATGGTATTCAAGCTTAATTTTAAGTTTTATTCAGATTTAACAATCAGATATATAATGGAGGCGGTATAATAAAAGTATTAATTTATTTCAGTCAACATTAACAAGAATATAAATGTAATATAACATAATAACGGATAATGAAATACTAAATACCTAAAAACAATTTTCAAAAACTGCATGACATGCGGGCCAAATGAATCCAATGTTGTTACTTGCTACTTATTCTTGAAATGAGTACTATCAAAACACCGACAACTGCCATGAAAATAATATTTTTTTAGCTTATATTGTTCGCATTGATTTTTTACGCTATAATCAAATCAAATTATAATTCCTGTTTTCCTTTTACTAAAGTTACACAGTCACACTAATGCTAATATATTTGTCCTTAGTCATCTCAAACGAGAAAATTTCCGCAGCGGTAGACTTTTATTTGGAGATTCTTCAACAGATGTAAGTCATAAAAATTAAAAGTTCAAAAATGTAATATTAACAGCAATACTTGCAATTGTATAGGAATATTAACACTCGTACTTAGATTCTCAAATCTATAAACTATGCATAAATGTATGTGATTACATGCATTAATTAATTAATATATTCCTTGGATATAAGTAGAACTCTGACAGTACGCACAATATAGAGAGAGATTACAAAGGATCGATACCAACGAATAGTATCGATACTCGGTTCAGTATCGAAAACAAAGTATCGATACTTAAAATACTTGGTATCGCAAGCAAAGTATCGATACCTTACAGGAATCGATTCCTTTTCCGTATCCCTAGGCTTGGTCTTCTTTCTTAATGCAGCTTCCTTTGCAACTCATCCACACGTTCATTTCGCACCTCCACGTGAGCCTTGACGCAGAACAGTTTTGCCTCCTTGCCACATTTGGCGATTTCGGCCAATTACCTAATTAAGTTTGTAGCAATAATAGAAAAGTAACAAGATATTATAATATGGAACTAGGTATATAATTTCAAAGAATGGTAGTCATTATAAAATCTCAAAATGAATGGAAAAGATATTGACATATCGATACGTTTTTTCGCATCCCTACTTACACATGCCATCTTGCAAGAGTGAGGACGCAACATGTGATTATAGCTTGCTAGACAAGGACAAATGCTGACTCAAAGCTACCAGCAACCAGTATCACTGAAGCTCTGTATTTTCCTGTTATAAATTTTTATTATTAATTTTATAGTTACCGATGAAACATGATATTTCCCATTTTGTAACTATTTTACGACTGTCACTACCACACCATTTTACAGCGCAATTTGGCTTTGTTATGTATTTTATTCTATATTTTTTAAAACGATTAGACACCGGTCACAGATCTGCTACCTGGTTAATACTAAAGGAGCGCGCGTTTGTGTTTGAACTTATATGAGCATTTGTGCAAATCGATGGTAGAAACGGTGCCTTTTCATTTCTTGTCTGACTGAACGTATGAAAGATGTTTCTGAAATATATTTATGGGAAGCGCAAGGACGTTTTAAGAACGATAAGGGTTGTATGGATCCGATTTTCTCACTTCGCGTTATCGTGGAGAAGTTTCTGCCATAGGTCTAACAGTTTTCTGCGCTTTCGATAGTAGATTCGAAAGCATTCGATAGAGTAGTTCGAAAGAAACTGTGGAGTCTTCTGCCTGAATATGACGTGGAGGAGCCCTTACTGCGCAGGCTGTGAGGTCATTATATCGAGGCCACGAAGCCTGTGTAAGGATAGATGGTGACATGTCGCCCTGGTTCGAAGTCTGTTCAGACGTCAGACAGGGCTGAGTGATGTCTGCCTAGCTATTCGTGCTGTATTTGGACAGTTGCCTCCAGACATTGAAAGGTAGTATGAGTGGTATGATATGTGATGGTACAATGGTAAACTGCCTATTGTACGCTGACGATGTTGAGCATATAGCACCATTAGAAGCAGAGTTGCAGACACTAGTCAAGTGCATTAAAGAAAAATGTAAAGTAAAAAATGTAGGGATTGAATACAAATGTGAACAAAACTAAAGTTCTGGTATTTGAAACGGAAGCGGTACAGATGAAATGTGAGGTTTGGGTACATGGAAAATGTCTAGAACGAGTGTAAGAAATTGTGCATTTGGGGAGTGGAAGATGTGAGTTGGATGTGGAGAGACGGGTAGCAGCTGGCAATAAAGTGAACGGTGCTCTGTCCGCATTAGTAGGCAGTGTGAATATATCTAACATAGCCAAAATAGGCATCCACAATGCAGTGTTGGTTCGAACTTTATTGCAGGGTAATGAGGCCTGATTATGCCCGAAAGTAAGACAAATGCAGTAGAAATGTGATCTCTTAGAAATGTGAGTGGTGTCACCCTTGCGGACGGGATAATCAATGAAGAGATACGCAGTACAACAGGGTTGCACGACAGTGTTATTGTAACAATGAAGAGAGGAATGCTTAGATGGTTCGAGTACATAGAAAGAATGAGTGATGAAAGACCGTACGAAGAAAATCAACAGAGCGAAATCGAGTGGTAAAAGAAGTCTAAAAGAAAACTTTCGTCGCATTTCTAAAACATTGCAGTTCAACAACAAAATATTTTAGTAGTGCTTGCATATTCTGTGAGCGAGTGTGAGTGCAATTCTGTAAGTTTTTCCCTGTGATGAGTTACATCACAAACACAAAATTACGCTGTAATACCTGAGATTTTGCATAGTGGAATAAATTTTGTTCGTAACTGACGCTGAGGTCACTTTGGACTATGACGTGTACGTAAATGATCTCGTCTATTCACCATCGGTCTATCTCTCTCTAACATATTAAATACCATGCTCTGTCTCTATTGTATTGGCCATCTATATTAATATACTAAATGTATGACCCTACCGTGACCTCGGACCAAGACGTACAACATAATAGACGGAGCCATAATAATTTGCCGATCTTACCACCGTGTGTCAAACGAATTTTCGTGTCTCTTTCTGTCTCTATGAATAAAATAGTTAGCTACAGTAAGTATGGCAACCCCGCACTGTCAGTGTAATTCGTATCAGCTTAGGAGTCGGTCATGAAACAATTATTTACATAATACTCTTAAATCTTAAATTATTTGGCTACTAATACTCACAATAAAAAAAAACATGTCATGTTCAGCTGTGTATCATTGTACCGTGACCCTTCCCCACCACCTACCCCTTCCCCCTTGGTACAATTGCCCGATGTCTCTTCCTAATAAAAGGCCTTACTCACGGTGCAATCTGACCACAATCTGACTATCGATTAGTTGCTGCAATTTGTTGCAGTCGCAGTTGCTCTACTCACTTTAGCACCCGCGATTGCAATTTCATTCTGCGAACAAGCGCCACTAGTCTACAACATATACACGTGCCTACTTATGTGTAATAATGGTACCAATGAACCAATGTTGTCTAAATTTCAGAAAGTAAGTCCTGTGATTGCCGATCCTGCATCAATTGAACTACCTAAGAGAGAGAAAAAAAGATTTTGGGAATCTTTTTTAGGTAAATGTGGTGAATTTGTGAAAGCCTAAAATTTTTGTCCGTACAGGTTATTTATTCTTCGCTGTTCATTTTTGTGACGTTAACGGTGAAATAGACAAGTAGTCTGTATAGATACTATTCCGTGAACGTTACGGCTGCGATTAAGCCTAAATTGCATGGCACCGCACTATTCACATTGCCACTTGTTGCAGCAATTAGTTTTGGTTGTAGGCGCAGGCGATGCGACTTGCGATAAGTTGCATGCGACCCGCAACCTTCCTATTTACGATGTAATTTGTTGCCTTGCCACAGATTGCAGTAACAAATTGCCAGTTAGATTGCACCGTGAGTAAGGTCTTTAACTCCTGAAAATAACTTGGAAATACATCTAATATACTAATATATATAAGATCTCTATATAAACATATACCAATAGCAAAAGATGAAAAGAGGATATAAAGATGCTTTACGATTAAATTTCTCGACTTCACCTATCTCCTCAGAGCGCGGACTTCTATTTCAATACCGCCCCTGGAAATAACTCGGATATAATAGTTTATTTAAGATTAACAGCAAAAGATGAAAAGAGATGGAGGATTATAGAGATGTTACGAGATTAAATTTCTCCAATTCAATTATCTCTTTAGATTGCGGTCTGTGGATTGCGGTCTCCTGTTTCAATATTGCTCTTGGTAATAACTCAGAAATACACCTACCCGTATATGTAACATTGCTATCTATAGATATATCAACACCAAAAGATGAAAAGAGATGGAGAATTATAGAGATGTTTCGATACATAGTCTTTCTAGTGCGCACTCCTGTTTCAATACTGCTCCATATATAAACTGGATTCCGATGGAACTTCGCGGGCCGTTGTCACGGCAGTTCGCTCGGTTCGCTAGCCTTGCGCCGTGCGCGTTGTGGTAAAAAGACCTAACCTAATCTAACAAAAAAAAATTTTATAAATATATCGTCATCTCGTAGTTACGAAAAAATTTGCAAAATTCTACCCAGTGTGAATTAATCTAAACCTTAGCCTCCATTTGTCCTCACGATTTCACCACATTAAAGTTTCAGTGGTTGAAGTTTTAATCAAAATTTTATTGTGAAAATTGTTAATTTGAAGTTTATAATTTTTTTATAGCAAACACCATTAATTTTAAAAAAGGTGTGACATATCAAAAGTAGCAAATTTATAGAGAAAACCGTCAATTTGAAATTGAGATTTGTAGAAAAATTTACTAATTCTATATATACCTCCCATTTATATATCCTAATAAATATTACCTAGCTACACTAATAGCAAAGCTATATGTAGAAATCTAAAGTACATTTTTTATCACATATGACCACAGGCCAACGTACGTGCGTACCTATAGTTCCTTCTACATTATAGATGGATTTAGATTTACATAAGGAGAGTTTCAATCGTTATAATGTTCCTACAATGTTTTTATTTATTGTATAAAATGGCAACATATGCATTCAATCCATAGACAAAAGAAATTTTGTGTTTGACAGTTGACGTTCTGAGTTGTGACGTTTAGGTCTCTCTTTGTTTCGGCCATTTTCGCCGAAACTACATATTTCTTTGATTTGGTCGCGTATCCACTCGCGGCCTCTAAATCGTAGATTTAAAATCTAATTAAGATGGTGCAGAAAAAGGTAAAAATCAAGTGCAATAAATGAACTAATGTATTTTTGTTATTCAAAGTTCGAAACTTGTTAACATTTTCAATGTGTTTATTGGGTTGTCTGCTGTTTTTGTTTTTGAACATTAAGTACATGTATTTCTTTATGCAGTAGTTAGCATTATTTTTAATTTAATTCGTGTTACATAATATTTAAATCGCTCTATCACATAGATATGCTTTTGATATTCCTGTGATACTAGTATAACCTCAAAGGACATGCGATGATGTCAAAATTCCAATGAAATTTTTTGATTACTTTCAAATTATCACCAAGATCTCTGAAGTTATAACATACATTTGTATTATAAAGTAGTCTTAGATATTTTTTGATAATGAAACATTTTTTATAGCCTAAGAAGAAGGTTGGAAAGAAAGTTGCGGCCGCTCCTTTGGTCGTCAAAAAAGTTGAACCTAAGAAGATAGTGAATCCTCTCTTCGAGAAAAGGACAAAGAACTTCGCTATTGGTTAGTAATCAAAATCTGGATGTACCAGTGGATAATATTATACAAGTAAATGTGTCATTGTGAATTTTTGGACCAAAATGATGTAAACTTTCACTGAACCACCATGTGGCTGAAATATACGAGCTTTTTAACACTGATTTGGTCCTAAACACATTTTATTACTACATTGGTTTATCAATCTATATGTACTCATTAATTAATAATAAGTTACGAGTAACTAAAATTAAAAAAATATTGTTAACATCATGTAACATATTTATATGTTAGTTAAAATATTAAAGAAGAAAAGAATTATGCACATGTACAAAGGTGCACAAAAGTGTTCATGCACTTTTTTTAAGATAATAGAAATCTTTACTTCTTGACTAACATAAAATAAATATAAAAATCTTATATTAAAGTAGATTATTTATAGATTATATAAAATATAATATCATTTGAATATGTTTTGTATTGTATTTAATTTGAGAATGATTGATTTTGTTTTATTTTTGAAGGACAAAAGTATTTGTGCATTGCCTTATTAGTCGAGTAACATGTTTACTATGCGATAGCATATAACATAATATGCAATAGCATCATAGGACATAGCCTTCAAAAAGACTCACTTGTTGTGTCATGAATCATGATAGTATGAAATAGTTTATTTACAGGTCAATAAAATGATTTGTAATATATGAATATAATATAAATATGTTTTATAGTTGCATAGAAATATATATATATATACATATATGGTGTTATCAATGATTACTTATTTTTCTCTCAAGTAAGTCATTATTTTTACACAGCAGCATACAAAAACTATAACAGCAGCATGTATCAATCATGTATTGCTTGAAGCACACTAAGTGTAAGTAAGCACAGTGCGAGGTAATGGCAAACTCAAAACAGGAAATATTGTCTGTATATGTATTTAGATAGAACACAAAATTATCACTTTTTTCAGGCAGAAAATAATAGTAGTTAATATACTTCTTTCGCTGATAAATATGTTTGTCTGTGGAAATAATAAAAGGCACTCATTTGACTAAACATATGAAGTCGCACAAAGTGTGACTTCCGGTTTGGAAGGGACAATGCACTGATGGAACATCTGAGCCGGTGCTGAGAGTGTTGGACTATGGCGGCCGGTGCAATATCGTTTAATTAAATTTCCAATTACCTATGTATTAATTATTACAAAGTTTTCTGTCTTTTACACATTAACTTTGTCTTAATGTATTATTTTATGGAGTACTTAGCCTCTTGTAAGATTAGGTACCTATTTCTCATAGCGGAGTTGCAAGAGCACTAATTGCCCTGTGTGTTTTCTGACATGTTAATATATTCTACAGAAGAATTATTTATTAATTACTATTGTTATCTGTCTGAAAATATAATTTTATCTTTATCTAGGAAAGGTAAAAAATTGTTTGAACTTGAACATTAAAAAATAATAAAGAGTTGACTACTTTCATCAGGTCAGGACATTCAGCCTACTCGTGATCTGTCACGTTTCGTCCGCTGGCCTAAGTACATCCGCATTCAGCGCCAAAAGGCAGTGCTCCAACGACGTCTCAAGGTGCCGCCACCAATCAATCAATTTACTCAGACTCTGGACAAAACCACTGGTATGTAATTAGATATTTTTACATGAATTATTCATTTCCTAGTAAAATGTAGAGTATGCCCCTGACATAAAAACTGACATGTGTTAAATTGGACCTTAATATGACACATTCATGTTTGTAATTACATATATGTTCTCCAAATGTTAGTCACATTTCATAGTATGTGGTGTGAACTATGATGTGGCAAACTTAAAACTTGTTCATCATGATAATTCTGGATTATGAGCCTAAGGTTGAACTGATCTGTTAGCATGGTAGTATATGAATTCATATATTTGCTTTCATGAATATACACTTCATAAAGAGGTCTTCAAATCGAGGGTCTGGGTTTAATTGTCAGTTAGGTTAATTTAAGGAAAAAGTTTTCGGAACTGGTTTGGCTCAGAGTGGGGTATTATTGTAAACTCCCTCTATTTTTTTGTGTGGTATGAATACACATAGTATGAGTCTAGTGCTTAGTGTGACGTCATACAATTGGTTTGCAACTGTTTGAATTACCTAGTTATAAATCCAAATAGTAAAAGTACATACATAACACTTTCATTTTTTTTTTATATTATTATTATTTACTATATTTTACCATGGTAATAAAGTACATAAAACCCTTCTTCCTACATTCTAAATCATGCTCAGTATGTATGTAAATAAATATGAGTATTTAATGATGAGTACCAAATGCAACGATGAATCACTGTGATTTTAAATAAAATTACGAGCTTTTTAACTCTGAAAATGTGTTGAAATACTAACAGTTAATGTATGTCACTTTTTCAAGAAACATTATAACACATATTTATTTTGTTTACAGCCAAAGGTCTATTCAAGATCTTAGAAAAATATAGGCCTGAGACAGAAGCAGTCAGAAAAGACCGTCTAAGAAAAGCTGCTGAAGCCAAGGTTACTTTAATTCGTTTTGATTATTAATTTTTTTTTGCCTATCAGTATGTCACAAATTTCCTATTCTCTCATTAATACATGTATCTTCAAATAGATGAAATTTGGTGTAAGAAACTATGTTGATTATCTAGTCTAAACCACGAAATGATTTAACAGTAAATTATACTCAAAAATGATTTTTAACCTTTGATCTTTTCAGCCATGTAGTTGCCTCATCTAGTTATTAAAGTATTAGTGCAGGAAAAGCTCCTAAATGTTACTTTTCTTTTAATTGAAATAAACACTAAGCAAAAATAGTTTGTAGCAGTCAACATAAAATAACTCATGGCTCATGACTCAATTGGAGATTATTTACATTACATTGAAATTAATGTTAGTAAGAAAGACTAATAAAGCTTGTAATTGCTTTTTATTAGTTAGCTTTTCGTTCCTTAAGAAAAAATGGAACCATTATAAGAACTCTCTGTTTGTCTGTTAGTAGATTTTCTCAGAAACAATATGCGATCCATGCTCTTTAAAGGTAGTGATCTCGTTAACGCACATATAATATGTAGGGTTGGAGTAAAGAAAACGCGCAACTCGCGAACTATACTGTATTAATGAAAAAATAATAATAATAATAAAATGTTTATTTGTTATAAAAGGAGTATATATACAATGATTTTTAATTCTATCAGGAGTACTTAAATGTATTTTATTTTTATGACTGAATTAGGAAAATGAATGTCATAGTAAAGTACATCCTGCATTCGTCCTGATCGTCTGACACGCACACTTACTGCGTCATTATAATTTCTTCATTACGCTGTTGATATTCATACCACATATATATTACACATAATGTTGTACTTGGTAACATTTTAAAATTTGCATTGTATATAGTATTGGGTTATCGAATTCCGACTCGATTCTACCCTACCTTCGATACTAATGTATCTAGAATTTTATAATTTTTAATCAAAATATATAGTCCTTAAAAATCTTCAGAAATATTTGTGATTTAAAAATCATGCCATATCGTCATACTTATATGAATATTCGCAAATCCGAACGTGAATCTTTTAAGATTTATTAGAAATTTACATCAGAAAAATCGGGTTTTTCTCAATATCTTTCAAATTGCATGTATTCGTCACATCACTTATATTATTTACATGAATTTGAAATGATGCATAAAATTATAACAGATGGCCATGAAGACCACTTAACCACCAAGATCTCTGATCCATTATAACTATATTTTTTACACATCCATTCTCTTCTAGAACATTCTGAAACATATCTTGTAATGTATTAGGTCGCCAAGAAAGATGAGCCTCCACCAAAGAGGCCAAACACCATCCGCGCTGGTACCAACACAGTTACAAAGTTGGTAGAAAAAAAGAAGGCGCAGTTAGTTGTTATCGCCCACGATGTTGACCCCATTGAGGTAAGTTAATAACATAAGTATGTCATGCTAGTAAAACTGTAGGTTTCCAACATATTGTGC
This sequence comes from Zeuzera pyrina, assembly GCA_907165235.1. Classification (NCBI taxonomy): domain Eukaryota; kingdom Metazoa; phylum Arthropoda; class Insecta; order Lepidoptera; family Cossidae; genus Zeuzera; species Zeuzera pyrina. The sequence goes on from OU015617.1 coordinate 4,333,562, forward strand.
CGGTCCCAGACATGTATGAAAGATGTTTAAAATCTGTGTATAAGTCGTATAAGATGCCAAAAAAGCGACACAGTAATGGCAAATATAAAATATTTCTACAAACATTTGTAAATTGCCTACCACACATAGTTATTGTACATTTTCGCATGTCTAAGACCGACATTAAATATTTAATTATTTTTAATTGTGATAGTCTAAGCAAAAATTGAAATGTATGCTGGTTAATACAGAAGTGTTGAAGAAATACATATAGTATGTTATAGAAAGAAGTAGCGGTGATGTTAGAATTTCTTCACCTGAGGCTGCGAGTTTTTATTACTCATATGCTGCATGAAGCCACTTGACTCTGAGCTACTCAGAATATTGCATTGTATAACCAGTATACAAAATATTCGAAAAATATGATTAAAGAAAATGTTTTTTTAAAGAGTAAATAATATAAATTTTTGTACTTATCATTTCAGCTGGTCCTGTTTCTCCCAGCTCTGTGCCGTAAAATGGGAGTACCATATTGCATTGTCAAGGGCAAGTCTCGTCTGGGAGCCCTTGTCCATCGCAAGACATGCACATGCCTTGCCTTAACAAATGTTAGTGTTGTTTACCAGTTAGCTAGTTTTCTATTATTGGTAATTTTATCATTAGGTTTAAACAATAGGTTGAATAATTTGCCTATTCGCTGTGCAGTTGAGCCATATGATGAAGCATTGAGGCATGCTTGTACATTACCTTGATTACAAATTGATTAATATCTGAACCCTACATTACTACTTCTGAAACTTTCATTTGCAAAATTTCATATTGAGCTGGTGATAATAAATAATAATGTATTCGGTAAATGTAATTTATTAATTAGAAGGTGATTAAGTTTTCTAATAACTGCGATATTTTTAGTAAATAATTAACTCCATTGTAAACTACTATTGAAGAGATTCCACTTTTGACTCAACATTATCAATTGTCAAATATAAATATGGCTAAGTGCTTCCCTCTTTTACATTTTCTCAAGAATGGTTAATTTTATAAAATATTGCTAAAAAATTCTTCCCCAATTTTTTCAACAAGGGTAAATTATTTACAGTTATTATATATATATTTCTTTTTTCAAATATAAATGTTATATTCCGAAAGATGAGCATACAATGATGATTATGTATTTGCTATCTGAATGCTATGCTGATAAATTGTCTACCACCAATAGATTTGTCTGAATATATGCCATCTTATCCACTAAATTCTTACTAATTCCTAAGACTTATTTTTCCTATCCTGCTATACTTATATTATGTGTTATTTTGCCTTCAGGTTGAGTCCGGCGATCGTGCGGCTTTTGCTAAAGTTATTGAAGCTATTAAGACAAACTTCAACGAACGGTATGAAGAACTCCGCAAACATTGGGGCGGAGGTGTACTCGGCAACAAGTCCAACGCACGTATCGCCAAGCTTGAAAAGGCAAAGGCGCGTGAGCTTGCACAGAAGCAGTCTTAAACCTAATAAACTAAGAGCATACAAAAACGATGTTTTATTTATTCGTTGTAATTTGTTAATAATTACACTTATATCTTTTATCTATCTCCATATTTTTTCTTGATCAAATTAAAATTAATTTCATTATTATCGGTGTTCTACAAAAACTTATACATGCATATAAAACATGTATATTGGCATATAAAATGCATTTACAATTTTGACTGTGTGTTCATAACTTAAAACATGGAATAGTTATATATAAATGAACCTTCATGAATAAAAGAAAATTATGGAAGAGGGACAAATACTCCAAAGTTTAACCTCGTAATTTTTATTAATAACAACCATATAACAACGCAGGAGCATAATACTAGTTACGTTAGTAAACTACATAGAGTAACCTATATATTGTAAACTAATTCATTTGTGATACTAGTATTCCTCACAAGTGTTCTGTTTATGGACAAGATCAATACCTTTACATTAGTAACGAAATAATATGTTGTATAGACTCAGGTGTTACTTTGCAGAAATCCATTTCATGTAATAAATTCCTAAAATCTTTAGTTATTTTCCGCTCAAACTCCAAAAATCACCAAAAGCACCAGCACCGAATATTCGGTGGTGCTGTCGAATATTCGGTGCCTGGTTAGCTGACCGAATCCCACAAAGCCGAATCCTATCTCGGTTATATCCTGAGGATGGTTCGTTGAGAAGGGAAACACGTGTCGATTGGTGATTTTTGGAGTTTGAGCGGAAAACAGCTAGAGTAGGAATTTATCACATGAAATAATATGTGCTAATAAAATAATATAATAGATGGTAATGTCCAAAGTTTTACCTGTGGTTTTACTACATACATCTACTTTTCAGAAACAGCGCCATCTATTGTTTTTATTGCACTATAGTTCCTGTAATAAAAGACGTAATCTCTTTCAGTTATTAGTTACAATAGTATTTTTCCATAGATAGCGCTTTATGAGCTTTCCGTTTCGACATCTATACTTCACTTTATATTATTTATACTTAATATTATAAAGTAATGTAATGAATAAACTCAAAAACTCAACCGATTTTAAAAATTCTTTCATCTATAGACCGTATTTTATTTTCAAAAAAATTTCTACCCGTGCAAAGCCGGGGCGTATCGCTAGTTTTTAATAAATTATATTGTAGCAAATGTTGTTAGTAATAATTACTGTATAACGAAGATAACGAAATTATGAACGCAAATTACTATTGAGATAAAAAAACGAATCACAATAATTGTGCAACGTTAAGATGTGAAATAAAACTACCTACTACTAAAATCTTTCATTTTCAAGTCCGAATCCATTACTAGACTAGGTCAGACCGGTCTCTAGCCAAGTTCTTGTTAAGGCAGACGAGGCCGCGCCGCTCCCTACTTATTAACTGTAATAGGTGCCTGAAACGCCTGTTATAGCAACACAGCGCTCGTTAACAAATGTGTACTGTAATGTGTATCCCTATTTATTACTACATTAGTACATTGCCGTGAACTACTTGGGAAATATGTCAGTAACACAACTTTTTATGGCATCTAAAACCATGATTTAACTTTCAGAGTTTATTGCGGAGCTAGGAATTAAACGTTAAAATCCGTTACGCTAAGGATTTAAAGGCTACAACAGAGTATAGACTGTTATGGTCGGGTCGGTAGTATTATATTATACTAGAGGACCCTCTGTGGTCGAAATTCGACCGTAAATATAAACTTTGGCGACAATACCTACTGTGTACGACACTTTTGATCCAAGGAGGTTACGTATATGTAATCACAAACTATTATGAGTTTGAAATTGACAGTCTGTTTGACATTGGCAGTATGAACGTAAACAATGAGCGATTTATTTAATTTAACGTATTTGTAATACATACTGTATAAAAATATTAGCTTTCTCCTATCTCTCTCCATATAAACTTTAAAGTGTACCAAATTGTACACTCCACTGTCTGCGTAATTTCCTTTAAAAAGGGAACCACAGTTTTCGCTTCACGTATTAATATATAGATTTCTCTATGGTTAGGTCCACGAAGTACTTCATTATTGGTCGGGTCACACCACACACTGCTTGCACACTGTCTCTCATAAAGTTTGATACGCATTTGTTCTGCTTGCTGCACGTACCTACTGAAAATGTCTGCAACATATTCGGTGTAGCTCAACCTTAATTACAAAGTTGAGAAAAACTGTTACTTTGTAGTTGTAATTTTTTTTTATTATTAAGATCTATGAGTACAATACAAGTTCGATCTTATAATTATTTTTTCACAAGCCAACCAAATAGGCGACTCGTTACACGCAATCTTTGAAGACTGATTTTAATTATGTTACTTATAACGACGTGGGAATTTAATTATGTAAACTAAATAATAAATGGTGAGCCGTTTCGTACGTACTAAGTTTAAAGCACGCAAGCGCTAACTCCTCGGAACGAAAAGTAACAGGTATAAAGAACCGCTCCTCGATGTCAGTCGCGAAATATCCGTAGCACCGCGCAGGCGTACAGTCTCCATGTCATGATCTTCAGTCTACTAAATCTCAAAGTAAAAAAAAATTAGCCGCGGAATAAATCAGCCGATTACACGACCAATTTCAAACATGGGAGTCAATGGGTCCGTACTCGATCGACGGTGTACCCCGTTGGGCGGACTCCCTTGTTGGAGTGTTTAAAATGTTACAATTTGTAAGTGGCGTGTATTGACTTTTCGTGTTTTGTTTGGTGATATGTGATAACAGTTATGTCAAGTGGATATAGATGTGATAATTGTAACTGTTTATGGGATTGGATTGTTCTGTGCTGCAAATTTTATGGTAAGCTTAGTACATAACCCAATATTACTTAGTGGTAATTATTATCGTAAACTTACATTAATTGGCGGAAATCTGATATTTATATGGTTGAATGTTTGAATTCTGTATAAAAAATTTTTATTCAACGTGTTTTACATAAATAATATATAGAATATGTTTCATTAAGTCTAGACGAAATCCAAAGGTAAGAAATTTAACATTTCGCTCATTTAAAAATTGTAGTATGTTACACAGATGCAGTCAAATTAAAAAGAACTAAACACGTTATAAAAATTCTATATACAATAGACAATGAACACCCGATTTATAGGACTGAATAACAACATAATATTTAAACTTAACGGTAAATGTAATTATTTGTATTTTTAGATAACTTTATTTTGTCCTATTTCGTCATACATACATAACTTCGCGTCATTGCTTTTTCTTTCCGCAGTAAATAGTCTCAAGTGATACTTATAGCGGAAGTTAGTGCGATCCGCGCTGTCGTGGTACTGAAGATCCCGGTGCCCCTCGACAATGCGCTGAGAACAACCACGGGAGGAGATTTGGTGGGCAAAAAACCTACGTAATCCAGTTTTAACCTCCAGAGGGCTGGTGGATACTTGTATGCAACTTTCACTTGCGAAACAAAAAAAAGTAGCTCATCGACCATACAAGTTCCTTGGCAATGTTTATTTCTTGAAGCAGATATCAATAAGACATAGATACTAGAAATGGACAGTAGGTCCACATGTTTGCGGACTTATTCATATGTATATCCTGAATGTACATTCAACTGCAAATTGGATATGGTAGCAGTAGTGTGGAGGCGGAGTGAAATGGCGCATACTTATGGGCACCTAATTCAAAGTGTGACACCGAATTAAATGCGTCCACTGAAGCGTCAATGAAACAGTTCACAATGTGAGGAAAAAAAGCGGCAACTTATCGGAAAAAATTCTAATATTTATTTATTTCCAAATATTTCCGGTATTTTTCTCATTTTTCCCACTTTTTGAATTTTTTCCGAAAATAACATTTTTATACGTGTAGAGAATGAAAAGTATTTTATCATCGGGAATCACAAAATACTGTGCGGTCGGGTCAGTACACGTCTCTATACAACGAATTTGGATGTATATGTATGTACCCTCACCTGTATTATGCGCATATTAATCACATTAATCGGAACATAAGTATGAAATTTTCAAATCAACCAACGTCTGAGAAATTGGGCATAAAGTCAATACAAAATGCTCTGTCTTCTGTAGAAGGATTCTATTCAAAATATTTGGTAAGTTGACGACGGAACAATAGGAGGTAAAGCAATTACTGTTTTAGATGACCTTAAAATCCTCATTCAAAGCTTTAAAGATATTAGAATTAAATTAAATTATTCTAAATGTAAACTTTGTTTCCGATTCTGTTCCGATTATTAAAAAAAATGAAACAATAAATAAATTAAACAATCTGGCACTAAATATTAGTCTTGTCAAAAGAATCGCTGTACCTCCTAGGTGCTCCCGTATTAGATGACTCCATACCCTGCTTTATCAATGATCAAATATTATAAAATTTAAGCCAGTCTTTACACAAACTTTTCAAAATGAATTCCCACATGGCTCTCCTCATAGTTCGTTTTTGCCTTTTCGTTCCAAAATCTACAATTATGCTCTTCGCTGTTCTCAGCTTTTTAAATTTCAAACCCTTTTAATATCTGTAGACAATATTCTCAAAAATACATTATCTAAAATATTAAATTGCTCATTTGTTGATGACCGAGTCTGGAATCAAACCTCACTTCCTATCCGTTATAGAGGCCTGGGCATACGCAAAATCTCGAGTGTGTAACTGCCTGCTTTTCTTTCGTCAGCCTACAGCACGGAAACCCTTTTCCTATCTTTTATTCGCCTTTCCTTAGGATCGGTTGAGGTGCCATGTTTGACTGATGCTCGAAATGCTTGGTTGGTTAAGTGTTTGTCCGAGTACTAACCTGCCTATCTCGACCTTTTGTCAGAAACACTGGGATATACCTCTATGCAAGAATGTTCATTTACAACTTTTAGATTCTTGTAGCACCGAAAAATATCGTGCTCGCCTTCTGTTTCTGATAAGGAGTCAGGACACTGGTTGCAGGTAAAACCTTCGAAGTGCTTATGTACCATAATTGACAATACTACACTTTCTCTCAAAGTATCCCTTCGTCTGGGAGCCAGGACTAACCTTCCTCAGCGTTGCCGCTGTGGTGATCTCGTCGATGTACTAAGTCACCACGGTTTATCTCATTTACATAGTGCGGGCCGCATGTTACGACTCTTGTCGCCGCTGGCGTTCCTGTAGTCTTAGAACCTGTATATAGGTATTGCGCGCAGCGACGGCAGGAGACCGGATGGTTTGACGCTCATTCCTCGGAAACTTGGAAGATCGCTGGTGTGGGACACCACTTGTGTCGATACACTTACTCTTTCTTCGTGTACTTCGACTTCCAAGTCAGCAGGTGCCGCAGCCAGCACTGCCGAGAACTTGAACCGGCGTAAGTATGCGACTCTCTCTGAGAGTTTCATATTTACGTCTAATAGTATTTATTATAATAGTATTTATTACGAGTATTGTATAATACTTGTGTCTTCATAATAATTGGTAAGAAATAAAAACTATTGTTTGATTTTTCTAAAAAATCTGTGGTTTTTGTATCCAAATTAATGAACTGTTTATTATTCGTCGAATAGCGAATAATTGTGTCTATTATTCGCTATTCGACGAATAATAAAAAAATGGCGAATAATGACGAATAGCGAATAATAGCGAATATTCGCGACAACTCTAATAATGACAGGTTTTATAATATTTTTGTTATGTTATTACTATATTACATCTACTTGGTTTTTTAATAAATACACCTTAATCGGAGCGAGTAACGTGGGCTTGAGAATTCGAACCGCTTCCGAAAGTTCTTGCCATACATTTTATATTCGGTTTCTTGATCACCATAATAATGAGCACCGACAAAAGCACAGAAAACTAATTTAGTTTATAGAAAATTTTATTTTTCATAGTACAATCCAATATTTGAAGTGATTGCTTATTTTTTTTTATTGGCTATGATTATTTAATAGCGTCTATTCATTTTAAAGCTAATATATTTTTAACGAAAGAGTAACATGTAATTGTATGACGTTATATTTTTATATAGCAATTATAATAGCAATTTTGTTCACATTTTCATGAATTTTGAAGACAGTTCAAATGCATTCATGAAAAAATACGGCCATTAAGCATTTTGACACAAGCAAGTAAATCAAAATCTATAGGGTTGTTCCCATTGACTTAGAATAGTGAAATTTAGCAGAACTAAGGTCTCACAAGGAAGAATTCCGAAAATCGTTAATTTGTAGTTTTTTATTTTCAATGAAGGAGTAACATTTAATTGTATAACATCATATTTTTTAATAGCAATTCATAGTAAGTTTGTCTATATTTTCACCAATTTTGAAGTGACATTAAATGCATCCCTTAAACTTTTTAACTCTCGACGCGCGAGAACAACTCGCACTTGGCCCTTTTTTTTCTATATCTTCAGTGTCTTCGAAAAATCAATCAGACGTTTCTACTAATATGAAGTCATATAGTTGTAATGTGATCTAACATAATACTTGTATTCCCTGGGCGAACGAGCTTTACTCGGTGTCTTACAAAAAAATAACAAAAAAAGTCTAACCACATTGCAGGATACGAACCATTGTATTTCAGCTTGGTATATTTATGCTCTAGCCACTGTACTACTGAGAAAGTAAACTCAGTTGTGTAATCAAAAGAGTTTAGAAGTTTTAAATGTGTGAAAACATTTGATTTAATTTTCCAAGAATTGGATCCTAGCTCGATCGATTTTTGACCACCGTAAAGTTCTATATTGTAAATTTCATAGAAATCGTTAGAGCCGTTGTCGAGAACGCAATTATAAATATACAAATTGCTTGTACAATATTACTCCTTTAAATAAAATAGTATCTTAAAATAAAGGAAGTCCACGAAATTTAACATTAAATTCATTGTTCAGGAAAATAATTAATAGATTTTTCTCCATGACTTTTAGCCATAGACTGTAAAAATAACTTCAAAGCCAGACGCCGTGTCCGAGCAGCAACGGTGAGCTTAATCAGATAATCTGACTTACTTGTACATACGACACACATTTATTATCAGATAAGCTGATCGGTCGCCATTTCGTTAGAATACAACATCCACACATCTATATTTTATCTGATGTTATTTGCCTCACTTCGTAGTACAGGACAGGCTGTCTGAAGTTATGAAATCTATGCTTTTATAATTATTTTTCATTTTATTTCCTAATTATTACATTATTAAAGCGATATGTGTTTTTAATAGGCAATTGTTGCAAAACTTAGACATATTATATCAACTTATTAAAAAAAATCTTTTTTTTTAACGTTAACACCACTTTTTTTAACTATCACCGGCTTGATAAAAAAGCGAGAAGTAAAAGGGATCCATTTAAACCGTCTTCAGAATTGGTGAAAATGTAGACGAAATTGCTATTAATTGCTATATAAAAATAAAACGTCATACAATTAAATGTTACTCCTTCATTAAAAATATATTATCTTTAAAAAAATTATAGATGTTATGAAATAATTTTAGCATCTATAAAAATATAAGTAATCACGTAAAATATAAGATTTTGCTATAAAAAATAAAATTCTTTATAAAATAAATGAACAAAGGACAACCTCTCAAGCTGTCATCCTGACAATGACGTCTGCCATGAAGTTACGCACGCTGCCACAGTTCGAACTTGGTTGCCAGCCGCTAAGAATCATTAAATCTAGCTGGACACCGTACTCTGAAAGGTAGTCGAAGATAAATTATATAACCTCAAGTAACCTTTGATCACTAACGTTTCATTTGTCTTTTTCTAATTATTGGAAATAACTTGGAAATGCATCTACTACTATATATAAGATTAAACCATATATACCAAAGAAAAAATGAAAAAAGATGGAAAGGAACAGAGATGTTATTTTCAAGATTAAATTCTTTGACTTCATCTACCGTCTCAGAGGGCGGGTTCCTTTATACCACTCCATGTTCGAAATCTGGCGATTCGCAGGCCGCGGTAGCGACAACCGATTTCAAAAATTCTTTCACCTATGGAAAGCGACATTATCAGCGTGTAAATGGGTTTCTTTTTTACAAAAAAATTATAGATCTAGTCGCTAGTCATTGATAAAAATTGAATAACCACGATTTTTACTTCCACGGTGACATTTCTGTTGATAGAACTTTTACATCCGTGGATAGATCCGCGGGGTCATTTCTAAACGCAAATTTGGTATATTTTCAAATGTCATCACATTTTATTTCAGTACTTATAAAAGTAATATCTGGCGGAACCTAATGAACCGGATGTTCGGAAATCCGCGAACCCAAAACTTTAAAGTGCCCATTATGCCGTCCCAGTGAAGCATGGGCGAGTTCCCTACTAATTTTTAACGCATTTTATTACCCAACTGGATGGATGAGATTATATAATGGTTATGACAATTTTAGTAACAATTTTTAAATTTTTGGTTATACGTAAGACAATTTAAGTAAAATTGGCTCTAGTTATGTGACTTATGTGTTAATCAACGTATAAAGTATAAGGTATGAGTACATCTAAATTAAAAAACTGATAAGAGATGTATTTAAATGATACCTTTGACTTAGGATCTCTTACTAAAGGAGTACTTTAGGGCTGGGTTTACTAATTACTTTTATATAGGATTTTGTACGTCAAAAGGAAAACCCTTAAGAGGCAGATGCAATAATAATATAAGGCAGATATGCAACAATAATAGGTAAGTATATGATGTATTAGCCTCTTTACGGTGTGTTTACATTAACATGCAGTGTATTTACAGGTTAGAGGTGATAACAAAATTAATGTGAAGAATTCTTAAATTCTGAATATTATTTTGCAGTCCTGTTTGATTAAAAGGATATAGTTAAATAGTCTATAAACAGTTGATATCCTAATACAGATCCCTTCGACGCAATCATAAGTACAAAGGAAAGCCATTAAAAACAGTGAGGAAATTATTGCAGTTTTTCAAAGCAATCGCATGAATAAATGAGCTCGTTATCTCACGTAGGTCACTTTACGACGTAGCAAAATTTAATGAAGTCGTTGTCTGTGTGAGCCGTTATTACCGGTTATACGCGTCATACAGAGAGCACAAATGCCTATAGCTGATATTAAAGTTTCATTTCTAATAGTCTACGACAAGGGCAAAAGTAACGTTCTACCATGACTCTAGATTTTTTCGACTCACAGTAGTGATTGGAATCATTTAATCTGGATCCCCACCCGACTCCTCTTTGTTTGTTTTGATCCAACTAGTCATTTTTTAAGACTCAGTGACTCAATACTTTAGCTGTATGTACTTACGTAAATATTTACATACTATTTTATTTGGATATAGTGTTTTTTTTCTTTCTTCATGGCATGGCGCACATATAAGCGCATTTGCCAATGTCACGTATTAATAAGTAGAATCGCTGATGAGGTTTAAACAGTTAGGCAACACAATCCACACATCACAGTATTGTTGTAATTCGGTTTTCTTCTTCAGTAAAGTAGGCTTTACTAAATTTATATAGGACTTTTTGGAAGAGCGCGAGAACTTCAGCTACGCATGTTTATTTAGACCTACTCCATTATTTTCACCTTATACAGAACTTTAATAAACAACGTACTATCACTTTTGTACTTTAAAACTCCCAAAAATGTTAAAAATAGAAAATTTAAATAAATTGACAACTTCACTTCTCCTGTTCCCGCCAAAAAGTCCCTGGATATAGTTAGTAGTTTATGAAGCACTTAGCTGTAGAGCCGAAATATCGGACCATCCTACTTGGAAAGACTCAGTTTTTTGACACTAATGTATACCAAACCTCGCTCCCATTAAAACTGTACATAACCATTACTGGACTTGTATATATATATCTGTATATTCTGATAGATAATTAAATACTTAGAAGGGCTGTTCTATTCGGTAGCGTAGCAAACACAGCAAAAAAATTAAATATAAAACAGACGCAATCTCATTTCATTGGTAAGTAAAAATTGCGGATGTTCATGGGCGGTGATGATCACTTTCCATCAGGTGACTCGCCTACTCATTTGTCCCCTTCGCCATACAAACTATATACAATTTTCTAAACATTCATTTTATCACGGGTCAAATTAAACTGGACTATCGATTGACGTGCTCGATGACGTGTAACTATACGTCTCGCTTTCACCTTGGTGCGACCCTATTATTTTATCTCAGTCTATTCATGCGCATGTGGGAACAGGTTTTGTTTGATTTTAAGGTGACCAATCAGCGCACAATAACCGCAGCACTGTTTAGATTTTAGAAGGATTTTAGACATAGTTTCAATACAAAATAAATGACATTTCCACTCTGTAGGTTAAGTGCTCCATGTAGTTAGTATTGTAACATTTAGTATTGTCTACTGATTTCTTTTCTTACTTATTAGCTACGAAGAATTAACGGGTTAAGAATTTTCAATAAAACCTATATGAAATAAGAAATATATGCGGTGTCACCCTTGCGGACAAAATAAGCAATGAAGAGATACGCAGTATGACAGGGTTGCACGACAGTGTTATTGTAAAAATGAAGAAAAGAATGCTTAGATGGTTCGGGCACATGGAAAGAATGAGTGATGAAAGACTGACGAAGAAAATCTACACAACGAAAATGAGAGGTAAACGAAGCCAAGGAAAACCAAAGCTGACTTACGAAGATCAAATAGCCAGAGTGTTAGCAGACGGAAATGTGAAAAGCACTCGCATACCTAGGCGAAAATGTATGAGGAGAATGATGAGATTCGAGGAAGCGAAAGAGCTATGTAAAGACCGCGATGCTTGGCGCTCCGTCCTCTCTGACTACCCCGTTAGGGATACAGTGTGAAGAGATATGTATGTATCAGACGATATATTGTAAATTGATATATCGATGTAAAATATCAAGTTTCGAAAACGTATCAAATGCGATATTTTTCTTATCTATGAATAGGACTTTAATTACTAAATACAATTTAGTACGAAATAAATTAAATATGAAAATCTTGAAATACAGCATGTAAACACTGCACAATATAATTTTAATATACAATTGATACTAAATACGTTTAATTTCAACATACGGTTATGAATGCTTACCGATATATCGATATTCTTTTTTCGATATATCAATATCGATATTATTTTTTCGATATATCGATATCGATATTATTTTTTCGATATATCGATATCGATATAGATATTTGACGACCTCCGAGGCGCAACGGCTAAGCGCGTTGGAAAGTTAATGGGGGTTGCGGGTTCGATTCCCGCCCCGAGTCTGGGTGTTTATGTATAATATGTATTTATTTACAAAAGAAAAGTATATAAGTAGTATATCAGTCGTCTAGTATCCATAACACAAGCGCTGTGCTGCTTACTTTGGGACTAGATGGCTCTGTGTGAAATGTTTGAGTACATATAAAAAAAAATATCGATACGATATGTATCGATACTTTTCGGCGCATCCGACATCCCTAGTTGGATATTCTCTCCGCTCTGAAAGGCAAACGTGAAGAAATGTATGAGTATATTAAGCACATCGTGAGATTTCTGACTGCGCTGGAACCTGGTATAACGCTTTTTATTTTCCAAAATTGATCGCAGTGATACAGCATCCTAAGGGAAATTAATTTATTGTTGCTTTCTGAGTAGAAAACGCAAGAATGTATAGGATCTATTTAATTATGTCACGTGACTTGTCATCAAATTATTACCTATTTAATGATGATAGTGACGTTCGATAGGACCTTTGATCGCTTCAAGAAAAATAAATGATAAGGTTTAATGATCGCGTTCGATATTCGATAAACTAAACAATAAAAGTAAACTGGATACTCGATATAAACGAATGGTATCAAAAAGCATTTCGTTACAGTACCGTGAGTAATTTAATTAAATCTGATACATCAAAGCACTTCAAACTTATTTATGTAGGTATATAGTTGCGTTTTGCTCCGTTGTGCATCGCCGCCGATAAGAATATTGGTACACAAAAAGCGAAGAGAATGAAGCGATTAATTCAGCGCCGCCGGTCCAAGCTCTTGATCAGCGTATAACGACTTTGTCTTTCGGCGCCCTTTGGTCGATGCTTTTAAATCGCATAAATTGCGTTTCGGTTTAGGTTAAATAAATAATAACTATTTGTGTCAAAAATCTATTATTATTGCAAAAATCGACACTTATTGAACCAACGCCTATTTTTCGCTCAAAATTATTTCTCGTATTTGACATTTTGGCGTCTCTTCCAACCTAGCTCTTACACTAACCGCTCTTCTCGCTTAGACGTCTAGACCGGCGCTGGATTAACATTATGGGAAGCACCAAACGGTCCATCTGAATGAATACTATTACAATATGGGTATGAAATGAAAAAGAATGCTAAAGTGCAAAAAAAAGAATAAGTTCGTGAAAGTTTGTGTATATGTGACGTCATCATAAATAAAATATGGCGGATGCTCCGAAATCGCAGTATGGGTATTAAATGAAGGAAAGTGCTAAGCACAATAATGGGAATACGCCGGGGAAGATTTTTGGATAATATGACATGCGGCATTCCAACGCATGCTCAGTACTCGCTAGTATTAAATAAATGTGGGTATGTATGTGATGTTAATGTACTTTCGCAAAATAACTTCCAAGTCATAATAATATACAAAAATAGATTAATATAAATATATCAGCGCTAGAGATAATATATCTTAGCAAAAAATATATCCTTCGCCTCGCTGTATGTCTGTGATCATCTTAAACTTGGAATTAATATGCAAAATGGAAATGCAAATGAATGCGAGTCCGTAGTATCGGTGTTTCGCAGAAAATCCTCTTTGTGTATTTTCATTACGTAATTTTGTAATGTAGGTAAGACGTGGTGTTATATTTCACGCTTGTATAACATTCTGTGGTAATACATTTATAAATGTACATTACAGACAGAATATTTCAGAAACTAGTCATAGTAGCTCTTCATATTCTATCGACTTTTCTTTTTACCATACGTCATGCGCTGAGACCACATACTGCGTACATCTACTTTGGACCGGGACCAACGCTTTAATGAGACTTTTTAACAAGGAGACGTTCAAAATGAATTCGTTAAATCACCCATCCAGTAGATGACTGCAACGTTACATTACTTATCCTCAGTAATCGTATCAGACACCGAAGCACCGCTGTGTTACGAGCGCGTCGACTGTCTACCAAGTAATTAATCCAATCTAATACAAAATTTCAGCTTTCGTTCTCCACCCAGAAACCTCTAGTACTGTTAAATCCTATTTACTTATTAGCCTCAGTACAAAGCCCTTCATTGTAGCCAGGCGATGGCTGTAATTGCATTATTTCATTACGAGGCCATTTAATTAAGTCCAAACTTTTGACAGTATACGAGCAGTTTATATATATTACGGCGAGAATAATAGCGATCTTATAAAGTACTAGCTAACGCCCGCGACTTCGTCGGCATGGAATTAAAAAAGTAGCCTATGTCATTCCCCTGGGTTTAATCTATCTCCGTTCTAAATTCCATTAAAATCACAGACAGACGTAGATATTGAGGTGACCTAGCTTATAAATTCTAGTATAGGCTCTTAACTGGATGAAATTGATAAAGTAATCTGAAATGGTAGTTTGGATTTTTTTTATGTCCACGATAAAGGTGACAAATATATTGTTGACGATTGTACCCTATGGATCCGCAATACCATGGGGATCAATTGAGCTTTGCCGACGCAGTAAAGTCGCTTTGCAAGAACTCGTCCCGTAGTCCTTTAAAAGAACCTCATGGAGCTTATTCCACAACCTGAATGTTCTAGAAGAGAAGATTCTCTGGAACTACACCAGGTGTAATAATTTCGATTCCAAGGTGTAAGTGTGAGCTGTCTACCGACGGCGAGCGTTGTGATGGTTGAAAGTGGCTGACTGGTTATTGTTACTAGGCATCCACAGCACTAGTTATAGCTTACCTGATTTACCTAATACCTAATATATCAAGAACATTAGATAAAATACAACACTTGTATAGCATTGTATAGCGAGTTACAAATCGAAACATGACAAATGATCTTAACTGATCATTATTTTGTTCTATCTTTCATTCTAGGTGATCTTGACTCGTGTTACTGATCATTGTTTTGTTCTATCTTTCATTCTAGGTGATCTTGACTGGTGTTACTCATCATTATTTTGTTCTGCCTTTCCTTAGGTGATCTAGACTGGTGTTACTGATTTTGTTCTATTTTTCATTAGGTGATCTTGACTGGCGATACTGATCATTATTTTGTTCTGTTATACTGTCATTATACTGTTCATTGGGTGATAATACTATTTATAATCATTAAAAACAAATGAGATCATTATCTCGTTATCAAATTCCATGTTCGTTTTCATATATGATGAATTATTATAAAAAATAAACTGATTATTTAATATTAACTGTATTTAAATAAGTTTTTAAATATAGTTTAACTTTGTACACCGCGCACTGGATCAAACAGAAAGAAGGAAGGAAGAAGGACAGACAAAAAGTTTATATAAAAAGGCGCCAAATTTAAATTCTAATTCTAACAATATGTGTATATCAGTACATCTAAATTAGTGTAGCTAATTGGAGTTTTCGCCTTTAAGGCGACGCATTGGAAATTTTGTCGCCAGGGATCTCAATTTTTCTAAATGAGTACAAAACGTATGACAGTGATATTTGGTATCCTGATTCTTCATTTCATTGACTTCATTCTGACAGTTGCGATACACGGTTGGTTAACTTTTGTAACACAAAAAAATATATCAAAGAAACCTCTTTTAAAACATAGATTTACATTTTTCGGAGCAACGGGACCGATTTAATTTATAAATTTTCTGTATAGTTTACTTTAAACATAATCCTCAAAATGCAGTTGGATTTTCTAAAATTAACTATAGTTTTTAAAATAAACGAAAACAACCGTTTTTTCGTATTTTTCGTAATTAGCGCGAGCACGTTTACATACAACAGAAGGTCTATTTTAGATTAAATTATTGTTTATCAATGCGGCGCCTTAAGTTCAGGTGTGGTTCAGGGCTTCAGGAGTACAGAAATGAAAGAGGGCACTTTAGTAGGTAAAAATACTTAGGGATTTTTATTGATTTTTTTAGGGAGTAGCGAATAGCGAGGAAAACGAGGAGGAATTTCTTACCACAATCTAAAAAAGTTTGTAGAAAATTCAATATAATAGTAATAGTCAATATAATATAATAGGTTTCTACGCAATAAGTAAAAAGAGTAGGTATATCAGCTAAATATAGTCAGTCGTTAGTTAAATAAACGCCTATTTAAACTTAATCTTTAACTGTAAAGACAAACTTGATTCGTTACGACGACACATCAATTCCCAACTTATAAGTTATAACTAAGCAAGACAAATAAGTGAACTTTTCAGCAATGTGAAACTTATAGGACTTCTTGAGTTCCGCAATAAAGGGCGTCCAAGATGGTCAACATTTTGTTGGACACGAACTAGATATGGTTCTGTAGTCATACTTGAGAGTAGAGAGAATAGCTAGTTAACAAAAGTTAGTTTTTTAACTAGTTTATCAACAGCATCCAAACAACTAGTTAAATGATCAACGATAAAAAAATCAGCGACGTATATTCGTTTCGTTTGTACAATGAATACATTTCGTTGATGTTAGTTTCGTTTAATGAAACTAGTTGGATCTGTGAACTAGAAGAAGAAAACAATTAATTTGTTAATTAAGATCAAATATTGACTTAAGTTCGTTTGATTAACGATCACCTTTAATCAGAGTGGGTCTATACAGGATTCTAATGGTTATATCCAAATAGATTTTTCATGATGAGCTCTATCGCTGTATCATTTAAAACTGTCGGCTACTAGAACTGAATATCATTCGACTCATCTCCGACGACCGTATTCTGCATCAATCGACGCTGTCGTCCAGAAACCTTACCATGAGTTTTCGCCGTCGATATTCGATAGCGAACGTGACGAGGTCAAATCTTAGTTTACAGTAGTAACCGCTAGAGGCACTGTCCGTTCTTCATATAAAGTTTTACGTTGTCGATAGCGAGTATCGACGTCTTTGCCTCATGGTAGAGGCACAAAACCAAAGATTTAAGCTGAACTCTCTTTAGCTAAACCTAGTCTTACCGAGTTAACTTTACGGTTATAACTGTAAATTTACAGTTCTTACCACTATCTCAATTTTTAATCAAATTCCCCAAATTTACAGTTTTATACATATTAGCGCGCACTATTGCCATCTGTTCGTGTCACCCGCTCGTCACTTAGTCCGTACGCACTCAAATTCTTGCTCGCAATTCTCACAAATACACAATTAAATTACACGACACGGAACCGGGATCCGTGGAGCTAGATATAAATGGAAAACATCCTCATGGATGCTGAGTTAGACTCTACGCTGAATGAGTAATGTTGGACTCGACAACAAGCTCTAGTTGCTTTTACAGCGCCAGAATCCGGCCTCGTATCCTTTTAAATGTGGTACATACCCACAGCCACCTTAGTGAAGGCAGAGTGGTTCGCTATTTTATAATATCATATGTATAATAAATTTCTCGCAATTCCTCGAAAATGAAAGAGCAAAACACTTTCTGTTTAGGTGCAAAGACGCGAAAAGAACGGTTTGTCGCGTTTCGGGAAAGAAAGGATATTCATAATACCTACTCTTTTCTCACAATCTGATATAAAGAAATCCCTAAAAAGTTGTACCGAAAAATATATGTAGTGGGCGGGAAGCATTGCGACACTTGTCGTATTGTAACAGTTAGATCACGCCATTTAGAAACCTCATTTCTTCTTGCATTAAAGGTCCGCCTATGTAGATTTTAGCGTGTTTGGTGACTTGGATCTCGGTATATAAGAAGACTAAGAGTTAGATATTTCGCAGCATACAACTTTAACTCTTTATCTTAAAATCCTTAAACGTGAAAACATGATTGGAAAAAAAATCTCGATAAAACAAATCTAGAAAAAACCCTGTTTTTTGCACAAAGATTCAGTTGGATCTCCGAAATTCTATAGAATTTTAAAATGATTTTTACTGAAATGGATAGGTAATTATAACATCCCAAACCTCTAAAACCAGTTTTTTAATTGGTAGTGTAGTCTTCTTGCAAATTACGATTATGTGCAAAAACAAATGTCGAGACTTCATACTAAAATATGACCAAATTGCAATTGCGAAAATCAACTTCATTGTCATCGCGTATGGCGCGGGGGTAATGAAAGAATTCGGTTTCACTGGGCTGCACAGACGGACTCTCAATAAATAACAGGTAGCACAAACCTTAATTAAATAAAAGACTATATGACACGCTAGACAAAACATTGAGTATTCTTACCAGATACATGCACATTACCCACACACGCACAAAGTTCAGTGTCACACCAGTACGTTGTGTATTATATCCCACGGAAAAGGATATAACATCACAATAGACTGTAGCGAGAAGTGGGACAAACTGTCGTTATTCATATAATTTTAGGTTGTTTGAAATCAGCTCGGCGTCGCTTCTATTAATTTTTTTATTCAGCTTTTATTTGACACTTTTTTAAAATTAGATAAATTCTATATCATTGAGGGTAACCACGAGTAAAATAGTTAGCTATAGTAAGTATGGCAACGTCGCACTCTCAGTGTAATTCATGTCAGCGTATGAGTTGGTCATGAAATAATTATATGCAAAATATTCGTTAATCTTAAGTATTTTGACTACTATTATTCACAAAAATAAAAATATGTCATGTTCAGCTGTGTCTTGTTGTACTACGACCTTCTTTAGTCATGCACATTAGTAAAAATCTAGAAACTCGGTCAACAAAAAATGGACATCGTAGGACACGCTCTTAGAGCAAATGATCCGTCCATTGGATACTTGGTCCAAGATACTAATAGTCTCCGAGTAAAATGACTGTGACATAAGGACAGACAGACAGACAGACGGATAGGACGAAATTATAAGGGTTCCGTTTTTTGGCATTTGACTGCGAAACTCTATAAATTGAAAGGTTACATATAAGATGTCTGTAGCTGAATATCTTAAATTGGCGAAACCAATTCCCACCAGTTAGGAACATTAACAACAAGTGAAGCTCTCAAATAAAGAAACCGTATGCTAATAGGTTCAATTGTTCATGAGCTGCGATGTAACGTGAAAACTTGTAACATTTTTCTTCCGCCCCCCCCCACGAAAGAAATGCCAAGTTTGCTAATTTTTATGGACATCTCACACTTGACCAAAAAATGTATAATGCCAAATTTTTTTTCATAAATAACGACCGAATGGTTCCTAAGGCAGTTCCCCTGTATCTCTTATGGATACGGATTTCCCCATACTGTCCCGGTTAAAAAAAACTCTGTGTACTATACATGCATATGTATTTACATTTAAATATTTTACGCATTCTTGAAAAATATACTCTTTGGGTGCCTTCGTGGTCGTATTCTTAGATTAAAGTTTACTGTAACCGGATACCTACTCTAGCGATTTAAAAAATCAAGTTCCTTTACCTCTAGTTAAAAGAACTTATCTACTAACTTATCTAGTTAATTTTGTGGATGTGATACAATAAAGGATTCATGCTCGCACTACTGCGTGGGCGAGCCAGGAGTTTTACTGTAACTCGCCTTTGATTTGTGGGTTTTAAAAAGTCCAAACTGTTATTGTAAAAATGTAGATAGGCATATGATGTTTTAGACACAGAAAGAATGAGAGATAAATGTTTGACGAAAAAAATTTATTATATAAGTAGATTATAAAAATTATTTAAAAAAAACGATATCGATAAATCGTACTCATATATGTATGTCTGTATCCACTTCGATATCTATCGATATCTTATACACATGTTGGTTAAAATTTTTAGTTTTTGTCATGCATACATATCTTAACGCTGTATCTCTAACGGGTAGTCAGAGAGGAAGGAGCGCCCAGCGTCGCGGTCCTTACATACTTCTTTCACTTCCTCAAATCTCATCATTCTCCTCACACGTTTCCGCCTAGGTATGCGAAAGCTTTTGACATTCCCATCGGCTAGCACTCTGGTTATTTGATCTTCATAAGTCGGCCTTGGTCTTCCTTGGCTTCTTTTACCACTAACTTTCGCTCTGTAGTTTTTCTTCGTCACTCTTTCATCTATCGTCACTCATTCTTTCTGTGCATCCAAGCATTACTTTCTTCATTTTTCTAATAACACTGACGTGCAACCCTTTCGTACTGAGTATCTCTTCATTGCTTCTTTTGTCAGCAAGGATGACAACGCACATATTTCTAAGAGATCGCATTTCTACTGCATTTATCTTACTTTTCCTTGATTTCCGGCATATCCAGGCCGTACTACATCACTATCGTACAATAAATAAAGTTGGAACCCACACCGCATTGTGTATGGCCATTTTGGTTGAGTTAGATATATTCACACTGCCTACTAATACGGACAGAGCACCGTTATCTTTATTACCAGCTGCTACCCGTCTCTCCACATCCAACTCACATCTTCCATCCCTCGAAAACGCACTCCCCAGATATACAATTTCGTTCACTTGTTTTAGACATTTTCTATTTACCCACATTTAAAATTTTGTCTGTACATTTTCCCTTTCAAACACCAGAACCTTAGTTTTGTTCACATTTATATTCAATCCTTTCATTACACAGTCTTCTTTCATGCACGTAACTAGTGTCTACAACTCGGTTTCTGATGGTGCTATAAGCACAGCATCGTTAGCGTACAATAGGCAGCTTACCGCTGTACCATCACATATCATACAACTCATATTACCTTTCAATGTTTGGAGGCAACTGTCCAAATACAGCACGAATAGCCAGGCAGACATCACGCAGCCCTGTCTGACGCCTGAACTTTGAACCAGGGCGACAAGTCACCATCTGTCCTTACACAGGCTCTGTGGCCTCGATATAATGACCTCACAGCCTGCAGTAAGGGGCCCATTTCGCCATATTTAGGTAGAAGACTCCACAGATTATGTATAATAGCATAAATTGTGGATATATAGCATATCATTTTTATCATTGCTTAATAACACCTAATTTTACATTATGGTGTATATTTATGTATGTGTGTGTGTGTGTTAAAGCTACATATTTATTTGTTTAAGTTCAAATTTTTATGAAAGATATACTACTCTGTCAAGAAAGTACCGGGAAAAGATCAATAATACACGAAATGTTAGTTATTCATCCAATTTTATTTTATCACCTTCAAAGATGCTCCTTCAGAAACGATACACTTACGCCAACGACTAATCCAATCATCAAAACATTTTTTAAACGCTTTTTCCGGAATTGAGTTCAGTGCTCGCCGCGAATTCTCCTTTATGTCTCCTACCGAATGAAAACGGGTGCCACGAAGTGGTAATATGAGTTTAGGAAAAAGAAAGAAGTCGGCTGGAGCCATATCTGGTGAATAAGGTGGTTGCTCGATGGTATTTGTTGAGTTTTTGGTCAAAAATTCGGTCACAATGATGGCCTTGTGCGAAGGCGCATTATCGTGGTGCAAAATCCAAGAATTTTCTTTCCACAAATCTGGGCTTTTTCGTCGAATTTACTCTCTTAAACGCCGCATAACGCCTAAATAATATTCTTTATTTACCGTTTGACCTTCCGGCAAGAATTCCAAGTGCACAACACCGCGATAGTTAAAGAAAACAGTCAACATGACTTTGACTTTTGATCGACTTTGGCGTAGTTTTTTCGGTTTCGGTTCAGTTGGAAGGCGCCACTCCGAAGCTTGTTGACTAGTTTGCATGTCAAACTCGTAAACCCACGTCTCGTCACCAGTAACAATGCGTTTCATGAATGTTAGATCGGAATTGACTCGTTCCAGCATGTCCTCAGTAACTCTTATGCGATTGAGTTTTTGGAGAAAATTCAGGTCTTTTGTGACTAGCCGAGCGGCAACATGTTTCATACCCAAGTGATTATTTAAAATGGTACGGATCGACTCGTGAGATACAGAAAGTTCGGCGGCTATCTCTCTCAAACTTGAATGAGCATTTTCAGTCACTATTTCCTTCACTTTTGCGATGTTAACTTCAGTTGTAGACGTTGATGGCCTACCAGAGCGAGGCGAATCTTCCATCACATCTCGACCGCTTTTCAACGCTTTGTACCACTCATAAGCACGTGTTTTTGATAAAGTCGATTCACCGTAAGCCTTCTGTAACATTTTCAGTGACTCCGAACACGAAATTCCATTGGCGATGCAAAATTTAAGATAAACTCTTTGTTCGATGTTTTTGTCCATTATGAAATTCGCAATATACACTAGAATCATATAACTAAAAACAGCACTGTATTTAATCTAAATAACAGATGCAACTCAAACTCCGCGCCAAAATGGAAAACAGTTGTGCCAATCTAACAACAACAAAGAAAACAAAAATTGAATTTGGAACCATAAACAAATCATCCATTCCCGATCCTTTCTTGACTGAATGTAAACGTTGTTTACCAAAGTTATCTATTTTTTCTGCTCACAACTGTATTTTATTGTATTGAAGGTATTATCCGCTAAATCCAAAATAAAATTTTTTTTGTATATCTTTGTCTATAACGTTAATCAAGTTTCAAGTGTCTGAAATCTGTAATTGAATTCGGTACGCTGTTTGCATAGGATCGGATCCCTCTTCATTAACGTAATGCAACAATATTTAATCCTCTTATGTTCCTAATGTAATGATAATATTATACCCTATTGTGCAACACATTGAACTATGAATATATCTGAGTCCATTACATTGAGTCAATGACACTATAAATATAATTGTACTCCGAAGTATTAACTTGATTCTAATAGAGTTCCTATTAGGTATATCACTTAATATAGAGCGTTGTCTAACCTTGTGTATAGAGAAAATCCCGGAAAAAAAAATTGTATGTCTTGTCTACATGGAATCTTCTTAGTATATATATCTGTCCGTCACAGTTGTTTTCTCAGAAACTATTCGATACAGGCTGGTTGATGGCTGGCAAAAATTATTACAATAAGTAGGATCCAAAGAATTCGAATTCGTTGTTAGGATTCCAAATACAAATGTAAACTACAAAATTCAGAATTTGAATTATGATGGCCTTATAACTTTATTTGTAACCGTTGCGCGTCGTATAAGATGTCAAATGGAGGCAATTTGAAGTTCTAATCATAAATTCAACACTGTATCACGTTACCTTATGTTGCTTTTCAGAATTCCACAGCCAAATAGCAAAAGCGGAACCCTTATTAACCCCGTATTTCGTCTTGTTGGTCTGTATGACTGAATGAATACCTGTTATAGCCATTTTGTACTTTAAAGATTTAAACTAAAAAGAAGGAGAAAGAAAGAAACTAAGGGAAAGAAAGTTCTATGTTACCGCTAGATAATGATATAGTGAATTTACATAAAATAGAATAGGGATGGTATTCCATACACGTAATTGAGGGATGAAAAAATGCATTGAACATAAGCGAAGAATATGTAGAAAAGAAGGCCGACTGCCGCCTCATGCGTAACCGAATTACCTACTCTCGGCTAGCTACGTAGGGTTGTTGCGTCGGATGTGAGATGCGCAGAGCATCTCGTTTAGTTATATATTTAGTACATAATAATAAAAAACAATGCAAACGGATAAGTTTATCGTGTTTGTTAATTTAATTTCTTGTAGTTATGTTGAAGAATGATAGCTCTGTATTCGAATGACTAAAATTATTTAGGCATCTAAGAACATTATAATATGTACAGTCAAGGAATTAGATTCACGTACCACGATAAGTCGAAAGTCCTCTGACATATGATAACATTAAGGTTCATTTTCTTCTCAAATCTAATTTGACAATATACATACAATATACAATCTTTATCTATTTTAGTGGTTTCTCTATTTTAGACATTACAGTGTGATGTCAACACGATGGCAATAATGTGCCATCCGTTTATTTTATTTTTAAATAATATAAGCCTTATTGATTTCATAGTTACAGGCAACAAATCTTTGAAGTGGTACGTGAATCAAATTCCTTGACTGTACGTTCGTTTATGCGATTTAGACATTTTTGTATTTACAACAATGTGAAGAATGAATTAAAAACAAACGGAAGCCGGAACGGAACGCGGACTAGCTCTGCAATAATTACCCATATTCGCCCAAAATATTGTCGTTGTGTGAGTGCCACGGCGCGTGCTTATTAGCACGCACACATACAAACCGCGTACGCTAGCTTTCTATGAAGACATCCTACTGTCATGTTTATACTGTGGTCTGTGGTATTTTTAGATAGATCTTTAAACATTATATTTAAGTTTCAAAATGACTTATTTATTTAAGTCGTACTGTATATATTCGAAATACCTTTTTATTAGACTTCATTCAGAATTATATAAAATTATTCATTGGCGCCTAATAAAACTTTTATGTTCACTTTCAATAGTATTAAGTACAATACTGCCCTATACGAGAACAGCGTGTTGACATTGGCTCCAAATGACAAAATCTATGACAAAATACAACAAATTACATATATTTTAACGAAAATTATTTGACTTTCTTATGGATCATTCGTTTTATTCTGTTACTGAGTACTTAAAATATAAATTTTGATTCAGTTGTCTCGTAGACAAAATAATAATTAACTACGATTATTGTTTCAGATAAATTGGAAAATGAAAATTCATAGCAATGACAAAAATATGTAGCCGTATTTATATATATATATATATATATAATATATTGCAGTAGAATCCGCTTATAATGACATGGAAGAGAAGTGACAACACGTCATTCTAAGCTGACGTCATACACAACATAGTCTTAGTTAATAAACGACTTCCTATTTTTGTTAGATATTTAGTTCAATAGAGAGAAAAACTACAAATTATAAGTATCTGCCTCAAACGAAAGAAAGGGGTGTGGAGGGTCACGAAAAGCGAAGGTGTTAGGAACCATGTCGGTCACTGTAACTGGACATAATTTCTTAACAATAGGTCATAATCAGTGATCGGATAATCGGGCGCTTATATACCTAAACTTCTTTTCTTGAAAGAATAATATGGATATCCTAATAAAATTACAATGAGAGTTTAACAAGGAACAGCCGTCTTGAAAGTACGAGAAGGTATGTAAGCATTATTCAAAGAAAATATATCGTTTTCACAACGAGTTCTAACTATTTTGTATGCAGGTAACATTTTTAGCAATCAGGAATTTCAAACGATTCCGGGATCCGGGATTCTAAAAGGCATGTCCATATTATTCTTTCGTAGGCATATAAATGAAGTTTAGGTATATTAGCGCCCGATTATCCGATCACTGGTCATAATAAGCGACATGTCACTATAAGCGTATAAGCGAAGTCATTACATATCCGAACTTCGTTATGAAGAATTTGATACGAAAATCAAACTTCGCACTGCAATTACTTCATATTAAGCGGTTGGTCAATATAGGCGGAGTCATAGTAAAAGGATTCCATTATATTTGTATGCCAAAATGGCTGATCACAATATGTTCAAATAGGTTAGTCAACATATTATAAATACATAAATACAGTAACCTGTGTATCACAAAGAAAACATTTGATTTGATTTGATGAAACTTATATTTCTTGTCGACTAAATGAATTGTGCATACTGATTACGGAAGCGTTCACTGCGTATGGTCTGACACGCACTTGGTTGTGTTTTAAAGAGTCCGCCTATGCAGCCCTCAGAACTGATGCAGCCCAACGCTATCCAATTCATTAATTACCCCCGTACCCTACGGTAATAACAATAAAATTGATTTTCCCAGTTGCGGTTTGATCATATTTTAGCGCGGAGAAATCCCAACGTTTGTTTTTGCAAATAATTATAATTTACAAGAAAACTACATTACCATTTAAAAACTGGTTTCAGAGATTTTAGATATTATAATTAGCTATCCATTTTGGTAAAAATCATTTTAAAATTCTGTAGAATTTCAGAGATGTAACTGAATCTTTGCGCGAAACAGGGGTTTTTCCGGATTGTATTTTATCGAGATTTTTTTATCTAATCATGTTTCCACGTTTAAAGATAGTTGTCGAAATCTAGGATAACAACAAAGTAAAATTGTTATATATATTTAGTACTTGCAAATAAATGTCTATGTACAAGGTTATTGTGAAAGGGGGTATAAATCCGACGGGGTTTCAACATTTCAATGTTGGCTGCTATATTACAGATATAATAATAAAATTACGGAATATGTTTATTTTGTTGTCCATACAAAAAAATATAACAGAAAAAAATGTACAACCCTATCGTTATGCCCTACATTCCAAATGTTTGCTAGCGACGTAAAAACGGGATAATGGAGCTATAGAGTTAGTAATTTTATCTACAAATCTCAATATTTTAAATTGATTGATTTCTCTATAAATTCTTTTAAATTAATGGTTTTGCTATAAAAAAGTGGTAAACTTGAAAATTAACAGTTTTCGCAATAAAATTTTGGTTACAACTTCACGTCAGGATGACAGCTTGTAGTTTATGGAAACTGTTATTTTTCATAACACAATAATTATTAGCAATAATTATTTTATAGCGTCTTAAAACTTATTAAAGCTAATATATTTTTAATGAAGAAGTAACATATAATTATATGACTTCATATTTTTTAATAGCAATTCATAGTAATTTTCTCTATATTTTCACCACTTTTGAAGTGCCATTAAATGCATCCCGGTAAAAATGCTGATATTAGGGTTGCCTCAACTTTAGTTTTTTTTTAACTTCGAGGTGTTATACTAGAATAATTCACTTTTAAGATGTAGAATGCAAATTTTCCGTTGTCATGTGTACTTTAAAACCCTTTCGCATTTACACATCCTTTCAAAATAACCTTGTATATACTTAATTGAAATAAATGTGTGCCTTACTTACGTTAAAATGATTAAGCACTGAAAAAGGTGCCTTTTCATTCGTTATCGTGTTCGCGGTTGAGACTATAACATGACTTGAGCTTGTTACGTATCTACTTTTCAATCCGATGGCCCCGGGTTTGCCGGTTAGATGGATTTGAGAAAAATGAAATTTCCCTGGAGCCTGAGTGTCACTGCGACCTGGTTATGTGATATATATACCTATTACCTATAGTACCTGGTAAAATCGTAGTACTCAGTTCGAGGTCACACAACTTTTATTAATTGATTTCATAGAACGATCGTTGTATCACGTATTAGATTATAGATTTGTGCACTGTGAATGACTACAATTACACAGGGCTGCCTTTGGGGGGTCACACAACTGATAATTACAACTAGACATAAATAATCTATCCCAGTGTTAAACTAAGAAAAACTGGGTGTAGTACACTAGTAAGTAAGTAAGTAAGTGTAAGTAATTGTTTGGAGAATTCATTTATTTACTCGGTGCCGGATTTGGAAGCAAAGTGTATCAACCCTCCGACGCAGGCTATAAATTCAAGGAATTACATTTATTTTATCTTGTTTATGTAAGTTTTTTTGGGACGAAGAAGAAGAAAAAGCGTTATGCCCCCTCCATTTGAATCTCTCTCTGTCTCTTCCTAACACAAGCTGGTTAAGAGCAAGCTCCCATAAAAAACTTCTCGCGTAAGCTTTGCCCTTACACTCCGCCACCCGAACGCGAGATATATCGTTGTAACTGGAATATTAATTCATATAATCAAATATCCTTTAGCCAGTATTTAATAAACTGTATTATATTCCTGATAGCCGCAATTTTATGTAAGTTACTCAAGTAATTTAGAAGAAATACTCAAATATCTTTCAAAAAGGCATCACATTGCAGAAACAAAAGTATCGAACGAAAATACATAAATGGCGTTATGGTTTTAGGCAGTCGCTATAAAAATGTATAAAGAAATATATATTTAAATTTCACATTCATTAAACATGTGGTCGGCCCAGCATACTTATTTATGAACGCTCAAAATTTTGGCAGCCGGGATTGAGCAACTTGGGGCGGAACCCTACTTATTATGACTGAAAATATAAATGAAAATATAATGAAATGAAAACTTATTTGATATTTCTGGTGTTTGAAAGAGAAGATGTACAGACAAAGTGTGATATATTGGTAAATGGAAAATGTCTAGAACAAGTGAACAAAATTGTATATCTGGGGAGTGCGTTTTCGAGGGATGGAAGATGCGAGTTGAATGTGCAGAGACGGGTAGCAGCCGGCAATAAAGTGAACGGTGCTCTGTCCGCAATAGTAAGCAGTGTGAATATATCTAACTCAGCCAAAATGGCCATACAGAATGCGGTGTCAGTGCCAACTTTATTGTACGGTAGTGAGGCCTAGATATGCCCGAAATAGAGTAAAAGTAAGATAAATGCACTAGAAATGCGATCTCTTAGAAATATGTGCGGTGTCACCCTTGCGGACAAAATAAGCAATGAAGAGATACGCAGTATGACTGGGTTGCATGGCAGGGTAATTGTAAAAATGAAGAAAGGAATGCTAAGATGGTTCGAGCACATGGAAAGATTGAGTGATGAAAGATTGACGAAGAAAATCTATAGAGCAAAAGTGAGTGATAAAAGAAGCCAAGGAAGACCAAGGCTGACTTATGAAGATCAAATAGCTAGTTTTAGCCGACGGAAGTGTCAAAAGCACTCGCATACCTAGGCGAAAATGTGTGAGGAGAATGATGAGATTCGAGGAAGCTAAAGAAGTGTGTAAGAACCGCGACGCTTGTCGCTCCGTCCTCTCTGACTACCCCGTTGCTGACACAGCGTGAGGATATGTATGTATGTATGTATGAAAACTTATTTTTTTTTAATTTTTGTTTTAAATCATACGTAAATTTTATTGTCTTATTGGAATATGAACGCAACCTTACCTCGTCATGTCATCTGTCATGTCTGTGATATATTCTTTGTTAAGTTTCTAATGTTTGTTTTTTATTGTAGTCTGTGAAATATACCTGTGTTGTGAATATAGTTAATAATTAAGTTTGAGTTCGTCTTATTATTTATTTCTTCAGGTTATGGGCCGCCTCATATCTGCATAAAGTAGTTTAGCTAGAAATCTTAAATTCAAATAAAAGTAAAAAAAAAAAAACAAAGAAATTCAAAATCTCGAAATTGATCAACGGTCGCCGGTTTTTATTTCAACTATTTCAACTAAATAAAAATGTCAGGAAACAGCTCAATGTTATCAATTGAGAAGCTTACTGGTCGTGATAATTGGACTACTTGGTCTTTTGCTGTAAAAGCTTACCTGCAACATGAAGATTTGTGGGATTGTATTGACGAATGTGAAAAGACGCCAATCGACAAAAAGAAGGATTTGAAGGCAAAATCAAAGCTTATATTACTTGTGGATCCCATTATATATGTACACATTCAAGGTGCTTGTTCAGCGAAGGAGGTATGGAGCAATCTTTGTAGAGCTTTTGAGGACTCAGGCTTATTGCGAAAGGTCGGTCTATTGAAGGATTTAATCAATACAACACTAGAGACGAGTGCTACTGTAGAAGACTATGTGAATAAAATTATGACCTCTGCACATAAACTAAGGAACATTGGATTTACAGTTGATGAGGAATGGCTCGGGACATTGATGTTAGCAGGTTTACCGGACATGTATAAGCCAATGATAATGGGAATTGAAAGCTCAGGTGTCAAAATTAGCGCAGACTTGATTAAAACTAAACTTTTACAAGAAGTGAAGACAACAGACACTACAGCATTTTATGCTAAATTTAAAAAGTACCCTCCGAATCATAATGCACATCAGTCAAAGCCAAAGGGACCACGATGTTTTACATGTAATAAATATGGTCATATCAGCAAAAATTGTTACAAAAATAAAAATAATTCTTATGGTTTTGTAGCAGCTTTTTCAGCAATGAATTTGAATGACACAGAAAACTGGTATGTGGATTCAGGAGCGTCCATGCATCTTACTATGCACCGGGACTGGCTTGAAAATCCTACTGCACCACCTGTACAGAACATAAAAATAGCTGACAGCAAACTGTTAAAAGTTGAAAGTTGTGGAAATGTCAGCATTCAAGTGTTAGATGATAGCGGCAACATGAGTAAAATACAGGTGAGAGATGTGCTTTATGTACCAGAACTATCAACTAACTTGTTATCAGTTAGTAAAATAATAAAGAATGGTTGTAAAGTAGAATTTAATAAAAATGGGTGCACAATTTACAATCAAAATAAAGTGAAGATAGCTCTTGCAAATCTAATAAATGATACATACAGATTAAAAGTGAAACATATTGAGTGTCATGCTATGTCAGCACCAGCAGAGACTGACATTTACATATGGCATCAACGAATGGGTCACCTTAATATGAGTGATGTTAATAGGTTACCATATTGTGCTACCGGTGTAAAATTGTCACAGATTGATAAAAGTTTTGACTGCATTAGTTGTTTAGAGGGCAAGCAGACAAGGCAACCTTTTCCGAGTGACGGCTCCCGAGCAAGTGAATTGCTAGAGCGAATCCACTCCGATGTATGTGGACCGATGCAGACAATGTCATTTGGAGGTGCCAGGTATTTAGTAACTTTTATAGATGATTTTTCTCGTAAAGTATTTGTTTATTTAATCAAGAGTAAAAGTGAAGTTTTAGAAAAGTTCATGGAATTTAAAAATCGTGTAGAGAATGAATTGGGTCGAAAAATAAAAACATTGCGGAGCGACAATGGAAAAGAATATATAAATAAACATTTTGATGCCTATTTAAAAAAAAGTGGAATACTACATCAAACCTCTAACCCCTATACACCACAACAGAATGGTCTCAGTGAGAGGATGAATCGCACACTTATTGAGCGCGCTAAATGCATGATTTTCAATGCTAATTTACAGAAAGAGTACTGGGGAGAGGCAGTGATGACTGCAGCTTACATCATTAATCACTCTCCAACTCGCGTGCTGTCACATATCACCCCAGAAGAAGTGTGGACTGGAAGTAAGCCTGACATAAGTCACTTTAGAATTTTTGGTTGTAAGGCAATGGTACATATACCCAAAGAACACAGACAAAAATTGGACACAAAGTCACGTGCATTAGTTTTTGTTGGGTATAGTGATACAACAAAGGGTTATCGTTTTATTGTTCCGAAAACCGGAAAAGCAGTCATTAGTAGAGATGTAGTCTTCTTAGAAGGCACAGTGAAAAGGAATATAATCAGCCAACCTGAAAGAAAAACAAATATAAGTGAATATAATTTAAACAATACAATACAAGTAGAAACATTGGAAAATAAAATTAATAGTAAAGAAAAATCAATTGACTTACCTACACAAACATACTTACAATTTGATGAACAGCATTCTGAAAATAATAACATCACAGAAAATGTTACACATTCTTCACTGAAGACTCCAATCATCGATGATGATATTTCTAGTCAAATCCCTGTTTCACAAGATCTAGCCGATGAGACTTACATGCCAGATGAGTCATTTGATACTCTACCAACTCGTTATATAAATCTCAGGCCACGTCGATATGATAAAATGTATAAGGAACCAACATCATATGTTTGCATGAACGTGGAATCAACTGCTAGTTTTTTAAACAGTGATCCAGAAAGTATTGAAGAAGCCTTGCATAGCACCCAGGCAGATAAATGGAGATGTGCTATGAATGAAGAGTATCAGTCTTTATTGAAAAACAACACTTGGGCATTGGTGAACTTACCAGAAAATAAGAAGATCATTCCATGTAAATGGGTTTACAAAACTAAAAGTAATGAGAATGGTGAAGTCATTCGTTATAAGGCTAGACTTGTTATAAAAGGATATCAGCAGAAAAAAGGTATTGACTATCATGATGTATATGCCCCAGTCGTTAGATACACATCTATCAGGTACCTATTTGGCTTGGCTGCAAAATATAATTTAAAAATTCACCAAATGGATGCAGTCACAGCATTTCTTCAGGGTGACATTGAAGAGGAGATATATATGTCACAACCACCATCTTTCGAACAAGGAGAGAAAGTGTGCCGTTTAAATAAGGCCATCTATGGACTCAAACAGGCTAGTAGACAGTGGAACATAAAATTGAATTCAGTCCTAATAGAAATTGGCATGAAACGTTCAAAAGTAGATCCTTGCATTTATTATCGTATATTGGGTGAGTCAGACATATTATTTATAACTGTCTACGTTGATGACCTGCTGTGTTTTTTCAATAATAATGAAACTGTAAACATGGTGAAGAAACAACTAAAAGAAAAATTTAATATGAAAGACATGGGTGTGGCAAGACAATGTATTGGATTCACTATCACATTACACGAAGATAGTAATGAAGTATCTATAGATCAATCTATTTATATAGAAAAAATTCTCAGTAGATTTCATATGAGTGAGTGTAAACCTATGTGGACGCCTTGTGAAGTCAATATTCAAATGAAAAAAGCAAAAAGTGAAGGTGAAGTACTCACAGACATTCCTTACCAAGAGGCTGTGGGATGTCTCTTGTATTTATCACAAGGAACAAGGCCAGACATTACTTACATAGTAAATTCACTGAGCAGATACAATGACCAACCAACCGCTTTACATTGGACTACATTGAAGAGGGTATTTAGATACTTAAGAGCAACCAAAAATTGGAAACTGACATACAAAAGAAATGAGAGTAACATCACTGGCTACTGTGATGCAGATTGGGCGAGTAACGTTGACGACCGTAAATCCTGCACTGGCAATGGCAATATTTATTTTTCAGGGTGGTGCAATAAGCTGGTGCAGTAAAAGACAGCCGACTGTTGCATTGTCTACCACAGAGGCTGAATACATGTCATTGGCCTCTTCTGTGCAAGAAGCTCTGTGGTTAAAACATTTGGAAGAGGACTTCTGGCCAAATCTTAAACAGGTTCCAATTTTAATTAATTGTGATAATCAAAGCGCTTTAAGTCTTGCAGGCAACGAGAGCTATCATGCCAGGAGTAAACATATAGATGTCCGGTACCATTTCATTAAAGAAAAAATTGCCTCTAGGAGAGTATTGGTACAGTATAAGGGGACCACTGACATGATTGCTGATGTACTAACCAAGAGCCTGCCACGATCGAAGCATGAAATCTTTTCTATGGCTATGGGTTTGCGTCCAGGAGAGAATATTGGAATATGAACGCAACCTTACCTCGTCATGTCATCTGTCATGTCTGTGATATATTCTTTGTTAAGTTTCTAATGTTTGCTTTTTTTTATTGTAGTCTGTGAAATATATCTGTGTTGTGAATATAGTTAATAATTAAGTTTGAGTTCGTCTTATTATTTATTTCTTCATGTCTCATTATTGCCTTTAAGTTTTGAAAAATGGAAACTGCAGCTAAGGAACTTCGTTCCTGACGACGGTCCCCCGGCCACTACCCTACTGTTGGAAATGTCATTTTCCAACAGTAGGTAGAGCGAAGTCCCATAACGCCGGACGGCACCTAGCGCCGGACACTCATATTATCTCGACAAATTACGACGTGAATGATTCAAATACTGGTCAAAGAGGCGCGGGGGGGCATATCGATACAGGGAACACGACGCAGTTTGTCAGTGACACGCAAGGCAACATCGGGAGCGTTTTCCATTACCATTACTGCGTTCGGTGAGAAGACACTGCGTCGCGTAAGGTTCAGGTGAGTGTTACTGATAAATTTCTATTTATATCTTTATGGTATTTGTTAATTCAATAAGGATTCTATTACTATCCGTCTGTGAACTTTTTGATTGATTTTCAAAATCAATTAGGTATATATCACGTAATTTGGCAAATCCTGTCCCCTATAACCGGATACAAAGTAGTCCCTTAACGCCGGACAGTTAAATCTTTTTTTTCTCGTAAATAGTTGTATTTGTTAAAGTAATTTTGTACATCATTTCAGAGGACAAGAAATCGGAATGGAAGAAAAGAAAAAAGGAAAATGGAACCAAAAAAGTTTACAAACTCCGCTAGATAAAATTATGTCCAAGGAACTGAGTTTGAGAGTAGCTTCGTCCCGTTTCAACATCTCAAAAAACACTACATGATAAGATATCGGTATTGAACCGTGGAGAAGAATTGACGTTGCAACCAAAGATCGGTAGATATATTAACAGTAACAAAAGAAGAGAACAGACAACACACAAAAGACGTGAAGGCCAAAGGAAGAAGTGAAGAAAAAGAGAAACAAGTCAAAGGAGTAAACGCCAAAGGAAAAAGTGGAGATAAATATAAGAAAAAGCAGCCACTAACTGAGGTATGTGAAGTTGGAAGAACTACTGCGTAGTGTGCTTAGAAGACTACGATGAGGAAGACTGGATATCCATCTATAATGCATTCATCCATGGATCCAGCTGCCATGGATGGGCTCATGAATCATGTGCAGACATTCCTGAATGTTCAGACGCCTACATATGCGATTGATGCCAGATGTTTTAAAAATTTCCTGTGCTAGGGGTTTGCAGTGAAGTCCGTCCGGTACTAGGTGCCACTTCCAGGATTGCATTTTTTTCCACTTAAGTTCAATTGTTGTTTTTAAATATGATTATGCAGAAGTTGCGTTTTTGTTAATTTATGTTAATTTTAAAGTTTGTTGACTTAACTAATTAATAAATAAAGTTGCATTTTTCGAAATAGTTTTTATTTTATTTCGTGAAAACCTTAGGTATCCGCTACTAGGAGACTTACTCCTAGTAAGTATATTTAATAGTAGGTATAGTAGTCCGGTTTTTCAAATTCTCTATTACTTACTAGGTGCGTTTTGTAAATCGATCAGATAGGAACAGAGAGAAACATGGTTGATTCACAATCTTAGAGTTTTTCTCTAAGAACCGTTCACGACCGTGACGGATGTGAATTAATCGACACTTCCGTTGTAAATATCAGATGAACTTGAAAAAAAAACCATTCCAAAATAGTACATATATTTTAATGTTTTAATTAAATTTTGTTTCACTCCTGTTTTTGGGTTACTATGGGCATCAGTTTATTTCCCTGGGTCAAATTTCAACTCAGCAGATGTAAAGATGGAATAATTCCACTGTCACATACGGACAGACAGACATAGCGACCTGACATGAAATTAAAATGGTTTAGTTCTTGTCATTTTCGCTAAGGCACTCTGTAGAGTTTTTGCACTGTAGTGCAAAAAATCTGAGGAAGCTGAAACCTATAGAGAAATAAACGGACATGACGAAACTTTAAGATTTCTTTTTTGCCGTTTTTTGTAGTTTTTGCTACGAAAAGTACAAAAAACTATCGAAGCAGAAGCCTATTGAGAACACGCATTAGTTGATCACTAAAGAACGAAAACAAAAATTGTTTATACGATATCAAAATAAATGTACGTACATAATTCATAATATCTGCCGTAAGATATACGCTGAAAAGCAAACATCTATTTTACGCAGTGTTTCGTTAACAAATTGTTACAACTTACAAACAATGTGTCAGTATGATTCTAACATTTTTTTAACAATTCACAGTTTATCGTCGACATTCGCTGGCATTCGAGGTCAGCGATTTTATAATATTACAATAGTTTTACGTTAGACTTCAGACGGGAACTGTAAACGAGAACGAACTTCGTCTATGTAATTATTTTATTATAGACTAACCGTGCTCCGCAGTTTTAACGGTGTTACATTTGCTTTTTTTCGGGATAAAAAATAGCCTAATTACTTTCTGAAAAATCTGCAAAAATCTGCAAACGAAAGTCCCGTTAGAATACGTTCAGCTATTTCTACGATTAGCCAGACTCACAGACAAACAGACAGAGATTAATTTGAAAAACACGGGTTTTGGTAACGTGCAAATAACTAGGTACAAGAATCTAAGAAAAAGCCTTTATTTACTTATTTCAATGTTCATTGCATACACAGCACATTATATATGTGTTTTTACAATTTATTTCACCTTTCGAAATCCAGGACAGACTCTTTAATTTTGTTTAGTTATATAAAATGGACTAGCGACTCGTCACGACTACGCACATGTGAAATCATAGGTCGCCTAGTGGTCGAAATTCAATCGTAAATATATGTAATTATAAACTTATAATGTAAACTCTTTGGCGACAATCTCTACTCTTTGCGACTGTTTAATCCAATGAGGTTACATACATAATATTACATAAGATCACATACTACTATAAGTTTAACATTGACAATCTTTTTGACTTAGGCAGTATAAACGCAAAACTATCCCAAACCTCATGCTCCTCCGTGTGCGCAATATTCTTAAAAAGGGATCTGATATTTTCGCTTCACGTATTAATATAACTGCTTCTAAAATTATTTTGTTGATAACACTAAAGCTCGTCATTAGCTTCTGAAAAAAACGGTTGTTCGACAACCGATTTTCTTTTTTAGGAGAAAAAGGTCAATACCTTTTTCTCCTGAAAAAGAAAATCGATTTGTTTTTACCTATTTATATACAGATAATAATAAATAATAATAATCCACGCAATTACCTACAGCACTTCTGTGACCCGAAACATAGCACTAGACTTGCACTATGGGTATTGTACAACGAACTGGGATCGCTCCCAGTAATGGTCCCAGTAATAGCTCCCAGATTGGTAGAGCCATGCTGCATTGCAGCAGGAATTGGGCCGACTGGCCCGGTGAAATACCACCCTCTCACAGAATATCGGCGTGAAATAACAGCATCTAATACTGTTGTGTCGTTCGGTGAGTGAGAGTGCCGGTGGCCCATCATCCCCTCTCCCGCATTTCCCTCCTTTCCCTACTTCCTTAAAGGCCGGCGACGCACCCGTGATTTTCCGGATGTTGCGGTTGTCCATGGGCGGCGGTTGGTCACTCACCATCAAGTTATCCGTTTGCTCGTTTGCCCCCCTCTCGAAAAAAAAAACCCTGGTTCCAAGCTAATTTAGAAAAATACATTTCTTAAATTGATCTGACCGGAAGTCGAAGTCGAACAGACGCGCTATTATTGCACCAACAGGCTTCTAATATTCTTAACAATATAATTATTAAAATAGTAGGTACGGTAAAATTAATGCTATATTGAATTTAAAAAAAAAATCTCAAGAGTATAATTTAATTCATATTTTGATTTAAAATTGTGTTTAGACTTAATAAAAATTCAAAATCAGAATTAAAATTATCGTAGTGTTAATTTAAAATCGTTAATACATACATATTTATTATTAACTTAATAATATGTACGTTATATTTAAATAAAGAACAACAAATAGCATTCAATTAATCGTAGGGTATTTTTGCTTCTGGAGGCAACTTACCACAACGCGTCTAACACAAATAGGCCCATTTCTCGCCCTTTTTACCAAACTGACAGACTTGGCAGACGTGACGATATTTATAAATTAAGTTACCTAAACGTACACAGTATTTTTCCTTTTAAAGGATTTGAAATTAATTTATTTCATTGCTTTTCCTCATGCTTATAATAGTCTACATAGTACTTACTGATGTCGGTGGTTGTACGTAGATTATGAAGATATTTCAAATCAAAAAACCTAGAAAATGTATTGTTTTTTTTTTTATAATTTATTCTTGACCATGGACAATGTAGTCCTTCAGTCGAAATATTAAAGACTTCTAGAGAAACATTAACTGTCCCTAACACTCCTCCAGTAAAGTGATAGTAGGCTTTATTGAAGTTAAAAAAGGACTTCTTGGAAGAGCGCTAAAACTTCAGCTACACATGTTTATTTGGATCTCCTCCATTATTTTCACTGACACAGAACTTTAAAACACAATACACTATCACTGTTGTACTTTAAAACTCCTAAAAATGTAAAAAATAGAAAATCTAAATAAAAATGACCTCACTTCTCCCGTTCCCGCCAAAAAGTCCGAAAAAGTATTGACTTGAAAAATATGGTCATATGAAAAATTTAAATAGTTACATGCTTAAAAAAATACAAAATCTTTTTAAAAATCAGCGTACAATCCTATTTAAAAATTAATTCGGTTGTTAGCGTATTTTATTGTCACAAAATATATTCTTTTCCAAAATATAAATATATGGGCAAAATAAAATATATGTTTATCATGTATCATGTTCAGCATTTTGAATAAAATTTTATGTAATAAAATACCTACATATAAATAAACGTTCTCAAAGGTTTAAAGGAAAATGTTATAATGACTCTTTAAAGTCAGCTCGTAAATGATATTAAGTTTTACAAAAAACCTGGATACATAAAAGCATGGAAAAGCTTCGAAGAGCCTTGTAACATTTTATACCATTTACTGCCATCCAATGATGAAATAACGAAATTATTTCTCGTAGTCAAAGGCCAAGAATTGTTACACTTTTTGCATCGAGATGTAAATATTCATGAAG
Organism: Zeuzera pyrina; assembly: GCA_907165235.1. Taxonomy (NCBI): domain Eukaryota; kingdom Metazoa; phylum Arthropoda; class Insecta; order Lepidoptera; family Cossidae; genus Zeuzera; species Zeuzera pyrina. The sequence continues at coordinate 4,372,295 of OU015617.1, forward strand.
ACCTATTCTTTTTTGCAATATTTAAAAAATGTGGAAGTTTCTTAAATGTTTTTAATAATATACTTACTTAAAAAATATTATATTTAAAAGTTGCGAAAATCTTTCTCGACTTTCTTTTCAGGGTTGCGTAGCCAAAATGATTTAAGCATAGTTACCATATTTGTCTGTACTGTCTGTACGTCAGTCACAACACAACTGATTTACTTGTTCCATCGTTTTTATACCTACTGAGCTGTTTGACACAGACGCAAAATTGTTATGCGAGCTCAAATAAAAAATACAAAGAAGGTATTTTGGATTCGAATTTTTCTTAATTTAACTTCTACTTTATCCGGAATTGTTAAGTACTAATTTAAATTTTTACTGATCCTATGGAACTTTAATCTTGTCCGGTACACGATCCGTAAGTCCCATGATTCCGAAGACATATTGCGATATCTATGGGTTAAAATTCGCCTCAAACAATAACGTAATGCAATTTTTCGTAACATAATTGAATGTAAGATAAAATCAAGTCGTGTTAGCTGACGACAATGTCTAAATCACTCGTATACCTCGGCGAGTGTGTGAAGAGGATGACGAGATTTGAGAAGGCGAAAAAGAACGCAAGTACCAGATGCTTGGTACTCCTTCCTCTCTGCCTACCCCGTCAGGGATATATCATGAGGATTTGTATGTATCTATGTATAACAGACCGTCTAAAGCTAATAAACGATTTCATTATAAATACAGATAGATAGATAGGCCTCGTAAAATCTTTTGATTTTCCTCAACGATGTATCGTAATCTCGAAGTGAAACACATAAAGCCATCTGCACACAGTTACGCCCCAGACGTTCCCTCTTCTGCGTTCCGGGGGTCGCTATCGACCGCGACGGGGCGCTTTCGACCCCCACTCCCGTCTTAAATGGGGAGAAAACTAACTTACAGCCCCTGTAGGCTTGTCGCATTATTCGTTCTGTGTGCTTTACGGTTTTTGAAGATTTGAGGTTATTAAACTTGTATTTTCTCTGTGACTTAAGTTTTCTTTAAAAGCTCGTTTGGTTGTGTTTGAAAAGTGTTTTGTATTGAAACTCGCATTTAATACGAAGATAAACTTCCATTCTAGTTAAGATTTAAATATGTATGTATATATATAAATAACTAGCAGCCCATTTCAATTTCACCCAAGATGAATACATAATATATAGTCTATATAACCATCTGAAGATCAAACAGCCGAATGTTAGCCGACGGAAATGTCAAAAGCACTCGCATACCTAGGCGAAAATGTGTGAGGAGAATGATGAGATTTGAGGAAGCGAAAGAAGTGTGTAAGAATCGCCTCTTGGCGCTCTGACTACCCCGTCGGGGATACAACGTGAAGATATATGTATGTTTGTATGTATAATCATCTGAAATAATGTACCTTTCAAATGGTGAAATAATTTTTCAAAAGAGTGCAGTACTTCCGGAGATTACTCTTCACATAGACATAAATTTACGAAATCTGATCTCTGTCTGTAATATTACTGGTGGCTCGTTCCGGCTTCGCCAGGATTAAATATGTAATATGTACATACTCGTATATAGCCCTGAAATAAACCTTTCAAATGGTGAAATAATTTTTCAAAAGAGTGCAGTACTTCCGGAGATTTCCTTCCACATATAAATAAACTTACAAAGTCCACTCTCTCTCTTTATAGTACGTAGATATTATTAATATAGAACAGTATATATGAATAGCATAGAGACTCAATTACTTTCTTGATGGGTGACTTAAGGCCGTAAGATCAAGTGCAGTTTAAACTGTGGATTTCGTAATCTACGATAAAATTTGATCGACAATTTAATCCACTGTCCTAATATCAAATGGAAATAGTGAACGGATTAGAAAAACCTAGATTAATGTCTTACACATGGTAATATTATTCGTTCGTTCGTTCTTTTTAAGATTCTTTGTCAATATTCGATAATTTAATCTGCTCGTAATCGATTAACTGCCATTGAACTTACGAAATAATCGAAGCCAGAAGATTAAACTCTTCCTTCGTTTAAGCTACCATTGATCTTACGGCCCTTAGGGGCATATTTTCGTCTTCCGGAAAATTTCGAATACATATTTAAAATTTTATTCCGATATAACAGAAAAAATAAATAAGCGAATTCATCTCGCGCGCGGAGTTTTGTACGATATTTATTTTTTAGACTAGTATATTTCTAAACCTAATGCTTTGAATTTTCTTTGCATTTATCCTGAATGACACCAGTCTTTAAATTCTTTCAAAATTTTAAAATTTTAGGTTCAGTCCATGATAGGGAGGTCAAATGGTCAAATAGATTTTTAACTACTTGTTTCAGCAGTAGGTACATGTACAAAAAATCCAGTTTTAACCATGAAACCCTGAAAAACCGGCCAAGTGCGAGTCGGACTCGCGCACTGAGGGTTCCTTACGACCATAAAATGTATTCGTATTACGTATTTATTAAAATATAAGTCGGATTCAAAAACAAACTTAACTTTGCGGTTGAAAGACTCGTTCTCTCATACTTTCCAACTGCAAATCTATGTTTGTAGTGGCAAAAGTGTGATTATTATTTTTATACGTTTGATTACGTAAATGGCCTTACCTTTTGATCGCGTTGACTTAGTAGCTTGAATTTTTTATACCTCCAGAAGACATCGGTGTTTGAGATAAACTACAACTTGATACCTCTGTCCGTTCT